>CM039664.1:16036250-16646250 GCA_022405105.1 Aristolochia contorta
AATTACTTGTTTTAATGATTTAGTTATTAAATGAGAATTATTGGTATATATATTGTATACTATTTTATGAAATTACTACATATAAATAATTTGTAATGTCTTCCCTTATTTTTTTTATGTTTCCATAACTTACATGTGTTTCTTAGCATATCTATGCATATCCACAAAACATATCCGTCTCCCAAGGTCCGATACTTTGTATATCTCAGATACTTCAAACCTTGCTCAAGAATGATAGTTGGTTGTCACCATCCTCATTTTGTAAGTTATTTATAGAAACCTGAAATTCCCCAAGGCTCTGGAGTCTTCCCGAATTTGCAGGTATGGGTCCAGTGAAACTGTTTCTTACCAGGCCTAGCGATTGCATGGATGAAAAGTGTGGAATACGTCCACTGAGAGAATTGGAAGCCACGGAAAAAGTTCTTAAATTGGGGAATCGAGTAAAACCCGGGTCAAGTGGAAGGTGGCCATGCAATTTATTGAGAAACAATCCAATTTCGGACGTAAGAGGAGAGATTACCCGAGAGATGATTAAGGTTGGCACGATATTTTTGCTGGTTCACTAATATAAGCCATGTTCGTTTGGGATCTGACAAACTATTTACTTGTAGAGAGAGATAATTGTGGCGTAAAAGATTACCCCAACCGAGGCAGGGATGGTTCCAGTGATCGCATTTTCTAATACAGATAGACGTTGAAGTTTGAGTTAATAATGGCCGCGAGTTTGGGGGGAATGTTACCCTCCAATCGGTTCCTCCTCAAGTAAACGACCTCAAGCCAGGAGCAATAACTCAGATTGGTAGCTCTCCCTGTAAAGAATTGTTTGATAAGGAGAGATACTTCAACCTGAACAAGCGACCCATCTCCGCAGGGATGTGTCCATGAAGGCTATTATTGCTCAAGTTCATGTACGAGAGAAAGGAGAGGTTTGATATGTGGGGAGGAATTGTTCCAGCCAAACAGAGTCCGGAAGAATCAGTCTAACTAGCCGGTTCTTATGACGGCGGTCACATATCCACTAACAGAAATAGAGAGACTGGTTCCATGAGGTCAATTTTGAAGGTTCGTCCTGAACCCCTGTTGTAGGCGCTAATGTTAATTAGTCTTTCATGGCCAGAAAAGTGGCCCCATCATCAGCAGACAGTACTAATACCTCTGATGGGGAGATGATGACCAAGGTGCAAATTAAGGAGAAGAAGCTGCAGGCAACTGATGATGATCTCCAGAGAGCTGCCATAATATATGTTCTAGAGAACTATATTCTCTAGAAGTGTCTACACACAGAGACCTTCCTTGCACAATTTCTACATGTACTCTGCAATCCAAATCATGATCTAAGTGTATCTATGGATAGTTACTATACTTATTGAAATTACATTTAAATCAGATTTTTTTCTTTGTTAAGATTTGTAGTCAGTCACCTAATAAGACTCGGACTCCTACTAAATTGTAACTATTACGTTTGAGATAATCAAAAAGAATATCTACCTCTTATTGTGTCAGTAGATACTACCTATTCTAAACAGTCAACAGGTTATGGGTCTGGTCGATGGATCAGTTCTTCCTCCTCAGCAGGATATTCATTATGATGAGACGGATGGTCCTATTCTCAATCCATTGTACTCTTAGTGGTATATTCTTGATCAGACAATTTAGATTTGGATTGTTGCCACACTATCCGACGCAGGCCTTGGACATGCTCTCGGCCTCCATATTGATTGCGCGATGTGGCAGAATTTGAAGTCCATATTTGCTTCAACATCTCAATGCCGCCTCAATCATCTTCAGTTTCAATTACAAACCCTTCGCAAAGGGTCCCTTTCTATGTCGGCGTACCTTGACCCAGTCAAGAGATTTATAGATGATCTCTCTGCCTTCGGACAGCCACTCGACGATCAAACTATCACTCATTACAGTCTTTTAACTCGGACATGAGTTTGAATCGTTTGCCCAGTTTGTTACCAGTCGAGATGAACCTCACACTTTCGACCCCTTGCAAAATCTCCTACTCACTCAGGAACATCGGCAACATATTAAGGTACAATTTAATCAGCTTGATGTTGCGGGTACCCTGTCAGCCAATGTAGCTGCTAGAGGTGACCAACGAGATCGCTCCTCTCAGAGAGGTTGCGGACACTCCAAACGAGGCCGTGGTCAAAATTCTGACCGTGGCCAGGGTTGCAGCCAGTAAGACCGCTGTGTTTAGGGTTGTATATGGCATAAAATCAAAACGACAGAGGTATTTCCGATTATCGTATCCGATTACGAAAGTGTTTGCCTTTACCGTCCAATTAAGTTAAGGATCTTTGTCGTTTCCGTTTATTTCCAATTAGTTCCAACGGTAATCAGATAATAATCAGGAATAATCGAAAAAATTTATAAAACTTGTCAAAAAATTGAAATAAATTGAAAAAATAAAACATAAAAGAGAAAATGTCTCAACATAGAATAACGGATGAGATAAACAGTAAAACCTAAGAGATAAAGGAGAATCTAAGAGAAATGTAGAACCGTAGAGAGACAAGGAGAATCAAAACAAAAATGAAAAACCGAAGAGATTGAAAATCGAAGAAAGAAAGGAAAACCGCAGAGGGAAATGGTGAAGAGAAAGAGAAAAAGAGAAGTAGAAACCGAAAAATAAACAAAAGATAGAAAAAAATAAATGGAAGAGAGAATCAAAAATAGAAAGACCAACAGAAGAATATGACGGATAGAGAGAGAGAGGAATTAGAGGGAGAAGAAAAAGGCTTGACACTGTTGCTTGGCATGTTCGTTGTAGGGTCTTCTTCCAGCGGTTGCCGCAGGTCGAGAGAATGAATGTAAGAAAGATTTAGGATTAGGCAATATTGTTGAAGCAGCCTTGCAGGTCGGGAAATAAGGAAATTAGGCCTTTAGCCTTTAATGACTTAGACTTTAAAATCAAAATTTAATAATTTAAATGGATTACTAATAATATATGGAATAATAATAATGCATATATTAATGGACCTAGTTAATAATAATTAGTAAGAACATGAAGTGATTAAGTAATAGTCTATGTTGATTGTGATGATTTTCGAATTTAGAACGTTAAGGTAATGTCGTAAGTTGTATTAGGTGGTGAATCTTAAAAATTGGTATTGTGCAGGTGTTATTTTATTTAATCATTGTAAATTGTAACTTAAATTTTTTTAAACTATCTCATATCTACTTCTTGGTAATGGGAGCAGAGAATAATATCTATTTTATGAAATTAATCAATGATAAGAAATAGGCATATAATATTTGTAATTTTATTTTAGCTGATGTACATGTCAGGTACAGCTGTGTAGATCGCTTCTTAAAAGTATATGTGATTTAATTAGGGACATAGACATATTGGCTATTATTTACTGAGCTAAGTACATAATTAATAATAGATTTATTAAACTTCATTCGACTATAATAATCCAAGTCGATAAATTTAAGATGCTTAATTTAATAAATATTCACACACATACAAAATAGTGTCAATTGTTGTATAATAACCCATAGTAATAGAAAAAGAAAACATAGTACAAACTTAACTCAAGAGTCGTAATTCATGTTGCTATGTCTAAGCCAATGAGTTATAGAGGATAAAGCTGATAAAAATCATAATATTAATACAAATAAAAATCTATAATATGAATACAAATTAAAATAGGAAGTGAATAGTTTTGTAAAATTTGTATACATTTATTTTTAGAAACCTTTTTTATTTATTTTATCAATTTAATTTATCGAAAAAATAAATAAAATATCATATTTTGATAGTTATATTTATATGAAATCTTATTGTGTTGGAAGTGGACTTGTTATAGAAAGGAATAAGAAAATTTATCAATTAGGAAAATATTTAAAATTAGAAATGAGAAAGATTAATAAATTTACCATATTACCCTTATTTAAACTGTTGAACATTAGAACAGATCCGGAAAATCTATTTCCATTTCCATTCCGTTTATTATTCGGTAGAATGGAAAACAGTAAAACAATAAATGAATAATAATATGTTACTGCCGTTTTGTGCCGTTTAATAATCAGGCGGACAGTAGAATGGAGAATTGGCTACTGTTTACCCCAGTGTTTTAAAAATCAAACCGAACCGGCCGGTTCGACCGGGTTCTACCGGAACTGGGACTTTGAACGGTTCGGTTCACTCAAAGACCCAGAAATGGTAAAAAAAAAAAAAAAAAAAAAAAATCGGACTGGTGGTTCAACCACTGAACCGGAAATCGGACAGGACAGGTTGAACCGGTTTACTTCTCTTTTTAGTATTTTAATAGTTTTCTGTATTTTTTATCTTCTTTTTTGTATATAGAAATCTTATTATATATTTTTTAATTAGAAAAAATTCATACTGGTTGAACCACAAGTTGAACCCGGTTGATCCGGTTGAACCAAAATCGGAGGCTCCACCGGTTCGATCACCGGTTCTGTTTTTAAAACATTGGTTTACACCCCTAGCCATGATAATGCCAGCCGTCCAACCCTTCAAATTAGTCAAAAGATCGCTGATGTGGCTATTCAATATAGATTCATCTTGGCATACCAGCCCACTGCTGCTTCCCCTCAAGCTTATTTGGCACACACAGCCCCCAATCAAGACACCTCATGGTACACAGATTTGGGAGCTTCTCATCATATTGCCTTTGATGCTTAATAGTTTCTTGAGAGTACACCTACACAGGCTCGGATCAAGTGATCATTGGCAATGGTCCACACTAGTAGAAAACTGGCTTTTAGGGATGGGTGTTCACCATGACCATCCCTAAAAAAAATCTTTAGACGACAGACGGTCTAAATCCCATTCCTAATTGTTCGGTGATTAGCCAACCATCGCTAAATCCCGTTTTATTGTGTTTTAAAACCCTAAACCATCTCAAATATAATTCCTAATTTTATTTTTGTATCCCGCACGCCTTAACCTTATAGTCGCCCACGCGCCTTAAACCTAACGATTGAAAACACGTCTTTAACCTATAGTCTCCCGCACGAAAAGTACTCTTGCAAACTCCTTCAGCTTGTCGTACGAAAAATACTCTTCAAACTCCTTCAGCTGAAGGAATTTTATTTTTGTATCCTGCACGCCTTAACCCTATAGTCTCCCATGCGCCTTAACCCTATAGTCTCCCATGCTCCTGAATGATGGTGGCAATTTACGTAAGAGAAAGGGAACTAGCTCTCACAGCTCTCAAAGATCCCATATTATATTCTCCCTCACATGTCGTTCTCTTTATTATACCTTTTGACATTCATTCGGAATCTTCGCCTTAATCATTCTTTTCTACGTAGGTTAGCTTCTTATTGTTTTTTATTGGAGAAATATTAAAATGTAGTTATGACTTATTGCTCTCATTGCTATGTTAGTTTCTCCTGATTATTCTCTTACCCGGGTAGTCATCCCCTTCTGCAACTTCTTCTTCTTCTTCTTCTTCTTCTTCTGTATGCTCCTCTTCTCCTTATCTGTTTTATTTTGTGGTTTGACTGGTGTGAGAGGAGATCAGGAGAGGGAAGCGTTTTTCTTTTCTTTTCTTTTTCCCTTTGGATTGACTTGGTTTTGATTTTAATATTGAGGAATTGAATACCACAAAAATCAGTGTGATAGAAATAGTCATCATCTTTTTTGTTTTTTGTTGTTTTGTGTAGTCTATGATTGTTTAAAGTGAGGAGAAGGACTATCTCAATAACAAAAAATCGATGTACGAGATACACCAACAAGTACGATCAGTGTCATCCTGTTTTTGTGGGTGGAATTCGTTTCTTTATAGAGTACGTAAAACAACATAAAGTGCTTCAGAGCAATGGGCGTATGTTATGTTCATGTGTCCGATGTGAGAATAGACAGTACAAAGATTGTGAAACCATCGAGTACTGCATCCTTAAAGAAGGTTTTGTCAGACAATATACTATATGGCGTCACCACAGGAATACGAAGATTTGAAGAGTTGATGGAGGGGGCCAAGACACTCTTCCATGGTCCAATTATTCCAACTGAAGTGATTAAACAAATAGAGTAATAAGTCATTATCAGATCTCCTTTCACTTCTCAAAGACACTCTTCCTCCGGATAATACTCTTCCACGAAATTAGTATGAAGCAAAAAAAAATGATGAGTGGCCTAGGGTTGGTATGAAGTCAACGAATTAGGTACAAAACTGATATCGAAACAGCCTCTCGCCAAACAATTAGGTACAAAGCCAGTACCGAAACGGCCTCTCGCCAAACAATTAGGTACAAAGCTAGTACCGAAATGGCTTCTCGCCAATGAATCAGGTAAAAAATCTGCAAAACACTCAAAAGTTGGTATATGTGTAACTTTAACTATTACACTCTTGAGTTGTACAAATATTTTTACTTGCTACATAAAATTTTCATTCCCTTTGTTTTAGGCTATTCTAAGGTTTCTAAATTTAGAGTCTCGTTCCCTAGTTATCAATTTCCAGAGGACTCTAACGCTGGTATACATGTAACTTTAATTATTCCACTTTTGAGTTGTACAAAATTTTATGTGTTGCATAATATTTTTATTTTCTTTGTTCTAGGCCCTTCACAGATTCCTAACATTAGAATCCTCTACCCTAGTTATCAATAGCCTGAGGAGTCTGAAGGAGATATATATGCAAATTTATTTATTCCACTCTTGACTTGTACAAATTTGTATACATGTTACGTGACATTTTTATTCTCTTTGTTTTAGAATCTTTACGATCGGCACTAGGGATCCCCTCCCCTATGAAGATGACTAACACAAGAGCCGATGGATGAGGATCCCCTCCCCTTTGAGGATGAGGAAACACAAGAACTGGAGGATCAGGATCCCCTCCCCTTTGAGGATGAGGAAACCCAAGAACTGGAGTATCAGGATCCCCTCCCCTTTGAGGATGAGGAAACACAAGAACCGGAGGATCAGGATCCCCTCCCCTTTGAGGATGAGGAAACACAGGAACCGATAGATCAAGAGCCCCTCCCCATTGAAGATGAAGAAGCAGAAGAAGCAGTGGATCAGGAGCCGTCAGAGCAGCGTATGGGAAGAGGTCCGACTCGGGCAATCAATCTTGCGCCCAAAGAAAATGAAGGAAAATGGACCATAAAGATTGAAAACTGACAATTTACTTCAGATAGAAAGGTGTTGGTTAGATTAATTGGCTCATAAGTGCATTTAGAGGAATTTTTCCCCCTTCATAGGCAATGGTGTGAGTATCTTGATGGTGAATTCAATAATTGGTTTGAACACATCAAGGTATGTCCATAACCCCTAGAAGTTTTATTTAAGATGTTTAGATTATAAACTAGTTATAGATGTCTAACTATTCCTTGCAGGAAAAGTACGAATTCACGGATTCCACAGATCAGCAGCTTTATGATAAAGTTACGAAGGCAGCACTCGTGTCTATCATCCAAAAAATTATAAGGAACAATTGGTGTAACTTTAGGAAAATGTTCATTGAAGGGAAGACAGAGGAAGAGCTCAAGGATAATCCCACTTTGACACTCATTGATGACTATTGGGAAAAACTTCTACTTTACTGGAAACAAGTTCATGTGGCCAAAATGTCAGAAAAAATAAGAAGAATAGAAAGTGTCTAAAGACTATTCACACGCTTGGGACAATGGCCTTTGCTTGTTATTATGAAAAAGAGGTATTTCAATATTAACTCTCTCCACTTGTCAATTTTGTATTTGAAAACTATTTAACTTCATTCAAAACAATTTAAAATAGCGAAAAGAAAAACGTATAGCCTTCAAAATGATGAATGCGTACTTGGGGGCCTATATTACCAAAGATAGGGAATATCCAAATGAGATAATTGCTTGCTTTTGTGTAAGTAATTTCAAGTTTGAATTTCTTTGTTCAATTATTGGTTACAATATGAACTTAAAAATCGATTTTATTATTATTGTAGAATGTTGTACGAGATAAAGCTATTGAACGACAGATTATGGAGAGCAAAGACCCTCAACAACGTACTCCTATCTTAGATGTGGCTTTTGGAGGCCATCGCAGTAAATACAAGAGAGGTATCGGTCTTGGTTACATAGGAGGTAGGAGTGGCACTTCGATAAATTCTGCACAAATGGATGCAATGAGATCACAGATCGAAGCAGCAGTGATGCAGGATGAATAAGAGTTCTTGTTTAATTTAGGATTTGGTAGCAGAATTAGGATTGAATTAGGATTCTTTATTAATTTAGTATTTTATTCAGACTTATATTAGATAACAATTTTTTGAGCAAGATTAAAAAAAAAAAAAAACTTTTCTTGATTATTGACTTGATTTCTTTCCCTATTGTGTTTGTTAGTAGAATTTTTAAATATTCTTACCCTAAGTTATTCTAGTCTATCTCAGCATTTTTGTTAAACTTGTTCTTTTTTCTCCCCATCATGACTGTGAAAGACCTTGAAGCCAAATACAATACCCTTGAAGAAAAACACAATAACCTTGAAAAAAGAGTGACCACCTGTGAGACCAACATGTCTAACCTCCAGAACCGGCTTGACCAACTCGTCCAAACAGTTGCACAATTTACCAACTCGGTTAATCGCTTTCATGATGATTATGTGACCACTCAAAGAAATCCTGAAAAACAGCCATTGAGGGAACCTAGTTGGGAACCGCTTAGGGTTCAAAGCTCTATTGTGTCCTCTTCCTATAAGTATGACCGAACCAACACGACAGGAATCTTGCCACAACCAAAAACCAACCCATTGTTTAACCACCAACCTACTGCTGAGGAGGACATCTTCTCTGATGAAGAATACTCACAACTGCCCCTACCTACTCGACAAGGTTATAGGGTTACGCGTAATCATCGTCACCACCTAGATCGTCCTAGGTATCCTCATGATGAAGTAGGTGATATGTCTAGGAGGGTCAAGGTAGATGCCCCTGAGTTTGATGGAAAATTAGATCCCAGTGCATTTATCGATTGGTTATACAACATGGAAGATTATTTTGAGTGGTACCATATGAATGATGCTCAACGCGTTCGTTTCACGAAAATGAAGTTGGTAGGTTCTGCCAAACGCTATTGGCAAACTGTTCAGCGTAACACTGAAAGATTGGGACATCCACCCATTTCTACTTGGGCTGAAATAACAGAAAAATTGAAACAAAAATACCTCCCACCTTACTATAAGGACCAGTTATTCAACCAGTTGTTAAACCATAGGCAAGGATCGTCTAGTTTTGATCAATACATTACCAAATTTGAGGAATTGATAATGAGGAGTGATATTAATGAAGAACCTAGGTTCACTGTGTCTAGGTTTGTTAATGGATTACGTGGGGCTATGAAACTAGAAGTCACGGTGCATGCCCCTGACTCTTTCAAGGAGGCATATCACAAAGCCATAGAATTTGTGAGGTACTTACACTTCCCTCCATCTAGGCAACCTTTTGGCCTTTCCAGTGACCATTGTCAGGAACAACTGACGCCATTTACTAGAGACATCACTGGAACACAATCACCCATCTTTCCGACTCCTTCAACTCATAGTCCTCCACTTCATCATGGTGAGCATATTATGGCTTATCTTACCCCTACATTCTACTCTCCACATGCATTTTCTAGTGGACCTTTTGCTAGTCCTTGTATGATCATATCTACTGCATCTGTACTTGATTTGCCTCTTGATTTTTCTCTCAGTTTTATATTCAATGTGGCAAAGTTATTTGTTTACCGAGGCACCTGTGAGCCTCCTGTTTTGCCTTCTTCCATGCATGCAGGTCCATCTTCCATGCTTACTCTAGGTTTTTCAACATCAACCCTTGCTCTACACGATGTACATGTGGACGTTCTGGAAGACACGCCTTTCACTTCATCTCTTGATGGCGTTTATTGTTTCTTTCTGCGTTGGAAAGATCGCCCTTCCACTGATGATACTTGGATCCATGCATCCGAACATCTTCAACTAGCCTTTGCCTTGTGGAAGACCTATTTGTTGTCTAACTCAACGGAGTTGAGTTCTTTTCAACCTGGGGGGAATGATGTAGGATGAATAAGAGTTCTAGTTTAATTAGGGATTTGGTAGCAGAATTGGGATTGAATTAGGATTCTTTATTAATTCAGTATTTTATTCATACTTATATTAGATTGCAAACTCTTCATTTAGGTATGTACGTAGCCTATAAATAGGCTATGGTTTATGGATGTGGGGACGTTTTGATGATTAATTGAATTACTGCTTCTATCTTTCTCTAATTCCTTCCCCTTTCTTCTTCCCTTTCTTCCTCAATCTCTCTATTTCTTCTCACCTATTCTCTCATTTCTTCTCTGCCCTATTCCATCCTACATCAAGCAAAGACTGAGTCCTCAAGACAAAGGGAAATCAATGAAATACTTATGACTCAAAATGCAATCATTGGAGCATTTTGTGCATCAAATTAGGTCCGAGTGCAATGCCATCACTCCCTCAACCTCAGGTTTTACTTCTTTAAACTACTCAATTACGTAGATTCATTTTAATTTTTCCTCAATTAATTTTCATTATATTCATTCCAGGTGCACAAGATAGCGATGAGGATACCTATTAGTGATTTGGTGCTAAGTTATAGGCATGACAACGTAGGTTTTGCACATCTAGAGAATGTTTCTCTGTTACAAGACATTTTTATTTTTTGTAAACTTCTGAATTATTTAATTGCAGGTGCACAAGGATAGCGATGAAGACTTCTCTCAGTGATAGAGTGATCCAATTATATGGATGGCAGTGTAGGTTTCATACAAAGAGGGAGGATTTATCGGTTAATGCCATTTAGATGTTTTTTATGAACTTAAGAAAATATAATGAATAAACGATGTTTTAAATATTTTTTGTGAACTTTTGAATTGATTATGGAGAATCAATGTTTTGGTAATTGTTTCAATATCTGCATTTGGTTTTAATGAATGGAGAATGGTAAATTGGCTGCATTTTATGGTGTACTGCAGCTATATAACAAATGTTTAGTGTTAACTACAGATGTTTACCATTAAAAAAATATTTGTAAAAAAAACGTTTTAGGGGTGGTTGTGATGCCACCCCTAAAATTAAACAAAGAACAATTATTTTAAGAGGCGGTTGAATGAACAGTCCCTAGTATATTTTACAAACTGTTTTCAGTGGAAATCATAATTTTTACGGGCCGTTGAATGAAAATCCCTACAAAGTTTTAAGGACGCTGTCGGAGACCGCTACTAAAAAGTTTTAAGGACGCTATCGGAGACTGCCCCTAAAAATATCATCAGGGACGGCACTGAACGATCCCTATTAATTGTTTTTATCAGGGATGGTAGAAAGTCGTCCCTGTTGTTTTCCAGTATTAGGGACGGTGTTTTTTTTTATTAGTGACGGTCCTTGCTGTCTCTAAATCGCATTAGCTACCCTCTTATGAGGGACGGCCGCTGGACCACAACTAATGAGAATAGGGACGGGTTTTTGGCTCTCTTTTCTCCTTTTGGCATAAATGTGTGGACATAGAAGAATATCTCCCATTGCAATATCTTATCTTGATCAAATTGGCCTGCAGGGAAGAAGAAGCTATAGCTTGAATTCCCATGATGAAGTACACTGCACTTTGCATCTATTAATATAATTAAGGATTGCCCACTTGGTAGTTTTCAATTTCTGCCTTACAATTTCAATATTTTCATTGCTCAGAAATCAGGATGTTGTTTTTGGCTGTGTTTATTTGCAGTAGCCCTGTGCAGGATTTTGATTGTTTTCTTTATATTCTTGATTTCCCTTTCCTTTCTCTCTTGTAATATTTATGAAATTTGTCTTATTGATTATTATCATCATAAATTTTAATTTCCAAGTGTTGTAAATATGTTTTAATCGTTGTGAAGTTTCCAGTATAGAGACATCTTATTTTCGTTAAGCAAATAAGGTCAATTTCATGAATGGAAGAAGCATAAAGCATCACTCATTTGCCTCTGTTCTCTAATATTGGTTTATTCTTTGCAGATGACGGCCCACAGAGCTTTTTAGTTATGTCATAAATATAAAAGGTCAACAAAGCTTTTTTTAGTAGTTTTTAGTTGATTCGGACTTTTTCTTTTAATTTTTTATTTACTTCTTTCCTGCTCTCATCAGCATCAATCTGACAGAATATTTGGTAAGATCTTGTATATAATGTCCCTGCAGCTCCCATCATTCCTGGCATTTTATTGAATCACTTGACCATGAAAATATGTCTCATTTCTGCCACTTTGTTTACTAATTTTGTTTTCCACTTTTTATTTCTGTTACAAAGAGAAGTTGTGTTTCCTCTCTATTTTACAAATTAATCTTGTCTCTATCAAAAAAGAGAAACAAATTGATATTTTTTTTCATTTCTCGTTATTTGTTTTCTCAGTTTCTTCTCAAATCATACAGGACCTTATGTAATTGTGTATTACGTATAAGAGTCTGTGCGCTTTCATGTCACTTCCCACTATGTATCTTGTACAGAAAGAGGAATTCCATATCAAAGTTGTGTTCCTTCTGATGTAGACTGATATTTCTCATTATCCTATCTATTGGTAAGTGCTCTAATTATCCTTTCTATCTATAAGTGCTCTAATTATCCTATCTATCTGTATGTGCTCTGATTATCCTATCTATCTGTAAGTGCACGCACAGTTGGAACAACAAATTGGCCAAGATGTACATTTATTTTTCAAGTTCCCTTGTAAGCAAGTTCACTTGACTAACTAATTCTTGGAGAAGCATTCTGAAGTGAAACAATGAGAGCTCTAATGTTCAATGCTTTATCTAGCCCCTCATATATAGCCTGGACCATCAATATAGTGTTATGAAGTTTTGACTTGCATGTTTCTTCTCAGTTACTTGTATGCATAGAGTTATAAATGGCTTGGCCAATAGATATATAGTCCGTCATGTCACGTATCTATGACTTCTTGAAGATTCATGTTCTAATTAGATGAGTAGAACTACAAGTATTATATGCTTATGATTTTAGTGTTGGTTTATTAGCAGAATTTCAATTACGAACAGTGCGGTCCATATGCATGCTCATTTTGAGATTGGAGATTAGTGTTCTCCATGCTCTTATATATAGAGAATTATTCTATCCTCTAATTTTGTTTCTAATCTTGTTTTTAGGGACTGCCACGTGGTTGAAAATTTTGGTTTTATAGTCTTTCGTTTTTGTCTAAATGACAACAATGGCAACCTATCGCACTCATGAAGTATATGGCAGCCTATATCACTCATGAAGTATACAGCAGGATGGAAAACTTTTTCTATTCCACTATGTAATTTTGTAATTATTTGAAACTTGATGGATTGTCCCAATTTTGTTTTTGGATTCCGTTTAATTGGATTTTGTATTATAATCAAAGATGTTTGTCTACATTTTTAATAGGATTTTATTATTTTTAGCAGGAATTTTAATTTATTTTTTTAAAATTCCCGTTCTTATAAAAAACCTCTTGGAAAAGTAATGAGAAACAAATGCCCAACCTAGCGTCAACGGTTTTCGTGAAAAACTGCCGGTAAAACATTTTGCCAAACGGTTCACTTTTCGCTGGTAAAATATGTTTACGCAGGGAAAAATAAACTGCCAGCAAAGATTTTTTAATAAACGGTTTTTATTCCGGAAGCAAAATATATTTTGTCCCCGGGGTTAAAACTGCTGGGAAAATCACAGTCACTCATATTGCCGATGTATTATTCACGCGAACCCAAAACCTCCGGTAAATGTTGTGCCGATGGTTTTTTATGTTTGTCCCAACAGTTTTTTAATCCCCAGGAAATGTTAATTTTTCCAGAGCAAAAGAAACATGAAAAAAAAATTATTAATTAAGAGGAAGCAGATGATCAGAAAGTTAGCTACCTAACTAATTAGAGATTAATTAATTAGGAAACAAAGAGTAGCTTCCCCGGAAGGAACATGCTTGTCTACCTGTAGAGATTTTCTACGAGAAGAAAGTTGATGGAATACTGAAGGATCCTGATATCTTTGGTTCAAACTTGAGCTGCTTGGATTAATTTTCGAAGAGATTGATTGGCCACTAAGCAGCACCTTAATAAGCTGCTCTTATCTTAGCTAACAATGAAAATGGAGATATTTGTAGGTCAATATATAGATAGGAGCAGGAGTAGGGATATAAACGGGAACCGATTACGCGCTCTACCGTCCGTCCGATTACTAAACGGAACTGAACAGGAATAAAAAATTAATTTTTGTTTACCGTTCTACTGTTTTATGAACAGAACGGAAATAGAAATAGCTCTTCCCAACCCGTTTACCATTTGAGTAAGGGTAATATGGTAAATTTATATATTCACTTAGCTTTAACATTATTTTTTATATTTTTCATATGTATAACCTTATTATCATTCCAATAAGGTTTTTTATCACTTATCATAAAAATTATTAGAGTGAAAACTTTTTGGATATAATTATTATATTTCTCATTTTTGTTTGTAATTATTGACTCATGGTCTCATAGATCATATATCATAATTATGATAATTCCTCTTAATGTACGATTAACAAATATTTCATTTTTTCAATCAAATGTCAAATTTAATAAATATGTCAAATATTTTTGGAAATTTAACAATTGTTATACAAAAATAAATACATTAGAATCTATAATTAAATAATTGATAAAGATAAACATAATATAAATCTACACATGTATCATGTATAAATAACTAACAACAATCAACATACAAAAGTCAAATGTAATTAAAAATTTCAATAACTTATTAACTATGTACGAATTTAAACTCAAAAGTTTAGCCATTGGGGAATGAGATAATTTTCTTCTTATTTCAATTTGTTTACATAATTCAAAAAATTTGACATTACACCATAACATTATAATTTATGTATAACCTTTTAACCCTAATTCCTAATAGGTTATAAGCTTATAAGTAATATCATTAGATTCATTACTAGTTAATTACTTTTAATTACTTTGGTAATTAGTTAATATTCTAATTTTGGTATTTCCCTCCCTCTCTTATCCTTACTCAGTCTAGGCATTAGAGTTTAGGTTTTTGATATTTTATAATCTGCTAATCATTAGATTCATTAGAGTTTAGGTATTTCTCTCTCTCTCTCTCTCTCTCTCTCTCTCTCTCTCTCTCTCTCTCTCTCTCTCTCTCTCTCTCTCTCTCTCTCTCTCTCTCTCTCTCTCTCTCTCTCTCTCTCTCTCTCTCTCTCTCTCCCATCTCCATTTGGTTTCATTCTTCTCTCTTTTGTTCTCTCTTTTTCTTTTGTTTTTGTGCTCTCGTTTTTTTTTTTGGTGCTGCAATTTTCTTTTTTTGGAGTTGTGATTTTCTCTCTCTGTTCGCTTTATCTTTCTTTTACCACTTAGATAAACTTATTTCTCTGCGATTTGCCCTAATGCCCGAATCTCTAATATTACTTTTTCTTTTTTGGGGTTTGCCAATTGCTCTTATGTATTTCTTTATCTACGCAATTTGCCTATTGCTCTAATGTATTTCTCTTTCTCTGCTATTTGCCTAATAAAATGCTCTAAAGTATTTCTCTTTCTTTGTGATTTGCTTAATGCTGCAATATGCCCTAATCTATTTTTCTCTTTCTCTGCAATTTACCATAATCTATTTTTCTCTTTCTCTATAATTTGCCCCAATCTATTCCCTAATTTTCCTTTTTTCTTTTTTGGGATTTGTTTTATTTTTATAGTAATTTTTATATATTTTTAGGATTTACCAGTTTATTACCCGGTTATCTGTCAGAAAAGCAGGTTAAAAATGGAACCAAATGGATACAGACACACTAGTTAAAACTGGTAAATAATTTCATCGGTAAAAGTATCGCTGATGAATTTCCTGGCAGTTTTAACTCCCGGTATATAATTTATTTTTAATGGCAAAAATAAAACTGCCAGCAAAATAGAAATGTTTTCCCTTGCGGTTTTACTTAACCACCAGTAAATTTTTTTAAAGGCGGTTTTATAAACCGCCATTAAAAATACTACAATTTTTAATTGCGGTTTTAAAAACCCCCATTAAAAATACAACAATATTTAATGGCGGTTTTAAAAACCCCCATAAAAAATACAGTCTTTTATAATGGCATTTTTAAAAACCACCATTAAAAATACTGCATTTTTAATGGCAATTTTAAAAACCGTGGGTCATGTTTTTTTATAGATTTTAATGGCAGTTTTTAGAACCGTAAGCAATAATTTTTTTTGAAAAACAAATCGTGCTATTTGACTTCTGTTCACCTGTCTACTCATAACAACATATTAAAACTAATAATAACATACAATTAAATCAAAATCCACAATCAAAGTTTAATGTAGATCATATACAATTGCACTATATTTAAATTATAATTAAAAACTACATTGTGGGCCAAACTTGCGGTTTTAAAAAAGTGAAAAAAAAACGTCCTGACAAAAAAAAACCTCTTCCATCCTCAGTGCTCTAACTACTTCAAACTTCAAGTCTGAGCTAGAGGGTTATTCCCGTCTACATCACGTGTCTCATCTACTAAAAAATGACAAATAGTAAATAAGTGAAATTATGCATAAAATGGTAATTCTAACAGCACCTAACAAGAACCAACAATGAAGTTCAAATAATAAATAATAAAAAAGATAGATGAAAACCTTGTAAATCTTGTAACAATACCTAACACAAACCAACAGTGACGTACTACACACCACCAGAAAGTTGATACACAGTACAATACTTCCTCTAAACCTACGAAATTCATGTAAAGTCATAATCACAATCATAAAACTAGATTAATACAAAAACACGCGTCACACGAAGGAAACTTTGCCGACAACAGGAGCCGTCGGCGGAGTAACTCGTTCAACGATGGGCCGTATTGCGTCTGCGGAATACTCTCCGCCGACACGCGGTTAAGCGTCGACGGAAATCATTCCCCCGATGCAATACGGTGCATCGGCAGAATGTATTCCAGCGACATGTTCATTCCGCAGACGCGTAAGGGTGCGTCGGCGGAATGTATTCCGCGGACGCGTAAGTGTGCATCAGCAGAGTTTATTCCACCGATGCTTGAAGGTGCGTCAGCAGAATTCTTTAAGGCCAATGGTACACCCGTCGGCGCAAGCTTTTATTTATTTATTATTATTATTATTATTATTTCTTGTTGATAAATTCACACATACAGTCAAAAATGAACTCCACATCACATACAAAACAGGACACATACAAATAAAAGTGTTGACAAAATTAAAAGTTCAATCACATACAATGTAACAGTTTACATTTACAATTTACAATGAACATCACACCAATATCTTCAATGACGTGATTGGTCGCTTCCAACATTGTTTGAAGTTCTTGCACAAGGTAAATTATGTACTATGTAATGGACATACATTTTAATTCATCAATTAAAACCAATTCATAAATTGAAAAAAATACTTACCCTGTTGTGACTGTGCAATAATCAACATTTCTAGCCTATCCATGTGTTTGCTCATGGCCTCTACCTTCTGGGACAATGCCTCCTTATCTCGTCTCTCCTTCTCCAATTGTTCAGACAAGGCCAAATAATCAGGAGAGCTTGAAGAGGCGCCTCTCCGCAGTTTGGCATCTGTTCCAACTCCTCTCTCATAACCACTTTTGTGGCCTCCAAACACTTTATCTAGGATGGGTGCCACGTCTATGGGATCCTTGGAGGTAGCGACATTCTTTCATGGGCTTGTTGATGAACCGATTCCTGCAAAAGAAAAAAATAAATTTAAATAATAATCTTAGCAAATCATAGTTCAACACATTTCATAAAGCACTTGATAACTTATGCAATGTTCAACATTTATTTTATCTGGATAAGTCCCATCCTTCGTCTGGTGAGCTTTGAGGTATGCCATCAGGAAGGTGTAGCTATCGGGATCGGGCGTACGCTGTAAATAATGACCTTTCTAAGTATTCTAGGCTGAAAATGAAAAGTCAGTTAAGTTCAAACTACTATGACATATAAGTACCTGTTCTTCTAAGAATTGGCCGAGAGACTTCGACCCAAGGGTATGTGTTGTCTTCATCTGCTGTCGATTAAGACTATTCTGCTCATCGATACCCTTTTCCTTAACAACGTCCCAATATTTAATGAGTTTAACCTAGTCTTCTGGTTTCATATCAAGTATGGGACAAGTCTTAAGCTGTTTTACAGTCTTCCCATAATAGTGCTCTTTCTTATATGCTGTTTTGCTGTCTCTTATGATTTTCTGAAGCACCGGCTTGAATGCCTCCATGGCTACTTTTTCTGTGACTGTAGCACCATGCTCATCCACAAAGTTATACTTTTCCTGCAAAAAAATAAAAATAAATAATGACTTAGTTTGAATGTAACCATTTAAAAAATACAATCTTAAACATACACAACTTATTTGATAATATTAAACCAGGTTTGCAGCTCATGAGAGGGATACTCACACCACTGGAGATGCAACGGAAAGTACTGGTCTGTTCGAACAACTGTCCCCATGAGAAATGACAATGAACCCTCTCTGGGAGAAACCATCTGCTCATCTTTGATTTTGATCACTCATGGCTTATTTGGCAGAAATGAAGTGCTTTAATTTCCCGCTTCACGTGCGGTTGTGGTGGCTCTTCAACATCTTCTATACCTAGCCATTCGGGTTTTTGTGTTTCCATGTCTTCCATGGAGATCAGGCCTGCCAAATTGCAAGTTAGAGCGCTTTCTATATAACACACTGCAATTAACTAAAATACTACAAATTTACCTAAAGAGTGGCTTTGAGGGGATTCGTATTCCGGAAAGAGCTCTCTAAACTTACGTATACACTCAGCTATAATTTGAAAGAGCTAAAATTAGATGACATAACTACAAAAAAAAAATAGTTTCTGTTTTTAGTTAGTACCTATGTCAACAGACTGTGATGGTGGTGCTAGTGTAGCCGGAGCCGGAGCTGGTGGAGTCAGAGTCGGGACTTGTGGATCCCTGGTTGGTGGAATCGGAGTCGGGACTGGTGTAGCCTGGGCTGGTTGAGTCGGAGTCGGGACTAGTGTAGCCCGGGTTGGTGGAGTCGGAGTTGGGACTGGTGTAGCCCGGTCTAGTGGAGTCGGAGTCGGGGCTGGTGTAGCCCGGGCTGTCGGAGCTCGCCAATGTATGACACTTCCTGATGTTGGTGTTGACGAGTCAATGAGATTCTTCTTCGGTGGCATATTTACCCTACAAAATTAAAAGAAACAGGGATTGTCAGCTATTTCCAAAAAATTGATAAAATTACCTGTTACGGTCAATACTATAATAATTGTAATCCATCGAACTTACGCTATGTTACATTCAAGTCTGCATTGTCAATCCTTAATCCTGGACCCAGGTCAGTGCGCACCCACAAAACATCATCTTCGTGGTTAAACTTTGTCACTTCTCCAACCCCTGGGTCTTGTGTCAACAACAAGGCCCTTACATCGACGTTAATTAGAGGGATGGCATATGTCCCAAGGTCTCCAACAAAGCACAACACTCCAAGATGGATCAATGAGGTCCTTTGAATAAAATATTTGTTGAGCTTGAGATGGATTGATGAAGGGTTCGTCTTCATATGTTTGCTTTGATGTATTTACTAACGTGTAATCAAGTCCATCAATTACATGACTAGTTCCCTTCTTCATACCAAACCATGTACACTTAAATATGTTAATGGGAGTCCTGGCCCATCGAACACTTCTAGGACCAGTTGCAAAACACTGTAACAAATCTCAACCACCCACCCCCCACACACACACACACACAGTGGCAATGCCACTATTTTGAGTGGTCCAAATCTGATCAACTGCATTTGTCTCAAACTTATAACCGTTCCAAAAAAAACCCTTATAAGACTGGTTCGCGCAATTGGGGCCACGCGAAAGATATTGTAAATCTATTTCATTTCCCTCCTGTGGTAAATTTATGAGCAACACAAATTAAAGAATGAACAACTTAGGTGTCAACAGAGAGGAGACGTTTTGGAGTATTTAGAACATGAAACTTACGTTTTGGGTGATAAACTCACTCGTGCTCTAAACCATTGTACAAAATGGTTATGTTGCTCTCTCTGTATGCGATGATAGGTCCATTAGGGGTGTAACCCTGTCAAATAATCTCTATGTTCCCTACAATAAAATGAAATAGGTTAATTAAGACGTGGTTTATGGGTAGTTTCTGTGTAATATTTAGTGAAAGGAGTAGAAGTACTTACAATAGGTTTCGACGAGCCTCCAGAGTGTTGAAAAGTAAAAAACGGTGGAGCTGGTACACCTCATCGATGGTGAACAAATGAGGATGTGCTATCCGCAAAGGTCCATCCTCATACCTTACTGGTATAATAATCTTGGACTCCATCCCTTCAACATAACGTGAGGTAAAAATAGTTACTTTATCCATCAAATACCCTTCTGCAATAGAGCCTTCCGACAGAGTTCTGTTATGAATGTAATTCTTTAGTGTAAGCCAGTGATGTTCAATTTGGGTACATCCATCTGTACTGCACTGGCCCTGCCAATTTGACCTCCGATCCTAGGAGTATAGTCAGATGAACCATGATGTCAAAAAATAAAGGAGGAAAAGTTCTCTCTAACTTGCACAAAATGAATGGAATGGCCGTCTCAAGCTTTTTCCATCTTATCCACATCAACCACTTTGGCAAAATTCATTCAATACTTTGCACACTGGCATTTAAATTGTTTTCCTCAACGCTAATGGATGGAGTTGTTACATGAGAACATGAAAATCATGACTCTTGAGGCCCACTATTTTTTACTTGGTTTGACTTGTACTTGATTTGAGAAATTTGAACTAAAACCTCACGGGAGCTTTAATTCCTTCAAAACACGTAGAAACCGTATTTTTTCATCCTTTGTCAAACTGTACGCTGCATGGGGAATTACTACCTTCCCATCAACCTTTTTCGATGGCCTCGGATGGAGTTGTTTTCGTATGTTCAGAGTCTGCAAATCTAATCTCGACTCTAGATTATCCTTTGACTTTCCATCCTTTTCCAAAATCGTATTCAGAATACTTTCGCATACATTATTCTCGATATGCATGACATCTAAGTCGTGGTGAATGGGTTGACTGCTCCAGTAAGGAAGTTCAAAGAATACACTCCTCTTCTTCCATCTTTCAGTCAAACAATTTCTTATCCACCCGCCATTGGTGACCATTCGGTAGAAACCTTCAGTGCCACATGTAAATACATTTCCAGCTGTGGGGCAGATATGCTAAACTGGTGTTCACGTGATAGGTGGGACATGCTTTATACTCTTTCGTACTCTAGTCAAATAACATGCAATATGCAGGAATGTCTGATATGGTCCACATCACTGCTTCGCTCATCTGAAAAAATGACTTCGTATGTGCATCATAAGTCTTCACGCCTGATTCCCAAACAAGTTTTAACTCATCAATCAACAGCTGCAAGTATACGTCAACATCGTTCCCCAGAGACTTTGGTCCATCAATAAGAAGAGTCGTCATAAAATAACTTTGTTTCGTTGCCAACCAAGGAGGAAGCTTGTAGACAGTAATGGTTATTGGCCATGTACTGTGGCTTGTCCCAGTTCCAAACTTAAACGGGCTGAAATTGTCACCAGCAAGACCAAATCTAATGTTTCGATTATCAGAACTAAATGATGGATACATCCAGTCAAAGTTTTTCCACTCAGCAGAACCTCTAGGGTGAATCATCTTTCCCTCTTCAATAGTGGGAGCCGAACCATGCCATGTCATCAACTCGGATGTTTTATTGGACATAAACAACCGTTGCAACCTTGGAACTAAGGGAAAATGTGTAAAGACCTTTGCAGGTTTTGAAGCAGTCTGTTGTCTCCCATTTTTTTTACTGACCATTTTGAGGACCCACATCTTGAACACTTATCCAGTTCTCTGAAATCATTTCTGTATAATACAAAGTCATTCGGACATGCATGAATCTTCTCGTAACTCAATCCCAAGTTTGCCATCATTTTCTTTGACTCATACCAACTTCGTGGAAGTAAATTATTCGGGGAAGAGCGTCTTTAATAAGGGAGACAACATCTGAAAATGATTTGTTGCTCCATCTATTTAGACACTTCAATTGGAATAAATGCACAATGAAAGATAATTTGGAGTATTTTTCACATCCACCATATAGTGGCTTCTTCGCCTCTTCCAGTAACTGTTGAAATCTACGTACTTCTGCATCATCAACTTCATGCTCCATATTGTCCTCTTCCACATTTTACATGAAAGCATCACTTAACATCGTTGCCATCTCTCCACCGTGACCAGTTGGCACATTAATGTCGGAGTGATTTTGGGGTTGTTCTCCATGGCATAACCACCTTTTGTATAGTGGGGAAAATCCTTCTAGGAGTATGTGGGTTTTGATCGTTTCACAGTCAAAATACCGACTATTTTCACATTTCCGATATGGACAACACACAAGACCGTTTGCTTCCACCCCCACACGTTATTTTGCATAATCTATAAAGAAATTGACTCTAGCAACAAACCTAGGATGACACCAGGTTGGCTTTGTCTGGTACTCATACATCCATCTCTTGTCATTAAAATAGTCCATATCCATGGTAATTATTAGAGATAATCTACACAAAATAAAAGAATGGACGTTTAATACTCAATTGGGTAATTCACCATGTCAAATATCTCCCTCTTACTTCCACTCCTCTGAAATGTAAATCCTTCCGTTTTTTCATCCTATTCAAATTTCAAAACCAAACTTGAAAATCTTAATGCAATAGACAAATGACTTATTTGATTCAACCATTGAACAAATTACACTAAGCAATCACCTTTAATTGCCTTCAACTACAAGTTATGAGCTATAACATAATGCATAAGTAATACTAAAAACATTCAATAGAGAATAAAAAAATCAGATAGACATTTTGAACGGTAATCATAGAAAGAAACAACATCAATTAAAAGAAAACACCACAGTGGACAACATCTAATTAATTTAAATGAGAATGCCTGTCTATACCAAAAAACTTCTTTGTACTAGCAAGTGATAAGGTGTTTACTTGTTTGTACCAAATAACTAGGCTCACAGAACATGCCTGAAGCCCCTTTTTCATTTTTTCAATATTCTTTTCATGATAGGGCCATAGTCGTGATGAGACATGTCTGCAGCTCCTCTTTGCTCTTGTCGTGAAAATTATCTTTCTTGTTGTAGATTTATTTTATTCCTAATTAATTTTAAAGGTGAACAAGGCCAACAAAAAATGGATACGAATAATAATGATATTGCAACTGACATGGAATTTTTCAGAATTTTCTTCAATATACACACAAACCAACATGCGCTAAAACAATTTATCGAGCTGGTTTCGTTGATAGCACCAATTTTTGCGGAAAATGAAGTACTACTTTTCAGCGTGAATATTGCTACCCATCAATTGTGTCATCATACTCACAGAGGTCGAGCGAGAAGAAAGAACAAGAACACCACAACGAGAGCCAACACAGTCTCTCTAAGCTTCATTCAACTTAGAAAAATGTAAAAGTCCTTTACCATGTAGTATCTACTCCCTTAAAAAGGCTCCAGGCCGCTAAAAGACAAAAACGACTTAAAGAAAATATTAAAAAATGGAGTTTTAACGCCAAACACTAGCCTGTAGCATCGAGCTATTTACGATTCCAGCATTCTAGCGCTCCGAAGGTAGCGCAGGGGTGCTGAAATGCGAAAGTCAGCGCCCTTGCGATGGCTAGGAAAGCTACTGCACTCCACCCAGAAAGGGGCAGACAGGAGCGCTTTGGCGCTTGGCGAGGCCGCGAGAGTGCCATAGCCGTCCCGACATCGTGTGGCGCCAAACACTACCACGTTCGTCGGTATAACGCTACATCAGTGCCCTCTTATTTCAAAAAAACTCAACCCGAGTTCTTCAACTTGCACGACACTACCACCTGAATTGATGCAATTCTCAATAGCAAAGGCCCAAACTTCCATGGCTTCAGTTTCTCATGTACAACACCTTGTAAAACTTGGTCTTGCTAACCCCACCTCCATAAAAGATAATTCTTGTAAAACTAAACTCGTGAATGAATCGAATCCCGGGGGAACAGATGTCTTAATCAAACGGCAAACTCCATGAACCACATGAACCGTACTATACATCATTGTGTTGAGTTGGTCGACCCACAAAGTTCAACTCTAGATGGTGTGAGCAAGCCGACTACCCCAGCAGCAATACGATGGGTAATCTTCATAGAAAATCCTCCCCGACCTCTGACCTTGTCACAAGGCTGACGATCACACTGCCTAAGCACTTCTTCAAGGTCAGGTTTACCACTATCTAACATCACGGTCACACCAGCCAGAGAATAGCCTCAGCTATGCGGGTCCACACCCTTCTGTTGGCTTAATCTCCCAATAAAACCAATCAAAGGAACATCCGACCACTCAGGGAGACTGAGTTCATTTTGTGGAGCCCACTTGAATTAAAGCTTGTCGGAGTTGAGGGTTTTCAATGGGAGCTGGTGTGACCGTCAGTTGAAAGGTGGACATAAAATCCAGGCTTCCATGCTTTTGTGTCACTACCATTCTCACTACCTTGAAGCTTCCATTCATTCTCATTTATGATATAATGCGGCCCCCATCCACAATTTGATGTATCATCCACAATTTGATGTATTAAGCTCCCATGCATAACCACAATTTACTGAAGCGATCAATCAACTGCTTTAATACCAACAGCAAAGCTGTTGAAATGATTACCTCCACCCAGATCATACATAGTAAAAAATGTTCACATAATTGAAATCGTCTACAGGTCCACACCCTTTCAGATAGGCTGATAATAACATCGTGTGACAACCGTTAGCAATGAAAATCTGATTCTTATCTCCACAGGGCACACCTCTACATGGAATATGCCAAGAAAACTCAAAATCTTCCTTACAAAGCAAAATTATCTGCTTCGCAATGTTCAATTAATTTCCTCCATTTAGATCATTCTCCCGGTTGTGAAACATAAGACTTTCCTTGAAAACAAAATACAAACTATCCATTTCTATTTCATAATAGTTTACTTCCATGTCCTGCCCCTCTGTATAGATGCCCACAAACTCAACTTCACAATAAACACCACATCGGGGAGTCACCTCGATAACCCAATGCTCACATTAAGCTAAAGCCTTTGGTAACGCTCTAACAACACCACCATGCTCACCTTTTTTTAAACCAATGCGCACCTTCAAAAGCTACAAAAATATTTTTGGTGACATATGCACTAGCCAAAGGTGGTGGCTTTGGGTCCTCCTTCTCAAGACCTCTTCTATGCTTGTTTTTAGTATTTGCTTCTTCCAATTTTATGTGCTTCCTTTTCTATTAAAAAAAGGCACAACAAAAAACTAGAATTGTAATCAATGGATGCAACAGTTCTACAGTTTCTTTCAAGCCTTCCTCATTTCCAAATGAATCCACCATCAATTAAACTCCTTCAATCTTTGAACCTTTCCTGTACTTTTTCTCTCGCTTTTCAACATTATTAGTAGAATCGATTTGAGCTCTTGGGGTCTTTAGAGTTTCAATAACCATTGAATAGGAAAAATTATTGTAAAACTTGCTGCTAATGTAGGTGTTATCAGTATCTACATCACCTTGCGCATAATGTTGGTACTGAAAGTAAAACATCTATTTGTAATCGGAAGGCAAAAACTGCCCTCGGTAAAATTGTTCCACTCAATACAGACACACCCACGGCCTTCCCTATGCCGTATTTGGAGTTGAGCCCACCAAGCACCAGCTCCCCCTTTGAATTTGCAAGCCACATATCGAACTTGTTTCTCAGGTGGAATGTCCATATACCCGGAGAATGTCTCAAGAGATTGTTCCCAATTAAGGTATTCCGCCATATGTTAATGACCATAAAAAAGAGAATGTCGATTTTTACCTTAAAATCAGCAAATCTATTGCCTCAAGTTTAATATCATAACCAAAATCAATGGGAGAATACCACTGAATAAAATGGGAACTTCATCCGACTGAAGAAACTCTAGTGGAGCCAATGAAACTGACCATTGGGGACACTTTGAATCACGATTCACTACAGCATTTGCTTGAACAGTTGTTGTGGGTGCCAGAGTCCACTGGTGTGGTTGCCCGTGTCGGAGAGCTGTCATTCCTGAGATTTTGAAAGTCTCGCCACATCTCAACTGTTTATCGATGAAATTTGGAAGTTCATACATCGATTCTCTGTTCTAGACTAATTACATGAGATGCCCAAAGAGTTTCTAGGCTGTGATCATCGTCGATAGCCTGTTGCTTGCTTCCACTCTCAGCTGTAGATGCTCAGATAGGAGAGGCCATGATACTAGAATAACGAAGCTGGAGCAAGAAGAAAGAACTAGAACATCACAGCGAGAGCCGACACGGTCTCTCAAAGCTTCATTCCACAAAGGAAAAAGCAAAAGTCCCTTACAACCAATGTTTTGAAAACCGAACCGACCCGGCCGGTTCGACCGGGTTCAACCGGAACCGGAGCTTTTTGCGGTTCGGTTTGCTTCAAAACCCGTAAGAGACTCAAAACCGGATGACCCGGCCGGTTTTTTTGGTTCGACCGCTGAACCGTTGAACCGACGAAACCGGTTAAACCGTTTAAATTAAATCCTGCAAAGTTTAGGGTTTAATGAAATACGGCTCTCTCTCTCTCGACGGCGACGGCTCTCTCTCTCTCTCGACGGCGACGGCTCTCTCTCTCTCTCGACGGCGACGGCTCTCCTCTCGACGGCGACGGCGGCTCTCCTCTCTTCGACGGCGACGGCTCTCCTCTCTCGCCGGCCCTCTCTCTCTCTCGACGGCGGCGCTCTCTCCTCTCTCTCGGCGACGGCTCTTTCCTCTCTCGGCGGCGGCTCTCTCTCCTCGGCCCTCTCCTCTCGGCCCCTCTCTCTCTCGCCCGCCCTCTCCTCTCGCCGGCCCTCTCCTCTCGCCTTGGCCCCCTCCTCTCGCCGACCCCTCTCCTCTCTCGCCGGCCCTCTCCTCTCTCTCCTGGCCCTCTCTCCTCTCTCTCTTGGCCCTCTCTCTCTCTTGGCCCTCTCCTCTCTCGCCGACTCTCTCTCTCTCGAGATAGACTCTTACTTAAACAAATTTTTAATGACATACAACTCCCGGATCAACCACCGGTTTAACCACCGGTTCAACCCGATTAAACCGGTTCAACCTGAATCGGCTACTCCACCGGTTCGATTACCGGTTCGATTTTCAAAACATTGCTTACAACGCGGTATCCCCTTCCCTAAAAAGACTCAAGCCGCTAAAAGACAAATAACGACTTAAAGAAAACAATTAAAAAATATATTTTGAATCAGAGTCCGACTCTCGCGCCAAACACGAGCCGGCGATGTCGAGCTATTTACGATTCCAGCGCTATAGCGCTCCAAAGGAAGCGCATGGCAGCTACAAAGGGAAAGTCAGCGTCCCTGCGCTAGGTTGGAGCGCAGCATCGCTCCACCCAGAAACTCTAGGCAGGAGAGCTTTTGCGTTCAAATAGAGTGCCATAGCAGTCCCGATGTCGTGTGGCGCCAAACGCTGCCACAACATCATTATAACACTACATCAAATACCTGGCGCCAGATATTAGATGGCCATTTTTATGACCAATGTATGTGTTTCTTTGCTTGGGCGGGCATAAATGAGGTGGCCCTAGCGATACCTCTCCTCTTGCGTCACGAAAACACAATCTTCTAAAGGTACTAGCTCCATATCCTCTAGTCCAGTCTCCATGTCCTCATATGGGCCAAGCTCCCGTGATGGGCCTAAAATAACGGAAAAAACCATTAACACATAAATTAGATTCTAATATGTACAACACAAATAGCATGCTTGAATTCATTAACATGTACCTCATTCATCAGAAGAAAGGCTGGAATTTCTCTTGGGCGGTATTATCCTTCAAAACACATGAATAAAAGTTCACTTGTGGAATTTAATGTTATGAAAAATGCATACTCCTAATTAATATCTATTAGAAACAAAGAGCATTACCAGATTTGTTTGGCCTTTCTCAATCACATGATTTGTGGCACAGAAATCTCGAATTAATATCTATAATACATAGGTAATTTTCCTAAATTAAGAAGATGTGATTCTAAAAACATGAGTATACAGAGAAAGTATTAGCAATAGAATAATGCTAGTTGCACTTAGCCTACGTCCCTATCCCACACACTTGTTAATCTAAACCATTGATGCCTAGGGTTTATCCTCTAGAAAATACGATTTTATAATAAAAAAATATTTTTAAGGGCTTTGATTAACATGTATGTTGGATAGGTGCACCTGCTAGGTGCGTCTAGCATTACTCTTAGCAATAAGGCAATATACACAAAACAAGATAAACATAACCTTTGATGGAGTTCTATTGATGGTGCGAACAAGTTATGTTCTTTGGAGAAGGCTTGGGTTAAACAACAAAAAACCCTTAAAATAGGGCCTCTATGGGGTTTTTTAAAACACCCAATAATACAAGTTTATCCTGCCAGGTGTGGACCAAACCGTTGGGAAACCATACTGTAGCATAGTTAAAGATAAAACTGCCGTCAAAAATACTCTCTACCGACAGTTTAACCAATTTGTTGACAATGCCAGTTGTTTGGCTTCGAACAGTCGGTAAAGCATTTTTATCTATCAGTGGTTCTCTCCAAAACCGCTTGGAAAATTGAAGTTTTCTGGTAGTAAATTTGGCAAGTCAGGCAAAAAGTCCCCCATCCAATATCGCACTTTATAGAGTAGGATATTAGTACTTATATGAGTTCTAGAACACAAAAGCTAGACTGGTAAGTGTGGCTTAATGTTAGAGCATTTGATTTAACATCACCAACTTCAATTAGACACTCAAACTGAGTCGGTTTAAAGTCGAACCAAATGAACTAGCTGGTTCAAGCAGTTTTTGAACAAATTTTGTCTTTTGCTTGAACCAACTTGTTTAGTTTAGTGTTAAATACGCTTCTTATTATTAGATTATGTATTATTGTAAGGGTATTTTAGTCTTTTTACCCTTGGAGGGTATTTTAGACTTTTTGTATTATACATTGTATATAAGCTCAATGAAGGTTAATAAGAGTTTTACCCAATTTTGTATAAGATTTCATCAATCTAACTTGGTATCAGAGCCAACTTGGATTTGACTCGGCAAATATTAGATCAAATTGGGTAACTCGGGTTCAGCTCGAACGAGTCCAACAAGTAAACTCGACCTAACTCATTGTCTTCTCAAAATCAAAACTAGTGTTTCGACTCTGTTTGTAATTTTTGGCGCCGATTTTTGGTCAATTCAACAGTTTTTCTGCTCGGAAATCAGTCAAGAGTTTCGTTTTACAACCAATTATTTGGATTTATCTTTGATTTTGGATTTGTCACATTTTTTGGTGAAGTACAAGCATTCAGGGCATGAGTTTGGGGATTTCCCTATGTCGTCGTCGACTACTTATCCTCTGTTCATTGTCGTCAACTACTCGTCCTTTGTTTGTCGTTGTCAACTGCTCGTCCTCTACTCATCGTCGTCGCTTCTTCGTCGCTATCAATTGTTCGTCAAAGCCAATCGTTCGTCAAGGCCAATCGTTCGTCGAAGCCGATAGTTTGTTGATGCCCACTGTTTGTTGCCATCGATTTTCGGTGATTTGCATCCGTATGGCAATTGCTTTCATCTTGGTTTGGAAATTGTGACGGATTTTGAGCTTTGTTCTAGGTTTTTTGAGGTAGTCGGCTGTTTTGGTTTCTAGAGGTGTTCTGCTGTTTTGGTTTTTTGAGGTGTTTGGCTGTTCTGGTCTTTTGAGGTGTTCAGATATTCTGGTTCAAAGGATTTTGGGTGAAGCTGAATAAATATTTTTTTGGGCAGTTCTTGTCTTGATTTTGTGCGTGTGACACTTGCACAACTAGATAATCTTTGGTCATTGTCTCGTGAGATTACTACAAAGGAGCTGCAAATTGAGGAAGTGATTATTTGTGTTCTAATTTGAATTTCATGACATCTTCGAGGGTTGATGATGTTCAGAATGTGCCTAGTTATGTTTATTGGGCCTCCCTTATGTGCAGTTTTTTGAAGGGTGGAAATTCATGAAAATATGTTGTTGGTGATTGTATATTGACTGATGATTCTTCCCCTAAAGATATAGAAGAATGGGATATTAATAATTCTCGGACTATTACAAGGTTGGCCAATAATATTTCGTCTTCTTCTCTTAGCTAGTGGTTGGAAAATTTGGAAATGCATGAGATGCTTCGTTATTTTTAGAAAATCGACATAAGAGGACCAATTTTGCTGAGTAATATAAGCTTGAAATGGATATTCGATCTTTGAAACAAGTTTTGGATCAATCTATATTTGATTTTTACATTCAGATGTCTTTACTGTGTGATCTACTAGATGCTATGGATCCGAAATTTGTTTGTTGTGCTAATACTAAAGTTTATCAGAAATATGTTGAGAGGATACACTTAGTTCAGTTTTTAATGGTGTTGCGTGATGATTTTGAGTCTACTCGGTCCTTTATTTTCAATAGAAGACATTTGCCTTCTGTTGAGGGTGCTCTGTCAGAATTAGTAGCCGAAGAGACACGTCGTCTTACTGGGGGTCCTTTGGGTTCTTCAGTCCGAGACATGACCTATTGATATCAAGCATAGTACGACGTCTTATCGAGGGTGCTCTGTTCTGGCTACTTCTCGCCGGCATCCTTCCTCCAATGATATCAAGCATAGTACTTCTCGAGACATGACTCAGGTACATTGCAATTATTGCAAAGAGTATATGAGCTTCACTTGTCCAAAACTCAAGAAGTCTCAGAATACTAATTCTGCACTATGCTCAATTGCCGTTTCTGTTTTCGCTGATTGTTCCTCCATTATAATTCTGACTCCCACTCTTGCCTTGACTATTGTGGATATGCAGGATACGATTAACATGACTCTTGTTGGCCTTGGTCTAGGTACTCCGTCAGCTTTTGCACTCTCTGTTAATACTAGAAACAAATCTTTGATAATTGACTTTGGTGCACCTAATCATATATATGACTTTTGATTCCTCTAATTTTGCCTCTACCACTTTTGTTTCTTCTTCTCCAATTTACATCCTGATGGTTCTAAACTTCTTGTTGAATACACTGGTTGTGTTTGTACCTCTTCTGTTCTTTGTTTTACGAGTGTTCTCTTTGTTCCTCGATTGTCAATGAATTGGTTGCCTATTGCTAAATTATGTGATCTTGGATTTCATGTTCTTTTTTCCTCTTTTGGATGTTAAGTACAGGGTTCTTGACATTGGGCGTAAAGTTGGAAGATTGTTTGAATTAGAAGCTTTAAAAATCCATTTAGTGTTTCTTCTTCATTAAATTGTAGTTTTACTGCTAGTCATAGTTCTGATTATTCCATTTAGCATAATTGTTTGGGCCATGTATATTCGTCTATTCTTCATAGATTGATTAATACATGTCAGTTGGGGCATGTTTCTTCCGAATTGCTGCAATGTGTTAGTTGTAAACTTGGCAAACATACTCTGTACCTTTTAATACTAATGATTTGCATTCTTTAACCCTATTTGATGTTATTCATTATGATATTTGGGGCCGTCTGCAGTTCCTTACGTGGGTAGATTTTGCTATTAATCTTGCTATTATGTTGTGTTTGTTAATGATTATTCCTGTTTTGTTTGAGTTTAATTCTTACGGACTCGTTCAGATTTTTATGAATATTTATTGATTTCTCCACCATGGTTTGCTCTCAATTCTCTAAATCTATTAAAAATTTTCGTGTTGATTCTTGCGGGAATACATATCACATAAGTTTCAAATGTTGCTTAAATCTCATAGTTTCTTGCAACAACTTTCTTGTCAGTATACTCTTGTGCCCTCTTTGTACCAGCCTGCGCCTTCGGCTTTGCCTCCTTGCTTGTCTATAGATCCCTCCCCAGAGGATCTTGTTGGTCAGTCTCGATATCTATCTAGCACTCGTCAGCATCCGATTCATCTAGATGACTATAATTGTTATTTATATGCTCTCGTAACTATTCATGAACCTTCTTCCAATTAAGAAGTTTCCTCTAACCTTCTTTGCTAGCAAGCTATGTCTGAGAAGTTACAGGCTTTGGCCTTGGCTCGTACTAGAGATCTTGTCGCTCTTCCTCTTAGTAAGTTTACTATTGGCTGCAAGTGGGTTTATAAAGTCAAAAACTAAGGCAGATGGATCTGTTGATCGCTATAAACCTCGCCTAATGGCTAAGGGCTATATATAGGAGTACAATATTGATTATGAGGAGACATTTTCTTCAGTTTGTTAGGTTGACTTCAGTTCATCTCTTAATTGTCATTGCTTCTGTTTGCCATTGCGATTTGTTTTAGATGGATGTGCAAAATGCTTTTCTGAATAGTGATTTGTGTGAGGAAGTTTATATGTTGCCCCTGCCAGAATTTCAACATCTCTCTAGGCAGCTTTGGGAGCTTCATATGTTGAAACGCATATCAAGATACCTTCGATGCAATTTATTTATTGACTAAAGGAGATTTACTGCGAAGTAAAAATTTCGAGGAAGATCGTGAGGGCAATTCCTACAAAAGCGCCCAAGGGTTGTTAGAGGATTTTAGAGTATTCTTGGACATGGAAAACAACGGTAGGAGGCTGAGAGAGAGAGAGAGATAGCAAGAGAGAGAGAGAGAGAGAGATAGAGAGAGAGAGAGAGAGATAGAAAGAGAGATAGAAAGAGAGAGAGAGATGTGTGTGTGTGTTTGTTTGTGTGTGTGTGTGTGTGTGTGAGAGAGAGAGAGAGAGAGAGAGAGAGAGAGATAGAAAGAGAGAGAGAGATGTGTGTGTGTGTGTGTGTGAGAGAGAGAGAGAGATAGATAGATAGAGAGAGAGAGAGAGAGAGCGCAAATTAGAGAGAGAGAGAGAGCGTAAATTAGAGAGAGAGAGAGAGCGCAAATTAGAGAGAGAGAGAGAGCGTAAATTAGAGAGAGAGAGAGAGAGCGCAAATTAGAGAGAGAGAGAGAGAGAGAGCGCAAATTAGAGAGAGAGAGCACAAATTAGAGAGAGAGAGAGAGCGCAAATTAGAGAGAGAGAGAGAGAGAGAGAGAGAATCATCATAGTGAAACTGCAAATGCTGAATAGGACGTAGCAAAAAATTTGCGCTTACCTTTATAAAACCCATGGTGTGCTCTTTTTTGTTCTTTACTTTATTTATTTTTCACTGTTTTTTAACGGTCATAGATGCACTAATTCAATCTCTACAGGTTTTTCTTCAACTTGAATGATTGCTAGTAGAGTTGATTACTCTTTTTTCTATAGATATTGGTTGTCAAAATCATGGTTGATATTGGGTAATTTAAATAATTAACTGGAATCCAGGGCTAATTTAATTAGGAGTTGAGTAAATCAAGCCACTTACCACTCAGAAATCCTTAAAACTTAGTCGGTACCAATATATATAGTTGACTGAGTTTGGAAATTCTAATTATCATAGGTTTGACACTAACCCATCCTTGGTTTTGTCTGGCCACACAGGTCAGGTTTTGAAACTCATTCCAAGCAGGTTGATTAGATGGGATTACAAAAACTCTCTTCTTAAGCCACCCCGCTGCCACTCTACTAAACACATCTTGTTTTAACTTCATGAACTTCCCTGTTCACTTTTTTTTTTGGCTGTTTCTTTATTCATCTTGTGCTATCTCTTCTTCCACTTTATCATGTATATCGCAATATGATTTTGGCAGGTCTGGCAAAATGACCCCCATTCAATATTGCACTTTATGTTGTATTATTTGTGAAAATCCCTTATCAAGGATACAAACATAGGCAATGAGATCTTGTACGTACTTCTTATATATCATTTCTCTTTGCAGTCAAAGATTTGATTTTGGTTGTGATTTGAGTGTTGGCTTGGTGATTACAGAAGAGGATTTGGTAGTAGATCATGGTATCTAAGTCTACCTCCTCGGGGCAAGGGGCAAGGGACTTACTAATTTTTATGCATTCCCAAAAAAAATTAGTTGGGTTTAAGTTAGATTTCTTTTGAAATTTGAACCAATAATTTTTTATGTAATAGGATAGTTCTTATAATATATAAATGTGCTTTTAAAATATATATATGTTTTATATTTATTTTTACTGCTCTAGTATACTGTTGTCAGTTTTACTTTTTTCTCTTTCTTTGAGAAACCTTTTTTGTGGTCTACTCTTTTATAAATTGTTAGGAATGATTTTGTTTCTTATATAGTGGAAGATTCACACGTTGAAAATAAAAATAAAGATACCTTCGCACGAAATATAATATAATAAAAAACATTAAATAATAGAGAGATGTCAATGGGACCTCTATATCAAGAATTGGAAGTCCAACGAACTTTGTCTTAATAATTGTGTGGATTAAGTATGTTTCTCACTCTTCAGCCCAACATCATATCCAAGAGGTTGATCTGCAACTTTGTCGAAATAAGCCCGTCTACCATATTATTTACACAAGAACTAAAATTTATGTCCATCTAATATGTGTAAACATGTTTTCAAATTTTCTTCACAAGAACTAAAATATCCTGGTTAATTTCTCTGCTAATTATTTAGAATTTAAATAATTAAATAAATAATTGTAAAATAAAAAATCATTAAAAAAATTTATAAGAGCTAATGTGACCGACATGGCCTAAATTTACTTTACACCAAATGTACATAATATCGAAATTAAAATATTTTTTAAATGAGCAATTTTCGTTGTCGAGGAACTATGTACATTGTGAAATAATTTTTGCTATAAGATATTCACTAATATTTCCAAATATTGTAGTACATCAGCAAGAATCCATTTGTACATTAGTAATTTTTAAAAAATATATATATATTTTCATAAAAACATCACTGATGTCCTAAGTCACTAACTATCTTATTGTTAATATTAACAATAGAAAAATGGACTCAGAAGGGAATAATGTAACAGGCGATCATCTGTTCATACATTGTGACTTGTGATCCTCTTATGATGTCCTGTGATATATAATGATGATCATAGCGAATAAAGTAACATAGAGAATATTTCTTAGTCTTTAGATAATGGAGGAAAGCATAGGCATTATAAGACTACTTCGGTTAGCTAATCTCATGGCTTGAACATTGAAAAAAACCGTGTTAATTCAAAGATATAAGTAACCAAATAGGAATATACTGTCAATGAATGAACTCTTTATTGTTATTATTTTTAAAATATTTATTTACAATTTTATGCCTGATAAGTCGGCCTAGATGAGCCAACTTAACTGTGTCGAGTCGGGTTTGGGATTCTTACCCGGGACAAAACCGAGCCGATTTGGGGGGTCTGATAGCATCATAAGCAAAGAGAATTAGAGAAACATTGCGGTGCTGCGCATGCAAAGCAACCAGGGGAGACAGGACCCACCTTTGTCTCCCACTATCATTCTTAAGCTCTGATTAGACCTTGGATACCTGTCTTCGATACCTTTTTTCAGTCCAATATCTCCAACCTTCGTTTCGCACTTTCAATCTGTTTCAGAAAATGTTTCGATCTTCTTGATTCTAATTAATGGAGGAGAAGACCGGGTTTAATTTCTGCAGAGCTCACAGCAGTCGGAATCTGTAATAGAAAAGGAAACGAGTGTTCAACATTAGGCACCTCTGTTTCTTTCTCGCTTTGACTCTCTCTGTTTTTCTCTCTAACTCCAGCAGATCACGTTGCTGGCCAGCTCAAATCTCATCATGGATTGCTTTCGAGGGTTTCTTCTGCTTCCTTCGATCTTGTGCATAACAGTCTGGGTCTCCACATGTATAGCTGAGTCTCTAAATACTTCAACACTGCCTGCCAGAGCTCTGGACTTGCTCCTGCAGCAGTATGCATGTGGAGCATTTGTTCATCAGAGGAATGAGGTTCAGTTTGATGCTCAAATTCCTTCTAACTTCTCGGGAATGAAATTGGCCGCGATGAGGCTCAGAAGTAGGAGGTTGAGGACAAGAGGGATCAAGTACAAGGAGTTCAGAATCCCCGCTGGCCTCGTTGAGCACCCCCATGTCAAGAGGCTCGTTCTCGTTTACCATAACCTCGGTAACTGGTCTTCTTCCTACTATAATCTCCCTGCAGGTTACCACTTCCTCACACCTGTTCTTGGGCTCCTGGCATATGATGGGGACAATTCATCTGCAACGAGGTTGAGGGAGCTCCACTTAAATGCTTTCCATGAACCAATTTTGATCAGATTCTCAGCTGTCAAAAGTACTGCCCCAGGAAAGGGATATCATAAGTGTGTGAGATTCGGTTTGGATGGTATGGCTGAATTCACAGACATGGTCTCTAGACACCTCTGTGCTACATCTACTCATGGGCATTTTTCCATTGTAGTGAACTCTACATGGAAGCGGCCGCCCGAAGAAAGGCGGCCGCTGCCACCGCTGCAGCCCCCGGGCCATCGACATTTTAGGTCGGAGGATCAGGAGAACTCTTGCAGGTCATGGAAGTTCGCTTGGGTGTTGGGTGGGGTGCTTGTAGGGGTGGCTGCCTTGATTCTAGCCATGACTTGGGCAGTCAGAAGGATGCACAAGAAGAGGATAACAGAGATGGAGCAAGAAGCAGAGACAGGGGAGGCACTAAGAAAAGCCATGGTGGGGAAGAGTGTTCTGCCCATGGCGACTGGAATCCGGACCCAACCAGTACTTGAAAACGAGTATGTTCCCTGATTGAGTTGGATTCACGAACAGTTGGCAGAAGATATATCTTGGCCTGATGGATGGAACTGGGTGTGTTTGATTTTCAGATGAATCACAGCTGAATTTGACACTGATATCATCATATATAATGTGTTAGGACTTGTCTTTGTAAGTAATTGAAAATTTCCGCGACTTTCGGCTCTGTAACTCTTAATTTAATACGTCGTGGATTTGTTATTTTTGTTTGTGTAAGCAAAAGAGGAAAAAACAATCGACTTCACTCATCTGTGAGAAAGAATCTGTTTATCTTGGAAGAGCTCAACTTTAGCAGTTAGAAGAGCTGTTGTAGCTTTATTTCATTGATGTTGCCCTAATTTGTTGACTTATTATACGATATAATATATATAATAATATATTTATAAGAAGAAATGAAACACCCTAACGAATTTGCGGAATCAACCCATCCCTATTGTTTCCTCTTTCCCTCTATCCTGCTATTTCCATTTTGGAAGCTTGCAATTCTTTTCTAAAATAGGAAAATTTTGAAAATGTTTAAAATTTTTATTTAATGACTTATTATTTAGTTATATATTTTAAAATGGATTGGTACAACTTTAAAATAAGAATAATGTTATCCGTACAATACTTGTCGCCACCTTTACAGTGAGGGGGATGTACCCTATTGTACACACAACATTATTCTTAAAATAATTATATGTTAACATTGTATTTTTTTTATCTTATTAACTTAATAAAGCAATATCTTGTGTAACATTAGTGGCTAAGAAAATCAACTATACATATATTTCACACAGAGACACAGAAAAGGCTTGGGGGGAACCAAACAGTTCTGAACCACCGAGGTGGGATCGGTTTTTTAACTTAAGAGTTATTAGAAAATAAATAGAAAAAAAATCAAATGTATGTATAAGATAAAGTGAAGGAAAATAAGAAAAATGTGAACACAAGGAAAGTTTAAACAAAATTCTTACATTAATTGAAACCAAAGTTACAAAAACTTACACAACAAATAATTTTAAAATAAAATTATAAAAAATTAATATCTAAAAATATGCATATCAGAAAATAGTAAAGAAAAAAATATAAATCAAATAAAAATGGTAATTTAAAAAAATGAAATATAATCTGTTAGGGGATTACATTAAATTAAAATATTTTTATGACAAAGGTCTTAAATAATTAATAAATATGAAACTACAGAAATAAAGAAATTTTTTAATTGTTATTCAAGCAACAGATGAATTTAGCTATATAAATGACAAAGAAAGAAAAATAAATCAATTATAATTTTAAAAAATATTAATGCCCGAGGATACAAAAATGGTATGAAATACGAACAATTGAAATACAAATTCTCCAAAAAGCTGTAATAACTAGGGGATTTACCTAATGGTTTAAAAAATGGACCATTCATTGAACAGTTTGTATGTCCAGTTCTGGTCAAACCCCGTTAGACCGGGTTTGGCCAATGGTGGAAACTTTGATGGTTTTATCATACAAATTTAATATATTTAAATTACGATTCAAAATAAATCATAATACGACCATAAATTAAATTGGAAGAACATCCAGTTCAGTTCAATGGGGTCGGATCGTCCAGTCCGGTCTGGTTTTTAAAACAAATGATGTACCAAAGAACAAATTTGACATAGTGAAAATTTTTGTGTATGAAGAACTCTTTGATGAAGTTAAAATTTGCATGTAAATATTTCATCAGTGCTTAAATTTTATATCTTAGAACATTTTCATCACTCTTCACTAGCAAGTTGAAACCATGATTAATTCTTCCTTGTTTTAGTTCTACGTCAACTCTAGGGCCACCATCAATTAAAACTGTCTTTTAAAGAGCTCATTGCATGAGAACCATAATTAAAGTACTGCTCTTTTGTGCTAGGAGTGAAAATAAAAGCAAATTAATTTTTTCTACCTTTTAATGTTATCATTTCAGGGTTAGCTTTGTTTTCTTCTTTAAAGGCCACTTCATGACTTTCTAATTCATTAAGTAGTTGGACCATTGTAAGATAATTTTATAGCAATTAGGGTGCACTCTGATCCTATCCATGGCGGCAAGCAGGACCCAATCAAGTGGTCCATTGTAGCGGCCTGGAAGTATTGTTTACGAATAGGTACACTTATTTAAAATGTACTTGGGGAGCAATTCAATAACTCCAAACAATATTTTGGCATAATCTCTTCTGAATTTATTTTCATGAACTTACTGATTATTGCTGTCCCATATGTTCATATCAGTTAGATTATAAAAAACGTATGGTTGAGTACGTATTGAGTATTCTATAGAGATTTTAAATTTGCTGAAAAACATTTTTTTTCCAAAAGATAATATAATCTGGTACTGTTGTATCAGTTTTTGAAAAGGAGAGTTTTCTAAGTAGAAGGAATGTTTTTAAAGAATAAGACTGAAGTTGCAAATCAGCTGAATAAGAAAATTAACAGAGTTAAGTATGATAGAGGAGGAGAATATGAAACTCTTTTCCTCAAAGATTTCTGTGAAAAGAATGAGATTATACATGATTTTAGTGCTCCTAACACTCCACAACAAAACGACATAGCTGAGAGAAAAAAACAAAACCCTCAAGGATATGATGAAAGCCATGCTTGTAAGTTCTGGGTTACCTGACCACTTGTGGGGGGAAGCTATCATTTCAACTTATTATATCCTTAACAAAGTTGCTCACAAGAAATTAGACAAAACTCCATATGAGTTATGGAAAGTATTCACCCCTAACATGAAATTTCTTAAAGTGTGGGGGAGCCTTGCCAATGTGAGTTGATCAACTCCTAAGAGGACTAACATAGGACCTAAAATCTATTGTATAGTGTTCAGAGGCTATGCAGAAAATTCAGCTGCTTATCGATTTATGTCATTAAGTGACAATTCAATTTCACAATCTAGAGATGCAGAATTTTTCGAAACACATATTTCCTTGGAAGAAACAAAAAACTAGCGTAGATGAACATGTGGATGAACCTAAGAGAAGTAAAAGAAAGAGGATTGAGACTAGTTTTGGATCAGATTTTATTATTGCATTCTTGACAAGATAGATGAATAGGTGGCTTCAACGTTCTTAATGGGAGATGATCCTAGGACTTATATAGAAACAGTAACTTCGATAGACACTAGTTTTTGGGAAGAGGCTATTAACAGTGAGCTGGACTCAATTATGTCCAACCATACATGGGATTGAGTGATTTGCCTAAGGGATGTAAACCTTTTAAGTGTAAATGGATTTTTATAAAGGAAATAAGGCCTGACGGTTCCATAGATAAGTAAGGCCAGACTAGTCGTTGTAGGTTATACACAGAATTACGGCTTCGATTATTTTGACACCTATTCACCTGTGACTAAAATAGCAACTATACGATCTTTAGTTGCGTTGCCACCTATACATAGCTTGGTTGTGCATCAGATGGACGTTAAAACCACATTCCTCAATGGAGATTTGGACAAGGAGATTTATATACAACAATCTGAAGGGTTTGTTAAAGGTCAAGAGGATAAAATGTGCAAATTGAAGAAGTCCCTCTATGGTTTGAAACAAGCTCTTAAGCAATGGTGTGAAAAATTTCACCACACTCTAATTACCAACGGTTATGTGATAAATGCCTCAGACACATTCTGTATTCAAAGGTGTGTGGTGCAGACTGTGTAACAATATGTCTATATGTGGATGACAATTTATATTTGGAACCAAGGAGAGAATGTGGTGATTGAGACCAAGACACTCTTGTTGTCCCAATTCGATATGAAATAAATGGGAGAAGTCGATGAAATTTTTGGTATGAAATTAACAAAATCCGAACAAGGTTTCTCAATGAGTCAGTACCACTATGTTTAGAGGATGTTGAAGAAATTCAGCTTTTATGATTTACTGCATACGAAAACTCCTTATGATCCAATAGTCCACCTTAAGAAAAATGAAGCCGAGTGTGTGTCTCAAACTGAGTACGCAAAAATCATATGAAGTGTGATGTTTCTTATGAACTACACTCGCTCGGACATAGATTATGCATTTAGTAGACTGATCCGCCACACGTATAACCCTAGTACGAACACTGGACTTCACTTTATCGTTTAATGAAATATTTGAAAGGCACCAAGGATTAGGGACTGCATTTTTGTAAGTTTCTTGCGGTGTTAAAAGGCTATTGTGATGCCAGCTGGGTGTCCGAGAAAGCAGCGATTTCGTGGAAGTATGGAAAGCAGACTTGCGTTGCTCGCTCGACTATGGAGTCGGACTTTATTGCACTTGAGTTAGGAGGTCAAGAGGCAGAATGGTTGAGAAACCTATTGGCAAATGTGCCACAGTGGTTGAGAAACCTGCTGTGTCCCTTCACTGTGATCCTCAAGCAGCAATCGGGATGGTAAGAACAGTGTGTATAGGGGGCATATACGCATTAGACTCAGTGCGGTTAAACAACATTTGAAAAATGGAGTGATTTCTTTGGATTATGTGAAATCCGAAAGAAATTTAGCTAACCCTTTCACTAAGGATTTAACCAGAAAATTAGTTCTGGATACGTCGAGGGGATGGGCCTTAAGCCCTGTCATTCGGAAAAAAATGGTGGATACCCCACTTGAGGTCAAATGAAGCCAATTTCTTTCTTGATATTGTTTATCCATCCCTATGGCGTGATACTGAGCTTTGGCTCTTATATGTGAAACTGTAGCCCTTTCTTTGGGTGGTCCTATAGACGGATTTGACGGTTTCTTCATCATTTTATTAGGATTGAGCATTTAATTTCTCTTAATGGGTCCATAGCCCTATGTGTGGTGGTGCTGGACATATACATTTGATGGATCCACTGACGTGAGTGTGGGGGTGTGGCCGCCTTCTATGAAAGATTTGGGCTTGGCTTTTTAGAGTGCTTATGAGAAATCCTGAGGTTTGTGCATGGCCTTATAAAAGCGCAACACCATATCGAGGAGTTTGCTAAAGTTTCACTATGTTCAAGAGTACTTGACTTGGTGGATCCGTTTGTTGCCTCATTCCCCAACGTATCAATTCAAATAGAAAGATATTGATACTTAAGTATTCGGACCTTGTTGTGCCCAGAATAGAAATCATTCTTGTGTGTCATTTTGTGGGGGATTGTTGGGAAAATGACGTCCCATGAGTCGGTTCCAGGTCCGGATCCGAGCTCGGGTCCAGATCCCGGATCCGGTTAGAGAGTATAATCGTGTCTTTTGGACACGACTGATTCCCCTTGGTCTTCCGGTCGATTTGGGGGAGAAATTAGGGTTGCAACGAAGAAGGAGAAGGAGGGGAGAGGAGCCCAGCAACGGCTCTTTATCCAATGGCTTCAGCGAGGCTACTCTTCGGCGAGGTGACTCTTTGGCAAGACACGACTCTTCGGCAAGAGGCTGCGTCCATTGAAGCTACGGGACGAAGAGATAAATAAGGTTCTCCCAAGAACCCGGAGGTACTGAAGATCATTCTCTCTCTCTCTCTCTCTCTGTCTCTCTCTCTCTCTATCTCTCTGAATCATCCTCCTTTTTCAGTTTGAATCTCTTTCGGTGTCTAATCTTTGGTTTTGCTCTATTTTATTCTCTTTCTGAATTCATAAACTCTGTCCTGGGTATCTCGGTGACTCCACTTTTCTGGCGACGAGTGCACCTCACCGGAAAAGAGTTGCACCACCTTGGGGGACTATCGGAGTATCGATTGTTTTATATCTAAGTCTATTTATCTGATTTATTAATTATGATCATTAGAGGTTTGTTCTGACCTATATCTCTCTGAATTTCTGGATTCAACGTTGGAGAATCTGAATTATTTCTTAACAGAGAAAATAGTGCCTTGTTAGTTTCTGATTACCGTTGCAGAATTAATTGTTTGAAATAGTAACTCTGTTACTTCAAGTCTGAACTCGGTTTCCTGATTTATTATCTCGATTGAATATATTTATATATAGGGTTTAATTAAATTAACTCAGAGGATCAGGTTGTAGTTCTGATTCATAGTGTTTTATGTTGTTCTTGCTTCTACAGCTCCAACAAAGTAACCCAAGAGATCAGACGTATGCTACCTGAAAATTCCAGTGTCCTCTGAAACTCTCTCAATTGCCCCTTTTTCTCCTGTCCCTGCCATTGGAAAGCTTCTCTTCTACACTTGGGAAAGGATCAGAGACGAAGGTGTTCAATGCAATCAGGGCGAACAAGGAGTAGGCGGAAGATCTCACCACTAATCACAGGGGGGAGGCATCTGCAGGAGGAAGTTGTGGCAAGGGAAACTTTCGATGCATCTCGCGGGGATCAAGTATGAATAACAAGAAAAAACATTCGAGATACAACCATAGTCACCTGCTATTTTGGGTATGTTTTCAGCTTCACTTTTCACATCAACACCACTTCTTCAATGGGATCAACACAGATGTCAGTCTGCATCCCCACAACACATATTATACTGCACACAATCAGCCAAGACGTTTTCAAGCAAATCATTTGTATGAGCATGACATGATCACTCAACTGGCAAGATACCATTGTTCGCCAGTTTTCCCCCGTCAACATTATTAAAATCCGCCGGCAATGGAACACCTCCCCGACATATAAACCCGCTGCGTGAAGGTTTTCCCTGGCCGGTTGGTGAAACTAAGGACCGCTGGCGGATGCTTTCTCCGTCAGCGACACAGAACCACCAGCGGAAACTCCCTCAGCCAGCCAAGACATAGCGCCCGGTGAAAGACTCCTCCTCCGGAGAAATATCCACCACTGGCGGAATCCTCCGCCGGAAGAATAATGACCGTTGGTTGAACGTTTTTTAAAATAAAAAAAATGGAGGAGATAGGGGAGAGGGTAGCAGAGACAAAATATAAATTGACCTTGCCACCATGTTAAAAAGACTACTGACTTAAACCAGAGGAATTCTGCCAATTGCTTTATATGTGTTAATACATCGTTTGAAGCATTATAGAATTGCACCAAGCAATACATTGATCAAGATTGACTGAAGTTCAGAACTACTTCAAAGTATGGATACATGCAAATTTACCAAAGTAAACAACTAAAATCGGCGACTCAGAACAGAATATAACTAATACACCTAATAGTAAGGATTGATTACACTTCCTTTCCTGTATTAGCTGCTAGGATTGCCAAAAGTGATGGTTGTATAATTGACCAACAAACAAATACAGTAACCATCTAAAATGCAGACCTCATATAAAAAGGAGAGACCTTCGAGGGAGGTCATACTTATGAGGACACATAAAGAATGATCAAGCTTAACCATCAATCTCCACAATCAGAGACGTGGGAAAGGACAATCTCAGATAAATAAGTGGACATGTACAATTTCATTGAGACAATCTCAATAGTCAGCTTCACCATCAATAGAATAATAAGCACTACTACCCAATTTTCTTTATTCAGTAAACATGAAAAACATAATACAGTAAAAATATGAAGATTAAACACTTAACTACAAACGTTACCAGTCACCACCTGATTATCAGAAGTCTCTGCATTTGGGTTTATCTAGCAACACAAATACTACAAACGTCAATTGCATATCCTTATAATGAAAACAAGAAATAATACATGCTTCAAACTTGTCAATTATGTTCAGAAGAATGTAGTCTAACCTCCAACAATGTGCACTCACATTTAAAGAAAAGCTTATGGAGTTTTTTTCCATGGGGATCTATTCATTAAAAAAAACAACGAAAGGAAAGTTTAATTGGATATAGAGACTAAATTGGTATATTACCCAAAAACGAAAACCACTGGGGACATTAATAATCATGCCAGGGAACTTCTCTACAAGGTATTCGATGATAGTTCTTGTTGGGTCGTACGGACCCTACATCTCCACATTGGTATGATATTGTCCGCTTTGGCCCAAATCCACATGGATTTGCTCACGGGTTCTACCCAAAAGGCCTCATACCAATGGAGAAGATGTCATCTCCTTTAAACTCACGATCTTCCCCACTTCTAGCCAATGATGACTTTATTTGTATACCCAACAATCCTCCCCTCGAACGAAGTTTCACCGAGCCTCCCTTCAAGCGAGATCATCCACCCATCATGTTCTTCAAGTCCAGTCCAGCCTAACCCAAGAATTCTTCTATCCAAGCTCAAACCCAACTCCTCTTCACTGAAGCCCACACCGCTTGTCTTGATAGGATAACTATGGGTCCATCCGCCCCGCTCCATCAAGTCCTGGACCCAACTCGAGACCTCATCTATCCAGGCCTAGCTTAACTTTCCACTGGAGTCTACCACTTGTCCTAATAGGCTACCCGTGGATCCATTCACTCGGTAATCGGGGCCCACCACCTTTTATTTTGGTTTTGGAGTATTTCCTCCACATTCTAAGTCTAGGGCATGGCTATGATACCACTTGTTGGGTCTTACAGATCCCCATCTCCACATTGGTATGATATTGTCCACTCTGGTCCCAGGCCCGCACGGATTTGCTCATGGGTTCTAACAAAGTCCCACATTGGCTAGAAGTGGGAAAGATCATGAGTTTAAAGGAGAGGACAACTTCTTCATTGGTATGATGCATTTTGGTAGAACCATGAGAAAATCCATGCGGGCTTGGGTCCAATGGGTTCGGTAGGACCCAAAAAGTGGTATCATAGCCATGCTCCAAACTTAGCATGAGGTGGAAATCCTCGAAAGCCAAACTAAAAGGTAGTGGGCCCCCAATTACTAAGATAATGGATCCGCGGTTAGCCTATCAGGACATGCGGTGGACTCCGGTGGAGAGTTGGGTTTTGGCCTGGATGGATGAGCTCTCAAGTTGGACCCAAGACTCGATGGAGCAGAGCAGATAGACCTACGGTTAGCCTGTCATAACAAGCGGTGTGGGCTCCGATGAAGAGGAGTTGAGTTTGGGTTTGGATAGATGAGTTATCGAGTTGGGCTGGACTCGAAGAACATGACGGGTGGATGATCTCGCTTGAGGGGAGGCTCGGTAGAACTTTGTTCTAGGGGAGGATTGATGGGTGTGCGAAATCATGGGTTTGAAGGAGAGTACAACTTCTCCATTGGTATGAGGTCTTTTGGGTAGAACCAATGAGCAAATCCGTGCGAGCTAGGGCCCAAAGCTGACAATATCATTCCATTGTGGAGATGTGGAGTCCGTTGGACCCAACAGTTCTTACCTTTCTACAAACTATATGACAAAACATGAAGATTCTCTTACAAGCAATACATTAAAAGTGAAAGCATCCAATCTGACTCATACGAAGCCAACAACATGGTTAAAGCTTAGAAAAGAATCATCTAATTTCCCCCAACCTGAGGGAGATTCATTTTTCATCCTAGCTATAGATATATATAACTGCCACACCATCAAAGCTAAGAATATATATGAATTCCTCCAAGCAAATGTTTATAATATATAAAAATTCACCCTAGAGAAAATAGTCTCTCACACAAATATATATTCCATTAATATATACACAAACAGAGACACATACAGACATAAGTTCACCAGCTTCAGGAGTTAAATAGTAACCATCCGTTCACATCTCCAGAACATTAATTTTTAAAGCTCCATAAAAATCTAATGGGTTCTTCCTCATTTCCATTAAGAAATAAAAACTTGAAAGATAAAAACAAAAACTCAATTGATTCGAAGAAGCATGCGAGAACATCAGTTGATTCAAAGAAAACTGGAAGGGTACACTCTGAATTATAGAGCATTGCTGGTCTTCAGAGAGTTGAACAAAAATGTACATGTTCTTTAAAATCTCTGTGTATGAGGGACTGGCGACCAGTGTATCAGAAATTTCGGACTGAATAAGCTTTGGGGTGCGATAATAGACCCAATAGATGAACCCCATCACCTGTGGCTGTCCAGAACGGGCACCATCTGTTGAAGACAAAGGAGGTAGTTATGTTTATCGAGTTTAATCGACATGTGGTGTGAGATGTTTGAAACATCTATATGATATTGGCCAAGTGCTCCACCTAGGTCGAACGTGTGACCTCAAGCATGAGAAACCTGGTTTCGGTGGGGAAATACTGAGGGAGTTGTAGAAGAGGTAGGCGAGGAGTCGACCATGGAACCAGAACTTCACGTCGAATAGAGAAGGAGAGAGGAGGAAAGCGACCTAGATTCGAAACTAAGGCCGGCCTGATACCATGTAAACATGAAGTTTCTGATTGTATTACTTCACGTGAAAAAGAGTACACACAGGTACAAGGAGTTAAATCGGGTTTAGGTCACTTCGACCAGAATCAATAAAAGAATAATGCTAAAGATAAAACACAAGACTAGGGTAATTACACGTGACACAAGAGATTTGTTAAGGTAGGTCACTTTGAGGTGGATCTTCTAATTGATCCTTTACGTGAGGAAAAAGTCGTTCTCTAACAAGTCGCAAAACACGACAGCACCATTCACCAGCAGAAACCAGAGACAACAATGGGATTCTATCAAACACATCTAATTCGGAACTCCACAAGAGACATTGCCTTCGTACTCCTTGGAATAGAGACTTAGTGCTCTTATTTAAAAAATTTCTTCATCTAAAAATTCCTTGCCACACACTTTCCCCTCTACATTGGGTAGGATTTTCTTTTAATCCTCAAACCACCAACCTGGCTTTAAATTCAACCATGATGGAACAAACTAGAATAGCAAACATTCATTTTTGACACCTGATCCTTGTCTTCTACCAAGTTTCTTTTTCTGTCATCCAGATTATGGGGCCCGAAGCAATATATCTCTCCCACCGCGAAGGTTTCGTCTATTGAAGTCATGCTGGTCTCTCGGATCTGGAGCTGATCTCCCGGATCCTATTAGAATAGTTTACTGTTTCTATTGTCTTTTTTAGCTTCCTATTTTATCTCTTTTCTATTAATAGTCGGTTGACGGCCTCTATAAATGTAAGCAACAAATGAAAAAATTCGAGTGCGAGAAGGACCCACAATGTACTAACCGAACGTTAGAAGGAAAGTCTGGAGATGGCAGCCACCAAAGAAAGCCACGTCATGTTTGCACCACCTTGTATTCTGAAGTTTGACAGTGATTATGAGCAATGGAGCATGTGCATGGAAAATCTGTTACGATCGAAAGAATACTGGAGTCTGATTGAAATTGGTTACTCCGAACCAGCAGTAGGTGAAGTTTTGAGAGCCGTACAAAAAAAGACCCGGAAGAACTCAAGCTGAAAGACCTTAAGGCGAAGAACTACCTCTTACTGTCCATTGACACAAATATTTTGAAGACCATTTTCAGAAGAACATTGCAAAGCAAATATGGGATTCTATGCAAAAGAAATTCAGAGGCAATACTCACGTTAAACGAGCTCAACTTCAGGTCTTACGTTGTGACTTTGAGGTTCATGAAATGACGGTAGAGGAAACTATCTCTGACTATTTTTCTAGAGTTATGACTATTATCAAAAGCATGAGAAATTATGGAGAAGATATGGGCGATGTTAAAGTTGTAGGAAAAATTGTATGCTCTTTAACCGAGAAATTCAGTTATATTGTTTGTTCTACAGAGGAATCCAAAGATATTGGCTCTTTAACACTTGACGAATTGCAAAATTCACTGATTGTACATGAAAAAAAGTTTCCAAAGAAAGAAAGTGAAGAACAGGTTTTGGTTGTGCATTCTGAGGATGCAAATTTCACATGAGGATCACGTAAAGGATCATTTAGAGGACGTGATAAGGGACGTGGACGACCATATATATGTTGATCGCAGCATGTTTGAGTGCTTCCATTGCCACAAACTCGGGCATTATAGAAACAAGTGTCCTTCCTTGGGTAAGTCACTTAACTATACTGAATTTGATGATCAAGAAGAATTACTATTGATGGCTTATGACGAGACAAACCAGAAAAACACAAGCATGTGGTTTCTTGACTCTTGTTGTTCAAATCACATGAGTGGGGACCGATCTTTGTTCTGCGAGATGGATGAAACGTGTCGGCTTGCAGTGAAGCTTGGAAATAACACACAAATGACCGTTCACAGTAAGGGGGTTGTGAAACTCAAGGTAAATGACAAGTTTCATGTGTGACTGACGTTTAACACAGATCTTTGAAACAATCTCTTGAGTATCGACCCGCTCCAAGAGAAGGGATTAAAAGTACTCATCAAATCTGGTATGTTCAGTATTTATGATCCACTTAAAGGTTTATTTATTCTAATGTATATGATTGTGAACCAGATATTTGTCTTATTTGTTCATCGTAGATATAAAGGTTTACAATTATTGAATTCAAAAGGGATGGTCTCTGGTCTTCCAAAATTGGCAGCTACTTCTGAGGAATGTCTAGATTGTTTGAAAGGAAAACAACATCGGGACTTTTTTTCCAAAACAAAGTCAATGGAGAGCAACCCAATCTCTGCAATTGGTTCATGCAGATATTTGTGGACCTATTACGCCTGCTTCGAATAGTGAAAAGAGGTATGTTCTCTGTTTTATTGATGATTTTCGCGCAAAGCATGGACTTCTTAGCAGAAAAACTCAGCAGCATTATATTTCTTTACGTGTTTTCGATTACTGGTTGAAAAGGAGGTTGGTTTTCCCTTGAAGTGCCTCAATACCGATAGAGGTGGAGAGTTTACCTCAGCTGAGTTTAAAGAATTTTGTACACAGCATGACATATGCAGATAGTTAATCACTACGTTTAGTCCACACCAGAATGGTGTAGCTGAGCACAAAAATTGTATTGTTATGAATCTTGTGCGTTCCATGCTCAAACAAGGTCCCAAATCTTTTTGGCCTAAGGCAGTCCGGGGGGCTATTTATGTTCTTAATCAATCATCCATTGTGGATGTTCAAGATATGACTCCAGAACAGGCATGGAGTGGCCATATACCATCGGTCAAACACTTTCGAGTGTTTGGCTGCATTGGTCTTGCTCATATACCTGATCACCGGCGTACCAAACTTCACAATAAAAGCATTAAATGTGTTTTTCTTGGTGTTAGTAATGAATCCAAGGGTTATCACTTGTTTGATCCGATTGCCAAAAAGATCATTGTAAGTAAGGATGTTATCTTTGATGAAAATCAGCATTGGGACTGGGATCGATCTTATGAAGAGGAACTGTTTATGGACTTAGTGTCAAGTCCCACATTGAAATGAAGTGAAAAGAATCATGGGCATAAAAGAAGAAACCCGTGTCTCCATTGTGATGAGGCCTTTTGGGGTAAAACCCATTACCAAAACCATGCGGGCTTGGGCCCAAAGCGGACAATATCATTACAATGTGGAGATGTGGGCCCAACGGGCCCATCCAAAATTCTTACATAGTATCAGAGCCACTTTCCGTGCTTGAGCATGCTCCCCAATTTGCCTTCTGCCTTCTGTCTGTGGGCTGGTAGCCCAATTTCCCTTCTGTCTTCTGTCTGTGGGCTTGTAGCCCAATTTGTCACGTCTCAGGCTGAAACTGGGCCTGGACGTGAGGGGGAGTATTAAGTCCCACATTGAAATGAAGTGAAAAGAATCATGGGCATAAAAGAAGAAACCTATGTCTCCATTGTGATGAGGCCTTTTGGGGTAAAACCAATTAGCAAAACCATGCGGGCTTGGGCCCAAAGCGGACAATATCATTATAATGTGGAGATGTGGGCCCAATGGGCCCATCCAGAATTCTTACACTTAGATTGGGGAGACGCCAAGTCTTCTTCTCATGTTAAAATTGACCCCTCCACTATTACACAATCAGATGCTCTCCTTTATGGATGGAGGAAGTTGTACAAAGTTCAAAGAGGAGAAGTGCTATGGATGACGAAATCAAATCCACTAAGAAAAATCATACATGGAGGCTAGTCGACTTGCCAGATGGGGCAAAGAAAATAGGAGCAAAGTGAGTTTATAAAACAAAACTCAATGAGAATGGATAGATTGATAAGCATCAAGCTTGGTTAGTAGTCAAAGGATATTCTCAGAAGCCAGGAATTGATTTTACAGAGGTATATGCACCAGTAGCTAGACTGGACACTGGACACTGTTAGCATGATCATTATTGTTGCTGCACAGCAAGGCTGGACAATTTATCAACTGGATGTGGAGTCAGCATTTCTTCATGGAGAGTTAAATGAAGCAGTATATGTAGAGTAGCCTACAGGGTACGAACAAAAGGAAAATGAACCTAAGGTGTATAAGATTTTAAAGGCACTTTACGAGTTAAAACAAGCACCAAGAGCTTGGTTCAGTCCTATTGAATCTTATTTTATCAAGGAAGGTTTCCAACAGAGTTGAAGTGAACAAACTCAATTCATCAAACGGAGTGAGGCAGGTAATATTCTTATATATTGTAAGTATCTATGTTGATGATGTGCTATTTACTTGTGACAATGATGATATGATGAATCCATTAAAATGTCCAATGGAAAAGGAATTTGACATGACCGGTCTAGGCAAAATGAGATTCTTTCTGGGTATTGAAGTTGTACAAGGACAAAACGGCATCTTCATATGCCAAAGGAAGTATGCTGTGGAAGTGTTAAATCGTTTTGGCTTGAAGGATTGCAACCCAATCTGCAATCCTATTGTTCCAGGCCGTAAACTTCATAGAGACACGAGTGGAAATGCAGTAGATGATATATTTTTTAAACAGCTCGTCGGAAATTTGATGCATGTAACTGCTACAAGACCTGATTTAATTTTTGTTGTGAGTTTGATTAGCCGATTCATGGCACGATCTACTTTGCTCCCTACTTTACTCCATTATCAGGCAGCAAATAGATTTCTACGATATTTACGTGGAACTCCCAATTTTGGCATCTCCTATAGAAAAGGAGAATTTGGAAACTTGCAGGCTTTAACAGATAGTGATTATGCAAGTGATCTGGTAGATCGGAAAAAGCACCTTTGGTTATGTTTTTATGCAAAGTAATGGAGCAAGCACTTGGTCTTCTTGAAAACGACCGATTGTTACACTATCTACCACAGAAGAACGTCGCCGTTGCAGCTTGCGCCTATCAGGCAGTCTGGATGAGGAGGATATTCATCGAGCTTGGTTTCTTACAGAACAGCAGCATTGTGGTGTTTTGTAACAACAATTCCACTATTAAACTCACAAATTAAGAATCCTACCTTGCGTGGTCGCTCTAAACATATCGATGTTTGTTTTCACCTTCTTCGGGATCTTACTAAAGAAGGGGTTATTGAACTGGTCTTTCGCAGTACTCATACTTAGGTTGCTGATCTTCTAACAAAGCCATGAAAATTGGAAGATTTTCAAAGGTTCCGTTCGGATTTAGGTGTCTGTGATCTTTCTCAGGTGAACTCATCAGATTGATTCTTTCAAGGAAGCTAATGTTGAAGCATGACGTGCTGGTCTCTCAGATCTGGAGCTGATCTTACAGATCCCATTTGAATACTTTTACTGTTTCTATTGTCTTTACTTAGCTTTCTGTTTTATATCTTTTCCAGTTAATAGCCGTTTGACGGCCTCTATAAATATAAGCAGCAAATGACACTGAAATCATTCGAATTCGATCCTATTGTGACGTGATATTAATCCAGTGGGTCATCTTCCAATCAGCACAGGAGATTTCTAACTCATCTACTAGAATGCTGCAGAGGTTTGCCTCATCATGTGTTCCAGGAATGCAATTCTGTTGCAGATGCATTAATGGCCAAAAAAGCATGCAACTACCATGGCCACTGGAGAGATAATATTAAAGATACGTACCTATGGCGGAATAGAATGTCAGTTCTTTATAAGCAAATTTTATAAGAAAACTGTTTAAAATCATGTCTTAATCTTTTGGGGATGACTGTAATATTTTGGACCACTATTCAGACATTCTCACTCTCTAAATGAAATCTACCTTTTGAATAATAATAAAAAAAGGGTCAGAGATGCGTTGAGTAAGCATGGCGCAATTTTAGTGACTAAAGTGGAAACGAGGACTGGGTGCAGATACTCAGAATCCATCTCTTCTCCGACCCTCTGAAATTAACTTCTTTAAATTCCTGGCCTTAGGATATTTCTCTGATCAGTACTTGTTTTGGTTTGAGCGCGGTAGAGAGAATCATGGACTGGGTATTGCTTCCTTTGTCTGGCTTACTGAGCGTTCTGCTGTGGTGGTTTTGGCGGAGACAGAATGAGAGAAAGCAGACGACTCTGAAAGGGTCTTTGGGATGGCCCTTGATTGGAGAGACTCTTGATTTCGTTGTCTCTAGCCGTTCTTCCAACCCCGTATCTTTCATGCAGAAGAGAAGAGCACTGTAAGTACTGATATACCTTCGTTCTTCTTTTTATTTTTTCTAATTTTTCTCTTTGCAGATTTCTGACTTTTAATAATCTCACGTTTTTCTGCATCATGAGTTTTGATTGTTCCATTTAATCGTCATCCTCCATCAAAGGCCTGATAATTTGGTAGTATATATCAATATTACTCGGGTTGGATGATCTGCATGGCGCTCGGTGCCCATATCTACTGCTTGCAATTTTGTTAGTTTCCTTCTGTGTGCATATATATGTTAGATAAATGTATAAGAGATTTAAAGATCTCTGCTTCTCATGAATCACTTAAGCTTTTTATTTTTTAATTCAGATACGGGAAGGTGTTCAAATCCCACTTACTGGGCACACCCATCATCATCTCCACTGACGCTGAGGCAAACAAAGCGATCCTGCAAGATAACGGAATCAATCAATTTACTTCTGGGCGAGAACTCCATATTGAGAATAAGCGGTAACCTGCACAAAAGGTTCCATGCCCTCATCGGACGCTTCTTGAAGTCTCCTGGCTTGAAAGCTCAAGTCACTGGAGAGGTCAAAGACTTACTGCAGCTTTCCATGAAAAAATGGACGGAAGGTCAGATTGTTTTTATCCAAGATGAAGCCAAAAAGGTCTACCTTTTTTTCTGCTTGAGTATTGTTTACAAAAGAAAATATGAGTAGATCGATTAGTTTATAAATAAAAATCAATTATTTTTATGTTAGTAATCAGTAATTAATTATCAGTTACAGCAGATATGTAGAGAACGTCTTTTGTTGACTTCGTTATAATTTTTTTTAAAGATTTTATCTTGTTCGGATTAATTGATTACAGATAGGTTTTCAAGTGTTGGTTGGGGTGTTAATGGGAGTCGGGCCTGGTGAAGAGATGGAGCAGTTGTTCAGAGAATTCCAGATATTCAGTGATGGTTTGGGATCTCTTCCTGTCAATCTGCCGGGAACAAAAATATATTACTCTTTGAAGGTTTTATTTTATTTTTTTATATTCTTTCTCTTGTACACGTACGTCCAATCTTGTTTAACATTAGATTAATAGGAAAAACATGAACTATAAAAATACAAAACTTCTTAGTGGGTTTGGCTGAAAACAAGTGAAACCTTATCTAGTTGTGTTATTTTTATGATCTTTTCCTAGGCCAGGGAGAGGATGAGGCAGCTTGTGGAGAAGATAATCAAAGAGAAGATGAAGAAACCAGACATTGACGACATGAAAGATGTCGTAGATGTGCTACTGAATGAAATGAATTCCATCAAAGAAGCGGGTTTGACTGTAGATTTTATCTGTGGAAACATTATAGAAATGATGATCCCTGGTGAAGGCCCAGTGCCTATGCTCATCACTCTTTCTGTTAAATTTCTCAGTGATTTTCCTCTTGCTTTTAAGCAGCTACTGGTATGTATACTTCTTGGAAGGAGAGATTTTCTACTAATTTAATTTAATATTTCCATATTCTTGTTAATTTATGGGTCGATAGCTTATAATTATACCCTTCAAATTCTACTTAAAAATGTTTTTTGGGTTTTAAAGTAATTATGATCATTTACCCCACAATATTGATAAATATTTTTGAGCATTTCAAGGTGGTTTTCTATTAGGTTGTTGTTGCTTTGGTATCATGTAAAAACATGTGAGCACTATTTACCAATTAATTATGTGATTTACATCTATAATTATGTGTATTATGATATGTTACATTATAATTAAATCCGGAAAAATAATTTGATCATACTAGTTTTTAAGTTAATTTGTTTTGACATTTAATATTTAATAACATGGAATTATTACATACTAATGATGTCATCTGCGTTTACCGGTAATGAACTTTCTCTTTCAACCTTTGTGCTTTTTGTAAGAACAATTTGTTGGTGTTTTCCTTCTAGGAGGAGAATATGGAGTTAAAGAGGAGGAAACTCAATCTGGGTGAAGCATATGAATGGGAAGATTATATGCCATTGGACTTCACCCAAAATGTGAGTTCAGTCTTTACTAATTAATAATAAATCAACTGAAAAAGGTACGTCTTTTTTCTATATTTTTTCTGATGATATCAGGTAATAAGAGAAAGCCTGAGGTTGGGTAATGTTGCCGCGGCCATTTGGAGGAAAGCGCTTAAAGATGTTAACATAAATGGTATATTTTAAGTCTTCTTTGAATTATTTAATTTTCTTGAAGCCTTTTTTCTTTTTCTAGAGTGTAATGTTTAGAATTTTAAATGATTAGTAGTTTCAAATAAAAGGAATAAGTATATATTTTCACCCAGGTATGGAAAAATTTAATTTGAAGTTTTTTTGTCTCACAATTGTTTATGGGTTTTGTGAAATATTTATACCCGAACGCTGTAATTTTATGAATTTAGTATTTTAAAAAACTTTATTTGTTATTTAAATGTGAAGATGATTAGTAGTTCACAAAGACTAGAAAAACTAATTTATGTATTTCACTCATATAAGGGAAAAAATTATAAATATAATATTTATTTTTTCAAATGATGCATTCTTGTGGGTTTTGTAGGCCATTCAATCCCCAAAGGCTGGTGTGTCCTAACCTCTTTCAGTGCAGTCCATATGGATGAAGAGAACTATGAAAAGCCTTATGATTTCAACCCTTGGAGGTGGCAAGTAAGTGTTTCCTTTTCCTTTCTCCTTCATTGTTGGGTTTCTTAACGAGCCCAAAATTAAATACGTGTGGAAATATTGTCAGAAAAAAATTATATAAAGTACCTACTAAGTACTGTTTGTTCAAATTCTTGGCAGAAAAAAGAAACCAAGATGTTTTCCAACAACTTCACACCCTTCGGCAGTGGGCATAGGCTATGCCCTGGTCTTGAGCTTTCAAGGTTGGAAACCTCCATATTTCTTCATCATCTGGTTACAAACCAAAGGTAACTTCTCACTTAGGGATAAAAAGAATCGTATTTTCTTTCATTTTCAAGAATGCAATAATTTTTTTTTAACTTTTTTTTATTATTATTCTAGGTGGGTGGCTGAGGAGGATTACATCGACAACTTCCCTACAGTTCACTTGAAAAAAAGACTGCCCATTAAAGTCTCCCCCATTTCTTGTTGAGTTTGTGTTTTTAATTTCTTCTCTTCTTGAGAATTAATAAGCTTGCTAGATACTTAGGTACTGTTTAAAACACCTTTATATCATTTGGGAGACTAATACCCATGTATTTTGAATGTTTTTGAACCATATATGGTGAATTTTGAGTTTGCGGTTGGCTTTTCTTATCACTTTTTGTTTGTTGTAATTCAAATTTTGAAACAAGAAAAGTGAAGCTTATTCTACAGTTAGTTGTCACTTAAGACAGATAAATAACTATTACCAAATAATAAACTTTATATTAATAAATTAAGGATAGGATCACAAAATTTAATTTTATCCATTGACTCTTGGCAACATTCGACTTTCTAAAATACATTCTGGGAGTCCAGGATCCGAAAGTTCCCAATATTCTCCTTTACAAATCTAATTAGTACTTTTACTATAATTATCTATATAAATATTAATCCAAGAGGAGGCTCCATATATCCCGAACGGTCAATATTGATCTTCTGTAAGTACTGCCATTTTCCATTGATCCAGAGAATTCAAAGGTTGGGAAGCTATCCGATTCCAGTCTCAAAATCTGCTCACGTTGTGGCCATAAGAACAAACTGGATTCTTCTTTGCTTTACATGTACATGTGCATTACTCTTCATTTTATCTCTTGGGTTTATGAACATTTGGCCGAGTCAAACAAATTGACCCAGGTGCATGGGGAACTTCTTCATAGAGTTATCAGTGGAAGACAACGATGAAAAGAATATTTACAATATATCTATATATATATATATAATGTTTGATTTGATCTTGTCTTACTGTTTAATCTCACTAAATAATAATTACTTCTGATGCTGTGATATATAAAGTTTTTGACATTCATGGACTTGCTGTTTTGACTATGGACACTATGATCTCTACATTTGTATTATATTGTCCGCTTTGGACTGAGACCCGCACTGATTTGCTCTTGAGTTCTACCCAAAAAGACTCACGCCAATGGAGAGATTATCCTCCCTTATAAACCCATGATCTTCCCCACTTATGGCCAAGGAAGTACTTTGTTTCTATACCCATTAATCCACCCCTCGAACAAAATTCCACCGATCTTCCCCTCAAACGAGATCATCATCAATCTTCTTCTTTGAGTCTAGCCCAACTCAAGAATTTCTCTATCAAAACCCAAACCCAAGTCCTCTCCACTGGAGTCCACCGCTTTTCCTGATAAATTAACCACGGATCCATCCTCTTTGCACGATCAAGTCCTGACCAATGCGAAAGCTCATCTATCCAAACTCAAGCCCAAGTCCTCTCTGTCAGAGTCCGCAGTTTGTCCTACTAGGTTGACAACAGATCCATCCGCTTGGTAATCAAGCTTCATCACCTTTCGTTCGGCATTCTGAGGATTTCTTCCACATGGCTACGTCTGGGGCATGGTTTTGATACCACTAGTTGAGACTATAGGCATCATGATCTCCACATGGTATCATATTGTCCGCTTTGGGCCCAGGCCCGTACGGATTTGCTATTGGGTTCTAGCTAAAGGGCCTCATACCAAATCAAGATAATGTTCCCCCAATAAACCTATGATCTTCCCCACTTCAAGCCAATATGGTACTTTGTTTGTATCCCCAACACTTACTTCATACAACAAATAAGAGAGAATGGGTTGGAAGAATTTGCCATAGACATACAAGTCCTAGTTTTGTAGATATACTTAAGTTATGTTGAAATGTTCAGGATGAGCGTTCTGCACTGAGTCTAACACTTCTCAACACTTGTATTTTATTTCCACATGTCGATAATTAGTTAATTTGTATTCCTCATCAAATCACTATATATAAGACCATGTACTAAGTTAATCGAACACAAATTTGACAACGCCTCACATTCATCAAGATTAACAGATTTTAACACTTTACATTCATTATCAAGGTAAAAATATAATGGTAGGAGAGGTCATAAACAATAGTATGAAAAGATATTGATAGAAGAGTACAAAGATGAGTACTCTCTCAAGCTCATATACTTATAAACACTATTACATGGTTTATGGATCAAAGGTTTTATTGGTAATTCAAGGTGTTGTGATGCCTAAGTGTATTGAAGGCAGGTTAGAATTCACATCAAACGTAGCATTACGTCGGAGGTAATTATTCAAAGTAAGTGTATTATTTGATCATATACTAGTTTGTTTTTCATCATAATTGCATAATAAAGTATAAGTAATAACCATTGAAAAATAATTAAATTAAGTTAAAGGAGGCTTTTCAAAATCAGTTTTCCTAGATTAGTTTTCCTAGATCAGTTTTCCTAGATTAAGTTCTTTAATGGTTACTTCATCAGGACACGAGACTTCTGAGGTACATAGGATACGAGACTTCTGAGGTACATAGGATAGCCCAAATTAAGTCTCTTAATCATTATAAATTGGTGGTTCTCTCCAGAACTGTAAAACAACTTTAGTTCAGTCTTTCTAAAAGAACTAGATCTATTTCTCTCAGAACTCTCTCTATTTCAAATTCTTTGGAAAGAGGAAAGTTGGTGTTCTAAAGTAATAACTATACGTAAAACACAACACCGTTGTATCCTAGGAGCTACTAAGCTTCCCCTTTAACCCATGAGTATGCTTCAATCACGAAGTGGAGAGAATTATTCCTTAAGAAAAGTTGTTTTCACACCTCCAAGTTCGATTTTCTTTAAAAGAAAAAAATTAGCATGGGTGGGTTTGTAATGGGAGGTCTTGGGTTGAGTCTACTAGCTAGAATATGGATTAAAAAATCTTTCCTCAAAACGGAAATTTTTTATTCTCTTTAACATTGTTTTTGTTTTCTAAATCGCTACTATGTTATAAGTTGAAGTGGTCAATGTTGTGACTGCTGCTTTCATGAATACTATGTTTGTGCAGGAAGCGACGTTGGCTTCTTCCGAAACTACGTATTAAAAAAGTGTAACTATTTTGTTATGCACTGATGAAATCATATGTCAGTAAAGGAGTCTAACCAAGTTAATGGATACAATCAACAATCCGAGATTTTGATTTAAGTCATGAAAGAAGCTTTCTCTAAATGAATTTTCTCAATGTAAATATGTAGCTATTGTAGATAATACTGACTCCATGTGATAGTGAAGAAAATATCCAGAGAATATCCAAAATAATTTCTTTGATATCAGTTTGTTATTCTATTTGATAGGATAGGATAATGTAGGTTTTGTGTATAAATAGGCACTGTTGTAGTGTGTTTTGATCACGTGAAGAAATACTTCTCTTCTTTATTTATCTGAATCTCATTCTTGAATTTGTTCATGATATCAAAGCAACTCTGGTACCGTGGGTTCCATTTCCTATAGAAACTTGCTTATAAGCTTGGAAAATGGAAGATAACCAATAGGAAGAATCTGCGACTAGAACAACTCTCGTCGGCAGTAGTAGAGCAAGGGTTGAGACAAGGAATCTCACTAGTATCAATAGTGATGATCCGTTGTATTTGTATCCATCAGATAATCCAGGTACGGTTTTAGTAACATCTTTATTGACTGAAAATAACTTCCAACATTAGAGCCGTTCGATGAAAATAGTTCTTGGAGTTAAGTTTAAGTTTGAATTTTGTTGATGGTACACATGAGAAGCCATCAGAAGGATCTCTTCTTCTGGAACAATGGAAGCGAGTAGATCTCATGGTGATTTCGTGGTTGTTGAATTCAATGTCGAAAGATATTGCTGCGGCTTTTATTTATTCTAACTCTACCAAAGAACTCTGCAAAGAGGTGGAGGAGAGATACAGGGAAAGTAATGGGGCATTGTTGTATGCGCTTCAGGGTCTTCAGGCCTCAATCCTACTTCCTATACACCTCCTACTTCTTCTTCTTCTTTTTTTTTTTTAACAATTGTTTTTCAGATTCTTATTTGCACTTTCTTGGTAATGTATCTCATGTTCATGAACCAAAATCATATAAGCAAGCATCTTCTCAAAAATAATGGGTGGAAGCTATGATTGCTGAATTAGAGGTTCTTGAAAGGAACCAGACATGGGAGTTTACTCTATCACCTAAAGGCAAGCATGCTATTGGGTCTGAATGGGTATACAAGGTTAAACTTCATCAAGATGGCGGTGTTGACAGATTTAAGGCCAGACTTGTTGCCAAAGGGTAAAATCAAATCGAGGGTATTGACTTTAAAGAAAGGTTTGCTCCCATAGCTAAGATAGTTACTATTCAGATTTTTTTTTAGTGATATCTACAACTCATTGTTGGCCTATTCATCAAGTGGACATTAACAATGCTTTTCTTCTAGGTTTTCTTGACGAAGAAGAATATATATTACCTCCAGATGGTTATAAGAAAGTTCCCCATGGTCAGGTTTGTAAATTGAAACGCTCTTTATATGGCTTAAAGCAAGCTTCTAGCCAATAGAATTCTGAATTAAGTTCCAAAATGAAAGCTTCTGGATTTATTCAATCTTCACATGATTATTGTCTCTTTACAAAAAAAAATCGTCTACATCTTTTTTGGCGTTGATTGTTTAAGTTGATGATGTGCTCATTACCAGTTCTTGTGAATCTGAGATATTTGTAGTCAAGAAATTTATGCACACTTCTTTCACTATTAATGATTTGGGGTATGTTAAATACTTCTTAGGAGTGGAGATTGCCCGAAATAATGATGGAACATATTTGTGTCAATGAAAGTATACTCTGGACCTGATTCAAGATACTTGTTTATTGGGGACCAAGCCGACTATCACTCCCTTTCTTTAGGGTTTCAAACTTTCTTCCACTTCTAGGTTCTCCACTTATTGATCCTGATAAATATAGAAGGCTTGTTGGCCGCCTCTTATACTTAAAGTTTACACGACCAGATATTACTTTTGTAATCCAACAACTTAGTCAGTTTGTTGCTAATCCCACTGATGCGCATTGGTATGCTGCTATACTTCTTGTCCGTTATTTAAAAAACACACCTGCTAAAGGTCTCTTTTATCAAGTTCATAACTCTCTTCAACTTCAAGCATATTGTGATGCAGATTGGGCTGCCTATCCAGATTCTCGCAGGTCTTAAACTGGATGCTGCATGTTTCTTGGCAAAGCACTCATTTCTTACAAAATGAAGAAACAGAAAGCAGTCTCCCGTTCATTTGTCGAAGTGGAATACCAGAGCCTTGCTTGTACCGTTTGTGAAGTGCAGAGGTGTTCCTATATACTTGCTGAATTCAAAATCCCGGTCAAGCTTCCTATAACAATGTGGGTGCTAACAAAGCTGCTCTTCACACAACCACAAATCCAATTTTCCAAGAAAGACCCAAGCATTACACTACTAAAAATATGGCCAACACCGGTGGTTAAATACTGCCGGTGGAGGCTGCTTCCCCTCCGGTGAAAGATACACTGGCGGTTACGCAACGGCCGGTGATGACTACGTCGGTAGAACTTTCACCGACGCTTTCAACCGCTGGTGGAGAAATATCTTCACTGGCGGAATGTCTCACCTGTGGAATGTCTCACCGGCTGTTTAATAATGCCGGAGGAAAAGTCACATTCCGGCCGATATACACCGCCGGTGAAAGTTTAATACTCCGGCAGTTAATAACCACCGGTGGTGAATGCGTTTATTAAATTTCCCGGCAGTCTCTCACAGCCGTTGGAAACTACCTATGAAACAATCTTCCGGTAGTTTCAAACCACCGATGAAGACTTTTCTTTACCAAATATACCACCATTTATATCCACCGGTAACAATAATAATTTAAAAAAATTATTAATTTTTGATATTTTTTTGTAATTTCCCTGTTAAAAAAAATATAACAAATACAAATGAAAAAGACACTGATCTGAGTTGTAATTACATAATTCATTACATATATGAAACTCAAAATTAATTACATATATGAAACTCAAAATTCATTAAAAATAAAAAAAATAAGTTGTAAGTACATAATTCTAAAGTTCTGTTCAGTAAAATTTAACATAAACTACGGAATTCATGTAAATAAACCATATATTTGCACAAAGAAAAGTCAATCTAAACTAACTGCACAAAAAAATAGTTAATTGATTGCACAAAAAATAGTTAATTAACTGCATAAAAAATAGTTAATTGACTGCACAAAAAATAGGACCCAAAATAATCTTAACTGGCTCCCAGCTAGTCTTCCCCTTTAGCATGGCCCCTCTCACACTCTTCGCCTAATAACACAATTCAAAACAACAATTAGCCCTCAATTTAAAAGCCTAATATTAAGTCAAATATAACACACTAGGATTTTGTTGTTGCTGCGTCAGTATGTTGCCCTCAATTTGCTCCCTCATAATTGCCAGCTCCCTCTGAGTGACGGCCAACTCTGTCTCTCTCGGCGTCTTTCTCCTTCAACTGTTCCACTTCCTCCCTCAATGCATCAGTCTCTTGTTGGGATGCTGACTTGTGCAAACGACTGACTTTACCTAGATAAAAACCATGGCCAAACCCCCTCTCGTATCCCCCATGATGTCCACCGTGTAGGTGATCTAATACATGCCTCAAATCTGAAGGATCATGTGAGTCTGCAATCTGGCGAGCAATTGCCTCATGACGTAATTGTTCCTGCAAAAACGACATAACTAGTTAGCTTTCAAATAGAATGGCTCAAGAATTTTTTTGAGTGTAGAAACTTACACATTTCTCACGTGTGCCATTATTAGGAAAAGTGCCATCCTTCTTCACATGGGCCCCAACATAACCATGAAAGACACTGAAAGTTCTCCCTTTTTTCTTCCTCTGTTTTTTAAAAACACCTAACAATTAGTTAATGCAATGAACGTGTAGTTATAATAATTTGAGATAAAATGCTAAATACTTACCTATTGTTCATAGTGCTGAGGAAAATACCTCGTCCCGAGCATGTGAAGGACCACTTGCTTCGAACGATTGACCTTGTTCTTCTTTGACATTTTTTGCACCTTTGCGTCATTCCAATAGGCCAATAGCTTATCCCATGAGTCCTGACCTATGGTCGGGAGGGGACTCAATGAATACTGATTCGGGCTCTTACCGTCGACATAGTGTGCCTTCAGGTAGTTCCTGTTGTCCCTAATCAATTTTTGGAAAATTGACTTTATGAACTTTTTAGCATCCTCATCTATCAGCTTTGTTTTCTTATCATCATCCAACCATGTATAAATCTCCTGCATTACAAGTAGGATGACAAAATCATTGTGCATCAACTTTGCATATCCCACAACAAATTAATATTTTAAACTATAAAGCATACATACATACCGACATTGCATTAAACCAGGTATCAAACTTATGTCTTTGCTTTCGCCAATTCTCATGGAAAACGAAATATAGTTCTTCACGACAATCAAAACCAACCATGTATGACAATATTCCCGCTTCCCTGTTAGTCATCTAACCTTCTTTGAAGACCACTTTATGCGTGCTGCCCTGTTCGGGCATGAGGGAGGTCGCTCTAGTAGGACTTCGTCCCACACGTATCGATGGCAACTGTGGTTTTTCAGGCTGGCTTTCCTCTGGTGGGAGTGTTTCATCGTCATCTAAGTTGGGATCCTGTGTTTCCCTGACAAACGTTGACTCTTGTGTCTCCACATCCTCAGGCTGGATCAACTCATTCACACTTGTCGATGGGCCTAGTATGACAATTACCATTATTATCACATACATTAAAAAGTACGCTTACCCATATTAATGTTACACACATACCTGCTGGATCAGTACTCATAGGGGGATGTATAGCTGGAGAACCAATTCCTAATGTCCCAAAAATCTTAACAACCATCTAACAGAAAAAGAAAATAGCACAAGTGCCCAATCTATAATTAAATATGCTCTAGCTCTCAGACTAGTCTTACTAAGTTGTTGCAATGAAGCACTTGTTTGGAATAGAAGAGAACCTACACAACTAGAAGAGAACCTACAAAACTACCCAGTTACCAAAATACAAGATCAATTTCACTATTTTTATGCCTCCTCATATTCTGTAAAGTTCCCCAAGGGCTACACCTACAAATTGCACTTCCTCCATACTCCAATTTGTCGGCCACCTTATGGAATCTCCCCAAGTGGAAGCAACGCCCTCTCAATTTCTAGTACTCCTGATTTCTCTCACATTCAACCTTCATACTCAAGTTGTGCTTTGTTTAACACTAGTTTTAATTTCTTGGTTTTGTCTGCATATTTAAGGTGCTAGTAAAGATTAACAGTTCAGATATGGCAATTATTAGTACTCAAGGCAGTTCAGTCAATGCTCAAAATCACATTATTTATTTTATATATGATAACGCTAGACGAGAACAAATCAACCAACTCTTATACCTCTAAGATTCAAAAGTTCAACTTCAAGATTAAAAAATGCCGTGTGTTAAAGAAGTTGAATGGCCCAACAAGCCCCTACTAGGTAAACAGAATTTGGCAAAATAACATCAAGTACTGTTTACTTCATTTTTCCTAGAATAGGAAATGCAACCCAGACAAATGAGAAAAAAAAAAGATGCATATAAAAAACGCAGAGGAGTTATTTCACCGATATTTTAGAAGAATTGCATTTCTAAGATTTCATTCAGCAAAACAAAGCATTCAGGATCAAGAAAATAAAAAACCAGAAACAAAGAAATAAGCATAGGAGGGTGACATGCTTAGACAAACTACTAGCTCCCACGAAAAAAAAAAAAAGCAGAGGACATAGATATAAAATAAATAAAATAGGCCTCTGCTCCAAGACAACCAAAACAATGAAATAACAAAGATTTTTTCAAATAACATAGAACTAGCAAACAACCGAAACAAAGAAATAACAAATTCAAGACATCTAACTAAAAGATTAATCTAAAAATAGTACCAAATGGATTATCAAAGAAGCTATGCTTCGATTCATCATAAACCCCTTTTCAAATACCCCTCTGCTCCAAGAGTTTTTGGGCCTTCGCTCGTCGGAAACGACGACAGTGAGAAACAAGGCTTCGATTCGGGAAGCAAGGATTCGAAGAAGAACATCGTGCGGGATGGGATGCTTCAGAGCCCTGCTCTCATGCGGGAAGGGATGCTGCAGAGGAGGCTCGATTTCTCCGGGAACAGCTTCAGGAGGAGGAAGCAGGAACGGCTTCGGGCGGAGGAAGCGGGAACGGCTTCGGGCGGAGGAAGCGGGAACAGCTTCGGGCGGAGGAAGCGGGAACGGCTTCGGGTGGAGGAAGCGGGAACGGCTTCGGGTGGAGGAAGCGGGAACAGCTTCGGGCGGAGGAAGCAGGAACGGCTTCAGGCGGAGGAAGCGGGAACGGCTTCGGGCGGAGGAAGCGGGAACGGTTTCGGGCGGAGGAAGCGGGAACGGCTTCGGGCGGAGGAAGCGGGAACTGCTTCGGGTGGACGAAGCGGGAACGGCTTCGGGTGGAGGAAGCGGGAACGGTTTCGGGCGGAGGAAGCGGATACGGTTTTGGGTGGAGGAAGCGGGAATGGCTTCGGGCAGAGGAAGCGGGTACGGCTTCGGGCTGAGGAAGCGGGAACAGCTTTGGGCGGAGGAAGAGGGAACGGAGGCTTGACTGCAGGAAGGGAATTTGCCAATTCGCGCGAGAACAGGAAACCCCTATCTAAGTCAGGGGTTTCCAATTTCGCCAGTAAAGAAAGTTGTACTGGCGATTTGTAAGTATAGTGTCGGTACAGTTTTCTGTACCGGCGAAAATTTAGAAGCATGCCAGTACAGAATTATGTACCGGCTATTTAACCCCCGTCTTTAATAGCGGGGGTTTTTTTTATAAACCACCGGTACAGATTTCCTATACCAGCGGTTGTTTAAAAAAAAAACCCTGGTGAAGGGGTTTTTTTAGTAGTGTTAAGAGATTGATTGCCACTTGTCCCTGACAAATACAAGGATGGTTTTGTACTTCTCCGATACATCTCTTCTCACCATCAGCTTGCAGACTTTTTCACAAATCCAACTTGATGATGTGCTCTCTGTTCTCTGCTCTCTGCTCTCTCTCTCTTTGCTCTCTCTCTCTTTGCTCTCTCTCTCTCTTTGCTCGCTCTCTCTGCTCTCTCTGCTCTACTTTCTCTCTCTCTCTCTCTCTCTCTCTCTCTCTCTCTCTCTCTCTCTCTCTCTCTCTCTCTCTCTCTCTCTCTCTCTCTCTCTCTCTCTCTTGTTTTCCCTCCTTTGTTCTTGTTCCCAATTTTTTTTTCTCTTCTATGAGCAGGCATGTCCTCGAAGAGTGTAGTCAATTATCGATCAATTATTGCAAGGGGATCATCACTGATGAGGACATCAAGGCTATAGTGAATACTCATGCACATGATCCAGTTCAAATTCCAATAGGGCCAATAACAAGAGGTCGAGCAAAGAGATTCAAACAGGAGTTAAAAAACTTTGTCAACTGTGTCATTCATCAGCAAGATAATACTTTTATTAGTGAGAGTGACCAAAAGCTTGTTTTACTCGTCAAGGTTGACCTGGAGATAGCTAATCACGTTCTAGAAGCATCAAAGATCCAATCAAGCTGAAATTCACATTCTAGAAAATTCAGAGACTTAATCAAATCCTTGAAGCCCAATTTGAGCTAAGAAGGCCAATTAAAAACCCATGGAAGATTCGTGCACGAAATTAGGGTTTTGAGGATTGATTGAGGGGGTTTTAGTATTTTATTAATTGCTTCTTCATTAAGGAACCTCAAATAGGCAAGTTTAGTATTTAGATGTATTTGGGTCTAATTTCGTTTTCTAGGGTTTTTAGGAGTCATATTAGAGTCAGACTAGGAGTTTTACACGTTTTATGACTTTCCCTGTAAAAGGTCTTTATGGGAAAGGTTTAAACGACAAAAGTTTTTAACCTAAATCAAGTGTTCTGCTCGAGTTCTCCTCTAAGGTTCTTGAAGATACGAATTTTGAACTTATCTAGGTTTTCCTATGGCGTTGAACCTGACTTATCAAACGGATTCCTCCTTCCCTGTTTGTGGCGTCTTCACTATACCAAAGTTCATTTCATTCATTCTTGCTTCTCTTGAGTTCTTTGTCTATCTTTGATTCTGGGTTGCATCACATTGTTGGCGTGGTTCGCATCAGTCACACTATCTGATTTTTGAATAACTGAACGTCTCTTGCAAAGTATTTCACCATTCTATCATCATGAAATGAATCAATCACTGCAGTATTGTTTACATTTTAACACTAGCTAGTTCAATTAGCTTATTTCACGAAATTTCTGAATTATAATCAATAGTTTATCTTGGAAAATATAAACAAAGATAGCTAATTAAATTAGATAGTAAGCTATAAACTCAGGAACTACCCTTGCGATAGTATAAGAACACAAAAAATTTACATATCTAAAAATAACCATAATGATGATCATTTTTGTAGTATTTTAAGCGATAAACTTTATTTGCACGAAATTCATAAAATTAAGACTGTCGTTATATCCATTTTACGCACTATATAATGATACAAATTGACAAAAAAACTCAAGATTAACATAGTATAGGGACAAAAATAAATTATAAATTATAAAATATATTAAATATATCAACTCAATTTAAATGAATTATTGAAAAATAAACTGCAGTCAACTTTGGTTTAAAGGTACACAAATATTGTGGACGTCGTCATAAGAAAATCCTGCAATATGCGGTGCAGAGTTGAGGAAAAACCCTTGTCATAGGACTCCCTTTTGTTATACTATTATCAGTGAAGCTTTTACATATGCTCTTTGACAAAAACAAAACAAAAAAAATCCTTTAAGACATGCTCTTTAAATGATTTTTCTTTGAAATAAAACTCCTAAAAATGTAGATAACTTTTGGTTACATTTACCAGTAGATGTTTAACTCAAATCATAGTTGCTAAACCAGAATTTAACTATGATATTATCTCAAACCGAAAGCAAAACTATTGAAATGTGGTGCAAGTTGTAAGCCGAGTCTTAAATTAATAATGTACTTGAATTCTACAAATCAGATACAGAAACAATGATACTAACAATGACTCATTGTGAGAATTTATGAAGAGAAGTTCATGACAAAAATAAATTTCCCATTGGAATATAATTTTGAAGGGCATAACAAGTATTTACATAAAATAAGAGAGAAATAGATGTCTAATATAGATGTTTGTTTGACTTATGTAACAAATATTCTTTCCACTTTGAAAATCTTCTTTTGGGACTATTCGAAGGCACCAAATATCTTCTCTTTCAAAGTAGACTTTATCCTAAGAGTGGTGATACGAGTACTTCAAACTATTACTGCAATGGTATACCTCATGACGTGGCATCTACATGCATCTACATGGAAATTTAGAAAAGAGATAAATTTGGAGATAAACTAGGTAAGATTTTGTTTTTTATTTTAACTAGTATCTTCCTATAATAGGGGTAAACCCTAAAATTTCTCTTATTTCGACCTCAATTGGTTGCCACCTCATTGATGTAAAACCTCAAAAGTAAAATATGGAAGCACTGAAATCATTTTTTATCCTAAAGGAATTCAATCCAAAGTAATTTTAGGTTTGCAGCTGTTTTTAATTTGAGTAGCTGCTCTATGATTGTAACAGTTACCAGGTCCTAAATATAACCTCTTTTTAAATCAAACAAAAACCCATGTATAAATTTTCTTATCTTAAAGGTTAATGAAGTTTTATGACTACCATATTCAAAATTATGAAATTTCTACCTCATGAGATAATTATATATTTTTAATAATATTTTAGTGTTTATTTTTGAATTTCTATGATATTATTATATATTTAATGTGAAAATTACTTACAAAAGAAGGCAACTAATGGGTTTCAAAAGTCAAAATCGTCTGATCTCCAATTGACGCGACTCCCGAGTCCCGACGCCTATCGAATTTCTAAAACTAGAAACCGAGTAAATATAAAAACACGATCTTGTAATCCATTTTACGGAGGAAGTTTCTAATTGGGTCGACGCGGGATTACTTGTCCCATCTGATCCTTACCCGAATCTGATTAATCTCATTCCTTATATATAATCCCAAGCAGTCGCCGCCCCCCATGAGTCGTCAATATATAAGCACTGATGTTTTGTGAATACTGTATAGCATTCCAAGCTTTTTGTTTCGACAATGGCTGCAGCAGTACCCTTCTTCATTGAGCCAGATAATTCTAGTGTTGGGGAGGTTCCCGACTTCTGTCTCAATATCTGCTCCCTTTGTGGCCATCACAACGAGAATTTGGCGCCAGTCTACATGTACAGGTTACTTTTCTCCTCGTCCGTTCTTCGTTTTAATTATTTGCATGCATGCAGAAGCTCCTGCTTCTGTTAAAATGTCTTCTTCGATCTGTAGAGTGAATTAAATTGCCTCTTCGAACAAGCCCAGGTCATCTGTTATGTTTTAGCGGATTTCTTGGACTTGTAAGAAGATCGATATATTATGAACGTCAATGTGACTAATTATTTTTTAAGTGATCTTCTGTATGTATATTAATTTGTGGACTCATGAATTGTGAATGTTTCTCCATTACAGTGATAAAGCCTTTTGTTCTTCGACATGCTACATGAGGCAGATGCGAGAGAACGAGTTGGAAGAATTCGCCAAAGATATCAGGAGATTTATGGAGAAGAAGAATTTCGAACTAGTTCTGCCCCAGCGAGCTTAATCTTCTGTTTCGTTTGTTCAGGAATGACATATCTTTGCTATTGGCATCAGTTCTGCTTTGATGGTTCTGGGCTTATACGGAAAGGAGATTCAAACTGTAGTAAGGTTTTGCAAATATATATGTTTAGGATGCTGATCAGTTTCGAAGATTAATGTTGATTCACCCACCGGAAGAGATTTTTTTTCTTTTTTTTTGTTTGTTGATTCTTGCAACGCAAAAGAGATAAGCATATGAGGTACCAATTATTTTTTCTTTTTCTCTTTCTTTGAGGAGTATGCATGACCTTCCTCTTATACATATAGAGGAAGATTCATATGTTGAAATAAATATAAAGATAATTAACTTCGACGGAAAATTCTCAGTGGCTAAAGAAGATGGAAAACATTCTTAATTTCTTGATTTCTTGACCGATCTATACGTAATGCAAGGTGTGAATTTCGAGCAATATCGTCATAGGATTGCCTAGGGAGCGTGCAAAGGCTCTTTGACGATTTTGGGGGGGGGGGGGGGGGGAGGGTGAGACGGAGGTGTTAATGAGTAATTTAAAATGTTTATGAGGAACCAAGGGCCAAGATTCAAAAAATTCATTAATTTCAGAGAGGTTAAATCTAGCCAGTTACCACTACGAAATTATTAAACTTTGTAGACGTCAATATAGTTGACCCACTTTGGTAATTCTAATTATCTTCAGCACTGACACTAACCCATCCTTAATTGTGTTCAAGTGTAGTCTCACAAGGCAGGTTTTTAAACTCATGATTCTCGTCTCTAGCAGGTTGATTAGGTAGGGTTACATAAACAATCTATTATTAATTAAGCCACCCCGCTTCCACACTAATAAAGACATCTTGTTTTAACTTCATGAACTTCCTAGTACATTCTCTTTCTGTTTGTTTCTTTACTCATCTTGTGCTCTCTCCCTTTATTCCACTTTATCATACTTCACAGTGAATAAAAAGTCCCCCATTCAATATTGCACTTTATGTAGTATTATTAAATTGTGAAAATCTTTTTATCAAGAATCCAAACATAAGCAATGAGATCTTGTACTTCCTATATATTATTTTCCTTAGCAATCAAAGATTTGATTTTGGTTGTGATTTGAGTGTTAACATAATCATTACATAAGAGTATCTGGTAGGATATTTTTGTATCTAAGTCTTGCTTGGCGCCAGGGCCTTACAAATATTAATGCATTCCCAGAAAAGAAAATGAGTTGAGTTTAAGTTAAAATTCTTTTAAAGTTTGACTTCATAAATTTTTAAGTGGTGATATGAGTACTGCCAAATATTACTGCAAGAGTTTACAACCTCATGTAGCGTCCATGTTGTTGTCCAGATAAGTCTTACCTGGACTGCCAACTACGTTGTCACGTCATAATGTAAAACCTAAAATATGGCAGTACTTACATCATTTTCTAAATTTTTCATGTAAAAAAATAATTCTAATTAATGTACATTTTAAAATTATTTTTGAATTCATTTGAACTACATTATATTGTTTTTAGTGTTACAATTTTTCCCTCTTTGTTTCTCTATGGAAATTGTTTTGTGGTCTACACTATTATAAATGGTTATGAATTATTTTTTTTTCTTATATAGAGAGATTCACGTTGAAAATAATTATAAAAATAGACTTAAAAACAAGAGTAATGCTACCTACACCGTGTGGACGCACCTATCCGACATACATGACGTGCATGCACAGCTAGCATCCACATCGGCTATAAGGGAAATAAAATGGCACGGTTTGGGATAAAAGAAAAATCCCTTCCCTTCCCGGCCCAACCCCAACCGCAACCCTGACCCTGACCTCTTGTTGCCCGCAACCCTCCCTATACGGGCCTGTGCATCCACGTTATCATGTACGTCGGATCGGATAGTACGTCCACTAGGTGCAGCTAGCATTACTCTTAAAAAAATAAAGAGATGTCAAGTAAATTAAGGAACAAAATCTTAGACATAAAAAGCCTTCTATATCAAGAATTGGAAGTATTAATTCTGTGCTTTCTTGTGATTTCAAACCCAACGAAGTTTGGCTCAAAAATTGCACGTAAGTATGTTTCTCACTCTTCAACCCAACATCATATCCTAAACGTTAATATGCTTTTGTCCAAATAAGCCCGTCTAAAATATTTTTTTACTAGAACTATAATTTATGTCCATCTAAGATGTGTGAACACGTTTAAAAATTTTATTTACAAGAACTTAAATATACTGGTAAATTGTTCTGATAATTTTTTAAATTTTAAATAATTACACAAGTTATTGTAAAAGAAAAAATGAGTACAGCTAATCGTGACCAGACACGGCCTAAACCTACTTTGCCGTGAGTACATAATATCGAAATTAAATTAGTTTTTTATATGAGCCACTTTCAAGGTCGAGGAACCATGAACATTGTGAAATATATTTTGTTATAAGATATTCACTATACTATTTCCAAATATTGAAGTACATGAACAGCAAGAACCCATTTTGTACCTTAGTGATGTTTTGAAAAACAAAATCATAAAATCATGATGTCCTGAGCGGTTAACTCTCATGTTAATTTTTACCAAAACAAAAATAGACTCAGAAATAGTTTTTCTTCTTATATCTTCAGTTATGATGTCTTGTGATATATAATGATGATCATAGAGAATAGATGTAACAAAGAGAATATTTCTTAGTCTTTAAATAATGGGGGTAAGCATCGCCATCACAAGGCTACTTGGGTTCACTAATAAAAATACTCATTGAGCCGACCGGTGGCGTCGGCGGAATGAGAATCAGCCGGTGGACCTGAGACATTGTCCCAGAAGGTGGAGGCCATGAGCCAACTCATGGAGAGGCTGGAAATGTTGATTATTGCACAGTCACAACAGGGTAAGTATTGTTTTCAGTTTATGAATTGGTTTTAATTAATGAATTAAAATGTATGTCCATAACATAGTGCACAATTAACCTTGTGTAGGATCTTCAAACAATGCTGAAAGCAACCAGTCTTGTCATTGAAGATATTGGTGTGATGTTCATTGTAAATTGTAAATCTAAGTTGTTATATTTTATAAACTTTTACATTGTAAACAGTAACATCGTAAACTGTTACATTGTATGTGATTAAACTTCTAATTGTATCAGCAGTTTTATTTGTATGTGTGTTGTTTTGTATGTGATGTGGCGTTCAATTTTGATTGTATATGTGATTTTATCAGCAGGAAAAAAAATAATAATAAATAAAATCTTCCCCCAGTGGGTGTACCGTCTGATACGAACCACGCCAACAATGTGACGCAACCCAGAATCAAAGATGGACGAAGATCTCAAGAGAAGCAAGAATGCGTGAAACCGCGACCCGTTGCTTAGCAAAGCAAGAACCTTGGTATAGTGAAGACGCCACAAACGGGGATGGTGGAATCCGTTTGATAAGTCATGTTGAACGCCACAAGAACCCTTGATAAGTTGAAAATTCGTATCTTCAAGAACCCTAAAAGAGAACTCGAGCAGAACACTTGATTTAGGTTCAATTTTTCTGTCCTTACAGCTTTTCCATAAAAGCCTTATATAGGCAAAGTCAGAAAATGTGTACTCTCATATTCTAACTCTAATATGACTCCTAAGAGACCCTAGAAACGAATTTAAACGAAAATGCATCTAAATACAAAACTTTCCTAATTGAGGTTCCTTAGTCAAGAAGTAATTAATAAAAAAAACCTCTCAAATAAATCTTCAAAACCATATTTTCGTGGATGAGCCTTCCATTGGGCTTCAATGGGCCTTCATAGCTCAAATTGGGCTTCAAAGAGTTGATTAAATATCAGAATCTTCTAGAACGTGAATTTCAGCTTGATTGGATCCTTGATGCTTCTAAAACGTGATGAGCTGTCCTCTGATCAACCTTAATGAGTAAAACTAGCATTTGGTTACTCTCATTTATAAAAGCATTATCTTGTTGTTGAATGACACATTTGACGAGGTTGTTCAACTCCTCTTTAAATCTCTTTGCTCGGCCCCTTGTTATCGGACCAATAGGAACTTGAACCGGATGAGTATTTGTTGCCGGCCGCGGGATGGAGCGGGCGGAGGGAGGCTGCGGGCGGAGGGAGGCCGCGGGCGGAGGGAGGCCATGGCGGGGGGAGGCGGGCGGGCGGAGGGAGGCCGCTGGCGGAGGGAGGCAGGGAGGCGGAGGGAGGCAGGCGGGGGAGGGGGAGGGAGGAGGCCAGGAGGGAGCGGGCGGAGGGAGGCCGCGGGAGGGAGGGAGCCGGAGGGAGAGAGCAGTAGGGAGGCTGACTCATCTTTTCACGTGGATGCCAGCAGTGGCATCCACGTCAGCAACTATGCCCGAGTCGGGCACAGCTGCTGTGTCCGTATCATTACTCTACCGTTTATTACCCGTTTGTTTTTATCCCTATTTGTCGCTCACGACAAACCGAGCCGGTTTGGGTGGTCTGATAGCATCAAAAGCTAAGAAAATTATAGAAAGCAGCCAGGGGAGACTGGACCCACCTCTGTCTCCCACTATTGTTCTGAATCTCTGATTAGACCTTGGATATCTGACTTCGATACCATTCTTCGGTCCAATATCTCCAAGCTTCATTTCGCACTTTCAATCTGTTTCATAAAATGTTCTTCTTCGTTCTAATTAATGGTGGATAAGAACCAGGTTTAATTTCTGAAGAGCCCACAACAGTCAGAATCTGTAATAGAAGAGGAAACGAGTGTTCAACATTAAGCACATGTGTGACTTTCTCGCTCTGACACTCTCTGTTTTTCTCTCTAACTCAAGCAGATCACGTTGCATGCGGAAAATATATATTGTAGGAGCCACAGAGCTGACCAGATCAAATCTGAGCATGGATTGCTTTCGTGGGTTTCTTTGGCTTCATTCGCTCTTGTGCATAATAGTTTGGGTCTCCAAATGTAGAGCATAGTCTCTGAATACTTTAACACTGCATGCCAGAGATCTGGACTTGCTCCTACAGCAGTATGTGTAAAGCATGTACAAGATCTTTGGGTGTCCAATCAATCAATATCCTCAGACTCTTCAACTGCAATCTCAACCAAATAATCAGCCAACATGCTAATCTTCCTCAATGGAAAGTCTTCTCAGGATTTAGAAGATCTCATTCGAATTTCAAAACACATCCATATAGGAACCTATTGTAAATAGTTTCCTTCACGTGTAAAATGGGCTTGTACTCTCCTATAGATTGTAAGCATACTCAGCAATACAAATCATCCCAGAATTTATTTTACACTTAAATGGTATCGGCCGAATGATTTGGGCAAATGATGGATTCTTCTCTCCGAAATGTTTTTTCCACCCCTGCTGTCCCTTCGGTCCAAGTCAACACCTTTCATTTCAGACCACCTCACGAGAGCTTTACTCTCACAGTGACGAACATCAACAATCATGTGTCCCTCAAACTCAATTGCAGCAACTACTTACTGTAGTGATCTCAATTCCTGTATGAGTTTCACAGTCAGGGCTCTGCGAAATGTTTTTCCCACCCCTACTGTCCCTTCGGTCCAAGACAACACCTTTCATCTCGGACCACCTCACGAGAGCTTTACTCTCACAATGACGAACATCAACAATCATGTGTCCCTCAAACTCGATTGCAGCAACTACTTACTCTGGTGATCTCAATTCCTACATGAATTTCACAGTCAGGGCGTAATGGGATTCTTATCTCATTTTATCGAACCACCACCACAGCAGACTCTGAATGCAAGTAATTCCTCCCTCATATCAAACCCAGCTTATGATGCTTGGTTTCATATTGATCAGACGCTGCAGAGCTTGATTTTATAGACGCTTACTCCGGTTGCCCTCGACCAAATGTTGGGCCTCCAAACTGCTCGCTTTATGTGGCTAACTCTACAGAAAACATACTCCTCAAATCTTCAGGCGTGTATTCTTCATCTTCGCCTCGAACTACAGAACTTGAACAGAGGTACTATAACTATCCCCAATTATCTTGAAAAGACCAATTGCTGACACACTCGTAGCAGCTGGTCGACCAGTTGACCAAGATGATTTGGTCTCTTACATCCTCAATCAACTATGCTCCAAATACGAGCTTTTTATCATGCTCGTGACAGTATGCACAGAAGCCCTTATGCTCGAAGAACTTCAGAACCTGCTCTTAACACAAGAGCATCGCCTAGCCGTTGCAACCCAGATGGGTGGACTCACATTATCCAACACAACACCTTCTGTGAATGTTGCTGCCCATACAAATACAAGGAGCAACCGTGGCTGCGGTGGCGGCCCCAACAACAACAATCCAGGACGAGGAAGAGGAGGTGTGGCCCCTCTGCAGCCCAATGCCACTACTGCTTTGATCGAAGCTTCCAACCAGCTCCAGCACCGTCTCTCAATGCTGTCAATCTCTCTGTCGCAACGAGAGAAGGTTTGTGTAATCCAAACTCCGGCACCACCAATCACTTCACTCGTGATCTTTCAGCACTCACCAATCGTACTGCGGTTAATGGTGATGATCAAGTCATCCAATGTAACGGCTGCCGAGCCAAAATAAAATGCAAAAGCTCGGTCTCTTTGCCCAATCTCTCACTTCATGATGTTTATTATGTCCCTAATATGGTTAAAAACGTTATCTCACTTTCTCAGTTAATGAAAAATACAGACAATTTTGGAATTCCATTCGACTCATTTTCTGATTATGGACCAACGAACGGGGTGAACTCTTCATCAGGGGCAGCTTAAAGATGGACTTTACGTCTTCTAAATGCATGGTTGCTACCAAACGTTCCACCGCTATCTGGCATGAACGTCGGAGACATCCCTCTATTCTTTTTACTAAGAATATTTTATGTTTGGTTTCCAATTTGATATCTAAACATTCTGTTTTCCGTGAGCCCTGTCATCAGGCCAAATCACATGTTCTCCCATTTGCTAAAAATAAATTTCATGCCACTACATCACTTGAATTACTTTTGATTGATATCTAGGGACCCACACCAGTAATATCCATTGATGGGTTTAAGTATTATCTTTCCATTGTTGATACTTTTACTAATGTCACTTGGATATATTTTTTTCAAATCTACAGCAGATATTCATTCTATCTTATCCCAATTTACCATCCTTATTCAAAATGGACTCGATACCACTGTCTGAACAATAGATGGAGTCTCTGAATTTCTAAGTTAAGCTTTTCAGTCTTATCTCGCATCTTATGGCATTGCTCCTCATATTCCATGCCCTTACATGGACCAATAGAATGGGGTCGTTGAACGAAATCATCAGCATATAGTCCAGTCTGGACTCGCCTTTTCTCATAGTCGTGTCACCACTCAATACTGGAATTCAACTTTTTTTACGGCGAGCTACCTTACTAAACAGAAGCCTACACTCTCTTCTTAAAGCTTCACCGTTTGAAATATTTACTCTAAAAACAGCCTGACTACAATTTCTTACAGGTCTTTGGATGCTTGTGTTTTCCCCATTTACGTGACTACTACACAAAACACAAACTGGATTTCTGCAGCAGAACCTGCATTTTCTAAGGCTATCACCTTGAACTACAAAGGATATCGTTGTCTCGAACCACAGATAAATAAAGTTTTTATCACTCGAAGCGTAATATACCATGAAAATGTCTTCACTTTCAAAGACGATCTTTCTACTGCCACAGTTTACAGAATTCGTTCAACTACACCCAGACTTCAATCTGATATGCATCCGATTTTCTCTTCGAAAATCTCTCCATTACCACCAAATCCTCCTCAAACCTCTCCAAATCAATCAAAGACAATCACCGAGACTTAAAGCTCCCCGCCAATCCTCAATATTGATCCAATGCCTACCCATTCCCCTACAAACTCTCCTACCAACCTGACTTCTACTACCTCGCTTCCGACTTCACAGCAATCAGCACCTCTCGCCCCAAGCTCTGTGGCCCCATTATCCACTCACCACATGACCAGAAAATCCAAAAAGGGCAACCTTAAACCAAAAATATTTTCTGCTGCAAAGCAACCAGACACTGATGATCTTCATAGTACGTCCTCCTGCTATTCGAAGGCTATTAAAAGACCACATTAGCGCGCAGACTGAGGAGATGAACGTCTTAATTCACAACAACACCTGGACATTAGTCCCCAGTTGATCAAGAGCCAATTATAGGCTGTAAATGGATTTTTCAAACAAAAGAGCGACCGCATAGAACAGCGAGCGCTTCACAACATGACACATCACCAAAAGTTTTCATCACCGCGAGGGCCTAGATTTTTTTGAGACGTTTAGTCCAGTCGTCAAGCCAACCACAATTCGCCTCCTGTTGAGTTTGGCACTTACTTTTTGTTGGGATGTTCAGCAGTTGGACATTCAAAACGCTGGTATGCATATGGAGCACTTGTTCATACGAGAAACGAGGTTCAGTTTGATGTTCAAATCATTCTAACTTCATAAGCGCACAATATTACAGATTGACTTGGAACTCAGAAGATCCAATAGAAAAGCCAAACCGAATCTTAAGTTTAAGGATGTTGAATGGTTACAGTACAAGAGAAGCAGTTCAACAATTTTTTAAATACTTTGTACAAAAGACGGTCAAAAATTTAAATCTCTGATCAGGAACGGTTTCAAAGTTGTAACGATAGACTTGAATAAAACTATTGTATGAATGAATGAATGTGTGAAGAAACTTAACAAGTTGTCTCTTTATCCTTTCTTCTGCTTCTGTCCGTCTGCAAATCTTGCATTGACAATTTATACTCTGTTCGGGACCACCATCAATGGTAAAAGACCCATAACTTCCAACTGAGAGCACAAAGAGAGAATCGAAACGCAAATGGACTCTCCAAAGCAGTGTCAGACACATGGAATTGGGCATCCAAACAGTCAACGACATTATGAATCGCTTGCTCGAATCTAATCGGTGATATCAAGATATAGCGGCCAGTAGTGCAGGAGATCGCCCTCATAGATAGCATAATACGCCATATAATGGAGAACATAACTCTGAAAGACGTCTTGTTTTCTTGTCCAAATATGCAAAACTTGATTTTCCGAAGTCTCTTGAGGCGAGCATACCGAGTGGTTAATCAAGGTAAGCCAATTCTTAATTTATCATAATACATCGGACAACCAGAAAATTTTGGTAGCAGCCTTCCACCTTGATGGCGAAGCCAATTAGTGGTGGCAGTGGATGCAGAAGACCAATCTTCAGAACAATACTGAACTTACATGGACACTCTTTGAAGATGAATTGCGGGCAAGATTCTGCCCCACTGAATGTGAGGACTTCGATGAGAAACTATCCTACCTCAAACAAGCAGGATCTTTACGTGAGTATCGATGGGAATTTAAAAAGAGGGCAAATTGCGTCACAATTGGTCTCAGAAAGCGTTGACCGGCACTTTCATGGGCGAACTTCACATATCAATTGCAGAAGCAATTCGCATGTTCAGACCATCTACTCTAAAAGAGGCAATTAGCCTTGAAAGGATGCGCGATGTGCAAACAGCACTGCAGCGCAAAAATTCCCTTCCTTATTTGGTCCGATCTTCTTGCCGAACAAATTCTCCAGCACAGCAAGCCAAAGAGGCAGACAATCTAGGAAATCAGAAACGTATAACAGAAGATGAGATGCATAGAAAATGGAGGCAGGGCCTCTTCTTCACCTGCTACGAAACATACACTCTCGGTCACAAATGCAAGCAATTGCAGCTCTTCTTTATTGACGGACACTCCTCTGAAACAAAGGAAGACACTCCTGAAAACAGGATCGTCACAGCAAGAGTAAAAATATCTTTTTATCTATATTTCAGTTTCTGAAACTGTACGGGTATATATACAAGACCTACCCACAACAACAGAATAGGAAACTAAGTAATTAATACCTAAAGACAAAAATACCCTTCTACATATATATATATTTTACATCCTCCCCTCAAGTTGGTGCTTGATTAAACTGCAACAAGCCCAACTTGGACAATAACTTCTGAAAATGTGGAGTAGAGAGTGACTTTGTGAAAACATCGGCAAGTTGAGCAGAAGAAGAAACATGTTGAAGATGAATCATCCCAATCTTGTACTTGTCCCTTACCAAATGACAATTAATGTCAAGATGCTTTGTTCTTTCATGAAAAACAGGATTTTGAGAGATATGTATTGCTGTTTGGTTGTCACACCATAGCTGAACTGGAAGTGGAATGGATATTTGAAAATCTTGCATGAGATAAAGTATCCATTGAAGCTCACATACTGTTGTAGCAAGACTACGATATTCTGCCTCTGCAGAGGAACGAGAAAGAGTGTTTTGGTTCTTTGATTTCCATGAAATCAAGGATGAACCCAGAAAAATACAATAGCTAGTGATGCTCCTTCTTGTATCTTTAAAAGCTGCCCAATCTGCATCACTATATGCTGCAAGAACAGAAGAATTATGTGCGGAGAAAAATAAACTTGTAGCAGGGCAACCTTTAAGGTACTTAAGAATATGCATAGCTGCAGCCCAATGAGAATCCCTTGGTGATTGCATAAATTGGCTGAGCTGTTGCACAAAGTAAGTGATGTCCAGTCTTGTAAAATTTAGATATAACAATCTGCCAATGAGCCGACGAAAAGTTATTGGATCTTCAAGTAAAATTCCATTGTCAACGGAAAAAACCAATCCTTTTGGTAGTGGTGTAGCAGTTGGTTTTGCACCAAGCAAACCAGCATCAGAAATCAAGTCAAGAATATATTTTCGTTGGCTGATATAAAGTCCATCAGTGGATCTCGCAATTTCAAGGCCCAAAAAATATTTTGCTGCACCAACATCTTTGATAGTAAAAGTTGAGTGTAAAAAACATTTGATATCATGTATAAGGGACTTGAAGTACCAGTAAGTAAAACATCATCAACATAAACAACAAGAGCAAGAAACTCATTATTAAGTGCATAAGTAAAGAGACAAGTATCAGCTTGGGATTGATGAAAACCCAATTTATGCAAATGAGAAGTAAACTCTGCATTCCATTGTCGTGAAGCTTGTTTTAAGCCATATAGAGATCTGAGCAACTTGCAGACTTGACCTGGCTTTGCCTTATAATAACCCTCAGGAGGAGACATATAAACATCTTCATCAAGATAACCATGGAAGAATGCATTATTGATATCTAGCTGTTGCAACGGCCAATTATGAGAAGCTGCTAAAGACAAAAATACCCGTACATTAACAACTTTAGCTACGGGAGAGAAGCTTTCTGTGTAATCAACGCCCTCAACTTGATTATAGCCTTTCGCCACTAGTCTGGCCTTAAACCTGTCTATGCTGCCATCAGGTTTGAGTTTGACTTTATATACCCATTTTGACCCAATAAGTTTTTTTCCTTCCAGCAAATCAGTAAGCTCCCAAGTGTGATTATCTTCTAACGCCTTTAACTCTGTTTCCATTGCTGTAACCCACCTAGGATGTATTCTTGCTTCAGCATAGGATGATGGTTCGTGAATAAAAGAAACATTTGCCATGAAATTCAAAAGAGTAGGAGTAAAACAGGAATGAATCTTGTATGGATAAGCAGGTATGTCATATGGAGAAGATGGAGAATTATATTGGGAAGGTGGGTAAAAAATATCAACTGAATTTGAAACAAAATCATGTACCAAGGATGGTGGGTTCCTTGTACGTGTGCTATGCCTGAGAGGAGCAGCATCAGGAGAAATAATAGGAGCTGAAATATCAGTGGGAACATCATTAGGAGATTCGAAGGAGGGAGGACTGGAAGATAAAGTTGGAGGAAGTTGTACTGGATTAAAAATAGAAGGTGAAAAATCTGTTGTTGTAACAGATTTATCAATAGTAGATAAAGGCAAAGTAACTTTGGCAACAGGGTCTGAAGTGCAGCTCGGAGTCTTATATGGATACACAGTTTCATAGAAAATAACATCACAACTCATAAACAGCCTCTTTTCATGAAAATCAAAGACCTTATAAGCCTTCATACCTGATTGATATCCGAGAAATATACAAGCAACAGATCGTGGTGCAAATTTATCTTTGTGTGGATGAGTATCTGTAACATAGCAGAGACAACCAAAATTTTTGAGGAGACCATAATCTGGCGGTTTATCAAAAAGGACCTCAAACGGGGACCGCCAAGATAAAAGTTTAGTTGGCAAAGAAGATGCCTATGTTTTATTTCCACAACTCCATTTTGTTGTGGTGTGTGAGTACAACTTATCTGATGTAGTATTCCATGATCAGAAAGCAAAGATTGGCAGGGCTTTCCAAGAAATTCAGCACCATTATCAGTTTTGATGGTTTGAACTGCAGTATGAAATTGAGTACGTACCATCTTGAAAAAAAAATTTAGTATAGAGACTAATTGACTTTTATGGTGCATGAGAAAAGTCCATGTGCTTCTACTATAATCATCAACTAGGGTGAGGAAGTAGTGCGCACCATTAAGAGATATTGTTTTATAGGGCCCCCAAATATCTAAGTGAAGTATTTGGAAAATGACTGTACTTTGTATAGTACTAATAGGAAATGGAATCCTTGTTTGTTTTGCCATAGGACAAACTAAACACTGTTTGTGCACATGAATCTTTGCAGTAACAAAGGGCAAATGTTGAAGTACATTATCACTAGGATGACCCATTCTAGAATGCCATAACAAGAGAGAATCCATTGTTTTATTCATTGCATTAACAGTGTTACAAGGAAGCTCACTCATCTGTGAGTCAGATTGAGAATTACAATGAGATGTGTATCTATCAAATGATTTAACAAGCTTTGAATTGCAATGAAAAGGAACTATAGATGGAGGAGTACTCATGGAACTGGAAGAAAGAAATGAATTATAGTGATTGACAATTTTTTACGAAAAAGAGTTCTGGTCCAGGTAATATAAATTGCCTGAAACCCTCCCTACTGCCAAGACCTTGTTACTCTCCAGGTACTGTAAAAGACATGTATTAGATAGGAAAGAAAAATATATGGGAACTGTTTTAAGAAGCTTGTTGACAGACAAGAGATTGTATTTGAAACAAAGTAAATATAGAGCTTCCTTTAAGACCAATTGATCATGCAACTTTACATGGCCAGCTTGAGATACTTTTCTAATAGTACCATCACGTAAATGGACTGATGTTGAAAGAGATAATGTAAGTAGCCTATCAAACAGTTTAGGATTAGCACATATGTGATTTGAAGCACCTGTGTCAATTATCCAAGAATCACATTTCATTGTGGACAATAAATTTGTCATACCAGCAAAATCCTTTAAACGTGCAAAATTCACATAGTTTTCTGTAGATAACTCTTGTTTTCCTTTCAAAAGTTTCATCATCTCTTGTTTGATAAATTCCATCATCCATTTCTGTTGTTGCTGTCTTCACAAACTTCATCATCAACTGGTGTATCAGCAAAATTGATTTGTTGTTTAGCTCTTAATTCCTTGTACCAATCTAGATAACCATTCAGCTTAAAAAAAGTATCGCGAAGATGTCATGAATTTTTACAATAGTCACAGTACTTTTCCTCTCTCTTTCCAAAATCTTTCTTCTTTCCTTTTCCATTTCCATACCTCTCATCTTTTCCACTTCCATACCTCTCAGATTTTTCATTTCCATACCTCTCATATCCTTTAAGTAATATCACACTGCTTTCAACAACAGATTCACCAAAATTCTTGTGGACTTCTCTTTGTGCTTCAACAGACTGTAACATGGAAAATGCCTTATTCACAGTTGGAATAGGTTCTACCATCAGTATCTGATTCTTTACGCCTTCATAGGCTTCATTTAAGCCCATCAAAAATTGTATCATTTTGTTTGACATATCCTATCAGAAAGCTTTTTGTTAATGCCACAAGTACAATTTCCACATTCACAGTGAGGTAAAGCCTTTAACCTATTAAGATCATTCCAAAGTTTTGACAATTTGTTATAATAAATTGTCAAATTGTTATTTCCTTGTTCAATTGAGGTTATTTGCCTTTGAATCTGATAAACCTGAGGACCATTACTTACACCAAATCTCTCTTCAATCTGATCCCAAAGTACTTTAGCAGTTGGACAATATAGAAAAGTCTCTACCAGATCTTTAGATATAGATCCTAAGATCCAAGATTTAACAGTATAATCTGCTTTTCTCCACTTCAAAAAATCAGGACTCGACTCATTAGGTTTCACAATAGAACTTTTGCTCCTAAAGAAATCTGAATTGCAGTGCTCCAATTCAAGTTCAAGTAATTAGTATCTGTAAGTGGAACCGTGACCAAAGAAAATCCAACATTATCATTAATCACTGTAATTTGAGTAGTAGATTCTCGATCTTGTGAATTCTGTATGCTTCTTGAAGAACTCATCATGATATTCTCTCAAAGAAGCAGTAAAATATAAGGAACCAGCAACGAGATAGAAGAGAGTAAAAAAAATTTAATTGATTCACAGCAATTGAATAGATCAACTACTATGAAGAAGAATTACAGATATTCTTATCTGAAACTCCTAAACTCCCTGGATCACCGATGCGCACTGGTACCATGTAAACAGGATTGTCACAGCAAGAGTAAAAATATCTTTTTATCTATATTTCAGTTTCTGAAACTATACGGGTATATATACAAGACCTACCCACGACAACAGAATAGGAAACTAAGTAATTAATACCTAAAGACAAAAATACCCTTCTACATATATATATTTTACAACTCCAGACGACACTGACAACAACCCAGAAATTTCTTTAAACGCACTGACTAGTTGGCCACCACAAATACTATGAGGGTCTCTGCTACTATCAAAAATCATACTCTAGCCGCTTTAATAGACAGCGGATCCACAACCTTCCATCTTCCAGTCACTCTTACAAATTATTTCCACGTCAAAGTTGCTAATGGCAACCCCTTACCATTTTAGTCGATATACACTGATGTCTAGGTACAAGTAAATGATATTTCATTGTCCATCACTTTCTATGCTCTTCCATTAGTAGGTTGGACATGGTATTAGGAGTAACTTGGCTCTCACAATTAGGTCCGGTTTTGTGCGGAAATCCCTCATAATGAAGTTCAACTAGAAAAATCGCCTACTGTGATTGCAAGGCCTGCATTCCGTTCCTATCAATGAAACATCTGCAGCAGAATATCTCAAACAAGCCAGGCAGAAACTAACCCTCTTCACTATCTGCTTACATTCTCAAGAAAATGCCATCACTCCTGCACCTGATTCACAGCAATTAATTGAAGACTTCTCCGACCTTTTTCACGAGCCAGAAGGTCTTCCACCCTCAAGAGAAGTCAACCACTGAAGTATACTCAAAGAAAATACAGAACATATAAATGTCCGACCATGTCCCTATCCATACATTCAGAAGGATGAGATTGAAAAACATGTTTATGACATGCTTCAGAATGGACTCATACGCCCATGCACCTGTCCCTTTTCGTCCCCAATCTTACTGGTTGAAAAAAAGGATGGCACCTGGAGGTTTTGCACAAATTATAAAGCATTGAATAAAGTCACTGCCGAGACCGATTTCCCATTCCGACAGTGGAGGATATGTTAGATGAATTGCATGGAGCATCATATTACAAAGCTGGATTTAACAGCTGATAATATCATCATATCTGAATCAAACCAGAAGAAATTCATAAGACAGCCTTCAAACCCATAATGGCCATTTTGAATATTTAGTTAGGCCATTCCCATATGCAACAGTTTGTCAACCTTTCAAGCTATCATAAATGCTATCTTTCAGCCACATCTTCGTAAGTTCATTCTTGTCTTCTTTGACGATATATTAATTTATAGTTTGGCATGGTAGGACCATCTCTAACATGTTTCTCAGGTTGTTTTTATTCTGGGCCAACATAAATTCTATGTCAAATTGAAGAAATGTGAATTTGGATGAAGTGAAATTGAATATATAAGTCACCTTATTTCGTGAGATGGAATCCGAGTAGATCAAACAAAAATACAATCCACGCTTCAGTGCCCACAGCCAACTACAGTCACTTAATTAAGGGATTGATTGGGCCTTACTGGTTACTATCGTAAATTTATCAAAGATTATGGTAATATAGCCAAAGCGTTAACCACTCCGTAAAAAAAAGGGAGTATTTAGTTGGATGACAGAAACAGGGATCACTTTCCATAATCTCAAGCGGGTCACGACAATGACTCCAACACTAGCTCTTCCTAGTTTCAAGATTCCCTTTATTATACAGATAGATGCTTTAGGCAAGGGAATAGGTGTTGTCCTAACTCAAAAAGGTAAAGCACTGGCATGTATCAGTCAAGCATTAGGAGCATCAAAACAATATTGGTCCACCAACGCTCGTGAGATGTTGGCAATATTAATTGACATAAAACCATGGCGTCCTTATCTCATTGTATGGAATTTTATAATTTAGACTGACCAAAGGAGCCTTAAATTTCTCTAGAACAGTGCATACTCACCCCAGAGCAGCAAAAGTGGCTAATTAAACACATAGGATACGATTACGAAATTGTATATAATCCAGGATGAGACAATAAAGTTGTCGATGCTCTCTCCAGAAAGTCAGGTAATTTGTGCTTAAATTCATTGGTTATTTCCAAATTCCATTTATGGTATCAGCTTAAATCGGATATCTCTCAGAATCCTGATCTCCAACCCAACCGATTTTCCTAGACAACCATATCTATTCAAGCACAGCCTTTTGTTTTACAAAAACAGAGTTTATGTTCCCCAATATTCTCCTTTCATCCAGCAACTACTCCACGAGTTTCATGATTCACCAGCAGGAGGGCACTCTGGCATCCTCAGAACGTATAAAAGATTATACCAAGAGTTCTATTGGCCATCAATGCTTCAATCAGTCCAGCACTACAGCATGTGATATCTTCCAAAGTGTCAAATATGATACCTTATCACCTGCTGGGTTACTCCAACCTTTGCCTATCCCATGCCATGGCAAGATGTCTCACAGGATTTCATAGAGGGTCTTCCATGATAACAAGGCAAAAATTCTACAATGGAGGTGATCGATCGACTCTCCAAATCCGCTCACTTCATTGGTCTCTCTCATCTATACACAGCCAAATCACTGGCTGATCAATTTATTCAAAACATTATACAGCTCCACGGCCTTCCTCGATCGATAGTAAGTGACAGTGATCCCATATTTCTCATTCGCTTCTGGAAAGAATTTTTCCAACTCTCAGATACAACGCTCAAGATGTCTTCAGCATACCACCCACAAACAGATGGCCAGACCGAAGTCACCAATCGCAGCATTGAGCAGTACCTCCGCTGCTACGTACATCACAAACCACAACACTTGTCTTCCTACCTTCCATGGGCGGAATATTGGTATAACACTACATACCATTCTTCAATAAAGATGACACCATTTCAACTTCTTTCAGCAGAGAACCACCCTATATTCCTCATTATACTCCAGCATCCCCCAATGTCCAAGAAGTCGACCGCTAATTAACTGAACGGAACTCTTTACTGCAGCAGCTCAAACTCAATCTCCAGGCAACCAATAATAGAATGAAGCAACCTACTGACTCCAAAAGGTGTGAAATCACATTCCAAGTAGGCGATTTGGTATTTCTTAAACTCACCCCATAGAGACGACACTTCATCTTCAAACGGGCAACACATGCATTGTCATACCGTTTTTACTGTCCTTTTCCAATTGAACAACGAATAGGGGAGGTAGCCTATCATTTAAAGCTACCCGAATCTTAAAGAAATCATCCTGGCTACCACGTCTCTCTTTTACAGAAAAAAGCTCAGACCTCACACTTCATCTTCACTGGAGCTTCCACCTATATAAGATGATGGCTTGCCCATTTTAATTTCAGCTACAATTCTCAACTGTCGTAGATTAAAAAGTGGGACAATTAATACAAGAGGTTTTAATTCAACGGAGAGGCCTTTTCGAGGATGATGCAACTTGGGAAGACAAAAAAACCTGCTCCTTACCAGCTTTCCGAATCTTGAGGACAAGATTCAATTTGACGGGGGAAATATTGATAAGCACAAAATATGACAGAGTGACTCAAAAGTCAGAAGATCTAATAGAAAACCCAAACCGAACCCTAAGTTTATGGACAGTTGAATAGTTACAGTATGGGAGAAGAATTTCAACAGTTTAAAAACACTATACAGAAGACAGCTAGAAATTTAATCCTCTAATCGTTTCAAAGTTGTAACAACAGACTTGTGTAAAACTGTTGTATGAATGAACGAACAAATGAAGAAAATTAACGACAACATGTCTCTTTATCCATTCTTCTTCATCTGTCTGTCTGAAAATGTTGCTGCAACAATTTATACTATGTTCAGGACCACTATCATAACTTATCGAGGATGAAGTTGGCCGTGATGAGGCTTAGAAATGGGAGGTTGAGGGCAAGAGGGATCAAGTACAAGGAGAATAGAATCCCTTATGGCCTCTTTGAGCACCCCCATGTCAAGAGGCTTGTTCCGATATAGCAGAATATGGGTAACTGGTCTTCTTCCTACTATATTCTCCCTGCAGATTACCACTTCCTCACCCCTATTCTTGGGCTCATGGCATATGACGGGGACAATTCATCTGAAACAAGGTTGAGGGAACTCAAATTACCTCCCATTAACTAATTTTCTTCAGATTCTTAGCTGTCAAAAGTACTGCCCCGAGAAAGGGATATCAAAAGTGTGTGAGATCCAATTTGGGTGGTATGGCTGAATTCACAGACATGGTCTCTGGACACCTCTGTGCTACATCTACTCATGGGAATTTCTCCATTTTAGTGAACTCCACATGGAGGCAGCCACTTGAAGAAAGGCTGCCGCTGCCACAGTTACGTCCCCTGGTCCATGGACATTTTAGGTCGGAGGATCAAAAGGAGAGCAACTCCTGCACGTCATGGAAGTGCTCGTAGGGGGAGGGGGTGCTCGTAGGGGTGGCTGCCTTGGCTCTGGCCATGACTTGGGTAGTCAAAAGGATGCAGAAGAAGAGGATAACAGAGATGGAGAAAGAAGCAAAAGGAGAGAGCAGGGAGGCACTAGGAAAGGCCACAGTGAGGTACATAAATTCCTACGTTGGGTGGGTACATAAAGAACATTGTGCAAGGCTAAGGTTTTGTCAGAGGTTAACTTGAGAATAACTTTTCCATTGCCAAGTACGCCTGCTACACTTTGATTTCCCATATAGACGCATTCACCTTCAGCAGCATCCTAAAGTTGTGAAATAGTTCTGTATTGGAACAGCGGTGTCCTGAAGCTCCAGTATTTGGTACCCATTCTATCGTGTTCTCAACTTGGTTAGCTTCGACGATTACTGCAGCTATGGCATCATCATCTTCAACAAGGTGGGCATGGTTCGTAGACTTTCCCCCTTCTTGTCATTTGTCTTATGCTGCTGGCCCATATGTTTGTAACACTGGTAGACTTTGTATCCAATTTTCCCACAGATGTAACACTCCACTTTGGGGTTTTTTCCAATCTTTTTGACAACTTTATTGGAGCCGCTCTACTTCTTGTACTCCCCTTTGTTATTTTCTTTTTGACAACTTGTTCTTTCCTAAGGAGTCACCAGATTCATTGAGGAGTTTGGATTATCTTCAAAGGAATTGGCCTCTTCAGCTCTTATATGTACTATAACTTCTTGAAGTGTAAGTACTTTTTTTTGTGTTTAAGCATGTTTCTATAGTCACTCCAAGATGGTGGGAACTTATCTAGCAAGCAATCAACTTCGAACATATCATATATCTTGTAACCTTCACTAAGCATTTCTAAAAGTAAATTCTCATATTCAGGCACTTGTTCCATAATGGGGTTTTCATCAACCATTTCAAATTCAAGAAATTTTCCGGTTAAATATTTTTTCTTTCCGGCTTTATCTCTTCCATATCTTTGCTCCATAACTTCGATAGGTCAACTAATTCTTTCTTTCCCATTGGGTGATTTATGTAAACACAAATTGGGTGGATCTGAAATAAACGATCAGTTATAAATTTTTCACCTAATCAAATTATTTCAAAAAAGGGTCTATTCAAAGACTTATAATCCAGAATAAGCAATTACAACTAAATCTCATGAACAGTAACCAGATAACAATAGCGATTCAATATTACTCAAACAATACAACAATACTATTTCTGAATTCTATACGAAAATCAGACACTCAACTTCAAAACTTAAATAGATCCAAGATTCAACCAAGATCAACAGCAGATTCAACATTTCATGCTCCTAAACAGTATAAACATTCAGTCTTTAAATTGTTGGAACAATAGAAGCATGATCAACTGAAATCACTACAAATCAGAAAACTAATTCAGACTTCAAGAAAATAATTTCAATTGATTTACATAAATTCTAATTAATCAATCCAAATATTCACAACAGCTTTCAAATATTTAATAACCAGATAACATAACAATTGTTAGTTTATAAGAAAACTAATCCGAGACTAAAATCAAATAGAGAATGATTGAGAGTAAAACATTATACCTAAACTAATCATGCAATATTTAAATCAAAGTGTTGATGATAATTGATTCACAAGTAATCTATAAATCTAGCATGCTCATAACACACTAACAAGCAAAGATACTACTAATCAAAAAATAAGATCTCAATTCAATTTCCTGTTGCATAGAAATTGAATCTGGTGCTATTTACTACAGCAATAATAAAAATCCTAAATCAATTTCAAGATATAAAATTAAATTAATTAATACAATAAACATCTTAAAATGATTGGGGACTAAACAATTATGGCATGTGCCTTAATTGACAAAAAACAAGAACCTAACTCAGAATTTTGAACAATTTCAAATCATTTCATAATATACATATATAACTCTCTTTATATTCTCTCCCAAAGCATCAACGACTCTTTTTCATCAATGGCAGGGAGGAACTCTTCATGGTGAAGAGTCATCTTGCTGAACACTTTTGTGAACAGCCATTCCCGAACAAAATCTCAGTTCGCTTGAAGCCCTAATTACCAAATCGACGAACAGACCAGAAATTTTGGGAAGAGGAGATTATGTCGTATCCTAACTCAATAATGGACCAGGAACCATACCCAGACCTGACTAATGGGGAAACGCACACGTGCACAAGCGCTTGTGCGTGTCATTTTCCCAACAATCCCCCACAAAATATCACACACACAAGAATGATGTTGTTTTGGGCATAACAAGAGCTGAATACTTAAGTATCAATATCTTTTGAGTTTGAATTGATACGTAGAGAAATGAGGCAACAAACGGATCCACCAAGTGAAGTACTCTTGAACTTAGTGGACCATGTTTGAGACCCTCACAACACACATCGAACTATTACTCTCACATGCACTCCACGATATAATGTTGCACTTTTATAAGGCCTTGTGTATACCTCAGGATTCTCATGAATGATCTAGAAAGACAATCCCCAAATCTTTCATAGGAGGCGGCCACATCCCCACACTCACGTAGGTGGATCCATCAAGTGCGTCTCTCCTGTACCACCATACAAGGGCAATGGACCCATTAAGAGCATCTGCATGCTCAACCTTACAAAACTAATGAAACCGTCAAGTCCTTCTCACTAGTACCACGCAAAGAAAGGCTATAGTTTCTCATGTTAGAGCCAAAGCTCAATATCATGCCACAGAGATGGAAAAATAAGAATAAGAAAGAAATGGGTTTCCTTTGACCTCAAGAGGGGTATCCACCATTTTCTTCTCAATGACAGGGCTTAAGGCCCATCCCCCTCGACGTATCCAGAACTAATTTTCTGGTTAAGCCCTTAGTAAAAGGGTCAGCTAAATTTCTTTCAGATTTCACTTAATCCAAGGAAATTACTCCATTTGTCAGCAAATGCTTATCCGCACTATCTCTAATGCGTATATGTCTCCTCTTCCCATTATAAATGCTATATTTGGAAACTCCGATTGCTGCTTGAGGTTCATAGTGAAGGGAGACAAGAACTCTCGATCTCCCCACAGTGGCACATCTGCCAATAGGTTTCTCAACGATTCTGCCTCTTGACATGCAACTCTATTGCGATAAATTCGGACTCCATAAAAGAGCGAGCAATGTAGGTCTACTTGCTTGACTTCTAAGAAATCGCTCCTCCACCTAAAGTAAAAACATAGCCACTCATGGAACTCACTTTATCATTGTCAGACACCCAGTTCGCATCACAATAGCCTCCTAACACAGTAGGAAACTTACCAAAATGTAGTCCCCAATCCATGGTGCCTTTCAAATATTTCATTAAACGATATAGTACAATCCAGTGTTTGCTACTAGGGTTATGCGTGTAGCAACTCAATTTACTAATTGCATAGGATATGTCAGGGCGAGTGTAGTTCATAAGCAACATCACACTTCTTATGATTTTTATCTACTCGGTTTGAGACACACTCTCGCCTTCATTCTTTTTGAGGTGGACTATTAGATCATAAGGAGTTTTCATAGGCAGAAAACCATAGCAATTTAATTTTTTCAACATCCTTTCAACATAATGAGACTGGCTCATTGAAAATCTTTGTTCAGTTGTTGTTAATTTCAAACCAAGAATTACATTGGCTTCTCCCATGTCTTTCATATCAAATTGGAACAACAAAGATGTCTTACTCTCAATCACTGCCATCCACATTTAGACATATTATTACACAGTTTGCACCACACACTTTTGAATATAGACATGTGTATGAGGCATTTACCAACAACCTACTACTTAGAGTATAGTGAAATTATTCATACCACTACTTTGGAGCCTGTTTCAAACTATAGAGGTACTTCTTCAATTTGCACACCTTATCCTCTTGACCTTTAACAAAAAGAAAAATGATATCAGTACTTCCTAATTTTACTCGGATGTTTTACATCCTGACGTGGCTGCGTAGTTGGCAATGAGAAAATCTAGGGTTTAGGGTTTACCCAGAGAATACGTTGATAATATTTTATTAAATAATTAAAATTTTGCAGATTTATCTCCAAGTTTATCTCTTACTAAGCTGCAACGTCGACCGCCACGCCATTGAGGATTGTGGTTTTAACATTCATCTGATGCACAACCAAGCTATATATAGCTGCCTATGCAACTAAAGATCGTATAGTTGCTATTTTGGTCACAGGTGAATAGGTGTCAAAATAATCAATGTCTTTCTTCCGTGTATAACCTACAACGACTTGTCTGGCCTTGAATTCATCTATGGAACCGTCAGGCCTTAATTTGTTTTTAAAAATCCATTTACATTTAATAGGTTTACACCCCTTAGGCAAATCCACTAAGTCTCATGTATGGTTGGACATAATTGAGTCCAGGTCACTATTGATGGCCTCTTTCCACAAACTAGTGTCTATCAATGTTACTACTTCTATATTAGTCCTAGGATCATTTCCAATTATGAACATTGAAACCACATGTTCATCTATCTTGTCAAGGTTCTCAATCAAGAATGCAGTAATAAAATCTAATCCAAAACAAGTCTTAGTTTTCTTTCTTTTACTTCTCCTAGGTTCATCTACATATTCATTCACTCTAGTAGAAGAACGGAGTAAGGACGAAGGTGCACTAGATGGACCAGGATAAATGTTAGTGTTTTGTTTCTTCCAAGGAAACAGGTGTTCCGAAAATTCTCCATCTCTAGAATCAGAAATTGTGTTGTCATTTAATGACACAAATCTATAAGCAGCTGAATTTTCTACATAATCTATGAACACTATATCATAGGCTTTTGGGCCAATGTTAGTCCTCTTAAGAGTTGTTAAACTTATATTAGCAGGGCACCCCCACACTTTAAAGAATTTCATGTTAGGGTTGAATCCTTTCCACAGCTCATATGGAGTTTTATCTAATTTCTTATGAGGAACTCTGTTAAGGATATAACAAGCTGAAAAAATGACATCCCCCCACATCTACTCAGGTAATCCAGAACTTACAAGCATGGCGTTCATCATATCTTTGAGGGTTCTGTTTTTCCTCTCAACTAAGCTATTCTGTTGTGGATTCTTAGGTGCACCTAAACTCATGTATAATCCCATTATTTTTATATAACTCTTTAAGGAAGAGATTTCTATATTATCCTCCTCTATTGGACCAAACTCTTTTAATTTTCTTATTCTACTGATTTTCAACTTCGATCTTATACTTCAAAAACATTCCTTCTGCTTCATCTTTAGTTTGTAGCAGGTAAGTTAGCACAATGTACTAGCACAAAGGAAAAACGAATAGGAAAGATTGAAATTGAGAGAGCGTGAATGAGATTCAGAGAGAGATTGAGCGAGAGAGATGAGTTTCCGTACCTTTTAGTTTTCGAGAGAACCCTCTTTATATTCTCTCCCAAAGCTTCAACTACTCTTTTCTTCAATGGCAGGGAGGAACTCTTCATGCTGAAGAGTCATCTTGTCGAACCCCTTGGTGAAGAGCCATCTCATTGGACCCCATGGTGAAGAGCCATTCCCGAATGGAAATCTCAGTTTGCTCGAAGACCTAATTCCCGAATCAACGATCGGACCAGAAATTTTGGTAAGGGGCAATTAGGTCGTATCCTAACTCGATAAGTGGATCCGAACCTGGACCCAGAACCATACCCGGACCCAAAACCATACCCAGACCCGACTAATGGGAAAACGCACACACGCGCAAGTGCTTGTGCGTGTTATTTTCCCAACATTTGGAAGAGCTGTTGTAGCTTTATTTCATAGAAGGTGCCCTCATTTTATGAAACACCCTAACGAATATGGAAACTCAGCCCGTCCCTATTAATGTTTCCTCTTTCCCTCTACCGAGCTATTTCCAATGATTGAATTTTAATTTATTAATATATTTAGAAATGGATTGATACAACTTTAAAATAATTATATGTTAACGTTGAATTTTTTTTAGCTTGTTAACTTAATAAACTAATATTTTGTGTAACATTAGTGGCAATGATTTAATCAACGAATGCATATATTTCGCTCGTATACCCAGAAAAAGCTTTTGGGGTAGCCAAATAGGCTTCTTATAACAGAAGTGTTATTAGAATATAAATAAATAAATTGTCAAATGTAAACATAAGATAAAGTTTTATTAGAAAATAAATAAATAAAATGTCAACTGTATAGGTAAAATAAAGTGAAGCATATTAAGAAACATTTCTAACTTAAAAAATTGCTATATTTATTGAAATTAAAGCAACGTTAGAAACTTGCCTAACAGCGAATTTAAAAATATAATTATAAAAAAAGGATAACTAAAAATAAACACATCAGAATATAGTAGAAAAAGTAATGTAAATTAAATAAAAAATGAAAAATCAAAATCAAAACATAAAAAGATAAAAATGGTAATTTGAATAATGAAATATAAATCAGTCTGGGGGTATATATGTAAAATTTAAATAAATGTTTGATTATGATTAAGGGTTTAAATAATTAATAAACATTATAAATGAAGAAATGAAGAAAATTTTAGAATGTAATTCAAGCAATAGATGAATTTAACAATATAAAAGATGAAAAAAGAAAAATAAATCAACTACATTATATTACTATAAAGTAAAACCTGAGGAAATACCAACATGGTATGAAATACGAATAATTAATATAAGAATTCGCTAGAAAGCTGTATTAATAAGTGATTTGCCCAATTTTTTAAAAACCAGACCGGCCATATAAGTCCAGTTCTGGTCGAACCCGGTGAAACTTGGTTGGACTATGGTGGAACCATTGATGGTTATATCGAACAAATTTGGTATGTTTTAAATTAAAACTCCAAATATATCTTAAGAGGGCCTTAAGTTCATTTGTTAGGTTTCAGGCTAACCGGTTATGGTATTGAATCGTACCGGCATAACCTTCGATTTGGGTTCAACCGTCAAACAGTCTCTTCTGGTTTTTAAAACATTGGATTTACCAAGCACAAATTTATCGTAGAAAACATTTGTGTGCACATATAGAACTCCTTGATGAAGTCTTAATTTGCGTCTAAATATATCTTTAGTCTTTAGTACATATCTTTTATAATTTAGAAATTTTTTATTACTCTTTACTTGCAGGTTGCAACCTTTTTAATTTCTTGTTTTCCTTCTACGTCAACTCAAGGGACACCACCACCTAAAACTGTACGTCCTTTTAAGAGCTCAGAGCATGAGAACCATAATTAGTACTGTTATTTTATGCTATTAGCCAAAATAAAAATAAAAATTGATTTATCTCTACTTTTTAATGTTATCTGTTCAGGGTTAGCTTTTTTGTTTCTTCATTAAATTAAGGCCCCTACATGCATGCAGGACTTTCCTCATTAAGTACTGGGACCACAGTCAAATAATTTTCTGGCAATTAGGTTGTACTCTGACCCTATCCATGGCTGCATCAAGGACTCGATCAAGTACTGGTCCATTGTGGCCTGGACGTATTGATTTCGAATTAATGGGTACACTTATTTAAGATGTACTTGGGGACCAATTCATTAACTCCAAACAATATCTTGCCATACTATAATAAACATTGTGTTAGTAACATGGTATATGCTGTCAAAATCTTTAAAAGTTTTAATTATACAACACTGATAACCATGGTATAACGCCATATATATATATATATATATATATATATATATGCAAGCTATGCACGACCCTTTTCGTCTAAATTCCTGAAAAATTCATCACGTAACATAGCAATCTGCCAATATGAAACATCTAGAGCATATGGGATTATAGGGGTTTTCTTGGTTTATATATATTTATTTTAATTTCATATCAGAATCCTCGAAATATACAATATAATGATATTCTTCAACGTGATTTTAGAATAACCAAAATAATATATATATATATATATATATATATTTCCAGTACGTGTCGTACGTAAAAATGAAGAGATTTCATTTTACTATAAATATCGGCCTCTTCCACCTATTCTTACATGAGTAATGCTAGATGCACCTATCCGACGTACATGTTAATCTAAGCCCTTAAACAAAATAGGTGGAAGAGGCCGATATTTATAGTAAAATAGGTGTCTAGCGTTTATCCTCCAGAAAATAGGATTTTATAAAAAAAATTATATTTTTAAGGACTTAGATTAACATGTCCGTCGGATAGGTGTGTCCGCTAGGTGCAGCTAGCATTATTCTTCTTACATTAGTTGTAGTGCCTTAAAGCTATCAGTAACTAACAAGAATTTTCTATTTCAGAAGAGTAAGTTGTGCTATATAACAAAGAGAGTGCATTAAAAGTACTTGCATACTTGAAAAAACGTACACTCCGTTTACGAGAGAGATGTGGGATCCAGTATATAGGCACTAATCTGGTCGATTTCTCACTGAAGTTGGCCTCTAACCCTCGTTAAAGAAGACTGAAGAAGTAATTTGCATTCCCTTATAGAATATAATTTATATAGCAAAAGAAGATCTTATGACGGTCTCAAAATTTGTGGATTTTCTACAAAACTTTTTTAATTTTCGCAAGGTATGAGCTAATTTGCTTTCATGACGTACTTAATTAATATATTTTCTTATTTGAATTATATTAATTAAGTGAAAAACCTACATCTTCCAATTTTTTTCCTTTTTTGACTTTTTATTTCTTGTTTGTATAATTATCCACATATACTCTGTAGTTAACTTATAGTACTCAACAATTTCTACTAGCTAGGTCTCAAGTAGCCATTACACAGGGGAAGGTGGAGGATCACCAGGTGTCTGGTACTTATTACAGAATATATATGTACCTAATTAATTTGGAGAAGGTAATACTCTAACCACCCCCAAGGATGAAAGGACACGGACCCTACATTTATTAGCCATCTTAAAGATGGTGAGAGCGTAAGAAGAAGGAGAACCACAAGGCCCAAAGAGATCCTGGTCATTTATTGTTTCAAGGGGCTTCTCATAATTATTCCTTCACGTCTACCTCTGCATATAACTATAAGCCATTTATAGGTTGAGGCCATCTAGGGACAGGCTGCGTTCATACTAATTGACCTCAAAGACAGAGACAAGACATGGAGAAGTAAAGTAACCCAAGAGATCAGACGGATGCAGCCTGAAAATTCCGGCGCCCTCTGAAACTCCCTCCTGCCCTTTTATTGTTCTCTCCCTGCATGTCATTGGGAAAGGATCAGAGACGCGTTGAGTAAGAAGCATGGCGCAATTTTAGTGACTAAAGTGGAAACTAACATTTATTTCGAGGACTGGGTGCAGATACTCAGAATCCATATCTCTTCTCCCTCTGAAACTTCTTCTTTAATTTCCTGGCCTTAGGAGATGTCTCTGATCAGTACTTGGTTTGGTTTGAGCGCGGCAGAGGGAATCATGGACTGGGTCTGGCTTCTTTTGTCTGGCTTTGTGAGCGTTCAGCTGTGGTGGTTTTGGCGGAGACAGAATGAGAGAAGGCAGACGACTCCGAAAGGGTCTTTGGGATGGCCTTTGATTGGAGAAACTCTTGATTTCGTTGTCTCTACCCGTTCTTCCAACCCTGTATCTTTCATGCAGAAGAGAAGAGCACTGTAAGTACTGATATACCTACGTTCTTTCTTTTTATTTTTTCTAATTTTTCTCTCTGCAGATTTCTGACTTTTAATCATCTCATGCGTTTCTGCTTAATGAGTTTTTTTTTTTTTCCATTTCATCGTCATCCTCCATAAAAGGCCTGCAGGTAATTTAGTAATATTATTATTCGATACGGGTTCCATGATCTGCATGGCGCTGGATGCCCATCTCTACTGCATGCAATATTGTTAGTTTCCTTCTGTGCGCTTATGTTAGATAAATGTATAAGAGATTTAAAGATCTCTGTTTCACATGAATCTCTCAAGCTTTTTTCGTTTTAATTCAGATACGGGAAGGTGTTCAAATCCCACTTACTGGGCACACCCATCATCATTTCCACGGACGCTGAGGCAAACAAAGCGATTCTGCAAGATAATGGAACCACCTTCGTGCCTTTCTACCCGAAATCAATCAGTTTACTTCTGGGTGAAAACTCCATATTGAGCATAAACGGGAACCTGCACAAGAGGGTCCACGCCCTCATCGGACGCTTCTTGAAGTCTCCTGGCTTAAAAGCTCAAGTCACTAGAGAGGTCAAAGACTGTCTGCAGCTTTCCATGAAAGAATGGAAGGAAGGTCAGATTGTTCTTATCCAAGATGTAGCCAAAAAGGTCTGCCTTTTTTTCTGCTGGATTATTGTTTACAAAAGAAAATACGAGTTGATTAATTTATACATAAAAATCAATTGGTTTTATGTTAGTAATCAGTAATTAATTATCAGTTACATTACAGCACATGAGATTCCATTACAGCACATCATGAGATTCCATTACAGATTCCCAAACAATAACTGTACTTTTCAGTGGTAGTTATTTATTGACGAGGTCATTGTAAAGAACTAGTGCTGGCTTCATTAATTTTTTTCTAAAGTTTTTTTCTTGTTCGAATAAATTTATAACAGATATCTTTTCAAGTCTTGGTTGGGGTGTTAATGGGAGTCGGACCTGGTGAAGAGATGGAGCACTTGTTCAGGGAATTCCAGATATTCAGTGATGGTTTGGTTTCTCTTCCAGTCAATCTGCCGGGAACAAAAATATATTACTCTTTGAAGGTTTTCTTTTATTCTATTTTGTCTCTTACGCGTTCAATCTTGTTAATTTAACATTAGATTAATGGGGAAAACATGAACTAAATATTTCAAAATTGTAAGTGGGTTTGGCTGAAAACAAGTGAAACCTGATCTAGTTATATGTGTTATACTTTTATGATCTTTTCCTAGGCCAGGGAGAGAATGAGGCAGCTTGTGGAGAAGATAATTAAAGAGAAGATGAAGAAACCAGACACTGGCGACATGAAAGATGTCATTGATGTGTTACTGAATGAAATGAATTCCAACAAAGAGGGAGGTTTGACTATAGATTTTATCTGTGGAAACATTATAGAGATGATGGTTCCTGGAGAAGGCTCAGTGCCTATGCTCATCACTCTCGCTGTCAAGTTTCTCAGTGATTCCCCTCTTGCTTTGAAGCAGCTACTGGTATGTATACTTATTGGAAGGAGAGATTTTGTACTAATTTCATTTAATGTTTCCATATTCTGGTTAATCTATGGGTCGGTAGCTTATATATGCACCCTACGAATTCCACATAAATATATGATATTTTTTGAGTTATAAACTAGTTATGTTAATTTATCCGGCAATATAGATAATTTTTTTTGTGCATTTCTAGGTGGTATTTTATTAGGTTGCTATTGCTTTGATATCATGTGAAAACATGTGAGCAGTGTTTACCAATAAATTTAGTGATTTACATTTTTCATTTTTTGTATTATGATATGTTACATTATAATTAAATTAGGAAAAATATAATATGATCATACAAGTTCTTATGTTGATTGCTTTTCACTTTTAATATTATAACATGGAAATTTTACATACTTATGTTGTGATCTGCATTTAACAGTAATGAACTTTCTCTTAAAATTTTTATGCTTTTTGTAAGAACAATTTGGGGGTGTTTTCCTTGTAGGAGGAGAATATAGAGTTAAAGAAGAGGAAAATCAATCTGGGTGAAGCATATGAATGGGCAGATTATATGGCATTGAACTTCACCCAAAATGTGAGTTCGCTTTTACTAATTAATAAGAAATCAACTAAATAAGGTATACTTTTTATATATATTTTTTGTTGATTTCAGGTAATAAGTGAAAGCCTGAGATTGGGTAATGTTGTTGTCGCCACTTGGAGGAAAGCTCTCAAAGATGTTAAGATAAATGGTATCCAATTTTAAGTTTTGGTTGAAATATTTAATTTGAAATTATATTTCTTGAAGCTTTTACTTTAAGTAGTTTGAAACTACTAATCTTCTTAAAATCTAATTTTTTTACTCTAGAAGTGACACATTTTTGTGGGTTTTGCGAATTATGTAAACCCCAAAGGCTGTAATTTTATGATATGGTATTTTTACAATTATTATTTGTTACTTAAATTTGAAGATGATTAGTTGTTAACAAAGACTAGAAAAACATTTATGTAATTCGCTCATATAAGGGAAAAAGTATAATCTAAGTTTTGTTTTAGAAATGATGCATTCTGTGTGGGTATTGCAGGCTATTCAATCCCCAAAGGCTGGTGTGTCCTGACCTCTTTAAGTGCAGTCCATATGGATGAAGAAAACTATGAGCAGCCTAATGATTTCAACCCTTGGAGGTGGCAAGTAAGTGTTTTCTTGATCATTGTTGGATTGTTAACGAGCCCAAAAATGAAGTAAGAGTGGAATATACTCGACATGATATAAATTTCTGAGTTGCTAAGCATGGATAAGATTATTAGACATAGATGATAAAAAGTACCTACTAAGTACTGTTTGTTCAAATGCTTGGCAGAAACAAGAAACGAAGATGTATTCCAACAACTTCACACCCTTTGGCAGTGGGCATAGGCTCTGCCCTGGTCTTGAGCTTTCAAGGTTGGAAGCCTCCATATTTCTCCATCATCTGGTTACAAACCGCAGGTAACTTCTCACTCAGGAGGAAAAAAATCGAATTTTTTTAACAAAATTTATTTTAAGAATGCAATTGGTTTTTTTAATTGTTTGCTATTATTATGCAAGGTGGGTGGCTGAGGAGGATTACATCGATAACTTCCCTACAGTTCACTTGAAAAAAAGAATGCCCATTAAAGTCTCCCTGATTTCTTAAGTTGAATTTATCTTTTTAATTTCTTCTGCGAGAATTAATAAGCTAGCTAGAGTTTGGGCGACTGATAATTAGTTCCCATGTATTTGAATGTTTTAGAACTATATATGGTGAATTTGGGATTTAGGATTGGCTTTTCCATATCGCTGTTTGTTTGTTATAATTCTAATTTTGAGGCATGGAAAGAGAAGCCTACAGTTATTTTGTCATTAAAGACAGATAAAATAACAACCTTCTCTAAATAATTGACTTTTAGTTAATTAAGGATAAGAACACAAACCTTCTTCAAAAAAAAAAAAAGGGTAAGAATACAATTTAATTTTTTCCATTCGACTCCTCTCAACATTTTGCTTTTTAAATCACACTGTGAGAGTCAAAAATCTGAAAGTACCCAATCTCCTTTTACAAAATTGATTACTGCTTTTACTATTATTATCTATATAAGAATTAATCTATGAGGAGGCTCCATATATATATCCCGATTGGTCATCAATATTGATCTTAAGTACTGGTGTATATATCGTCTTCCAGCTTTGAAGTTTCAGCGAAGTCTGTAGGGTTGTCCATGGAGGCAGAGAATTCGAAGGTTGGAAAGCATTTCGGTTCCTGACACAAAGGCTTGGAAGTCTTCCAATTCCTATCTATAAAATCTGCCCTCGTTGTGGCCATATATAAGAACAAGGATTCTTCCCAGATTTACATGTACAGGTGTGTTTCTCTTCGTTTTATCTCTTGGGTTAATGAACATTTTGATGGGGAAAAAGAAAGGGACATTGAATAATAATTAAACCGATATATCCTTCCTAATCACAAATAGTCTTAAGTAATGTTATAATAACCATTAGGAGCTGCTTAAATGCAGAAAACAATCACCCAACAATACAACAATTTTGACATGGAAAAACTCTTTCAATGTGACTGATAAAAAAACCACACCACCTATCTCGGTCCAAGCAAAAACTCCACTATTAGATCGAAGTGTTATAGGATGTATAATCCACCATGTGCAATCCAAAACCAATAATTATCTCATTCGATATCAAATTCAAATAGAAAAAAGGATTATGGAAAGACATCACCAAATTTCAGAACAGTCGACATTGATAATGCCCAATCCGACCATCTAAAACCAATCTCTACCATTCACGTGAAAGATTGATGTATCACGAGTTAGACATCTGAATTATTCTTCTTCCTTTACCGGGTCTTAATCTCAGTTCCACTTCTCTTGCTGCACATTCGGTCTTTACCAAATCTTTCATTCATGCCTCTCGCTAAGTAAACTTTTGTTGTCAACATATGTATAAATATGTAAATCATGTAAACAATTAGAAAAGGGGAAATAATTTTTACTTTCATGGTATGAGAGAAAAGAAGTTAACTACCAGAATTTCCGTCTATTCCACTTTTCTACAATGGCATCTTCTTCCTCTATGACCTCTACCAACGCCACGTTTGTATTTCTTCCAGCATTGAAAAATATTTCACAACAAGTCTTCTTAAAACTCACAACAGACAGCTGTTTACTCTAGAGAACGCAGATTTTTCCGGTCCTTCGCAGTCATAGACTGCTTGGCCTCCTTAACGACACCCTTTCAAAGCCTATCTCACCTCCAGAAGAAATTGAAAAATGGGTGTGGCTCGATTATATTGTTCTTGGCTGGTTGTTGCAGTTCGTCTAGGTTGTTATCTTTTCTTTACTAGTGGATAATAAGACTGCTCATGAAGTTGGTTAACTTTAACTGAAATGTACACAATGGTCACCCGTTCTCATATTCAACAGTTCAAGAATGAGTTGGACAATTCAGAGCGGGGCAGCAAGTCTGTCCATGACTATCTCACTCAGGCCAAATTATTGTTGGCCACCAGCAAATGCAAATCCTGCACCCACGGCCTTAACCACATCCTCTTCATCTATACCAAAAAACGATGAAAGATTTATCGACTCTGGTCCTACACACAATGTCACTTCTAATGCATTTGTCTTAACTGATGTTCAGTCCTACCAAGGAACTGATTCCTTTATTGTCAGTAGCGGATGCTCCCTTCCTATTAATCATTACAAACAGAAATTTTATCTTTTTCCTCTGGCTATTCCACCATTTGTTACGTACTGCTAGTCCCTCATATCTATATTACAACGACAAACCATACCTAAGTTAGGGTTTGTGTCGTACACAAATGCATGTGCCGTAACATAAAGTAAATTGGTAAGATCAGGACAATCCCACAAAGAAGTAAGACATTGAGCACTACAATTGTCTGTGTTTAACTATATCAAGCCAATACAATCACATGCAAATTAAAACTTAACTAACTGAAAAGCTAACCTAAACTAATCCTAAATGAAGAGTTAGACTTGAGAGGATACAATTAAGTGCTTAGGGAATAATTGCACGCCCCTTTACACTGTATTGGCTCAACTCCCTCACTCAAACATTTTGTCAAATACTCTTAAATTCTCGGCAAAGAGAAAAGGTATTCAAAAGTAATTGCTACACATTAAGCACAACACAGATGTATCTTGGGAGTAATTAAGCTAGCCTTATCCCATTAGTATACTTCAATCACGAAGTGGGGATAATTATTCCTTAAGAAAAGTTGTTTTCACATTTCAAAGTTCGATTTTCTTCAACATTGTTTTTGTTTTCCAAGCACTACAACGTTATAAGTTGAAGTGGTACAATGTTATGACGGACACACAATAATACGAGTGCTTTGATGAATACTACATTGCTGCAAGAAGTTATGTAGTTCGCTTCTACCAAAACCACATTACAAAAGAGTAACTATTTTCTTATGCACTGAGGATATCAAATATTTGTGAAGCAATCAAAACCAAGTTATTGAAAACAGGTATGAGATTTTGACTCAATTCAAGAAACAAGCTTTCTCAAACTGAATTTACTCAATAAAACTATTTATATGTAGCTATTTTAGATAGAAAAATGATATCAGTACTTCCTGATTTTACTTCGAGATTTTACATTGTGACGTGGCAGCATAGTTGGAGGTCTAGGTAAAAGATAATCTAAGGTTTAGGGTTTACTCATTAAATAAGTAGATAATATTTTATTGGAAAAATAAAATCTAGATTTTATGTCCCAGCCTATCTCTTCCTGGACTTCAACGTGGACGCTACGTCAGGATGTAAAGTCTTTGAAGTAAAAAGCCGCAGTACTTATATCGCCGCTCTTTTAGATAATATTGACACGATGTGATAGCTCTAAATAATTAAGCATATAGATGGGCAAAGGTTGCTTTCAAAAAGCCAAACCCGAGTCCAAATTCTTGCCATATGAAAAGCTTGAGTGGGCTTGAAAATGGAACCTCATATCATATCTCTTTCTTCATCTCCACTGCCCCAATATTCCCACCCCATCCCTCCTCGCACAAGTACAAATGACCGTTGCACCGGCGGAAACATACTTAACCGGTGGTTCTGGCCCAAACACCCGACAAAAATTGTCACTGAGCGGAAATGGATCTGTCCACTGTTTTTTTTTTTTTTTTTTTGCCACTCATGTAAATTATTTGACCACAGGTTGAGCTTTTATCCATCCATCAGTTGGACTTTTCTCTATCCACCGGTGGAATGAGACCAGTCCCCATAGTAGATAGGCGCGTTTCATTCTAATTAAATCGCTGTGAAATTTTTGTTTCCCTGGGTCTCACTTCCATGACTGAATTAATTTCAGTTTCTTTAATGCGCAATACTTTGAGTATCTCCGATACTATAAATCTTGTTTCACGGTCATCTTAGTAGTCATCGATCCCTTAGCCAAGACCGCCCAACACAATTTAATGTGATTATAACGGCTGAACTTTTTGCAGATATTGTGGTCAAACTTCATGGCTTACCGAGCTCCATCATATTGGACTACGACCCAATTTTCCTAAGCCAATTCTGAAAGAAGCTATTTTGAGTTTGGTGGCACTACTATATGTCATAGTATTGTGTATCAACCCCAAACAAATGGCATAACCAAGGTGGTTAACAAAGGTCTTTAGCAGTAGTTATGCGCATTTAAGCACGAGAGCCTCTCACTTGGTTCTCTTTCCTAGCATGGCCCAAATTTTCCTATAATTCCAGTTACCACAGTGGTTGAAGATGACTCCATTTCAAGTATTGTATGGCCGCCTCCTCCGCTTATCCCTTCTTATTTGAGGGGCTCTATTTCAATCCAAACATTAGATAATGCATTGGGTGAACGTGATGCACAACTGCAAACGCTTAAGGCTCAACCAGAAACAAGCTCAAAATTGGATGACATAAAAGGCCAATGCCCACCACCGTGAGTTGAAATTTGCTGCTGGTGACAAAGTTCTGGTGCGCCTTGGTGTGTTGGCCTTCATAGAAATTGGCTAAGCACTTTTCCAGTCCTTTTACAATGTTGGAGAGTGTTGGCCCGGTCCCCTACAAGCTCAAACTACCTGTTGGTTGCAAACCCATCCAATTATCACATGTTTCTGCTCTGAAGCCTTTTATTGGTTCATGCTCATTTGTTGTATATCATTTACCTCGAGAGTGGCATACCAAATTGCCCAACCTCGACTCCAATTCCTATTTGTGCTGCTCAAGTTGTCCAATGCAACAACCATGCCAATCAGCAAGTCCTCATCCAATGGTCTGACAGCCTCCCGAAGGACTCCTTGGGAAGACTTTGCTGACCTTGTCACTGCATACCCGGTCATTCACCTTGAGGACAAGGTGTTGTTCAAGCTAGTTGAATTACTTTATTTCATGAAATTTCTTAATTAGAATGAATGGCTTATCTTGAAAAATATAAACAAAGGTAGCTAAAATTAGCTAGTAAACTATAAACACAATAACTACCCTTGCTATCATATACAAAATCCATAAAATTTACATATCTTAAAATAACCATAATGAAGATTATGTTTATGGTATTTTTTTTTTGGATGTTGTATTTCATTTTTATCAAAAAAAAATTACAAAGAGTAGCTCAGGATGCCCTCACAATAAGAAGATGTCGTTGGTGCACCCCTTGCTTAGTAAGAGATTCAGCCGGACCATTGGCATTATGTAATACATGACACCATGAGATTACAAAATTAGTAATTTCGGAAAGATCATTAAAAAGGAACCAAAATATCAGAGGAGGTCTAGACTCGCCAGCACCCCAAGATAAAATTATTTTTGAGTTCCTTTCCATATGAAGATTTTCAAGAAGACCCAAAGTAGTAAAACACTTCACACCCTACAAGAGGTTGAAAGCTTTGGCAGCGGACTCCTTAACCCCAATTGGTTCGGAATAAGTAAGCATAACTTTCCCTCTTGAGTTTCTGATAAGGCCCCCAATGCTGGCAGGACCCATATTGCCCAACAACGAGCCATCAAAATACAACTCGTATGAGAGTTTTGTTGGAGATACTCATGCCTAGATTACTTATCTAACAGCCTAGCATCTCGAGCATGCTCAACCCATGATCTCCAAATAGCACTTGCTTCCACTTATTGAAAACATTTTTGAATTTTGAGTCAGCCTACAATTAAATGACCAGTAATTTCCCTGTCCATGAATTACTCTTCTATTTCGTTCCCTCTAAATAAGCCGTGGAATGAACCCAAACAACACTTAAACGTAGTCCTCCCTTTGTCCCCCAATTTCAATGAGTTAACTAATGATGCAACATCAATAAAATGCTGAGGCAAAACAAAGTCCATCCCAAATAGGCCAAGAATAGACATCCAAATCTTCCAGGTATGTAAATAGTGAATCAAAACATGATTAACCGTCTCAGGCTCAATTTGGCACATCGGGCAAGTATTAGAGGTGATGTGCATTCTTCTCCTCCGAAGGATGTCCCTGGTCAGTAATCTTTCCCTCATGCCACACCATCCAAAGAATATTGTCTCCTTGGAGAAGAGTGTCCAAGCAATAGTCACAGGATGACTACTCTGAGCTAGCTGTATATGAGCCTTTCGGGTTAGGTCTCCATATCAACTCATCTTCAACTTCTCTCTAAGGCAAACATTGTTGAGCTCTCCAAGCAATTTTGAAATATCAAGTGCCTCAACATCATTTAAATTCATTCTACGCAGAGACACCCAATTCAATTCATCGAGTTGCCAGTACGTAGGAAGAATATCTAATATGAAATAGTTTTGGTCCCTTGCAAGAAGAAATAACCTCTGGAACCGTACATCCAAGGAGCAATCCCCTAGCCATAAATCAGTCGAAAAGCGCACTTTATTTCCTATTTCTGGGCGAAAGGAAATATTCTGAGAGAAAAAGGGTAATAACATGACAATTCTTTTCCAATTGGGAGATAGACCCCTTGCACTGGAACCATCAAGACCCCAATGTGTGACCCGTCTCCCAAATTTGCCACTGACAATTCTTTTCCATGCAAAATCCCCGTCTGTATTGAGTTTCCCCAAGCATTTGCACAAAAGAGCAGAATTGATGTGCTTGATCCTTCTAATCTCCAACCCCCCTTTCTCATTATTCCAACAAACATCTTCATTCACATGGAATTCAGAAAATTTAGAATGTCGTTATATCCACTATACCATTATGTAATGATAAAAATTGGCAAAAAAATTAAGATTAACATAAAATAGTGAAAAGTAAAGCAGAAACTGATATCTAATATTTTTAATATATCAACTCAATTTTAATGAAAAATACAAAAAAAAAAACTGCAGTCAACTTTGGTTAGACGAGCGCAGATTTGGTAAACCTTGTCAAAGGAACAAAACCTGCAATATGTTCGTGGTGGAGTTTAGGAAAAAACCTTGTCATAGGAAAAATCTCAAGCTATTACCTTTTATTATAGAGTAATGCTATGCGCATTGCACCAGTACGCATAAATTGCGCGCTGCTGACATCGATAGCGTACGTGGCCGTCCACATCAGCAGCTGAGTCGACCACTAAAAACCGGGGTCTGGTTCGACCCTGTATCGCTCTCCCTCGCCTCGCCCTCGCCCGCCTCGCCCTCGCCTCAGCCTCCCGCGGCGGCCCCGCCCTCGCCTCAGCCTCCCGTGGAAGATGGGAGGCGAGGCTGCGGAAGATGGGAGGCGAGGCTGCGAAAGATGGGAGGCAAGGCCGCAGGAGACGGGAGGCGAGGCCACGGGAAACGGGAGGCGAGGCCGCGGGAGACAAGAGGCGAGGCCGTGGGAGACGGGAGGCGAGGCCGTGGTAGATGGGAGGCGAGGCCGCGGGAGACGGGAGGCGAGGCCGCGGGAGACGGGAGGCGAGGCCGCGGGAGACGGGAGGTGAGGCCGCAGGAGACGGGAGGCGAGGCCGTGGGAGACGGGGCGAGGCCGCGGGAGACGGGAGGCGAGGCCGCGGGAGACGGAGGTGAGGCTGCGGGAGACAGGAGGCGAGGCCTCGAGAGACGGGGGTGAGGCCGCGGGAGACGGGAGGGGAGGCCTCGGGAGGCGGGAGGCGAGGCAGGAGGGGAGGCGGGAGGCGAGGCCGCGGGAGACGGAGGCGAGGGCGGGAGGCGAGGGGCTGGGAGGCGAGGGCAGGGAGGCGAGGCCGCTGAGGAGGCGGGCCGCTGGAGGCGAGGAGGCAGGGAGGCGAGGCCGCGGGAGGTGAGGCCGCGGGAGGCCGCCGCTGGAGGAATCGGGAGGAAGCGATACAGGATCGAACCAGACCCCAGTTTTTTAGTTGTCGACTCAGCTGCTGATGTGGACGGTCACGTACGCCATCCACGTCAGCAGTGCACAATTTATGCGTACTGCTGCAGTGCGCATAGTATTACTCTTTATTATACTCTTTTTAATGAAGCTCTTTAGGTATACGCTTTGACCCAAAATAAAACTTTTGGATAGGCTCTTTGGAATAGAACTCTTTAAGAATGGAGATGACATCTGCGTATACTTAAGAGAAGATATTTATATGAATATCGTAGTTGTTAAACCAGAATTCAACAATGATACTATCTCAAATCGAAAGCAAAACTTTTAAAATGTTGTGCAAGTTGCAACACGATGAATTGTTGTGAAATTTATGAAAAGAAGTCCGGATAGAACAAAAAATTTATTGCAATAGATTAATTTTTAAAGGCAAAACTTGTATTTATGTAAACTATATAAGAGGGACATAGATGTCTAATAAAGATGTTTGAAATTTGAATAACTCCATGTAATAGGTATTCTTTCCTTTTTGAAAGTCTTCTTTTGAGACTTGAAAGCGCCAATATGATCTTCTCTATCTAAGCAGACTTTATCCTAAAGGAATTCATGATATTCCAAACACATTTTAGGTTTGAAGCTGTTTTTAATCCGAGAAGCTGCTTAATGACTGTCACAAACAGGTCCTAAAAATAACCACCTTTTTTAAATCAAAGAATAATCCATCTATAAAATTTTCTTGTCTCAAAAAGTAATGAAATTTAAGGACTACCATATCCAAAATTATGAACTTTATACATCACTTCCCTCTAACTTTTACATATAATAATAGTGTTGTTTTTATTTATGAATTACTATGAGATTATTATATATTTTTATGTCTGAAAATTAGAAAACACGATCTTTTAATATTTGATGCGAAAATTACTTTCAAAAGAAGGCAACTAATTGACCGGGTTTCAAAAATCATCTTCGTCTGATCCCCAACTGACGCGACTCCCGACGCCCTTCGACTTTCTAAAACTAGAAACCGAGTAAACATAAAAACACGATCTTGTAATCCATCCTTCGGAGGAAGTTTCTAATTGGGTCGATGCGGGATTACTTGTCCCATCTGATCCTTACCCGAATCTGATTAATCTCATTCCTTATATATATAAGCACTGATCTTCTGTGAATACTGGTATAGCATTCCAAGCTGTGTTTCAACAATGGCTGCAGCAGTGCTCTTCTTCATTGAGCCAGATAATTCTAGTGTAGGGGAGATTCCCGACTTCTGTCTCAATATCTGCTCCCTTTGTGGCCATCACAACGAGAATTTGGCGCCAGTCTACATGTACAGGTGAGTTTTCTCCTCGTCCGTTCTTCGTTTTAATTGTTTGCATGCATGCAGAAGCTCCTGCTTCTATTAAAATGTCTTCTTAATTAGATCTGTAGAGTGAAGTAATTTGCCTCTTCGAACGAACCCAGGTCATGTGTTATATTAATTTCACGGAGTTCTTGGACTTATAAGAAGATCGATATATTATAAACGTCAATGTGTCTAATTATTATTTAAGTGATCTTCTGCATGTATATGAAGGTTAATTTGTGGACTAACGAATTGTGAATGACGTTTCTCCATTACAGTGATAAAGCCTTTTGTTCTTCCACTTGCTACATGAAGCAGATGCGACAGAACAAGTTGGAAGAATTCGCCAAATATATCAGGAGATTTACGGAGACACTAGTAGAAAAACGGGCAGACCCGACGGTCTATATTAAACACCGTCGGGTATAGACGTATAGATGTCGGTCCCGACTGACTCAGTCTGGACCGGGTCATGTAACAGGAAAACCCGTCGTGTTAAGTATTATAAACGGCGGGTTTTCCAGACCGTCGAGTTTAATTTTTAACACGACGGGTAGTCCGTCGTGTTTAAATATTTTATTACCACGACGGGCTTCTTCCCGTCATCCCTTAGAATTTACCCTTTGTCCCAACGACTCCCGTGAGTCGTTTTAATTTTATCGAGTTAGGGCTGGTGAAGGCGGATTGCGACGGCTGTTTCACCTCCGATTCCGACGGCGGGCGAGCGTTCCATTCCGACGGACGGCGAGCTTTCGATTCCGACGGCCGGTAACGCTTCGATTGAGACGGAAAACGGCGCACCCGGCTTTGCGCGAGCCGTGTATTTTCCTCCTGTCTCCCCTCCGATTCCGACGTCCGGCGAGCACACGATTCCGACAGCCGGCGAGCCTGCTATTCCGACAGCCGGCAAGGTTTCCATTCCGACGGCCGGCAACGCTGCCATTGCGACGGAAAACGGCAAATTCCCCTTTCCGCAAGCCCTCTGTTTTCCTCCTCACTCCCCTTGCGCGAGACGTTGCTTTCACTCTCTTTCATGAAGGCAGGTTTCGGCGAGGAACCTTCAATGCTGACCGAAATGGAGGATCCCGTTTGATGGACACCGTATAGCTCTCTAATTTTGACCTCCCTTAGTCCTTCTATCTCGCCACCGGCCAATATCCCTGTCGACCGAGCTGGAGAAAAGCTGCAAGGACGAGAAATTGGCACTGCAGAAGTAGGTCGAACCTAGGGCTATTTCAGTATAATTTTGGTAAGTTCCTAGAGATTTATGGAATTTGAAGTATCATTTTTTTCTTGTTTGGACTTGGCAGGGGTAGGCCATTCTGATTTATTATGAAAGCTTAATTAACTATTATTTTGTAATATAGCTCGTTTGGTAGGGCCTTTTGTGCAAAAAGTAGTACTGATTTTTCTAAGGCCCTACTGGATGCCTTACTTGGAAGATGATGGTATGCTTTGTTCACTTATTAAGTGGCTCCATAAATGTGTGGATATAGTTAAAAATTAAAATATTGCATTTGGGCATTGTACGGTTTTGTCATAATGAATTACAGGAATAGGTTTGACGGTCCTTTTAAATTGGTTTAAAAGAACAGCATTTTTTTATTTCTGAAGAATAGTGGCTGAAGCATATTCCTTAAATCCATCTTGCCTTGTTGGCGTGAAGTTCTGCGCACATGTTTTTGTCCTTGCATTTGATTGAACCACGACTGATATTGCCTTTTATCTGGCCTTTTATATAAATAGTACTTATTTTTCTATATTTTTACATACTCGTACTTTTTCATTGATAAAAATGTGTTAAGCTAACTAACTTTGAATTCACCGTTGATTTTGTTTGCTTCTCTGTTGACTGATCCTATAGTTTAATTTGGAAGACTAATCATAGCCTTTGTTTCTAAAGCTTTATTATATCATCCAACAGAAACGTAAGCTTTTTTTGACTAATGTATATTGTCACTAGTGATCCAAGGTGATCTTTATAACATATATAGAGGACATATTTTTTGTTTAAGTGCATATAAAAGAGAAATAAATAGAGAAATTATCATTGTTGCTTTTTGTGAGGTTTGGCGGATCATTGACATTGAAGTACATTTTGAAGCAAAAACTCAAAAACTTGATTTATTTAAATAATTAAGTTCAACTATATGTATGGATGCAACGACATTAATATTTTTTTTATTTAAAATAAGTTCAACTATTTGTGTTTAAAAAACTCATCCTTCATTTCATGTCTTTTGTAGTCCCTCTTTGACAATTCCCATCAAGATGGACTACTTTAGTGACAAGAAATGGATGTACGAGTATAGAACCAAGCCTGCTCGATGCCATCCGGACTTCGTGGGTGGCATCGATTACTTCATCCTATATGCTAAACAGCAGCTTGGGTTTGAAGAAAACAGTCCAATGCGGTGTCCATGTGCCAAATGTGAGAACAGACATTTTCTCGTGTGCGAGACCATCAAGTTCCATATAATATAAGAAGGTTTTACCCCACTGTACAACACGTGGTACTACCATGGAGAACGACCAGGAACTGAACGAGAATATGTCCAGGTGGAGACGAGACGTGGCGAAGAAATGAGAATGATGTTAGATGATGCATTTATGCAAGAAGTTGAAGACGACAGTACTAATCCTATAGGTGATATCCCAGAATTGCGTAGATTCGAAAAATTACTGGATAAGGCGAAGAAACCACTATATGCTGGGTGTCAGAAATATTCTACATTGTCCTTTATGGTCCACTTATTTCAGTTGAAGTGTTTGAATAAATGGACAAACAAGTCGTTCTCTGATGTGATATCCCTTATCAAGGACTCTCTTCCTGGAGATAATACTCTCCCACAAAACTGGTATGAGTCAAAGAAATTGATGGCTGACTTGGGGATGGATTATGTAAAAATTCATGCATGCCCAAATGATTGTGTCTTATTCAGGAATGAATACAAGGATCTGGATAGTTGCCCAAGTTGTGGGTCGTCAAGATGGTCAGAAAAAAAAGAAACCGACAGATAACAAAAATTACTAGCCAGCTAAAGTCCTACGACATTTTCCTTTGGTACCGAGGCTGCAGAGGATGTTTATGTCAAGGAAAATCATGAAATGATGTCGGCACGGAACTACTCCTGCAACTGAAGAAGGGAAGATGATTCACCCAAGAGATTCTGTTGCATGGAAACACTTCAACTCCGCACACCCGAGTTTTAGTTCTGATCCACGAAACGTTCGTCTTGGCCTTGCGAGCAATGGTTTCAGTCCATTTAAAATTGGGATTGGGTCTAGCCGTAGTACATGGCCGATAATCGTCACTGTATACAACCTGCCTCCTTGGTTGGCAATGAAACAGAGCTACTTCATTATGAGTCTTCTAATTGATGGACCCAAATCGCCTGGTAATGATATCGACGTGTACCTGCAGCCATTGATCGATGAGTTGATGTTGTTGTGGGAATCGGGTGTGATGACTTATGATGCGCATACCGGGTCGACTTTTTAGATGCGCGCAGCGGTGATGTGGACTATATCAGACTTCCCTGCATATGGGATGTTATCTGGTTGGAGTACTAAGGGGTACAAAGCTTGTCCTTCATGTAATGTGAACACAAGTTCGACGTATCTGCCCCATAGCCGTAAATGTGTGTATATGAGGCACCGAAGGTTCTTACCGGAAAATCACCCATGGCGAGGAGATAAAAAATCTTTCGACGGGACAGAGGAACGTGAAACCTCTCCTCCAAGCATTTCGGGCATTGATATCGTAAATTTATGGGAAGGTCACGACAATGATGCATTCAGTAAGAGAAAAAGTAAAACTCATCATTTACCAAAGGGGTGGAAGAAGAAGAGTATTTTTTTCCTACTCCCATACTGGAGCACTTTATTGATCCGTCACAATTTAGATGTCATGCATGTCGAGAAGAATGTCTGTGAAAGTATCTTGAGCACAATTTTACAGAAAGATGGCAAGTCAAAGGACAACATAAAGTCCAGGTTAGATCTGCAACAGCTAAATATACGTAAACCACTCCACCCAAAGCCTTCACGTAAGTTAGCTGGGAAAGTCATCATTCCTCATGCCTCGTACAAAATGACCAAGGAAGAGAAGGCGAGGTTTTTCAGTGTTCTGAAAAATTTGAAGCTCCCTTCTGGGTTCTCCTCGAACATTTCCACCCAAGTTAAAGTCCAACAAAGGAAAATCATAGGGTTGAAGAGCCATGACTATCACGTTCTTATGCAACAACTCCTCCCGTTGGCCTTGAGGAAATCAATTACTAGGCCTGTCTGCAAAGCCATAAATGAGTATTGTTCATTCTTCAGGGAATTATGTTCTAAGGTGCTAGATCTGAACAAAATTGAGAAGTTCGAAGCAACCATCCCGTTCATCTTATGTAAGCTTGAAAGAATTTTTCCGCCGGCATTTTTCGATGTTATGATCCACCTGACGCTGCATTTACCCACTGAGGCAAGATTAGCAGGTCCCGTGCAGTATAGGTGGATGTACCCAATCGAACGATATTTGTTGACGTTAAAGAATTACGTACGTAATAAGAACCGGCCCGAGGGATCTATTGTTGAAGGGTATTTAATGGAGCAAGCATCTACTTTTTGTGCTCGGTACGTTGAGGGAATTGAGACTAAGTTGACAAGACCAGTACGATACGATGAAGGTCCTTTGGGGGCGGCACACCCTTATTTCCTTACTAGTGAGGAGGCGTATCGGATCCATCGGTTTGTACTGTTTAACAGTCCACAAACTCAGCAGTCCATAATGTACGTATTAAACCATCTTTTTTCATGTCGTCGTACATTTCTATTGATAAAGAAGTGCAATGATAACGTTGTTCTCATTGCGTTTAGGAGACACAAAGATTACTTGAGACAGTTGCATCCTCGTTGGACTGAACACAGAATACAGACTGAACAGCACAATCAATTTGTGCAGTGGTTTCAAACAAATGTAAGTTACTCTTAATTTGTGCACTTTAGCGGTTTTCACCGCCTTTTACGTGGTCGTTGATGTTTTGGTCTTAAAATGTGAAATGTAGGTGACAAATCTTTCAGCTAGCCAGGACGAAGATAGAGAGGTATTAATGTCCCTTGCGCGCTGCCCCGATCGCGAAGCTAAATCGTACAATGGGTTCTTCCACAATGGATATAAATTTGAGGCAGAGTCTGTTGATTTGCCACGGATTTCTCAAAACAGTGGCATTGCAACAGTGGGGGAAGGGGAAGATATTTTTTATGGGGTCCTACAATCTATTATAGAGGTGTACATGGGAACATGGACCCCCATCTGTTTGTTTAAGAGTCTCTGGTATGACACGAAGGAGGGTACTGGGCATAAGTTCGATGAATATGACTTCCCATTAATTAATACGTCGAGGCGAAGTTACGAAGATGAACCCTATATTTTTCCGTCGCAAGCGCAACAAGTATTTTATTGTGAACACCCTATTGACCAAAATTAGAGTGTCATCTATCATTGGAAACCAAGGGCGACTTACGCCGATATCCCAGCGGGCAGTGTGCTTTCAGGTGCAGAAAATGATGAAACTTTGTTGTTGGCACAAGATCCAAGAGTGGGACAAATGGATGTGTGCAATACGGAATATGAGGATTTGTGGGTGCGTACAGAACTTGGTCCAGGCGTAAGGGTTGACGTGGCTGATTTGGATGTAACGTAATGTATGTCAGGTTATTTGTACGTCGTATCAATGTTTGTTATAACTGCAAATTTTCTGATATGTATTATAATAAATGTAACAACTGTTTTAATTGTATGTTGCAGGACACAAAATGAAGAGCAAACAACCCATCGAGACTCCACCTACGAGTCAATACGTTCATCTGCGACGTGGTCCTCCGCCGGACTCGACCAAACCGCCATGTAGGATTTTAACTGTTAGTTTGAATATGTTGGATTTTGATATATTTTACTATCTATGTATTGATCCAACAACTAATTATCCAGCTCCTCTAGACATTCGAGTTCTGTTTCCGGAGTACACTTCCCCTTCGACCGACGGTTCAAGTAAAAAGTAATCGTGCCATTTAGATTGCTTCATAATAACGTCAACTTCAATACTAATATCTGAGCTATAAAATTTTGTGGTATTCTGATCTGTTAGGGACATCTAGTCATGCCACTGCATTGGGTTCAGAGACCCAACCGCCTATAGAGGATGAAGGCAAGGAACGAACAACATGCGATGGGGAAGATGATGAGACTCAAAATCCGGTTGAAGATATTGATGACCTGGCGGGAGAAGATGACATGGAGGTAGTTTTGGAATCTGAACTACCCGAGGAACCCATCAGCAGGAGGAGAAGGGGCCCAACTAGGGCATCTTCGTGTATGCGTGCAGAAGGTGTGTGGGAGGTACTCATTAAGAATGGGCAAATGAGTACGAAATATCAGAGCTATTTGTCCAAGCTGATAGGTACTTATGCACGGGATGAAACGTATTTCCCCCTCCACCTACAGTGGCGAGACTACGACGATAAGGAGTATTCTACGTGGTTCGCACATATCAATGTAAGCAATTATTTGTTTTATATCAAAACTATTTAAGCTTTTAGGATACTCATTCAAGATTTGTGCTTTGTAGGAAAAGTACAAATTCGTCGGTGAAAATGGGGAGGAGGTAACTCGCCGTGTCGCAATGATAGCCGTGAAGCCGGTGCTGCAAAAAATAATCAGAGATAACCGGACGTCTTTTAAGAAGGCGCACTATGATGGAAAATCTCAAGAGGAGCTGCGAGAAAATCCGATTTCCACTATCAGTCAAGAAGCATGGGATAAACTTGTTGCCTATTGGAATGATGATGCGATGGTGGAGATGTCCAAACGGAACAAGGTAAATAGGACACGAATGAAATCAACGCACACTCTTGGGGCAAAGTCCCTAAGTCGTTTTTATGAGGAGGAGGTAAGGCTGCAATTGTCACATTTGATTTTTTCTATTTGAATATCTGATTGAACATTACTTGTGTTGTCACTGAAATTGTTTTTCAATTCAGCAAGCCAAAAAGAAGGATGAATTCAGCTACGTGGAGTCTTACCCCCTAGCTCGTAAGAGGAAAGACGGAACCTACCCAAATGAAAAAACGGCAGCAGTATGCGTAAGTAATAGAAATAATTAAATTCATATGCATAAGACGTGGAGTCCTACCTCCTAACAGTATTGGGTATTTCTTATACTAAAATATGTTTTTTTTGCAGACCCAGGTAGAGACGGTTGCAATTGAACAAGAAGTGCACCGGTCAAAGGATCCGGCAGAAGTGATACCTGTGTTGGACAAAGTGTTTGGGGGACACCACGGTGGCTACGAGCGAGGGTTTGGGCCTGGTGCGCCCCCGCGGAGAGGTGCGTCTGCGTCCACTGCCATGAACACCATAGAGATTGCCACTCTCAGAGCAGAGTTGGAAGCAGAAAAGCGAGATAAGGAGGTCTTGAGAGAAACATTGCAGAGTGAAAAGGAAGACAAAGACAAAATGAAAGAAGAGATGGAAGTAATGAAGCAACAAATGATGGCTATACTGCAATTGCAGAAAGCTCAAGAGTCAATTCCAGGTTTGAGATCCGTCACAAATTAATCTTCACTTCAATTAAATTTATTACTCCACTTACTAATTTACATGATGATGCTATTTTAGGTGGTTCATCTGCTCAACGCCGTCGTGGTAGCAAAAACACGACCTGTTAGTAGAACAGCTGGTCAGCAATCTTTTCTTTGCCTGAAGCTTGAATACTTTAATTGGTCAGCATTGACGCTCTCAAGAATTTACTGCATGCATTTTGAGTTATCTTGTGAAATTATCTTCACATAGTGTTGGGGGACAGCAACACCTCTTATTAAATTACACGTCTTTGCTATGTGCTCAGGGTGAAAGTGATGTACCTTAAGGACCTACAACTGGTACACTTCAGGTACTCCTGTGGAACCCTTGAATATTGGCTTCTTGAATTTCTTTAAAAATTGACTTTGAAACTCTTTCTTAGCTCTGATTAATTTACGTCTCTTATTTCATACTCAAAGAAATGAGATCACCACCAGTGTTGATATTGGGAGCCAACGTTGAAGAATACTTCGTGCACTATTGATTGTTTTTTTTTATTATTGTGTTTCCATTCTAATGCTTGTTATTGAATTCGTAGACATACAACTCGATCATGATGACATATGTAAATGGACATGAATGTATCAGGATGATTGTATCAAGTATCAGGTTGATTGTATCAGGTATCAGGTTAAATGTATCACCTCCGATTGTGTCAGGTATCAAGTTGATTGTAGCAGATATCAGGTATCAGGTTTATTGTATCAGGTCTCATAATAGAGCACAACAAAACCAAAAAAAAATAATAATAACGAAAGACGACGGTTCTTACCCGTCGGCATCAAAATGAAGACATTAGCCGACAGAATAAACCTGTCGGCCAAGAAAAATGCTACGGATGACAGCAACAAACCGTCGGGCAAGAGAGGGAACGAGAAAAAGAGTCAATAATAGCCCGACGGTAGAAACCCGTCGGGCCGAAAGAAGAACAAAATGAGTTTAGCTCGACGGTGTAATCCCGTCGGGCTTTAAACGGATTTAGATTCTCAGAATTAACTCGTCGACGACGGCACATACCAGTCGGGCTCCTCAGATGCGAAAAGACGACGACAATTAACAGTCATCCCAAAGTTCTCTAACCCGACGGGATAGCACCGTCGGCACTTTTTCGATTCATTCGAATATACCCGACGGTCCTATACCGTCGTCTACCATGAGGATTAGCATTGGCGGAGTGGCGACGGTCTCGAACCCGTCGAGCTCTGCAGATGCTTTCAGCCCGACGGTAGAAGTCCGTCGGGCTTATGAAGTCCTATATGCAGCGTGCCGACGGTGTAATCCCGTCGGGCTTTAACCTGTTCTCCGACGACAGTGGGAACCCGACGACAATTAAAAGCCGTCGGGCATTTAACCGTCGGGTCATTTTTTGGAGGACAAAACACGACGACAATTAGCAGTCGTCCCTAAGAACCCGAAACCGACGGGGTAGCACCGTCGGGCATGTTTGAAATTCGAGTTGCTTTACCCGACGGTGCTATACCGTCGTCTTCCTTAAGTTTCTTAGTAGGAGAGGTACCGACAGTCTGGAACCCGTCGAGCTCTGCGAAGGCTTTAAATGCGACGGTAGACATCCGTCGGGCTTGTGAAGATTTCATTGGACATTGCCGACGGTAGGAATCCGTCGATCATAATTGTGTTACGTGATGGTGTTCAACCGTCGGGAATGTGGGCTTCGTTTTATGTCTTTTCAACCGCCGTTGTCTTTTTTAGTTATAGCCGACTGTCGAAGGTCGTCGTCATTGTTTTTTGGTTGCCGACGGGTTTGTACCGTCGTGTAAGGGTTTGCCCGACCCGGTAATGACCCGACGGTTATGTTGCGTCGTTAAAGTCTGGGCCGACGGGGTTGACTGTTTAGCCGACGGTGTTTCACCACCGGGTCTGCCTATTTTTCTACTTCTAGAAGAAGAATTTCAAACTAGTTCTGCGTTAATTAGCGAGCTTCAGCTTCTGTATCGTTTGTTCAGGAATGACAGATCTTTGCAATTGGCATCAGTTTCTCATGCTTTATTGGCATCAGTTTCTCGTGCTTTATTGGCATCAGTTTCTCATGCTTTATTGGCATCAGTTTCTCGTGCTTTATTGGCATCAGTCTCTCTCTCTCTCACACATATACATTTATACATACATATTATATAGAGTTGTGATATGCGTACGGCCATATTTTACTGTAAAGGTTTACGGTGTGAAAAGGGCGTCCTCATTGGTAGTCTAAGTCAGAGATAAAGTAGTATCTATCTTCTTAATCTATGAGTAACCCTAAACCTAAATCTTATCTGGACTGCCAACTAGACTACCAAGAAGACAACCACATCAGGATGTAAAGCCTTACGGTAAAACATGGAAGTACTAATATCATTTTTCTATTATATGATATGAGTTTAAATATAGTTTTGCACCTAGCTAATGAGATGAATTCAATAAATTCAACCAAAATGTAATCAGCTATTGTGCTATTTAGTTTACACTTTTTAGTAGATTAAAATACTTCGTGATGATTTTTCCTTTTTGCATCTTTTTATTTCAGATAGAAAAATGATTTCAGTACTATGAGTTTTTACATCCTAATGTGGTTGTCTTACTGGCAGCCTAGTTGGTAGTCCAAATAAGGTCTAGGGTTTAAGCTTATTTAAAGAATAGGCAGATAGTTCCTACTTTATCTCTTATCTCGACTGCCAATAAAGATGTCACGCTATAAACCTTCACAGTAAAATTTGGCAGTACGGTTATCACTACTCTTTCAGATAACTCTCCCATATATGTTTCATATATTTCTTGTTAATATTTATAGTATTTCATTAATTTAGCCCGCCGATCTCTAAGGGTTGTTTGAAGCTTAGATTTCAGATGGCGTTAGTTAATGAGTCAAGTTCAAATGGACGAGTTCAATGATAATTTTTTAAGTTGATCCAATCTTACATTAACCTTGGCCTACCATATTAAAGTACTACAATACCTCTGCTCTTTTTTATCGATTCCTACGAACTGAAATATATATTGAAAACTATACTTCAATATCAAATATTCTTAAAGTCTTTCGTAAAACTGAATTCTCTGTGCACCAACCCCTTGTTTTACAAATTAGACTACATAATGCTCATTGATTGGGTGCCGCAATCAAAAGTAAAGATGGGCTTCAACGATTAATTAGTGGGTCTTAGTATTTGGATCAAGTCATCCTGGTTAGTATTTTGTGGCCCAACCTTTATTGGTCATGATATTCGGTATTCGGAAGTCCGTAGACGACACCGTTCGCTTTTAAAAGGGGAGCATAAGAGGTGCTTTCTGTAGCTTGATGTTTCGTGGTTAAAGCTCTGCACCATCCAAAGTCCAGACTCCAGGACTTTTCTCCCCAATCAAATCTTTCTGAGTGTTTTCTTCAGAACTCAAAGGGGGGCTACCTTTTGCCTTTTAACTTGATTTATCGAAGATGTTCTGGTTGGAAGCGGTTCTTCCTTTGGGGATCATCGCAGGGATGCTTTGCATAATGGGTAATGCGCAGGGTATGATATACAAGGCTGCTAACGGCAGGGTAGGGAAAACGAAACTGAAAATGGGTGAAAAAAAAAATCTTCTTTTTGCTCTCAATTTAATTAGTTGTGATTGCATTGGTGCTTTGTTTGAACAATTTCAGCCGAAGCATATCGGGAACGATGTCTGGGATGTTGCAATGGAAAGGAGGGATAAAAAGCTCATGGAGATAATTTCCGGTAAACAAGAATAGGTTGGTACTTTCTCTCTCTGTCTCTCGCTCCATTTATTCCTTTGATGTTTGTATGCGTTATTTTTGCATCAATTTCGTTTTGGGTGGGTTTTGATTTCTGTATTAGGGAAAGGTAGGGTTGTGCTTACCGATATTCCCTTGTGAGCGAAATACGGTGGAGAGGGGAAGGTTCTGGGTTCCTGCCCCATTTAAAATTGAATAGTTGATTGACTCTGATGCCCTTGAATGTGTTTGAGAGCTTTTATGTGTCAAAAAAAGTTTTATTTTAATGGATTAACAGCTTTAGTTACTATGAATGTATTGTTGGTCTACTCTGTAGACTCGTTAAAGTTAGTTGTGTTTGACTTAATCAGCTTGTTAGTTTTATTATTTTATTTCTTTTTCTTCTGAATCTCTTTTAAATGCACTTGGAAGACCCCATACATCTGGTGACTTAAACCCATAACTACAAATTGAAACCCTCACCACGTGACTCCATTATCAATTAAACCAAGTGCCAATCTAGAACCTATTGTTAGTTTATACACAGTGAGAGGAAAGAATCTCTTTACGATAACTTTTGTGAAAAAGTTCCCCTAGATGGATACAAGTGTAGTAATGAAGTTTTTTTTTTTTTTTTTTTTTGAAGATTGAGTTTCATTGATATGTGCAAAATTACAAGGAAATGTGCCCCAAATTGGGAGTTACAATAGTGAGCTCAGGTTGTGCAAACAATAAAATTCTGTTGTTGCACTCCTTGCTTAGCAAGCACATCCGCACGGCCATTAGCCGATCATAATACATGAGACTAAGCAAATATATGATGATTGAATTCAGAAATTTCATTGAAGAGGAACCAAAACCGCCAAGTTGGTCTTGATTCGCCTTTACACCAAGAGATGATAATTTTTGAGTCGCCTTCCACATGGAGTTGACCCGAGAGGCTAGAGTTTGCAAAGCATTTGAGACCCTGAAGAAGGCTCATTGCCTCAGCAGTATTGGAGTCTTGAACAACAATTGGCCCAGAATAAGAGCGCATGACCTCGCCCCTGGAATTTCTAATGAGGCCCCCAACCCTGGCGGGGCCCGGATTGCCAAAAAAGGAACCATCGAAATTTAGCTTGTACATTAATTCAGACGGTGGGATCCAAGTCTGAATGTCTGATCTGTGTCTTCTCCGCTCCATAGCATGTTCAGCCCAAGAGCTCCATATATTACTCGTCTCCACACTTTGAAAAAAAATTTGAAGTTTCAGCCATTCCACAATGTGGTGGAGAGTATTAAGAGCAATGGGTCTCCATTACTTCCCAATGCCATGGAAAATTCTGTTATTTCTCTCCTTCCAAATTAGCCAAGGAATGAAGCCAACACAACATTTATACATAAGCCTCCCCTTCTCTCCCAACCCCAAAGAGCCAACCATGGATATCATGCCAATCAAATCCTGGGGCATATGTAGTTCCACCCCAAATAGATGAAGAAAAAAGGACCATATCCTCCAACTAAAAGGACAACGCATCAAAACATGAGGAACGTTTTTTGGTTCCATATTACACAAGGGGCAAAGGTTGGACGGGATAAGCATTCCTCTCCTCTTCAAACAGCCACGAGTAGGGTAGCCTTCCCCTCATAGCGCACCACCCAAAAAAACTTTGTTTCCTTGGACAAGAGAGAGCCCAAGCAGCAGCAGCAGCAGCAGGGTGCTTAATTCTATCACAGTCAGAGAGACAAACACAGCCCGAACTAGCTGTGTAAATTTCTTTACGGTGGGGTCTCCATATCAACTCATCATCTTGACCACGGTTGAGTTTTACACTGTTTAATTCACCCATCAGTTCATAGATCTGCAATGCTTCCTCATCATTCAAGTTCCTCCTTAAATTAGCTATCCAATTAATATCACAGAGCTGCCCATATGGAATGATATCTGATATATGGCAAGATGGATTTCTTGCAAGGTGGAAGAGCCTAGGGAATCAATCCGCCAAAGGTAGTTCACCCAGCCACTTGTCATTCCAAAAACGAATACGATTTCCTTTACCAGGATGGAAGGAAACCTTTTCATTAAAGAATGGAAGTAGCTTAATAATTCTTCTCCAATTAGGAGAAAGGCCTCTCACATCAGTACCCTCAAGCCCCTAATCTCTTGCCCTACCACCAAATTTGGCTATAATAATTTTCTTCCATGCCAAATCATCTAAGCTATTCAACTTCCATAGCCATTTTGAAATAAGAGCATGATTAACAATTTTGATTCTCTGAATGCCTAGTCCCCCCTTTCTTTAGCTTGACAAACTTCATCCCATCCAATCAAATGCAACTTGGACTTCTCAGCAGCTCCAGACCAAAGAAAATTCCTCATGATCCTCTCAATTATTTGTGCCACAGAAATAGGACAATGAAGAAAGGAGAGATAATAATTAGAAATTCCCAATAGACAAGCATTGATAAGAACAAGTCTACCTGCTTTAGATAGGAGCCTTCTCTGCCATGTGCTTAGTCTACTATGTTATCTCTCAACAATTTGATCCCATAATTGCTTAGGAGTTTTTGTTCACAAAGAGAGGGAGCCCCAAATACGTTGATGGTAGGGAGCCCACTCTACAGCCCAGTAGTGCTGACATCTCCTCAAGAGCACCACCCTCAACATTGAAGCCAAACATTGTAGACTTGACCCAGTTAATCTTTAATCTCAAGGTCATTTTAAATAAGGAAATAATACCTTTTATTTTAATTAGCTGCACTCCCTGGTACCCTTGCAGAAGACAACGGTGTCATCAGCAAACTGAACCATTGGACGTGTAAGACCTTCACTATCAAGAATATTTTCAATAAAATCCATCTCAACACCAAGGTTCAGCAAATATGTTAGCCCTTCCCTTGCAATATTAAAAAGCATAGGGGAGAGAGGGTCACCTTGTCTGAGTCCCCTGCTTGGTTTAATGAAACCATGAGTACCACCATTAATCAACACTGAATATCTGGCCGAAGATATACAAGACATTATCCACTTCCTCCATTTCCTACCAAAACCCAAACTTTGCATCATATGTCTGATATAATCCCATGAAATTCTGTCAAAAGCCTTTTTAAAATCTAAGTTGAGAATTATTCTAGGCTCATTGCTCTGCTGACATAGGTGAAGCACCTCATGAGTGCACATTGCGGCATCGAGGATATTTCTGCCCTTAATAAAAGTGTGTTGTTCTGGACTTATAATATAGTCCATGATCTTCTGCAGCTGGCTTGCTAAAATTCTAGCAATTATCTTGTCTGTTAGCAAGACTGATGGGCCTGAAATCAGTGATTTTTTCCACACAGTGCTTATTCGGGATCAATGCAATGAAAGTAGCCCCGTAGCATTACTAGTAAGTCCATGCTGATGAAAGTGATGGAGCATGTACACCACATCTTCTTTGACTATCTCCCAACAAGAAGTAAAATAACTCCCCATTATATCCGTCTAGCCTTGGGACTTATTTTTCAGCATAAGCTGCCCAAAATAGTCTCTTCAGTAGAGAAAGGAGCCTCAAGAACTTCAGCACGCTCAGAAGTCATCCACCAGCAATGAACCCCTAGGAGCCGAGGTCTGGAGGAATAGTCATCACTATATAAAGCTGAGAAGCGATCCACAATACTACTAATGATAGTGTCCTTGTCAGAGGTGACAATCCCATCAACCAGTAGTGAGTTAATTCGATTGATTCTCCTTCTATTAGAAGCGATGGTATGGAAATATCTTGTGTGGCCATCTCCCTCAAGCAACCACTTATGTCTTTCCCTTTACTACCAGAATATGGCATCCTTCCGAAGAACTGCATTGAATTCTGTAACAGCAGCCAATCTAGTGGTGGTTTCAGCATCAGTAAGGCTCCTTGTTTCCTCAAAAAAAATCAATTTGGGCAATCTTTGATGATAGGGCATCCTTCCTTCCATGATGGACGGATTTTTGGGCCTTCGACCAGTCAATGATTTTGCCCTTAAGAGTCTTTAATTTCCTGAAAAGTCTTCCTCCCATAGGGCCCTCATCCATAATATTTTTCCACCAGTCCTTTATTTGAGGAACAAAGTGATCATCCTCAAGCCAAGAATTCTCGAACCGAAAAGGTATTCCTCCCCAATTTTCAGAATTAGAGTCTAACAAAACCGGCCAGTGATCTGAGACGGATTTGTCCATAACTCTACATGCAACTTTCGGGTATAAGTCAAGACAAGCAGGTATACACATGAATCTATCCAACCTTGATTATGTAGGAGGGGTACGGCAATTACTTCATGTAAAAGATTTCCCGGAAGCAGGGAGATCAATAAGTTTAGCGGCTGTTATAAAATCAGAAAAACCTCTCATAGTGGCAGTGTGGATTCTTTTTTAGTTCGGCCTTCCTTTGAAATTTTTTCAAGTTGTGTGACATAGGGAAGTAAAGATTGGCACTGCTCATTTGACATCAGTTTCCTGGTTTTTCTGAATTTGGCTAGCCATGAGGAATCCTCTCCACCATCCTCTTCAATAAAGACATCCACTGAATCTTGGTTATCTTCATGTAGTTTATTGTGATCAGCAGTCACATCTGCCATGTGATTTCCATCCTAATTCAGCACTATCATCTGGCCATTTCCACTCCCATCCGAAAAAAATCCTCTTGCCTCCTTGGCATAATCACGACCCTGAACTGAATTAGGCGACATTTCTGTCTGAATCAGAGGGAGCCGAGAGGGGGCTGGTGTGTCCCTTCTCAAGTACATCAATGTGGGGGAATTCAGTGGAGGAATTTTTACTGGTGTGAAAGAAGAGTTCCTTGGATTGATGGGAGGGGAGCAAATTGTCGTGAACACTAGTACATGCAGCATTTGCTGGAGCATTTGGGCCACCGGCCAACAGAGGGGAAGTAATTAAAGGGGAGGAAAGAAGTTCCATACCTCTATTTGGGATGCAAACCGAGCTAGAACTACGAGCAGCTTCTGCAGCAGGGCACTCCAGCAGCGTCCCAGTTGGTACCAGAGGATTGACATTCGCTTCAGCTTGGAGGACCACTTCGGGAGGAGTCGGAGCATCTCCCTTTGATTGCTGGTTTGAGGGCAGCAAGATGAGCTGGCCATCTTCCGTTCCCCAACGTCCAAAAGAGACCGAGCCACTCACAGAGCCTGGTTCTGGCATTTCCCGCTGAGCAATCTCAACTGGATTAACATGTGCATGCGCAGAGTCAACCCGCTTTTGCAATGAGTCAACTCGTTTTGGCACTGAGTCTACTCGCACTGGTGCTGGATCAGTTTGGTCTTGAATAAGGCAAACACGATCGTCAAGTAGATTGATATGCTCCTCAACTGGGGCGAGTTGGATTGCACCCGGATCAACTCGCACTTCAAAACGCTCCTCTCTCCTTGTCGCAAAAGAGCCTAGAGCGAAGGTATTGTCTTCTTCCCCTCGCCATTTACAGGAAACACGAAAAGGAGGAATGAATTCTTCTGGTTTCAGACCACTGCTCTTGCAGAGGCCAGCATTTCAGCTTAATGAGGACGAGCCCAAATTCCATGTTTACCCTTGGCCGTGTCATCCTGAAGACTCACGACCAGTCCGAATCTCCCAGCCACCAGTTTCTGCACGTCATCATCCCAGAGCTCATGTGGAAGACCCTATACTTGTAGCCACACCACCAATGGTCCCGAATCAGTGGTCTCCTCCCAGCATCTCGTCTCCCAATATGGAATAGTCTCCGTGTGGTCCCACTGGAGTAACATTCGCTTCGATTCCTCTTCTTGAAGCATGATGAACCAGTCACCTTCACCAAGATAAGAGACTCCTGGGACGTGAGGCAGGGACCATCTCCCCTGAATCCAGCATTCGAGAGCCTCTACCCCCTCTAAATCCCAATCAATTTTAACGAGTACTCCTCGATTTAGTTCCCCTCTTATCTTGTTAAAGTTTTCCTCTAGCCACTTCCCTTCGTCTTTATTCTCATCGCCCCGCTGCTTGCTCAAAGCAGCATCTCGCCAGCTGGTCTTTGGGGGAGATGGAATGGGGGGAGCAGCCATCTGCTCCTGCTCCTTCGAGGAAAACAGCTTCTCAAAAGCCGTAACTAGGGTCTGCCATGGTGACAACCCATCAGCACCTTTCTCTGGTATGTAAATCCAAGCAAGAACCTTCTTTTCCCTGTAATGGACTAATATGCACTCCCAAGAAGTTCGCTTGTAGGTCGAAATAGTGAAAGAGGAGCCTTCCCACCATATCTCCTTTGAGTAAAAGGTGTCGGATTAAAAACCAGACCTAAGCTTTGACAGGAATATCTCACCAAGCTCATGGGGATGCGAAGGAAAGACTTTTTTTCTCCCTTACGCAGCTCGATGCGCACGAAAAGTTTCCTCATAGCTTCCTCAATAGTAAGTATAGAGTTTCCAAAGCGACATCGACCTAACTCCCGCTGTTTGCCGCGTCGACGATGTTCCACTGTCTTCCAGGTTCCTCCTTCAGCGTGTCGATCTCCGTCCCTATCGTCTCTGACCAAAGGGGGTCGTGATGACTCCCTAAAACCTCGTCAATCTGGGGGCGAAAGTCATTCTCGCCTCTCTCGCCTCTCTCGCCTCTCTCGCCTCTCTCGCCTCTCTCGCTGCTCTCGCCTCTCTCACCGCTCCGCTTCCATTCTCCTAGAAAGACACTTTAATTGAATTAGTAATGAGGTTTTGGTGCTGGCAATATGATGAGGCGGAGGAATTCCTGTATCAGATTTTTTGAGTTTGCTGGTCGCTTAGATAACGGGATAAAATTTGCATTTATCTGCAGAAGATGCCATTACATTTTGCTCTTTCCTTTTGTCTAAACATTACTAATTACTAGCAGCTTGCCTAGTTTCATGATATCTCCACAATTAAGGCCCTCCTCGCATTTGGGACCTGAAATTTCAAAGAGGGTCTTCGGAGGAAGAGTTTAATGAGACCCTTAACATCCTTGTCCTTCTAGGTAACAAATTCATCTGAGGGAGTGGGTCGAACACACTGTGGCCTCCCAATAATCATTTCTCTATTGTGTGGAGCAAGTCCATACCCCTAAAAAGCGATTGCATGGAAAGTTCGAGCACCTCTCAAAGTCACCCACTTTGGTGCACAATCAAAGTGAAATCCTCACAACTCACCACTTTGGAGTCCATATTGGCGTGAGCCAGCACTCCACAGGTTCCAATCTTTGTGTGGTTACTGGTGCAGCTTTTAATCTCTTTGCAAGTCTCTCTATGTCAATTGCCACACTTTCTAGGATTCTCTGCCACTAAGAAGAATCAAAAGGCACAAGTTGATGTAAGCTTTTAATATTTGCAATCCACTAGAAGCTGTTATAGTGGGGGTTCAATTACAAATAAGTAGGCTGCGTACGTACTGATTTGTGAGCTGAATGATCCTCTGCTTTTTGCTTCTGGCCATAAAGAAAAGAGGAAGCTTTTTGAACAGGGTACATTGTATCATGCATCTTAAGACCGCAGTATAATGTCAATGACGTGTGCTTACCTGCAGCTCTTTGGTGAAAGCTCTTTATGAAAAGGTTGTTATTTTATTTAATCTGAAGATTTGGCACCATTGAGCACATTAGGAATTTAATGAATATTAAGGTTTTGCCAATTTTGATGGACAGGACAATTGAAAGTAATGGAGGGTTGATAATGATATGGATAGAAGCCACGGGGAAGGATTTGAAGGAATAAGAACAAATTGGTTGGAAAGATTTAAACAAGGCTCTGATTTACCGTATGGTGTTTCCTATTCTTTGCTTCCAGCTGGCACTTCTAAAATAGTAGAATTAGAGTGGCTTCTAGTATGCATCAGTATGGGAATGATGCTTGGAAAAGAATAAGAATAAGACATTTTCTGTCTTCAGTGGTTGTATGTCATATTTGTTTCCTCATCATGCAAGCTACGAGGAAAGATTTGTAGGAAAATAAACAATATGACTGAAAGGACTTGAACAAAGCTGATCTAACACTATGGTGTTTGCTTAGTTTTAGCTCCAGCTGGCAAATGGGCACCATGACCCTCTACCTAAGAAGACAAACTACCAAGTTAAGAATGGCACTTAATGTGGGTCTATATTTGGTATGAGGCTTGAGGATTACTGAAAAAACTGAGTTTTGCTTCTGTGTGGTTGTTTGTCATGTCTGTTTCCTCGTCTTGTACCATAGTTTATAAGATTGGAACTGTTACTAAAGATTTGTGTACAATATTTTTTTTGCCCATTTGGTAATTGAATAGTATGGTTTTTGGTGGCTCTCATTGTCCATTACTTGGTCCTCTCTTCGAAAAATTCTGTTCTCAGAAAAAACCAGCAGATCTTATGGCATAATTAAACATTTTTCTCCTTTTATTTTATTTAAGTTTGAATCTATTTTAAACAACCCATTGTTTTGCCAGTCAATTGACAATTAAACATCAAACTTTTGTTTTGTGACGATCCATACTTTTGGTATGCCCTTCATATTTACTTTGACATTATATCTTACCTCATTTGGAGAAGAACAGTAAAAAGCAAAGTTTTTCCATTTATGTGCAATACTTAAACAGAGATTTCTATCGTTTAGTTGCAAATTATACTTCTGGCACTTACACAACTTCTCGCTTTGTGGTTCTGATGCCACAGGAAGGAAGCAAGGACCTGCTGTTTGGAGCTTTGTTAACATGAAAATAAAAGTTATCTACTGTTTGTTTCAGAGACGGGCTGGGCCTTTTTCATCCACTGTATTGCAAATACTCATTAGAGATGATGACTAAAAGGTCTGTAATTGTCTTCTGCTGGCATTTAAATCGTGTAACTTGAATCCAAATTATGCTTCTTTGAACTTCAGAGAGATTGCTCAGGAACTCTCAGGGTCAGCTAGTTGGTACTTGAGATGTGAAGGCAATGATCCCAGAACAAGTGTTATTTTTGGGCTTGAAACCAATTGTTAAGTTGATCTGAAGACTAAAGTCGGTAAAGTTACTTATTTTCTTACAGCTACAGAAATAAAGTGAATAACTAAAATTTTTTTTTTCTTCAACAAAAAATTCCTTGAGTTCATATGATGATCATCCTAGATGTTTTCTTTATGAGTACTATATGCACTTTACTGTGAGGGGGAAATTGCACAATGTGCATGCACAGTAAAGTGCATATAGCATTTTTCTTTCTTTATCATGTTTGAAAGAAAAACTGAAGGTAACAGTATTTTTGTGGGTATATTTTAAGAAAATAGCATTGTCCTTCCATTGATTATTAAATGGAGCAAAAGGTTGAAGTAACTCATCATGTCACGCACCTAAACATTATCGGTTTGTATTACCAGTTATAAAATTTGGTTTTATTATCGTTAAAAACTTAAAACTATATATTTAGTTTTTTATTTTATTTTTTGGTCTTACATTATATACGTGAGAGAAGAGACAAGACCCCAAGACCATCTCTCTGCACTCAATTTTCGTTTTTACAGAAAAATCATAATCTTAATATGAATGTTCTGTTTAATATATTTATAAGAAGAATTTTTACTTATTTTTAATAAAATAAAATTCAAGACTAAATACATGAAGTGATGTCTTTAATTATCTAAAATCGTCATTAAATTTTATGAGGGAGACTAAAAATCATTTTACTTGATTCCTTGCAAGATAAGGAAGGTGCTCTACTTGTTGATACTTTGTCAAAATATATTTATTTCCACGTTGTTCACTACTACTTTGAAAATAAACTTTTGGTGGAACCATACCTCTCATTTTGTGTATTCCTATATGACTGCTCGCTATTGTCTTATGAAAAGAAAAGCAAAAAAAAAAAATCAGGTCATTCAATTCAAATTTATCAATTAGTTAAAAATTAGATGCACCGAACCAAGAAAGATACAGACTTTGATCCATACTTTTTTTTAACCCCCTCCCCGTGGTGACACGCACCTGCCCTGTCAGTTGTAGCATCTATTTCTTCCTTCCAAACGACCGGTCCTAGACATAACATGACGCATAGAAGGGTACAATATTCTTTCAAATACTCCAACTTAAGTTTGGTTTTTGTCCCTTCTAATATCACCTTGGTTCTAAGGTTTCATTGGTGTATTCACCGCACAATTGGCATGTGTCACAAAGGGCCCCACATAATATATCTTTCTTTCTTTATTTTCTTTTTCATTTTCCAACTTAATATTCTTTTTTTTTGTTTTGAATGTGTGCGTGGGTGTGGGTTGGGGGGGGGGCAGGTCAGGAGTTATGATAGTTTATTATTGAACATGCAGAGATTTGTAGCATTTAATAATAGAGAAGCTCCAAATGCTTTGTTGCAACCTCCACATTGTTCATGTGAATCCCAACGTGCATTGTCCTATGTTTTTTAGTAGACCTGAATGGAATCCTATGCTGGGTTTTCTTTCCTTTTCCTTTGTTTTGTTTTTCTTTCTAGAGAGGAAAACTCACAAGTTCACTATGAGCAAAGATAGTACCAGACTCTTTGGTAACTTTAGTTACTCAAACTTCAAACTTGTAAAGGGGAGTAGGGTATTTTGCAACTGGACTCAGGGTCACAAAAATTTTAACATTTGTAATTTAAGGAAGAGGATATTTGTAGACAGTCTTGTGATCTTATTGTAATTTCTATTAACGGGTAAGTTAATCTTAAAAAGTATTACTATAAGATACACTAACCAAATACATATTGGATGATCACCAGTCATCACAAGTATGGTGAAGATGAGGGAGGATTATCTTTAAACTCATATAATTTGAATTCAAACATGAATGTCTCTTTTTGGGTAAGGTTACTTATTACTGGATTATCTGTTTTTTTGTTCAATCTGAGTGAGTGTTCATTTGTCAACTAACCCACTAAGAAGAAAAACATTTTTTGTGAGTCTAGATTGATTCCATCTTTCTTATTTGTAAGTATGATTACGTAAAAAATAAAAATTCAAAGAAACCCATTTTTACTTGTTCGAAAAGATTACAAATGACCATGGGATATTGGTCACATCCACTTCGGTGTGGATTTAACTTCATGGACAATCAGGAGAGAAATAATCGGTTAAAAACTTTCAGAAAAACGAGAAGATTCCCTGTTTTCTATGAGAAGCACCTTTATTTTTATAATGCCTATTGGCATAAGGTTTGGATCATTATGATGTTAGACAAAGTAGTTTTTGTTGTTATTGCTATCCATGGACATTCTTATTGTGGAAACTTATTGTTAGGCTGTAAAAAGCATTATAGAGTTTGTTATGTTGAAGTATTGTTTCTTTTAAATCTAACAGCAATTTTTAGCTATTATAAGCCTAAAAATTCTCATAATAATGGTTAACTTTATAATTCTTATAAAAAAGAGTTTTACACGGTAAAAAATTCATAAATATTTTTTTATTTTTTTGTTACAATGAAATTCCTGAACATTACGTTGTGACATCCGAAATTCCTGACATGTATGACAGATGATAATAAAACAAGAGGCCCACCGCGTTGAAAGCAGGTATAAATAATATGGACAAATAGATACATGTCATCAAAGAATTCTCTTTTGCATCTCCTCGTAGCCTCTCTCATTGTATCGTGTCTTGAAAGGTTTTCTTTCAATGGCATGTCTAAACTTTTCTCTTCAGTGCCTACTCGTCCATATGTCAGTCTCTGCCCTTTCATTGTTTATCCTCACCAGAGTGATGATGGGGGTCCACAGAAGTCTCTAAGGTGACTCTCACTAAAAGAATCAGTCACCATACCGTGTGGGGCCCGTTGTATTTCTTCTCCTCTCCGCCGCTTTTGCATGCTTCGGTTCTCTTTCATACTGTGAATTCACTCCCACTCACGTCTCTGTCTCTCTCTCTCTCCTCTCTCCCTCGGTCTCTCTCTCTCTCTCTCTCTCTCTCTCTCTCTCTCTCTCTCTCCTCTCTCTCCTCCCTCTCTCTCTCCCTCCCTCTCTCTCTCTCTCTCTCTCTCTCTCTCTCTCTCTCTCTCTCTCTCTCTCTCTCTCTCTCTCTCTCTCTCTCTCTCTCTCTCTCTCTCTCTCTCTCTCTCTCTCTCTCTCTCTCTCTCTCTCTCTCTCTCTCTCTCTCCTCTCTCTCTCTCTCTCTCTCTCTCTCTCTCTCTCTCTCTCTCTCTCTCTCTCTCTCTCTCTCTCTCTCTCTCCTCTCTCTCTCTCTCTCTCTCTCTCTCTCTCTCTCTCCCTCTCTCTCTCTCTCTCTCTCTCTCTCTCTCTCTCTCTCTCTCTCTCTCTCTCTCTCTCTCTCTCTCTCTCTCTCTCCCTCGCTCTTTTGCAGAGCCGAAAATCCCATACCTATTTAACCCTCGAGATAGCAGAAATCAATCCACTCATATTTATACACAATTTCTTCTTTAATTTTTTTCTGTTGTTGTTGATTTTTTTGTTTTCTTATTTGGAGGGTAGAAAGGGAAATAATTCCCCTCGGTCCTTCCCTTTCTGCAACCCAACGTTTAGCCTTTACAGCTTCTCTCGATCCCCTCCTTTTTTCTCCTTCTTTTCTTCTCTGCAAAACCCCTTTTATCTGTCTAGAAAACATGTCAGGGTTATATTCACATACCTTCTCACCTGCAAGAGCTGCTTCTCCACAGATACGGAACACGCCCGACATCGATAGGTACTGCTTTGAGAACACTGAAAAGAGTTGCATTTCTTTCATGGGTTGTGTTTGATTTTTGATATTCGCGGTTCATGTTTGATTGAATTGGGCGTTTGGAAAATTTGGGCCTTGTTTCTTGTAGTCAGTACTTGGCAGAGCTGTTAGCAGAACATCAGAAGCTTGGGCCGTTCATGCAGGTTCTTCCTATATGCAGCCGTTTGCTGAATCAGGGTGAGTGTTGTGAACTTCTGGATGCGTTTTGGATCCGGGTATGCAGGTTTTAGCAAGTTGTCATGTCTGAAGTGAAGTTTCTTGATTTAGGTTTTTGTTTATTACATCCTCAGTTTGCAAAATGGTGCTAATATTCACTATTAGCCGTTCTTTTCTCTTATACGGTTTTCAAAAAATGCTTTTAATGTTACTATATCTTTTTACATGAGTCATTTAAGACATAACTGCTCGGATGTACTTTGTGATGTTTAACGAGTTTACTTTGTGATTCAAAATATTTGACTGGCGCTGGAAATCAGTAGTTACTATAAAAGTGTCTTTTGAGCTCCATCTAGCTCGTGATACGGAGTACTTTTCAGCTAATCAATGGGTATTCTTATCTTCTCAAATATGCTGCATAATGAAACAGTAGCACTGAATTTGGCATTTCAAATAGTCTCGAGATCTGTTAGAGCTAATCTTGATGTTGTTTCCTCAAGTGTGGATCTTGATCCAACTTGCATTGTCTATGTTTCACTTAGAAGTTGCCAGTATTCATTCCCTATCTTTCCCTTTCTTTCTGTGGTTGAGGAGAAAACAGCTTTAGCAACATGAGGAGGTACAATAATCACTGTGATAGAAAGGCAAAGTTATACCATTATTTTATTGGGAGGTATTTAAGATGGAAAAGGAACTATTCTGCACTAGAATAATATGCCACAACAAACTCTATTTTAGACAAAAGACAAACTCTTGTGCTTCGGAGTAATATTTCTATGTCGGTCTTTGAGTTGAAGAAAGACAAACAGTTGTGCCTCGGAGTAAAATGTACAGCCCAGCTGAGAGATGCAAGAAAGTTATCTTATGTGAAGCTGATAGCTTATCACTCTTTGTAGTATTAGGTGCTTATGTTGTGTTGCTTGCTACTCAGTTATATATCTTAAAGTGCGGCAGGGAATCATCAAATGAAAATCCTCAATTTGGAGCTTGAGCTGTCCATGTGCCTGTTGTGGATCATTGATTCATTGATCCTAAAATGACCAAAGCATTATTTATGTTTTATTTTGGAAACAACCATCTGGAGTCTAAATTGTGAACATTAGCTTCTATCCAATTTTGCCTAAAAGATATGATTTTAACCATAAACCTGAGGGAAACCAATGAACTGCATCAGCTTAAAAAATTAGGAAAAACCGATCAACTGCTTGGGCTTAAATATTTTAAAAACTGATCAATTGCATGAGCTTAAAATTTGCAAGACCGATCAACTGCATGTGCTTAAAATTTACAAAACTGATCTACGGCTTGGACTTAAAATTCAAAAAACTGATGGACTGTGTGGCAAATGCAATTAATGCTTCGGATCCTGCATCATTGTTAATCTTCTCTTTTTATTTAGCTAGTACTGACTGCATTTATAGCATCAGTGCTTGACCTCTGATTCTTTTGCTAGAGAATGTTCAGATCATTAATTTTTTTTCTGCCTGTTTTCTACCTGAAACTATATGTTTAATCTCTTTTTTTTTTTTTTCTTGTTTTTGCTGTTTGTTCATCTCAATTGGCAGAGATTATACGGGTCTCTAATATGGTTTCCAGCCAAGGTTTTGAAAACTATGATCGGTTGCAGCATGCAAGTCCAGGCTCCATTACTACCAACTTTATCCCAAATGTTGGAGGAACTAGTTTAGGCAGCTGGAATGGCCTCCCTCAGGAGGTAACTGGAAATTACATCTTTTAAGTAAATGTACTAGATCTATCTTTTTGTTAAAAAAAAATTGAGGAGGTAATAATGGCAGGTGAAAGATGATGTTAATATCATACCCAACTCTTTTCATGTTTTTGGAGATCAAAGTTCTGGTTACAGATTGGAGACTGTTACTGGCTTTGAGATTGACCATATTGTTATATCAGATTTCTGCGGATATGAGCAAGAAAGAAGAGGTTCATAGTTAAGTTGGTTAAATGCTAATATTTTCTTAATAGGTAGTGTGTGTGAACTAATGTAAGTGGAAAAATTAGGATGGTTTAGTAGGTGCGATTCTCCAACGAAATATAATTTATTTTTGAACTGTTGTGATCTTTATTCGTTGCTCTTTAAAAAATCAAAGTACAATGAACCAAAGAAGAATAAAATAAAATAGAATTTCTGTCTCAAATGAGCCTCTTGAGCACTGTACTGACACCGAGTGTCATATGTAAGGCTGGTTTTCTGGGTTATACGGAGTAGAGAAGGTTCTCTTCACTGTGCAGTGAGACATCCTCAAAAGGCCTTATTTCTTAAGTCAATATCAGAACTCGTGTTTGATACTACTTAAAAATGACACTAGTGGATTCTATGAGAGGACTCGGTTGTCAGAGCTGCTATGGGTGTTAAGACATGCTACCTTCCAAAACAGTGACTTTCATTATCACGACGAAGAAACTCCAGACTCGAATTGCTTTTCATTACCAAAATAGTTAATTACTTTTCATGGTTTTCATTCTAGTTGCCTTTTCAACATTAGTTGTTTAGAAGCAAGACTACATTTCATCTGTACTTTTGTGGTGTGAAGAGTTTGTCTGTTTTCTATCAAAGTATGGCGAGGTTAATAATGCCACTACATATCATTATACTATTTTTCTATTGAGGATTTTAGTTTGTTATGATTTATTGACTGCCATTAAATATCATGTTGCTTTTGACAGAGGTTACGTTTAGCCCAAGGAATGACAATGGACTGGCAAGGTGCACCTGCAAGCCCAAGTTCATACATTGTCAAGAAGATTTTGCGGTTGGAAATTCCTGTAGACACTTATCCTAATGTATGTTGTCTCTGACCAAGTAACCTTATAAACTAGCTTTGATTATCTGAGCTATATGAACGCAAAGACCCACACGTTGAATTGCTATGGTGCCTCCATTTTTTTTTTTTTGGCATCAGAGCTCAAAACCTATGTTACTTTTGTTAGTTTACTTGAGATTTCTTTGTTATTTATTCTTAAAAAGAAAGACACTGGATTAGTATGTTTAGGTTTTTCAAAAATCATCCCAAACCCTTTGTCTGTCTTATGCTTGGTACTCAAAAGAGGCTCATCTGTTAATCATATATTTATATAGATTGCTTTCCACAACTAATGAACAAATAACCTGTCAATTATCATGATTTGTCCTAAGTGCCACGACTAGCTTCACGAACACCTTATTTTTGAATCCTGCTATTTTATTGGGCGATGAGGATATATTGAGCCTTCTTTTGCAATGACTGCTACCTTTCTGGAGTACTCTGCCAACCACCTTTACTTTTGCTACATGAAAAGTACGTGTTATATACTCTACATTTGCACAGGGGTGATATCTCAGCTTCAGTGAAATTTTGTCCAAGTTGCAATCATAATTTTCATGCAGATATTATCCTTGTTTTGTTAGTCAACTGACCAGTTCTCTATTCCAATTCCAGTTTAATTTTGTGGGCCGCTTGTTGGGTCCAAGAGGCAATTCATTGAAACGGGTAGAAGCTTCTACAGGCTGTCGTGTATATATCAGAGGAAAGGGTTCAATAAAAGACCCTGGCAAGGTGACCAAAATCTAACTGAATTGCTCTTTGTAGGCTGCTTTATTGTTCTTATATTTAAGCTTTAAGTAATGAAAATATCAGATGAAATGTGCTTTTGAAGTGGGTGTCATTTTCTAGGATTAGATCACTAGCTCTGTGCTCAAGTACAATATCATACTTTAGTTGGAAGAGAAGGACCAAATGCTGATTACTTAACTTCCATATTTTCATAAGGTGTCTTTTTTTCATGTTTTGCAAGTTATATACCACTTGGAGTATTTATTTTGTACATAGTAATTTAGACACCATTTCATTTGGCCCTTGAATGTGTTCATGACTGTGAATGCTTCCCAAGTTTTGTTCCTGTCTAAACCTCTGGGGGTAAATTGATTATAGCTTAAAGTCTTCAACTGGGTAATCTAAGCTTTACCAACTCCAGATATATTATTAGTTGGAGAAGTTTCATATATAGACTATTCTAACTCTCAGCGAATGTGGAAGACTGCAATATAGACTATTAGTTGTGCTACTGCATCTGTGCGGGAAATGAATCCCGTGTCAAACATAAGCATTCAATCTTGAGTACATGATCCATGTTGAACTTCAACCATTTTTTTCTTCAATACCGAGTTCATCTGAAAACGCAAAATATGTAAAGAGCTGCTGTATGCAATTAACTCACTTAAGTGACTTTACTCATTTTAGGAAGAGAAACTGAGAGGAAGACCAGGCTATGAGCATCTGAATGAACCGCTTCACATTTTGGTCGAGGCTGAGTTACCTGCCAATATTGTTGATACGAGGCTAAGACATGCTCAAGAAATTATAGAAGAACTGCTGAAACCTGTGGTATTTTTCTCTCTTTCTAATAACCATCTGGTTGTCATCCATGGTATTACACTTCCTAGTTTTGAAGTTGATTGAATGTCGCTGATAGACTGAAATGTTGAATTTGATGACTGCAACTTGAAAAGATCTTTTAACTGCGATATATGCAAAATTGTGATTGGTAAAGCTTTTGTTTTCATTTGGCTGCCATACATGCAGAATTGAATTGGTAATAAGAATGATCAGTAGCTTTGCAAAATCTCCTTGCAGCTACTGGTTCCTGATAGTAAATTTTTAATCTCTTCCATTTAAACTGAGAAAAAGAAAAAAGACATTATTACCTGAATCTTTATTCAGATAACCAATAAGAAAGGGATAAATGTTGCATATACTTTGAGCGTTAACAATATTATATCTTAAAGACATTATTACCTAATGGTAAAGCAAATGATGCTAAACTGGTTACTAACTGATGAAAATAATGAAAGGTTTAACACTTTCACTACTTTTTGTTACTGATTCTCAGCACATATAACGGTTTTTTAGTTGTTGTCCATAGTTATACCTTGTTTCTTTTTCTAGGATAAGCTGCATTGATTTGCCCTAGCTTCTCTCTGGAGGTTTTGGCTGGTAGTTTGCATCTAAAGGACATTACATGTGGATTCACTCTTAGTATTCTTTTTCAGGACGAATCCCAGGACTTCTATAAGAGGCAGCAACTAAGGGAGCTAGCTTTACTAAATTCCAATTTTAGAGAGGAAAGCCCGCGGCCCAGTGGTAGTGTTTCTCCATTCAATTCCAGTGGTCTGAAGCGTGCAAAAACCGGGATGTGAAGAGCTGATTTTTTATGTGAGGGGCTTGAATGCCCACATGTAATCCCAATGTCACAGGGTGCATTGAGCTTGCCATATTTCTTGGAGAGCTTCTACAGGTGATAGAAGAACCTCATAACCAAACTGGTCGCCAGTGAGTCTGCTCGTAGAAACTTTTTGACCAAAGAACAAAAGAAGAGTGTGTTTGAATATCAGGTATAGTTTTGTCCTCTGTATTTTAGGGTTTTGGCAATTAATATGTTTGCTATAAACCTAGAAAAGTAGATTATATTCATTGGATTTATTACCTGTTGTAACCCATTATTTATGACTTGTGAGATAAGCATTTGTTGGTTTGGTTTTATGATTAGTTAGTATTAATTTCAATCAGTGAGAGATATCATTGACAAAAACTCTTCTGATAGTCTTTTAAATAATATTTTGGCCTGTAACTACAATTAATTTACATCCTTATCATAAACTTTTGGTTTTGATTATTTTTACCTGAAAGCTTAACACTTCAGTCTGAGGATGTGTATTAGAGCATCTATTTGAGGAGAAGCAAAACTGACCACTATATCCTTACCCCTGATTTGACTTGAAATTTATTGGGTACAGCATTTACCAACCTGTTTGAACTATGAAGGAATTGACCTTTCTCCTGAAATAACTATACTTTTCTCCTGATGGTCAAGCTGTGAGAAGGAAATTGTCTCTCCGTTGAGAGTGATGCATGAACTGCAACATCAATCAAAAGTTGTATACATGACGGTTCCTTTCTGCATAGATAGTGTTTATTCAACCTTAGTTCAAGCTATTCTTGTTCTTCCAGAAATTGAAAATTGTAGCTGCTGGGTCTTCCCTCATTGGAGCTCTCGGATTTTGATGACAATTCTTCTTGGAGAATTTTAGCCCCTTGCAAAACCCGGGAATGAAAATCGACGTACAAGCTCATTCACTGCCCCTCATTTCTGATACTATTTGCTAATTAGCATTCTTAGTGACTGTATAAAAAGAAGATATGGATTCCAAGCACTTTCTAGAGCTGCTTTTCTTCCTTTTGGTTAATTTGTTCTTCTTCGGCTCAAGGTAATGTTTCTTATCAGTATTGAGTTATATTTTTGAATTTCGCACAAAATGTTTAAGTGAAAAGGATATTGAACGAAATAAAAATGAAGATAATAAATCATTTCGCTTTCTTCAGAAAATAACGGGTGGATAAATCACTGGTCCTATCATCAACTTTGAATTCGAATTTCTAATTTAATCTACTTAAAGCCAGGTAGCATTTGATGCAGTGCACCTTCGGTCTATCAAAAACCGAGGCAAATGTCCTCTGAACCAGATTATCCATCCATCTAAACAGTTTACAATGTTACTGTGTATAGGCTCCAAAAAGCAACATGAAACTGTTCAAACAACAAAAACTACTGAGATTCATTGTTTACGTGTCTTTTATTTAAGTGGGATGTGTATGTACAGAAAACACTAGTACATCAATGCAAAGCAATGAGTTCGCTTCATCAACCTCTCCAGTTGTCTTTCAGTTTCCTAATTTCTCTCAGGGCTTCCACGGGAGAATTGTAACCAAGCTTACCCTGCACAGTGCGCAGTCCATAAAATGTCAGTTCATGCTCTAACTAGCCAATGTTTGGTCAGAAGAAAATGAGAAACGAGATGGGAAGCGAGGGCAGTAATAAAACAGGGTTTACTCAGCATTAGTGCAAAATTTTCCAAGTTCCTTATGTATCATTCTCTCTAATCAAACGGATTATTTTCATAAAGTATTATGTAAACAATCTGTCCCAACGCCACAGAGACGTCCGGCTTAAAAATCAAGGATATCTGAGGATGTCATAATCACATCATGTGCGACAGTAAAGGGAAAAAAAAACATGCCACATGCGAGACCAAAAGCTTTTTCCATTTACGCAAACATTGTGTTACTAATCAAGGAAACAGAAAATGACAGGCACACTGGGTTTCTAAGAGATCTAAGTTTTACCAGTACTTCCGGCAGGTCAACACGGATAAACGGATTTGTCTCCATCTCTTCTTCTATTGTTGAAGGAATCGTTGGTAAATTTGCCTGTTGTTGATGTTGAGCCCACAAGAGCTTCTGCTTTATCTTTTCATTTTCTGGTTCAACTGTCGATGCAAATTGCAGGTTCTTAACTGTATACTGTATAGAAAATGATTGATTGATTAGTTTACATAAAAATATCTATTCAGCATGCACCTTAATTGTGAGGATTGCGTACGATAAAATGAGAAGCAAGACTAATGTTTAATAACTAATGAATTCAACTAAGCTCAGGAGTACGGCATAAAGTTCCATTTTGATAAGTTGCACTTCAGGTTCACCAGATCCTAAATGGTTGTAAAATTAAATGAAAAAAAAACAGACAGACAAGTACCAGAAAAGGCAAATCCAATAAAGAAAGTTGCGAAGGAGACATCCTTATTGTCAATAGCACTTGGCTCTATAGCCTTTGTGGATGTGGCTAGGTAGAGGCAATAAAAGTGGTTAATCTTTTTTTTTCTTCTTAAATAAGGTATTGATGACACCTGAATCATTGTATCGCAAGACAGCAGAATAATATGGAGGGAGGGACGGGTGCACACCTCATGGCCACAGTAGACTCGAGTGGGCTTTGGCAATGATGCTAGTGTTACACAAAGAGATTGATACATTTGTTCAGCCGTTCCCTCAAAAAACTTGCCACATCCAGCAATAAACTACAACAGAATTGAAATTTTATCCAATATCAATATGCTTAATTGAAAATTATAAATGTAATTGCAAGATCCACTGTAAAAATGTATTCACCCAAAAGATGAATAAGAAGAGACCCCTACACATTCTCAAGAAGAAGAAATGTCCACTTACAAGTGTATCACCAGTGAATACAGCCGGATCTACTTCCTCTTTACTGGTTACATAGTAGCTGATATGACCTTTGGTGTGGCTAGCAGAAGTGATATGAAGAAGGCAGATGATTAGTATTTCATGGCTCGTTATATAAATAGGATAAAAAGCACTATAAAAGTTTCACATTGCTGTATTAATTCCAATGTGCTCCCAAATTCCAATTTCTTCTCATAAAAGACATCAAATGGAGTGATATCTCGTACATCCGCTCTACGTACTTCAACTCCTTGTGATTTAAGCTAGGTTACATGTAAAGCGTACATAAAGGTAGATTTAAGTAAAATCTAGGTGACATTCATTCGACCATATGGTGGGATTCCAACCACATTTTATTTTGTTCTAAATATCTGCAGTGCATTAATTTTCTTATATCCTTAAAACACATACGATTTACCAAAGATTCTCTCATCTATAATAAACACAATCAATTCAGAAAAATATTTTATGATTATGGCAAAGAGCGAGCTTCTGGCATCGGACTTCTTTTTGTTTTCCCTGCACCACATTATACGTCAAACACAGTTGAAGCAAGACAAGTTCTGTCACATCCAGAGCAACCCCTTCTTAGCCAGACTTAAAACACTGGATTCTACTCCTAACTAGTTTCATTTACCTTGTTTCTTTTGGAAATGCAGGAATGGACAGATCAGATTCCTGGCTTGGTTCTCCAAAGAGAAAAGAAGACACACAGTATAATCAGAGTCATCAGTTCATTTTCCTTTATACCTCTTTTGATATATTTCCCTGGATAGTTAAGATAAATTTTTTTTTTTTGAAGTGATGAAAACTCCAACAATACAAATTTTCAGATAAACACCTAAGGCTCTGTGGAGACTTGAACCCAAGACCTCCCACTGCTAAATCCCTCATGTGACCATTAAGCTACAGCTCACGTTCACATATTTATGATAAGTTTGAAATTAAGGTTCCAAAGAATTTGAAAAAATCACTGAAGACAACCCACTTGAGCAAAATGTACCAAGGAACAACAGTAACACCATACAAACAGCAAGATACAAGCATGACAAAATGTTTAGACATGCACACTGCATATGCCAGGAACAATGGTAACAACCGTACCAAGGAGTGTGGAGGGACAGTATGCTCACATCTGTCCCTAATGAAACTTTATCTCCATGTTCCAAGTTATTTGTGCAACCTTCCACGTTGTCCACAGAACCACCATAAACCTTAAGTCCTGGAACCAGCTTCTTGATTTTCTCATTTCCACCAGCATGATCCCTAGAAATGAGAGGGGTACTCTAACGTAAGGGCCAATAAATGTTCTGCCCACACAAATAGCATTGAAACATGACAAAACAAAAAAACCTTGAAGCTTCACCTTTCACATTATAAAAAAAAAAACAGCATTAATCATATAATAAAAAATACATAAAACAAGAACGTTAGTGCAGCAGCAGACATTGTAAAAATAAGATGGAAGAACTTCAGGAAATTGTATTTCAGTGTCTGCTGCTTGAAGGCAGGAGTTTTCACTTTGTAATTTACTGAGCCAAATTCAATGATTGCAAATCCAGTGCAGATAGAGAACCAGTTAAACGCACAGACTTTTTCTTTATCTGGCATTGGAGCAGGGAGTGAAAGATGATAGTGAGTAATAGTGGCGTGCATTCAAAAGTGAAAGCCATCAGAGTGAGTCGGAGTGAGTCAAGGGGTGAAGAAAAATGTGAAGAAGGCCATTTAAGTAATGAAGCTGGTAAATGATAGCAAGAGGGAAGTCAATGCAGCCAATGCCAGCATAGATGAAACAAGGTATTTTAGCCAACAAAAAGTTATAAAAAAGGAAAGATACAAATTTTAAAACTAAGACAACTTTCAAAATGAAAAAAAAGTAAGGTTCTAATTAGCATAGCAATGATCAAACAGAGAGCACATACATTAGGATATAGAACCGGTCATGCTAGTAAACGGTGCTCCAGCAGAGCTTAATGGTATGTCAATCACAAACACACTCATACTCGCCTGGACAAAACCAGCACAACGAAAACTTAGCGAAACATTTCGAGAACAAACAGATAAAAATCAGTTCAAAATCATCGAAAGCTCCCAAGCAAGAAAGACGAGAGCTTGAAAACCAAGTAAACCGCCCTGGTGACGCCAAAATTCGCAGAAAACAAACACCAACTTCGGATCAACTCAAGGACTAGAAAAACCCAACATCATAAGCCCACAAAAGAATAAAAACTAATCAAATTCCTTTAAAAAAAAAACAGCTGAAGAATCACCACTACCAGTGACGGTGAGTAGTGAGAACGAGCTTCAAATCAGCACCATTCTCTTTGACCACAGGCAGAATCTTCTCCGGCTCCACAGGATCAACCACAGCAGCTTCCTTCGAACTCTCGTCTATAATACTATCCAAACCAAACGGAAAATATAAGTTTCATTTTACGAAATAGAAGAAGAAGAAGAAGAAGAAGAAGAAGAGAAGATATTGGGTTCCCCACTTCCCAAAAAATAATAATAACAATAATCCTAAACTCCGGGATTAAGAAGAGAAGACATACATATAAGCGTAGTTGTCCTCCAAGCACGGTACAGGTACGATTTTCATCTTTCCTAACCCTTTCCTCTCTTTCTGTCTCCGGTTCTGAACTCAGAAATACAGAGAATGTCTTCGACAAAGAAGGAGAAGTCGAATATCAGAAGGGAAAATGAACTGCCAGCTGCCTGCCACGCAAGAAGAACACGTATTCTCAAAGCGGGCTTCCTCCGGTCATCAGAAGAAGTGGGGGCTCGCTTGCGTCGTGCTTCTTATTCTCTTCGGCTGCTGGTTGGAGTGCTTATAATAATAATATAACCATATATAGGAGAGTTGTTGTCGCTCAGCTCATTGAGGGAAACTCGGCCGAGTCTCACGTTAAGATTCGGTACGCACGGTGAGTGAACTACTCGGATGGCCTAAAGAAGTCTCTCAAACTCTCTTCTGCAATCGTCGGAGCACTGTCTTTTTTCCGTTTTAACGCGCGGCTCTCTCGCGTTCTCCTCTCTCCGCCGCCGCTCTCTCGCGTTCTCTTCTCTCCGCCGCCGCTCTCTCGCGTTCTCTTCTTTCCGCCGCTGCTCTCTCAAGCTTTCCTCTTACCGGTAGCCACTCTCTCTGTTTCTTTCTGTTCCTCGCTGATTTCTCAAGCTCTCTACTTTTCGGTAGCCACTCGTTCTGCTTGTGCTGTTGCAATCGTCGAAGCTGATTCTCTCTCTATCAATAAGGTGTGCATTTTTCTCCCCGCTTTTTCCCTCTTTTTTTTTTTTTTCCTTTGTTTCTTCTTCTATGTCTGGCACTCGTTTTCGAGAGGGATGTCTGGCACTCGTTTTCGAGAGGGATGTCTGGCACTCGTTTTCGAGAGGGATGTCTGGCACTCGTATTCCGGGCAGGCGCCGAGAGACAGGGTCGAGGGCTTTCGCCGGAACCGATAGAGAGGTCGAGTCCGTCGACGGAGAAGTCGGAGGATTGGAAACCGGGACCGGAGTTTCCCGCGTAATCGAGGATATCGGAGATGGAGTCCCGGCCGTGGGTGGTCCGGGCGGAGCGAAGGAACGCTTCCATGTCAATCCCACCGCTCCCGGACGCCGTCGGAGCACTCCTCACCAACGGCTGCGGCCTCGGCGAATTCTTCATGAACGGATCGCGTATCCTATCCGGGGCTGACCTTCTGTCCAAGTGCGCCGGCGAAGGCCTTCTCAAACTCGCCACTGCCGCCGCCGACATCCCTCTCGAAAACGGAGTCCTGTAGTTGTCGTAGAGTGTACACTCGTTTTAAGTTACACATCTTTTCTCATTTCTGCAAAATTACTTTCGTTCATCAGTGCCAGTGTGAGTGAGAAAGTAAAAATTTAGGAATTGATGCATATGTTTTTTCTTCTTTTAGTTTGTATTCCGTGTGAATGTATGTACTTGTTTGTCTAGTTCATATTATTTGTGCAAGTCCTTTCGAGCTCCTTAAGCCTCGGATGACCATGAATAGTATCTTTGCTGATACTGGCTACAGGTGTTGTTTGATCAATAAAAAGTGAGGGGGAATGGTGTTCGGTCAATTAGTTATTGGTCCACCAGGTTCAGGAAAAACGACTTATTGCAATGGCATGTCACAGTTCCTCAAACTCATCGGACGGTATTTCTCTTTGGAATTGTAGCAAATGATCTTTTTTTGTTTCTCACCTCTACTTTTAAGAACTTTATTTGTTCAGGGAATGTAGTGAAATGACTATATTATCTCACTATTACATATGAGGCTTGTATTTACTTGACTGATAGATTTTGGTGTGGATAAGTGAGAACTTTTGTTAATAATATTCAAAACTTAGGTTATACATGTGGGTTTTAAGGCTGGTCCATGGTCATGCATGTCGATAAATATCTTGCCTCTCAGCCAGCAAAATTATGCTTTTCATGTACTTACATGAAATGTGACTTTGTCATTTGGCTGCAGGAAAGTTGCTGTCATCAATCTGGATCCAGCAAATGATGCACTACCGTATCCATCTTAAACAGTTGTATTAGTTGTATTCAAACTGATGAGGAAGTCATACCAGTTTTGTTTTTTTTTTTTTTCCAGAATTAGTTATCTTCCTTACATTATATATAGGTATGAATCTGCAGTGAATATCGAAGACCTTATAAAACTCAGTGATGTTATGGTTGAGCATTCACTTGGTCCTAATGGAGGTTAGTCATACTGTTTGCTATTATGCTGTTGGGTTTTTATCCTCTTCCAATGTGTGTGTGGGATAGCCATATTCTTTCATGTATGAAACTACACTTGGACATTTTCGTTCTATCCAATGTGTTCGTGTTTCATAGAAAAATTCAACAGTACATGTTGAATAAATAAAATTTGTTGACTTCTGCTTCCACTCTATCGAGAGCGGAATTTAACAGATAGCTCTTACACTGAATGGACATATGACAATGTCTATTTATGCTTTAAATTGCTTGAAGGGGTGAAGTGTGTATCGAGTTTATTACCTGTAGGTGTTATTATGCATGCTTAATGATGGAAAATAATTCTGAAAGATATTGAATGCAATTTTATCTACTTCATGTAGGTCTTATATATTGCATGGACTATTTGGAGAAGAATATCGACTGGCTTGTGTCCAAGTTGAAGCCTCTTCTTAATGGTTGGTATTTTTTCTTGATTCTTTTTCACATTCACTTTTCTGTCAGGTGTATAAATTCTTCCTTATTCATAAGGATTGCATATCATATTGGAGCCAGATTTCTCCTTTTACTGGTCATGCAAAGGCTTGAGAAGGTTTGAATGGCCTACCTAGAAATCTCATAATTGGAATTAATAATGAATGACTTGACAAAATTCAAGTCTTTTCAAATCCTTCTATATATCCAGGAGGCTTCTTCTTCAATGAAAACAATCAAATCAACATTGCTTGAACTCCTGTCAAATAACTATTTCAGCCTTTGATGAACAAAAATTGCTTTTTCTGTAAAACAAAGGACAAAAGTTTTGTGAGTAGGTGAACCCACGAGTACCTTCACTACAATTTTAGGGAGGGATTGAGCAGAATATACATGAATGCAGGAAGTTACTGAATTCAGTAAGTTTGACAAGCTAGCATCTTTTGATCATGAGTTGGATTTATGTCTTCAAGCCAGAAGATATTCTTCTATTGATGCATAAGATCGGAATGTGAATGTCTTGAAATTTGGACTCTGTTCTTTTTTGGGTATCCTTGACACTAATAAAGAGCTATATAACTAGTTGGTTTGAGAAATTTTTAGATATCTTTTTGTGCATGTGTTTTTGAGTGTTCAGGTTATAATTTTGCAGATCACTACCTTCTATTTGACTTTCCTGGACAAGTTGAGTTTTTCTTCCTTCATTCAAATGCTAAGAATGTTATCGACAAACTCATAAAGAAGTTGAACCTTCGGGTATGTGTGTACTATTTGCATTTTGTATGCACATTCAAGTGTCGTAGTAGTTTAGAATTAACATGTTTTATATCCATCCAGATCTTGTTTTACTAACTTATTTTTTGGGCAGTTGACTGTTGTACATCTAGTCGATGCCCATTTGTGTAGTGACCCTGGTAAATATGTAAGCGCATTGCTTCTCTCTCTGTCAACCATGTTACATCTTGCGCTCCCACACATAAATGTCTTATCTAAGATTGATTTAATTGAAAGCTATGGGAAACTAGGTGAGGGCAAACTCTTCCAATGTGCGAGCTAAAAGTGATACCCACATTATCCGTGATTGTGTACTGTTGACGTATTTTTTATTTTTTGAACAGATTTCAACCTGGAGTATTATACAGATGTGCAAGATTTATCATATTTAATGTACCATCTTGATCAAGATCCTCGTGCAGCAAAATACAGGTTTAATATTTCTCTAAAAAGAAGCATCATTTTTTATGGTAGAGATCGTTGGTTCTAAGTTTTTGCTGCTTTATTCCCCTAGTTCTCCAACTAACTTGTTTCATTTTATGGTAGAGATCGTTGGTTCTAAGTTTTTGCTGCTTTATTCCCCAAGTTCTCCAACTAACTTGTTTCATTTTATGGTGATCTTTGTGTTTGATTATTTATGATTTTTTATTGCAGAGGTCGATGATTCTGATTTATGCTGCTTTGAGCCTCTTGTTCTTCGATTAACGTGTTTCATTTTATGGTGATCTGGTGTTTGATTGATCTCTTTGTGAATTTTTTGGTAGAGGCCAATGGCTTTCTGTCTCTTATTTTCCCACTAAAGTGTTCCATTTTATGGTGATATTGGTGTTTGATTGATTCTTTCAGTACTCAAGGCAATTGGAATACTATCAAGATTGTTGTGTTCTGTGTCATCATACTCATAATATCTGCGAAGATAAAATAAAAAACAAAAAACAAATCTGCCAAAAATTGGGGTTGTCTGGTCTTTCCCCCTAGAGTCACTGCTTCACACAGATGGGAATGTCACACATTATGCCAAGTAAATTAATGATACTTGTATTCGTGGAGACACAAAGAAGTTTGATCAATGTGAGAAGAGACCTCTTGGTTATCAAGAAATGAAACAGTACCGGTAAACCGTAGATGAACCAACAATTACATGCAAAGGTCTTATCTGCATCTTTTATTAGTTCGTTACCTTGTATGTTCCACCTTCTTTTAGATAGAAGCTTGCCTTTGATATGACTACATAATGACTCAGTTCATAGTGCCTAAATTATTATATTTAGTCATTCTTTTATGTGTAAAACTGATGTAGCACGTGATTTTAAAGACCTAATTAGCTGCTGAATTATATTAATTTAGTATTTTATTGGTTAGTATGGTTGTTGGGATATTAGTTTATTATGGTTTGAATTCTGTTAAGCCTATAAATAGGCTATGTATGAAGAACAGAGGTAGATTAGAATGATTATCAAGCTTTTCCCTAAGTTCTCTCTCTATTTCTTCTCTATCTTCTTCTCTTCTCCCTCTTCCCCTCTATTCTTCTTTCCCTCATTTCCCGTCCGGCATCAATTGGTATCAGAGCGAAGGTAATTTCCTCTGACCTATACCTAATTTCGCCAAAAAAAAAACAGAAAAGAAAAACGAAAAGAAGAAGAAATTGAAACTTCAGTCGCCGTGGAAGCCCTCGCCGTGGTCCTCGTCGTCGCGAGCCTTCGCCGTCGCGAGCCTTCGCCGTCGCAAGCTGCGCCGTCGCAAGCTGCGCCGTCGCAAAGCATAGCGCGCCGCCGCAAGCCTTCGCCGCCAAGACCTCTCCGCCGTCGCGAGCCCCCTCGCCACCGCCGCCGCCCCACGATCGCATCTCTCGCCGTCACGACCCTCGTCGTCGAATCCCTCGCCGTCGAAGCCCTCGTTGTAGCCCTCCATCACCACCTCCGCCTCTGCCCTTCTCCTTCTCCTCCTCATTTTCCTTCTTCTCCTTCTCCTTCCTCCAGCCCCGTCAAATTAATCCAGCCCTAAGTTAGATTTATATCCGGTCCGGTTTAGTCATTTCGGTCCGGTTCGAACAGCTTTATTCAACTACTTCAACCCGGTTCGGTTTGATTAAATTCAGTCCGACTCAACTCAACCCAGTTTGGCCCAATAGACTCACAAACTCAGCAAATTGACTCGGTGAATCGGGTAAGCTGTATTTTTGCCTCTTGATTATAAACTGATAGTTTTATTAGGAGGTTTCATTTTACGTAGTTGGATCTGCTCCTATTTTTTTAATTCAATTTTGTACAAGCCCCCTAAAAAAAAAAAACACCGTACATTTTGGTCTTACATTCTTCAAAGTATTTTGCTCGAGAAATATCTGCTAAAGTGATATATTGTCCATTAAATTATTTAGGAAACATTCTGTCAAAGAGACTCGCGAGTCTAAGGAAATTGGGTCTTAAACGAGACCGTTTGTGTCTCCTCCAATTACCTGGGAATTTTTCTTAATTTAATTTATTGGTACAATTGTTCACATTCGGTGGACAAAAGATCTGATTTCCAACTTATTGTGAATTTCTTTTCTTACTTTATGTATTAGCATAAATTTTATTTTTTTACTCAATTATTTTAGTTCTCTCAGCATTTTGTTATACCTGTCCTTTTTCTTCTCATCATGACCGTGAGAGACCTTGAAGCCAAATTCACTATCTTTGAGGACAAACACCATAACCTTGAGAAAAGAGTAAACACCAGTGAGGCCAACACGAGGAACCTCTAGAACAGGCTTGACCAACTCACTCAAACAGTTGAACAATTGACCAAATCGGTTAACCGCATTCATGATGACTATGTGACCAGTCAAAGAAATCAGGAAAAACAACCATTGAGAGAACCTAGTTGGGAACCGCTTAGGGGTCAAAGCTCTATCGTGTCACCTTCCTACAAGAATGACAAAATACACACTGCCGGTATCTTGCCACAACCAACACCTAATCCTTTGACCAACCGCCAACCTATTGTTGAGGAGGACGTCTTCTCTGATGAAGAATATTCACAGCCGTCCTTACTTACCCGACGAGGCTATAGAGTTACAGGTGGACATCGTAACCACTTGGCTCGACCTAGGTATCCTCACGATGACATAGGTGAAATGTCTAGGAGGGTTAAGGTAGATGCCCCTGAGTTTGATGGAAAATTAGATCCAAGTGCATTTCTCGATTGGTTATACAACACGAATGATTATTTTGAGTGGTACCAAATGAACGATGCTCAACGCATTTGTTTCACAAAAATGAAGTTGGTAGGGTCTGCCAAGCGTTATTGGCAAACTGTTCAGCGACACACTGAAAGATTGGGACTTCCACCCATTTCTACTTGGGTTGAGATGACAACTAAGTTGAAAGAAAAATATCTTCCTCCTTACTATAAGGACCAGTTGTTCAACCAGTTGTTAAACCACAGGCAAGGATTGTCTAGTGTAGACAATTATATTACCAAATTTGAAGAATTGTTATTAAGGAGTGACATCAATGAAGATCCGAGGTTCACTGTGTCTAGGTTTGTTAATGGATTACGAGCGGATATCAAACGAGAGGTTACTATCCATGCTCCTAACTCTTTAGAGGAGGCATATCATAAAGCCCTCGAGTTTGAAAAATACCTTCAACACCCTTCCCAAAGGCGTACTTTTATCTCGTCCCATGATCTTCGTCAAAGTCAGATGACTTCATCGCCTCGGTTGAACCCTCGACCACAGCCCACCTTACCACGGGCCCCCACAATTCCTCTCTTTGCAAATCTTCCTAGTGAGAGCAAAGTTCTTCACAATCCATACTCTGCTTCTCGGAATAGTATAGTGTCATTATTGTCATGCAAAAGGTCATATCGCTTCCCGTTGTCTAAACCGCACGTTAGCAATGGAATGTGTTGATGAAACCTCACTTGAGCGAGATTATGAGATTGTTGCTATTATTCCTATTGAGGACAACGACTCTGCAAATGACTTACTTGATGATGATCTCCCTACCGACACACATCATCTTTCTGCTATCATGAGATGTATCTTGTCTACTCCAGCTCCACCTGACACTTGGAAACGCACCAGCATATTTCACACTGTTGTTCCTCTGAAAACCAAAACCTGTAAAATTGTTATTGATGGGGGTAGTACCATGAATGTAATTTCTAGGGCAGCTCTCACTCGATTCAATCTTCATACAGAACCCCATCCATACCCTTTTCGAGTTGCCTGGGTAGATAAGACTTCTCTTCCAGTCACAGAGCGTTGTTTAGTACCCCTTCAGATTGGACCCTATTCAGAGGATTTATACTGTGATGTTTTACCTATGGATGTTGCTCACATTTTGCTAGGTCGACCTTGGCTGTATGATCATGATGTTCGGCATTTCGGAAGAGAACACCTACTCATTTATGCATGGCACTAAAACTGTCCTACTCCACCCGGCCAAACCTACTCCTGCACCATAAACTGTTCCCCCTATCTCGACCACTGTCCCTGCTAACCGCCTCCAAATATTGTCTCATAAGCAATTTGTGGTACCAGGCACTAAATTTGGCCTCATTTTTAACTAATAAACAAGGATAGTTTTCGCTTCTCTATAGATGCTCCCATCCACAACAGTGTTCACCCACTCTTGACAGAGTTTCAGGATATCATGCCAGTAGAACTGCCGAATAAATTACCCCCTATGAGAGACATCCAACATGCCATTGACCTCACCCCAGGCGCCCAATTGCCTAACCTTCCACATTATAGGATGAACCCCACCGAGCGAGCTGAATTGAATAAACAAATAGAGGGTCTATTACAGAAAGGCTTTATTCGTCATAGCCTAAGTCCTTGTGCAGTTCCTGTGCTGTTGACCCCTAAGAAAGATGGTTCATGGAGAATGTGTGTGGATAGTAGAACTATCAATAAAATCTCAGTCAAATATCGATTTCTTATCCCACGGTTAGATAATATGCTCGATGACCTTGCTGGCGCTAAAGTGTTTTCAAAGATAGATCTACAGAGCGGATACCACCAAATTAGAATTCGCCCAGGTGATGAATGGAAAACCGCCTTTAAAACTCAGGATGGGTTGGGTGGTAATGCCTTTTGGTATGTCTAATGCCCCAAGCACCTTTATGTGAGTCATGACCCACATTTTCACCCTTTCATTGGCAAATTTCTAGTGGTCTACTTTGATGACATCTTGATTTATAGCAAATCTGAAGGGCAACATATAGACCATCTTCGCCAAATCCTAACTACTCTAAGAGCCTCAAAATTATTTGCCAACCTCAAGAAGTGTGCCTTTTTGCAAAGACAGGTCCTCTTTCTCGGCTACATTGTCTCGTCTCAAGGAATTGTTGTTGACCCTGAGAAAATCAAGGCTATTCAAGAGTGGCCTGAACCAACTACTTTGACAGAAGCTCGTAGCTTTCATGGGTTAGCATCCTTTATAGACGATTTATTAGAGGGTTTAGCACTATCACCGCACCAATCATCGAGTGTGCACGAAAAAGGAGAATTCAAATGGACAACTCGCCCATAAGGCTTTCCTTGACATTAAAAATAAATTCACCATGCACCCTTGTTATGCCACCCAGATTTATCCAAAGTCTTTGAGGTTGCTTGTGATGCGTCAGAATAGGAATTGAGGCGTTCTCATCGGGAAGGTCACCCAGAGTGGCGTTCTTGATGAGAAACTTAATGAGGCCAAACAGAACTACTCCACTTATGATAAAGAATTTTATGCAGTAGTTCAATCTCTTCGTCACTAGCGCTACTATCTATTGTACAAGGAATTTGTACTCTACTTGAACTCCCAGCGCAATTTAAGTGGTAGACATGCAAAGTGGGTAGAGTTTCTTCAAGATTTTACTTTTGCCCTTAAGCATTGTGCGGGCCAGGACAATAAAGTTGCTGATGCTCTTAGCCGGATGTCCCTTGTTCTGCATTCAATGACCACTCATGTCACAGGATTCGAGCGTATCTGTAATGAATACCCCAGTTGTCCTGATTTTGGTATGATTTACAATGACACCAGAGACAAGACCCTCCCGTCAGCATGTGGGATATCTACTTTGTGATGGTTACCTTTTCAAAGGCACTCAATTGTGTATTCCTCGTACATCCCTCCGAGAATTTTTATATGGGAATTACATGCAGGGGGCCTAGCTGGACACTTTGGTCGAGATAAGACCATTGCCTTGGTTGAGGATCTTTTTTATTGGCCTTCTCTTAAAAAGAATGTTGCTCGAATTGTCTCTCAGTGTCGTACCTGTCAACTAAGCAAAACCCGAAAACAGAACACTGGTTTATACACTCCACTCCCTCTTCCACATTCCCCCTGGTGTGACCTTAGTATGGATTTCGTCTTAGGACTCCCAAGGACAGTTACAAAGCATGATGCTATTTTTGTAGTGGTTGATCGATTCTCCAAAATGGCTCACTTCATTCCATGTTCACGGACCACAGATGCATCTCATATAGCTAAATTGTTCTTTAAGGAGATTGTGCGCTTACATGGCCTACCTTCCACCATAGTGTCTGACCGCGATGTTAAATTTGTCAGTTGCTTTTGGAAGACACTTTGGAAGTTATTTGGTACTACTTTGAAGTTTTCCTTTGCTTTTCACCCACAGACTGATGGTCAAACGGAGGTGGTTCACCGTAGTTTGGGAGATTTACTTCGTTGTTTGGTTGGGGACAAGCCAGGGACGTGGGATGTCATTTTACCCATTGCAGAATTTGCTTACAATAACTCTGTCAATCGCACAACAGGTTAAAGTCCATTTGAAATTGTTTACGGCCTATCACCCAAACAACCTCTTGACCTTATTCCACTACCCACTACCTATCGACCTTCAGAGTCTGCCCACACTTTCGCTGAACACATCCATAATCTACATGCTGAGATAAAACGAAAAATTACTTTGAGTAATGAAAATTATAAACTTTCTGCTAATGCACATCGTAGGTTTAAGGAATTTTAGATTGGTGAGTATGTTATGGCTCGTCTTAACCCTGCACGTTTTCCACCCAATGCCATAAAAAAGCTTCATTCCCGTTCCATTGGTCCCTTTGCAGTTACTCGTCGACTCGGATCCAATGCATACGTACTAGACTTACCTCCTGATTTATCTATCAGTCCTATATTCAATGTGGCAGATTTATTTGCTTACCGATGCACATTTGAGCCTCCCGTTTTACCTTCTTCTATGGTTGCAGGTCCCTCTTCTGTTTTGACTCCCCGATTACCGACACAATCTATTGCTCCGAGCGATGTAATTGTGGATGTTCTTGATGATAAATATTTTACTTCTTTGAATGGAGGTGCTCGCCAATTCCTTGTGCGTTTGAAAGAACGTCCTTCCTTTGATGATACTTGGATTACTGAAGACGAATTGCGTCAGCTCACCCCTACTTTGTTGGATTCTTATTTGCAGTTTAACTCACCGGAGTTGAGTTCTTTTCCATTGGGGGAGAATGATGTAGCACGTGATTTTAGAGTTTATGTTAGGCGCAGTAATAGGACTCAAAAGTCCTAATTAGCTGCTGAATTATATTAATTTAGTATTTTATTGGTTAGTATGGTTGTTGGGATATTAGTTTATTATGGTTTGAATTCTATTAAGCCTATAAATAGGCTATGTATGAAGAACATAGGTAGATTGGAATGATTATCAAGCTTTTCCCTAAGTTCTTTCTCTATTTCTTCCCTATCTTCTTCTCTTCTCCCTCTTCCCCTCTATTCTTCTTTCCCCATTTCCCGTCCGGCATAAAAAACAGTAAGGATTCTTCTTTAATCTCTTCATCTCTTTTAGAACTAGCTGATTTATGCTTCTAATAAGGATGATAGCTCCTTCAAAAAACAAAAAAAGGGAACGATAGCTGTGTTTTAGGTGGATCAAGCATGATAAGCAAAAATTAGGGTAAACTAGGGCTTGAGCTACAAAAGAAAGAAAAAAGGTTGACAGTGAAAGAGTACATTCTTGGGTAACTTGAATAGTGTTGTCCGCATTTTTTGTCTTCTTATTGCACTTTATATGAGACAAAGTTGATTGTGTCTTTATTAAATGTATAACTCTTAATATGGACAGGATTTAAAAATTCTAGAGGCATGTTTTAGTTTTCTTTATCTTCCATTATACTGCGTCAGAGGTGAGTTAGGTGCTTGGTGAAAAGCATACTACTTCAGCTTCTTTCTTGATCTTTTGATGCAGAAAATTGACCAAGGGTTTGAATGATGTTATAGAAGATCATGGTCTGGTAAACTTCACAACCTTGGACATTCAGGTAATTTATAGTCTTTGTATCTTTTCCTGTCCTCTATATGATTTTAAAAGGTGGATCAAACCATTGCCACTTCATTTGCTCTCATACAGGACAAAGGAAGCGTGGGAAATCTTGTGAAGTTAATAGACAAAAGCAACGGTTACGTCTTTAGGGGTATAGATTGCAGTGCTGTTGAGTTCAGCAAGATAGCAGCCGGTCCAACTGATTGGGATTACTATAGATATCCTTTGCTGCTTTTTACACTTTCGACTGCAATTTGAAAATGTATTAGTTGTTGTGCCTTTACGGGGCTCCCTGATCCTCATGAATGGCAAGTTGAACCAAGTGATGCTATTTTCTTGCTCTCGATGATTTGCCTTCTCTATTATACTTCTTCACAAACATGCACACACAAAACACAACCAGATTTGTCATCTTTGTTCGCATTTAACCTTCTGCTTTGTGCAACGAAGTTGCACATGAAAGTTACATGTTTCTACTGTTGTTAGCATTGTACATTTTTAAACATCCTTGTAGGTTGCATGCAAGTCCTTTGGATTCATTTATCTCAAACACAATTTAATACGAATGTGTAGATATTCATTGTCATCACTTAGGAAGTCTCCATCAGTCTTTATTGACTGCACAGGCTGATTCCTTCTTCTGCCTGATTTGTTGCTTACATTTTTGTATTGACTTTTTGTCTTGAAACATTTATTGTCAAAAGAAGTGATGAGTGGATTGTTTCTTCTTGACAAATCCCACAACTTTAGCCGTGCAGGAGAAGTATATGGACGATGATAATTTTGACAATTGATAACACTGGAGTTCCGCATCAGCTTTTATGTAAATCCTCTTGGATGGTCTAACTTGATTAGATCAAGAGGTGAACAAAAAACTGTTGGACAACTGGAGGGTCCTGAAATTGTGGTTCTTTCTGCAAGATGTCTTCAGAAAGTTGGTGTATGGATTTCTCGTTTAAGTGGAATGAACTCCAAACGTGTCATTTGGATACTCCGTTTGAGTAGTTATCTACTGGCAATCTATTATAGATTTAACGAAGTCCTAACCAGTTAACAAAGTGCAACTTTAGGTCAGGTGCTTTGGAATGACGCTTATGTGATTCAAGGGTTTCAGTTCTATGAGGATGTAAAACTAAATCCTGAACTCTAAATCCTAGTCAAGTTCCATCAGATATACATATTATTTCTTCATCAAAGAGTGTTTGAATTTCCTAGCTAAAAAGTTTGGACTAAACCATTCAATTTGATGGAGAATATCACATTTACTGCCCCTGAACGATGTGATACAGAAGCAGAGGTCGCATTCATGATGTATATGCACCTCAAATTCAAGGCCAGGATGAGAATGCAGCTAAATTTCTTTAATATTGGAGGCAACTACTGAAAACACGCATGGACAACTCGGTACAAGAATCACATTTGGGGAAACTTGCTGCTGAAATCCAGATACAGCATCAAAGATATTGATCCTACTTTGTGGGATTTCAGTATCGCATAACATGAATCTATGAATAGCTGACAACTTATGGACTTCCATCAAGTCTTCTATATAACTTTTACAATTTCATACTTGCAATAGCTCAGAAAAAGAAAAAAAAAGGCAAGTTCAAACTTTGCAGCGCGAAGCTAAAACGGAACACGGGATGGCTGCTGGCGAACAGAAACAACCACTTTTCCTCACGAAAAACATAAGGCGATCGATTGATACCCTTCAAATCATCTCTTTAAAAATCCTTCTACTCTATTTTTCCATCCAGTCTGTCCCCTATAACTCGCTATTTCTCTTATTATAAGTTTATAACAACCCAAGTTCTATTCAAAATACAGTTCGGTTCCTTCCTTTTATCTCTTTTCACATACAACCCAATACATTACGACAACTATTTCAAACTATCTATCCGAAATACGTTTCTCCAAATTTTTCGTACTATCCAAACCTTTCTCTATCTTTTTCTCATCATACTATTTCGTTTTCCTTTTTTCCAGCCACATCCTCCCCCATTTTATACACCCCTTACAGATCAAATAGTTTATCTATCTCCTCAATCGTTCTTCTGACATCAGTACTCATCTTTTCCACATTCTGCCCAACATCTTTAACTCCCTCTTCCAAATTTACAAAAAATCTTTTTTGCCCACCAAAATTTTTCCATTCTGGTTTCTCTCACATCCTTACTGAAGGCCATCGGCAGCACCATTTTTTCCTTCACTTTGGCACTTCATCTAGGGTTCCAAAACATACAGCTATGGCATCATTGGAATCCATCGAGTCACGTAAGGAAAAGCAGTTAGGACTTCAAACACTTGATAACTACATTCAATTACTAGTCACCTCTGACCCAAAGCAGGAAAAAACACATCAACATACAAGTAACAATCACGTCGGCACAGACCATATCACCAGTCACATGTTGCCACATCAAATACTATGCATGAGTTCCTCTGCCACATCAAATACTATGCATGAGTTCCTCTGCCACATCAAATACTATGCATGAGTTCCTCTGCCACATCAAATACTATGCATGAGTTCCTCTGCCACCTGGACAGGTAAGTCTTTTCACACTCTTTTTCAATGGTTTTCTTTCTCTCTCGTTAATACGTATTCCAAATTCTGGAAGTTCCCCCGATATCCATAATTCTTGTATATCTTCACAAGCTTCTCCTCTCTCTCTTTACATTTTTTTTGTGACTTTCTCTCTCTTCCCACTTCTAACACGTAATAGGACAACCCACATTCTTCACTTCGTTTTTCTTACTGCCTCTGTCCCCTCACCATTTTTATCACTATATATCGACTTCTTCAAATACGTCCATTCTAAATCCCGGATTACAATCCCCATCGAAATCAACACACTTTTCGAAACTTCAATACCTCCATAGTTATATATATCTTCCATCCCTCTCATTTGTCTCCTCCGCTTTTCACTACCTGTATCTCCTTTCACTCCCGGACATTCTCTCTCGCTCAACCTCCTACTCTCTTTACACTTTCAACTCTTTTCTCTCTTCCCGCTGTCAAGAAACTCTCGACATTCCCATCTGCTCCAAATGGTCCACTCTACTCAACATACCTCATCAACCACCTCTGGAACTTCTAGCTCCCCTACTCAGTCTCCAACCCACCATCCCGTCCTCTTGCATCAGCCTATACAGCATACCAGTGCCTCGCAGTCAGCTGTCCTAGTCCGTCCATCAGAGTCCACTTCTTCACTACCTAGTTTTCCACTTTTCCCACAAACCACTCAATTATCAGTTTTTAATCTCACGACCTCGCTTCATCGCGTCACCTTAACAAGGGAATGAACGGATAGAGGCTTAGCACGCATGCAAAATACCCTCGTCATCCTTTTCTCGGGACGCTTCCCGGGTACTATACCTGCCATTGAATCTGCGCTTCAGCATCTCCTTCATGATCCACCAAACACCTAGTCCTGCAAAGGTTATTTCTCATTCCACTTTCCAATCGTTGTACACTGTCATGCAAACCTTCAACATTGTCCTAAAACTCTTCGAGGCGCACACCTCCACCTGTTTAAGTGGCCACGTGAATTTCACGTCGACACTTACATGTTTACCCATGCACCCTTATGGATCCCACTCATCGAACTCCCTCAAATGTTCTACCACGATGAGGCCCTTGTCAGGAATTTAGAAAAATACATAGGTATGGATTTAGAAACCCTAACTTGACAATCAAGCAAACCCTATGCCCGTCTGAAAGTCCTCAAGAACCTTCTCAACCCTAAAATACCAGAACTCGAAGTAGTCACACCCGACAAAACCCAAAACATCCCTGTCTATGTTGAGGGTCGTCCCCGTATATGTACATATTGTATGAGATGGGTCACCCATGACTGTCGAGGAAAGGATCAAGTTGATAATCCTCCCTCTCCACCCCCATACACATTCTGATACATATGAGGCAGACTCTTCGTCTTATCCTCCTACTCGTAATGACCGTCCTTCAACCATAACTTCATGCACTCCCATCCTATCTCTCCTTCTATATCAGGGGCGACAAAAATTTTAACTCCTCACCACTCTTGTCCACTCACCCCATCTCCTGTCATAAATAACTCGCCACTTGATCTAAATGAATCCTTAAACTCTCTTCTCCAATTCCCACATGAGCTCGCTTACCATACATATGTCTCCTGTTACTCTACTCAACCCCTTCCCCACCTCTCGGAAATAATCCCTTCTGAACACTTTCCCTCCTCTTCTAACCTCCCCTCTGTTCGAACTTCCCTCCCTGAACCTCTTAATACAAACACTATCCGCATGTCCATACAACAAATTCCCCAACCACCCATTATCATTATAGACTCATCTTCTAGTTCCGACAACTCTGAAGACCCCTCCGAACGGGATACTCTTGCCTCTAGTTCCCCCACATACACTCCAAGGGAAATATCTATGCCAGTCCTCCCTTCCCATTTGACCCCTCTCCGAAAGAGATTGGCATTCTCACAGCTCTCTCAATACCACACTGAATCAGAAGAAGAAGAATCCCGAGGAATGGCGTTCAAGGTTCCTCACATGGTGAATGGAGCACCCAATCTCCAACCTGAGTTACCAGGTACGAATTCAGTGACCAATGTTTTTTTAAATCTTTTAGCATGTTTAGCACCTTAGCATGGAATATCCAAGGGGCACAAAGTCCCTTGACAAAAAAATGCACTTGCCACTTTCACTCACACACATTAGCCTGATATTATTTATTTATCCGAAACAAAATCAACAAACCCACGAGCTTCTACTACTTACACTTGGCTCACACACTTGTACCCTCATTCCTATATCTTAACGTCTGCGGAACTCATTGGTGGCCAATGGCTACTATGGAAAACATATGTACCTCTCACCGCCCTTAACTTTTCCACAAGTCATATTCATTGCCAAATAGCTCTCCCAAAAAACACTAAAGTATATTATACCTTCATTTACCTCCCACCCCAAATCCGTAGATGGAATATAGCCATTTTAGAATCGGAAAACTATTCCTATCATAAAAATACGGCCTCTATCATTATAGGAGACTTTAATGCTACCCTAACACCATATGAAAATTTTTTCCACTCACAAATCCCCTATAAAGCACATAAACTTTTTCAAGAATTCATTACAAGACATGGATGGCTTCAACTCCCATATACAGGTCCAAATTTTACTTGGACCAATGCAAGAAAAAAATGAAAATATCGCTATGGCCTGATTAGATCGTGCTTTAGTCAATCCTAAATGGCTCCAATATGGCCTCAGTTTCTCACCTCTGTCCTCCACAGGGTCCGTTTTGATCACAATCCTCTTCTCCTCTCACTTATTCCTAATACCAAATCACTTCTTAGACCATTCAAATATCAAGCCATGTGGCTAGAACACGCTTCATATAACCATCTAGTTCAATCCACGAGGAACTCTTACACCCACCCGTACTTATCCACTCCCCCACTGGAACCGCTCAGAGTTTGGAAACTTTCACATCCTTATCCGCCAAAAATCCAAACTATTAGCTCAAACACAAACATTAATACACAATCAACCCCAAAATCAAATTCTCTTAGATAGAGAACTAGAATTACAACATGAAATTATGACACTTACCAGGATTAGACATATTCACACCTTCCAACAAGCTCGTCAATCCTACTTCGAAGACGGAGATGAAAATACTAAATTCTTTCATGTTTTTGCAGCTGCTCGTAGAGAACTTAATAAGATCAAATTCATTTACACACCCCAAGGAAATCTCATAGAAAATTAATCGGATATTCGCCAAGCAGCAATTACATCACAGATATTTTTTCCACCACCACTCCCATATTCACTTTTCCTTTTGCATCAACCAAAAAACTCACAGCTGCTCAATGGCAAATTCTTACCAAACCATTCACAAAAAAAGAACTTAGACTAACACTTTTCTCAATGCACTACTAGAAAAACTATCTCCGCCGGCGGTCGACTTCGTTGGTGGAGAAGCCCAAACCCGCCGGCAGACGCTCCGACGGCGAATGAGACGTAGTCGGCACTGAAGGCTTTGACGGAATAAATCCGCCGACAGAGAATTCCGATTCCGCCAGTGGAATAGACCAGATTTTGTCAGCGGAAAGACCTTCCGCTGGCGGATGGATAATTCGTCGGCAGACGAACAGAATTCATCGGCGGAAGCACTCTCTGCCGAAGAATAACTTTCGTCGGCTGAGTCCTCTCCGCCGACGAATAATGTTCGTTGGCCGAGTCCTCTCCGCCGACGGAATGAATTCGTCGGTGTAATGCAATTCCGCCGATGTTAATAACCGCCGCCGGAATTAATCCAGCAACGTTAATAACCGTCGGCAGAATTATTCCGCCGACGAATGTCTCACCTGTCGCCGGAATTGACCGCTATTATGATCAATTCCGACGATGGGTTAAACCGCCAGCGGAGAATTTTGTAAAAATATGTTTTTTTCAAATTTCGTTTTTTAACTTGATACCTATTACCTGGCATACAATCAGACCATTTCATTACAAAATATTATTTATATTACAATAAATTATTTACGTTTCAAAATATTTACATTACAAACTATTTACATAACAAAAAATTATACAATACGTTTCCACTGCCCTGTTGAAACCAAAAGAAATATACAATCAGAGCAATTAGTTATGCGAGTGATTGATGTCCTGTGGGTTAGAAGGCCCTGCAAATGAACATAAGTTTATAATAAGTGTAATGAAATATGTAAAATTCATAATTATAATTATGTATTTAAAATAATACTAACATGTGGGCGACTGGAGAGAGACTCGCCACTGGTTCAGTTCCTACAACCGAGACTGAATCAACAACATCTGGTCCTTCATTAATTCCCTGTCTTGTCTTCCTTTTGCAATTGTTCCGGTAGAGCTAAGTACTTCGGTGCTCTCGTAACCGCACCCCTACACAGCGCGGTGGTACACCTGTCCCAAGTCATCTCTCATAACCCCCGTGATGGCGCCAAACACCTTATGTATGATAGGTGTCAAATCCGCGGGGTTCGCCGAGTTGTGGACTTGTAGCTCAGTTGTGGTATGGACTAGCCCCTCCTGCATAACAAATAAAACCTAATTAAATCATGCACTTGGTATTAGGAGAAAATGTAAGGAACCTGATAACTTACACATAATGCTGGTGTCTCCTCATCAGGATATGTCCCATATTTTCTCTTGTGCGCCTTAGAGCAAAGATCTCAAAAACATGAAGTTTGAACCTTTTGTTTGTCGCTGTATAAAATTTAATTTCCTAGAATAAGTATTGTGCAATGTTTAAAAATTGAAGTATTGACAAGGCAAATAAAAAAATCAACTCAATACATACCTCTTCTTCTAAAAAACAGGCAAGAGACTTACACCCAAGCGTGTGAGTCGTCTTCAGACACTCTTGGTTCACCTTGTTCTTCACATCACGCCCGGAGTCCTTTACCCCATCCCAGTATTTCAGTAGCAGTGTCCAGTTTTCAGGAGCCATACCTTCAATGGGACAGTTTGCTAACTGTTTTGGGGTCTTTCCATCGTAGTATTGCTTCTTATAGAAGGTACGGTTGTTTCGTATTATTTCCTGCACAACCGGCTGTAGAGCTTTCGTCGCAATGGCTGCAGTCACGGGCTAATCCTTCTCATTAAAAAACATGTATTTTATCTGAAAAAAATGAGTAATGCTAGACACACCTAGCTGACGTACCTATGGGATGTACATGTTAATCAAATCCCTTAAAAATAAATAAATATTTTTTTTTACTAAATCCATTTTTTAGAGGATAAACCCTAGGCATCAATGGTTTAAATTAACAAGTGTGTGGGATAGGTGCGTGGACTAAGTGCAACTGGCATTATTAAAAAAAAATACATTTGGTTAGTACTTACGACTATTACATAAACAAATAGTTAGTTGTTGGTCTTACATTCATTTCTGTGAACCAATTTTTGTAAGCAATGTCTTTCGCGAAGCGACCCATAAAGCGCTCTCCTTTTTTTTATTATGTTAGGGGGCAGGGCAGTCAAATGGAATGCATTTGGGCCGAGCTCACGCCACTGCAGATGTAGCGGGAAATACAATTGACCCCAAATTTGTGTTCCAAGTTGAAAGGACAGGTCATGCTATGCAGATGAGACTATCTGTCAATCATTGATTATGATCGTTGCCGTTTTCTCAAGCATGAATGACGTCGCCCTCACCTTACGCTTCACGCGTGGTATATGAGGCTGTGAATCCTCAATGACATCCGCAGTCCAATTTGGTGGCTGGGTTTCCATGTCCTCCATTGGGACCACCCCTACATTAAATGCACACTTAGTCAACATTAAAATGTCATTTTATGAAGCAGTATCAATGTAATTGTACCTGAATCATCACTCCCAGTGGATTGGTAAGTGGGGAACAACTCCCTAAACTTGCGCATTGATTCTTCTAAAATAGAATTAATTAAACACAAATTAAATAAAGTAAAAATATACAAATAAATTGGGAAATAAAGTTAATGAATATACTAGTACCTACAGACGGAAGCTCTGATGAAGACGAAAGTATTGAGGGAGGGTCGGCTGCAGGAGCCGGGGCTGAAGTCGAAGGGGCTGCAGGAGTCAACCCCGATGGAGAGGGAGCTGCCGGAGCCCGGGCCGATGTCAAAGGGGCTGCTGGAGTCAACCTCGATGGAGAGGGGGCTGCTGGAGCCCGGGCTGATGTCGTCGCCCGGGTGCGTTTGTCCGTAAGTGACACAATGCCCCCCTTTAGTGGCATAATTATCCCGCAAAATAAAGGAATTAAAGACATTAAGTTAGAAGAGAAGAATTGTAATTAACTATTATTTTATGCAGTGGATGCATTTACAAACTTGAATCGATTAAACATATTTCGTGTTACATCCAAGTCGTCACTATTGATCCTTAATCTTTGTCCAAGGTCACGACGCACTCATATAACATCATCTTCATAATTGATGTTTGCTGCATCTCCGACTCCTGCATCTTGTGCCAATAGCAATGCCTCATGTTCTTGTGCCCTTAAACCTTCATCATCTAAGGGGATGTCGTAGGTGTCTCTGGGTCTCCAACGATAGACAATGCTCCAACAAGGTTCAATCAGGTCTTTCGAATAAAATACATATTGTGCTTGACTAGCCCGTCAATAAAGCAACATGTGCCCTTTTTCATATCGTACCATTTGCACTTGAATAGGTGCACAGGTGTCTATGATCCAATATAAACTTTTATAATAAGTTGCAGGACACCATAAAATATCTCATCCCCTACCCCCACTGTTGCAATGCCACTATTTTGTGTGGTCCAATTCAGGTCAGTGGCCTCCGTGTCAAACTTGTAACCATTGCAAAATAACCTTGATACGACATAGGGTCACGAGATGAACCACAGACAAGGTACATTAAATCCTCTGTGTCCACGAAATCAAAGGATATATCGGTTACCTACGCAATACAATTAACCACAAGGTCAACAATTGAGGGACATTCGATACAAACGTAATGCCATCACTCCTATATTCAGGGTAAAAAACTTACTTGTTTTTTATACTGTACAAATTGGTTGTGTTGCTCTCTTTGTATTTGATGCTCAGCCCACTGGGGGTGTAACCCTCTTAAGTGGTTTTTATGTTCCCTTCAAATAACCCAAATACAATAATGAAGAGGAAATTTAATTTATAAATGAGACATATTTTAAAAAAAAAACAATTGATTATACTTACAATAAGTACGGCTGAGTCTCTGGAGTATTGAACAATAAAAAACAATGGAGAGGGTATGCCTCTTCAGTTGTTAGCATATATGGACGAGCAGCCCCCAACGGTCCATCCTCGTATCGTACTGGCCTTGTAACTTTTGATTCCATCCCGTCAATATAACGTGCGCAAAAAGTTGTTACTTCTTCCATCAAGTACCCCTCTGCAATAGAGCCCTTCAGCCGATTCTTATTACGAATGTAAATATTCAATGTAAGCAAATTGCGTTTAATTGAGTATATCCATCTGTAATGACTGACCATCTCGACTTACTACATCTTGGGCACGCATCTAAATCTTTGTATTTATTTCTAAATAGAAAACAATTGTTTAAACATGCATGAAGTTTTTCATAATTCAAACCCAAGTCACTCATCATTTTCCTTGACTCATACCAATTCAGTGGAAACAAATTATCTGAAGGAAAAGTGTGCTTTAGAAGTTGAAGAAGATGCGAAAAAAATTTGGTACTCCATCGATTCAAGCACTTCAAATGGAATAAATGTACCATAAACGACAGTTTTGAGTGTTTCTGACATCCTTCGTACAGTGGTTTGTTTGCCTCATCCATCAGTTGTTCAAATTTGCAGAATGCTGAATCTTCTGCTTTGTGCTCCATATTGGCATCCTTTACGTTTTGCATGCAAGCATCGCACAACATTGTTGTCATCTCTTCGCCGTGACCAGTTTCCACAGCAACGTCAATTTCACGACGTTCGGGCAGTTCCCCGTAATGTCTCCAAGTTCCATACATTGGGACAAATCCATTGAGGACAATGTGGGACTTGATTGTCTGGCATTCATGAAACTTATTGTTTTCACATTTCCAACATGCACAACGCATAACACCGTTTCCCTGCACCCCCAATTGTTGTTTTGCATAATCTATAAAAAAACTGACTCTACCCACAAATCTTGGATGACACTGAGTTGGTTTGGACTTGTACTCATACATCAATTTGCTGTCAGTGAAATAGTCCATCTCCGCACAATTGTTAAAGACAGACTACACACAACAAAGAAATGAGTGTTTAGTACTTTTGGGAGACAATTGTTATTGACCCGATGAAATATGATGGGAGACTATTCCCCCCGGAACAAAAGGATCAAAACCTTCCACCCCCACGCTGGATTTATAGGTTGTACTTTTTTGGTTAGACCATAGGGGTCGGACACCCATATTCCAGGACCATACAAGCCTGTTACATGAAATGCACCAAAACCAAAGCAAGCAAACTCAGAGAGAAATAAATGAATTCCAAAGATCTTGGGCAAATTCGAGGGTTTTCCCGTACGTTCATCACAGAACACCTACTGTCCCTATATATGCATCTCACTATGTCCAATTCTCCTCCTCTTACTTCCACACTTCCAATCGGTTGGACTTCCTTCATGTGGAAGAGAATTTGAAAAATGACAATTGCGAGCACACAAGTTACGGAACAGTAGTACATTATTGTGTGAAATTCCCATCGAATACTACAAACCAATATTACTAGTACAGCTAATTCACTCCCAAATTTCTATCAAGTAGAGAGAAATCGAGAGAAACAAAAACTTGAGAGAGACCTGAGGGCGTGAAAACAAGATATAGAGAGAACTCAGAAATAGAATTTCAGACACTAAAAGATTTTCAAAGAGAGTTAGAAATAGCATTTAAGTGGAGAGAAAAATGAGAGAGAGAAACCGAGACTAGATCAGATAGAGAAAAAGAGAGGGAGAGAGAGATAGTGAAGAAATAAGAGATAGAACTTTAATAAAATTCTGAAACAGAATTTAAGAGAAAACCGAGTGAGATAGAAATTTAGCAATAGAGAAATGAGAGAGAAAACAGAGAGGAGAGAGAGAGAGAGAGAGAGAGAGAGAGAGAGAGAGAGAGAGAGAGAGAGAGAGAAAGAAAGAGAGAGAGAAAACGAAAAGTGAAAGAGAGAAAACGAAAAGAGAGAGAGAGAGAGAGAGAGAGAGAGAGAGAGAGAGAGAGAGAGAGAGAGAGAGAGAGAGAGAGAGAGAGAGAGAGAGAAAGAGAGAGAGAGAGAGAGAGACAAGAGAGAGAGAGAGAGAGAGAGAGAGAGAGAGAGAAAGAGAGAGAGAGAGAGAGAGAGAGAGAGAGAAAACGGAAAGAGAGAGGAGAGAGAGAGAGAGAGAGAGAGACAGAGAAAGTTTTAAGGAGATGATTGAGAGTGCAAAGTAGGGAGTGAGAGAGAAAGAGAAAGATAAGAGCTGGCTTACGTCATAGTCCACTTATAAAGATTCCTCTTTTTCGGAGAAATCGAATATATGACGTCATGGATTACGTCACAGTTAACTCCTTTTTTATCTGAGTGGTGTTGTCCACTATCTCGATATGCGAGATTGCGCTAAATGGGAAGATTGCCGAACAATTGTTCACCCAATATTTATAGACGTGGAGACCACCGTCTAATTACATCTGTCCACTACATTTTTATCTTGGTAAGGACCACCAGATTGAATAATTAATCATAACCTTCTTCTTCTGTGAATGCTCGCATTCGAGTAATTCACAAGCAATTCTTTGAGTTTCTTTAGTACAAGGAAACTCATGATTTAAAATAGACTCTCTGATTGCAGAAAGATATCTGTCTTGGCAATTTGCACCTTCGTCAATAACAAGGATCCAATTGTCTCCTTTGGTGAGGGTCCTTTTATTTTGAGTCATCAAAACTTTGATGCTCTGGGCTAAAGCTCTCATTCCTTGTGCCCTTTTTGAAGTAATCCAATTTTTTTTTAGATTAGGAATCCGATGTGGTATTCCTATCTCAAAGGTAATTTTTCCACATAATCCAATTGAAATGATATGAAATCCCGAAAGGAGCTTAGAGAAATCCCATTCCGGAGAAATTGATAAAAACTTGAGATAAATAGACTGACCTTTTGATTCATGCTAAACCATCTCTCGGAAAAGATCGTCGAAGAGGCAGGTGATTTCAAAGAGGTCTTTGCCTGGATAAATAGTATCCATGTATCAATAGGATACTAGTTTGTAGACGAAATGCGGATCTTCTTTTGCCTTTGAAGATATTCTAGGGTAAATAAATCTTTCTTCTCCCTTGGTTTCATTCATTAACTCTGGGGTTAAATAGATTGTGTATTCATAATTTTGAATCTCCATCAGAAAAATAGGAGAAATATTAAAATACATAAAATACAGCCGAAACCTTTTAAAAAATTATTTCAAATAAATATTCCTTTTATTATGTCTCCGAAAGCTTGGCACATAGAGAGATAATATTTTGGAAAATATTTTATTCGCGACCTTCCGCAGTAACGTATTGTAAAGAAAGACGTATTGGCATATGAGGTAGAACCTTCCATACAGCTGTATTGTCTTTAACTTTACTTATTGTCAAAGCAGAATTTCTGAACAAAATTTTGTTTGACTTAATTGTCCTAGGAAACATAGCTCTGATACCAAGTGAAGGGCAAAGAAAATTAAACTGAAAAATTCAGAATAAAATCTTTGGGTAATAATCAATCTTTCGAAAAAATAGATCGCCAAATATAATTACTTCTTCGTTCGTCGCATTCTTCTTGCGAAAGACGAATAATAAGTTTACAATAAAATATTTCCCAATTATCTTCTTCCGGTAATTCTTTACCAAATAATGTAACTTTATTTTTTGAAATTCTAACTACCGGAAAACTTCCGACGGGAGTTTTATAGATTTTTAATTTGTCTGACATGATAATTTCAAGATCAGGTTTTTAAAAAATATGGATGAAAATAGGGCAAACTATTTCTTTCCGACTTGTTTTTCTAAATAGAAAAAAGTAAGCAGAGAATTGAGAGGTAAAAAGACTTTCTAGTAATAGAAGAAGTTAAGATAGAAAGACATACCGCTAAGTATGCTAGTCTTCTCGGGAGTTGCATCGTTTCAAAACGATTTTCACGAGAGCTTTAAAGAGAAACCTTTTGAAGAACCAGTCGAATTGATACTTAACGCCTCCTGCCTCAACGGTACTTTTTCACCTATTTTGTCGGCTTACGGCTTTCTCTAATTCCTTGTTTTCTTCAGGACTTTTCTCTTAAGCTCACTGAACTATGACTTCTTCCTATGTAGATAACTTCGGAATGTTTTCTTTCTTTTCTTCTTCACTTACTATAAAATCTTCTAATCGCTCAACTTCTACAAACTTGATTTAAGAAAAACTTTCGAAAGGAAATAGTAGCCCTAACTAGGGTCTACTCCATATTTATTGAAAATCACTCAAGATCTTACAAGATTACAAACTGAAATATTGACAAACAAACTAAGGAAACTTCAAGAACACTCAAGATCACTCAAGATCACTCAAGCACACACAAACTTCTCCTTCTTCTTTTCTCCTCTGATTTTCCGATGCCTTCAGAGTGAAATGGCCTCGGGTTATATAGGCGAGAAAAGGAATCTATGACGTCATGGCTTACATCATAGTTCACTTATTAAGATTCCTCCTTATCGGAGAAATCGAGTCAATGACATCATGGATTACGTCACAGATAACTCCTTTTTATCTAAGTGGTGTGGTCCACTATCTCAATAAGCAAGATTGCGTTAAATAAAAATATTCCCGAACAATTGTTCACCCAATATTTATAGACGTGGAGACCACCGTCTAATTACATCTGTCCACTACATTTTTATCCTGGTAGGGACCACCAGACTGAATTAATTAATTGTAACCTTCTTCTTCTACGAATGCTCGCATCCGGGTAATTCACAAGCAATTCTTTGAGTTTCTTTAGAACAAGGAAACTCATGATTTAAAATAGACTCTCTGAATGCAGAAAGATATCTGTCTTGGCAATTTGCACCTTCATCGGTAACAAGGATCCAATTGTCTCCTTTGGCGAGTGTCCTTTTATTTTGAGTCATCAAAACTTTGATGCTCTGGGCTAATGCTCTCATTCCTTGAGCCCTTTTTGAAGTTATCCAATTTTTGTTCAGATTTGGAATCCGATGAGGAATTCAAATCTCAAAAGTAATTTTTCCACAGAATCCAATGGAAATGATATGAAATCCAGAGAGGAGCTTAGAGAAATCCCATTCCGGGGAAATTGATAAAAATTTGAGATAAATAGACTGACCTCTTGATTCATGCTGTACCGTCTCTCGGAAAAGATCATCGAAGAGGCAGGTGATTTCAAAGAAGTCTTTGCCTAGGTAAATAGTATCCATAAATCCATAGGATACTAGCTTGTAGACGAATTGCTGATCTTCTTTCGCCTTTGAAGATATTCTAGGGTAAATAGATCTTTCTTTGTTTTTGAAATTGGTCGGAGAGTCTAAACTGATAGATCTTTCGGGCGAAGTCCAAATAATATTCTTCTCCGAAGCAAAGATTTTCTTTTGAATTATTAACTGTAAAAGTTCGTTTTAAGTTAGGTCGATGAGAAATTTCTTCCTGTTCATTCGTCGGGGCTTCCTTGCTACTGGATTCAGTAGTTTCAGGTCCACCACTGCTTTCATTCGTCTTGCCTTGTTTTGGGGTTTTGCTGGATTCAGCAATGTCTGGCAAGGTCTTCTCAATTCCTTCAATTCCTCTTTTGATAGAAAAAGTCAGACTATGAAATATGGCGATATGTTTCTGAAGAGTATCTGACATTGGTTCAAGGCATTCTTCAAGAACTTGAAGTCCTTCATCAATGTCGTTACTTCTTCTTTTAATATTCCCAGTTCGAACTTTGTAATGTCCATTCTGTTATTGTTTTTAGAGAACAATAAAAACTTACTGTCACAATTATAGTTTGTGAGACTGTGGGATAATTCCCTTTTAAAGTCCATAGGACTCTGTAATTAGCTTAAAACTGATTAGACTTAGTGGGACGAAACCCTTTTTGTGGGACGAAACCCTTATTGTGAGAAAACCCTTCATGCATCAATTATACTGTATAAGAAGCACAATTCTTGTTAGAAAATCGGCTAAAAAATTGTCTTTTCCTTTAATATGGTGAATATCAAATTTGTACATAGAAAGAAAAGCTTGCCAGCGATTCAATCGTCTACATTGAGGTTCGTTCAAAGATTGTTTTCTCTATTAATCCTTTTATTGCAGAATTATCAGTTAAAACAGAAAATCTTTTTTCATAAAGAAATAGAGAGAATTTTTTAATTCCTCTTATTATAGCAAGTAATTATTTTTCATGTACAGTATAATTAATTTCAGCAGAGTTAAAACTTCCATAAGCATATCTGAAAATTTTATTTAAATCATTTTTTAAAGTTACATTCCAATATTCATCAGAAGCATCACATTGTAAAATTAATTTATCAGAAGCATCACATTGTAAAATTAATTTATCAGAAGCATCACATTGTAAAATTAATTTATCAGAAGCATCACATTGTAAAATTAATTTATCAGAAGCATCACATTGTAAAATTAATTTATCAGAAGCATCACATTGTAAAATTAATTTATCAGAAGCATCGCATTGTAAAATTAATTTATCAGAAGCATCACATTGTAAAATTAATTTATCAGAAGCATCACATTGTAAAATTAATTTATCAGAATCAGAAGGTAATTCTAATAAACGAAGATTAGCACAGATTTGTTTAATCTGTTTAATACATTATGTGTGTTCAGAAGTCCATCCCGAAGTACAAGACAGTCTAAGTAATTTAGAAATGGGATGTGTGAATTTTTTATAATTATCAATAAATCCTGAAGCATAATTTAGACATCCTAAAAATTGTTGAATTTGTTTCTTATTTTCTAAAATGTTTGGAAAGGCTAAAATCTTTTTTGAAATGTGAGTCTGCAATTGTATTCCATTCAAAGAAATATGAAATCTAAGGAATTCTATTTGAGATTTATTTAAAATCGCTTTCTTTTTAGAAAGACAAATCCCATTTTCGATGTATAATTTAGAAAATATATGTAGATGTGAAAGACGATCCTTTAAATTTGAAGAACAAATAAGGATATCATCTACATAAACATGAATAAATTCATGATATTTACCAAAGATGGTATCAATTCTTCGTTGATAAATTTGAGGGGCATTTTTCAAGCCAAAGGGCATTACTAACCATTCGTAATGACCTTGAGGAGTAGAAAAAGCTGTTAAAGGAATAGGTTTTTCTTCTATTTGGATTTGCCAAAATCCGGATTTACAATCAAATTTTGAAAAGAAATGTTTTCCTCTAGCGAGATTAAGCAAGCAGTCTTTATTAGGGAGAAAATATCCGTCAAAAGAACTATATTTATTGAGTTCTTTATAATTAATGACCATTGTAGCTTTTCCTCGGAGAATTTCTGCATGGTTTCTAACCATAAAAGCAGGACTAGAATGAGGACTATGAGATTTTTGTATAAGCTTTTGGCTGAGTAAGTCCTTGATTTGGATGGCAAATTCTTTGCGATCATCTTCAGTATACATCATTGGTTGTACTCGTATGAGTACTGACTCGGTAAGCTTAATTTCAGCCCTAGGATGCGAAGGATCCCAAAATTGGAGAAGTTTTTCTCCGAAAGGAAATTTCATCTGAGAAATTAGATCAGTTCGTTGTACTGAGATTTTACATGTTAAAATTGAAACTTCCAGAGGAACTTTCATAAATTTCCTATCACCATGCGATGCTGGCTGAACTCTGTAGGGTTTGAACTCTCGAGGGACATGTACCCAGTGGTTACAGGGTGTTAAGAAACTAACCATATGGGTGGTCTGTTTATAGACTTGGAAACGTTGAATAAAATCATTTCCAAGGAGAAGATCTAAGCTGATTGTATCATGACTAATGATACGTGGGACTTTTACTATTTTTGAACCAAGTAGAATTTCCTGTTCATCTATATAATCACAAACAGAAGAGACACCATTGATTCCAGTTATGGTGACTTTTTTTTTATCATTTTTCCAAGTTGGTAAAATGTGTTTTTGACCGATGGAGACTTCAGCTCCAGTGTCTATTCATGCACAAAGCATAAGATCATTCAAAGAAATTCGAATAGAAATACTAACAGGAATTCCTTGTGTTTTCATAATTTAAAACAAGAGACGCGTTGTCCCTTAAAGGTGGCAATAAACTTTTCAGGGGTATTGAATAGTCGGTCATTCGAGAGAGGAAGGAATTACCAAGTATAATATCAAAAGCATCAGCAGTCATGAGAGGATCTATATAGCAAGGAATTATAAGTTCTCTTTCGATAAATTGGATGGGAACTAAAACCTCAAAATCCATTTGAACAATATGTCCATTATGACTCTGATATCGGATAGAAGGAACTCTACATGGATTAAGACTTCCTATTCTAAGGGTTTTAATGTGATTTTGAGAGGCTCCAGTGTCTAGCAGAATGCGATTATCCCTGAAATCATGTCCATTAAAATAAGAGGCTTTCAAAGTATAAAAAGGAGGTGTTGAGAAAGAATTTCTTGGAGGGACAAATATAGGGACGGTTTTAAAGTGTATTGAAGAATTATTAGATTCCCCTCAGATTAGCTGACCATCTCTAAAAAGGACTACTTTCTAAATTGTAATTTTCAGGAAAACTGGGGTTTTCGAAAACTGGTTGAACAACCTGAAAAATTCATCACAGAGTTTATTAATTGTAATAAATTTTTCTGTTGAAAGATGTTCGGCATAATTCGAATTGGTGAAGGTAAAAAGTCCAGAGTAAAAAATAGAAAAGATAGCATTTCCAGATTTTTGAATATTTTGTCGATGAAACTTAAAATAAAGCCTTAATGTGTCTTTTAAGTTTTTGTCGAAAATTGAAATGCAATAATTAGATCTTTCTCTGAACAAAAGTTTTTTGTAAATCAAATTTCCTTCTATAGTCCTAAATGAGAATCATTAGCATTTCGAAATCTTCGGTCATGAAGATTTAAGGTAATTGGAGAGTCTATTCCTGGTTTGAATAAGGACTTGACTAAAATTTGTATTTCAGAAATATAGACATAATTAATATTTTGTCTATCTTCATGTTTTATTTTTCTTAAAGCACATTTAACTGTATTTTGGGTAATTAGATTCAAATTTACAGACCCATTAATTTGATCAATTAACATAGGGTTTTCAATTTCACGATATTCATGATTCTCAATCTGTATTCTAGAAAAGAAATTTCTAATATTTTCTGAAAAAAGATCTTCTAGATCTATCATCTTGTAATTGTAGGTCACAGACCATTTTTAATTTGGATTTATCAAAGGTGGCTTTAAGATCATAACCTCTTGGTCCTTCATAGACTTCGGTGCTATCTAATTCTGGGATAGAACTAATCTCAGTATTTGGATAGGTTTGAATTTCACTAGTTAGTTCAGATTGACTCATTCTGAAGTAGAGCTAGAGGAGTAGTTAGATTCAGAACTAGTTTTGGAGGATAATTTGAATTCAATTAAAGACTCATCGGAAGAGATTTCAGAATGGTTAAATTCTTCATAAATCAAAGAAACGAATTTGTTTCTTAGGTTTCGGACATTCATTTGCATAATGTCCTTCTTCATTACAATTCCAACATTTACAACTTTTATTTTTCTTTAGAAAAATTTATTTTTTCCTAAAATAGTTTGTTTTAGGGTTTATTTTGTTTTTTTGAAAATCGTTTTAGATTTTTATGTTTTTTATTTTTTGAAGTAGATTTTTGTTTTGAAAAAGATTTCTTCTTTTTATCTGTTTTGCATCCCCATTGAGAAGCATGTGGAATTAATTCACAGGAAATAGTATTTTTAATGTTTTTACTCTGTCTATTCAATCTTCTCATTTCACAAATTCTTGCTAATTCTGTTTTCAAAAATCTAATTCTTCCTTGTAAAGTTCCATTATAGGGGTCAGAAGATGTTTTCATGAATTTTTCAAATTCTCTGTTAAAATATAAATTCCAAGGAAAAGGTAAGTTTTGAAAGTACATATTGAGCCAAATATCTTGGTTTTCAAGATGATTATACTGATGATAATAATATTTAGCAAATTCGCAGGAATATTCTATGACATATTGCATATTAGAAATAGAAAGGTTAGTGAGTTTCATTTGAGATTCTTTTAAAGTTTCTTTCGAAGCTTCTCTAGGATTTAGGTGGTTTCTTCCATCAAATTCTTTTAGAATCACATTAGCAAAATATTGAGCAGCTTGATCATCTTTTCCAGCAATAAAAAAGGTTTTAATTGTTTCTTCAATTAAATGAATATCATTTTTTGCTAATCCTTTAAATCAATTTGAAACATTTCCATCTATGCTTGCAATTAAAATCCAGGCTCTTTTCATAAAATCTAAATCAGGATGGCTTATGAAATACATAGCCATACTTGTTTGCCATTTAGTTACTATTTCTTGTATATCGAAAACACAATCAAGATTTAATTTAGTTCCTTCAGTATCAAGGGATAGAGAAGGGTCAATCTTTGGTTTTAATAAAATGATATATTTATCAGATTTAGATTTTCTCTTTTCTGTCCGTTGTTAGAAAAATATTTTTTGGAGAAAAAAGGAGAATCTTCAAATTCTTCTTTAACCTCTGTTCGAGGTCTCGAATTAGAATCAGGATTGAAATCAGTAGGACCACTAGAATTTCCAGTGTTATTTTGATTCATTTTGACTTCATAAGAATCTAAAAATTCAAGGTTATCAAAATTTTTGGTAAGATCTTCAAGGAAATCTTCCATCTAAGAAATTACTTCTTTTCCTTTTCCTTTATCAGAAACAAGGAGAGCTAAAGTTTTCTCTCAATTTTTCTTTTCCTCATTTTCCTCATTTTCTTTTCTATTTTCTTTAAGTTTTTTATTTTATTTTCCTTTGGTTTTCCAAAACGATAACCAAATTCTTGAATTTCATACTGAAGAACAGTTAAATTATTTTTTAAAGAAATTATATCATTTTTCAAGAATTTTATTTCAAAGAGGATTTCTTTTAAAGAATGAGTTATTGATTCCATTTAATCAAAAGAAATACTAGACCACTCTTCCTAATCGTAATCATAATTATTATTATAGTATTCAAAACCATCGAAATCATTATCATCTAAATAACATTCTTCAGAAAACCTATCAAAAGAATCAGGTTCAATATCTTCAATTTCTTTGCATAAAATAAGAAACATAATTTCTTGACTTAATTCGGTAGGTAATTGTTTGAGGGCAATTAAGCTTAGAAAAACTCTTTCTTGTCCCATGGTTTCATTTATTAACTCTGGGGTTAAATAGATTGCGTATTCTTGATTTTGAATCTCCATCTGAAAAATAGGAGAAATATTAAAATACATAAAATACAGCCGAAACCTTTTAAAAAATTATTTCAAATAAATATTCCTTATATTATGTCTCCGAAAGCTTGGCACATAGAGAGATGATATTTTGGAAATTATTTTGTTCGCGACCTTCCGCAGTAACGTATTGTAAAGAAAGACGTATTGGCATATGAGGTAGAACCTTCCATACAGCCGTATTGTCTTTAACTTTACTTATTGTCAAAGCAGAATTTCTGAACAAAATTTTGTTTGACTTAATTGTCCAAGGAAACATTGCTCTGATACCAAGTGAAGGGCAAAGAAAATTAAATTGAAAAATTCAGAATAAAATCTTTGGGTAATAATCAATCTTTCGAAAAAATAGATTGCCAAATATAATTACTTCTTCGTTCGTCGCATTCTTCTTGCGAAAGACGAATAATAAGTTTACAATAAAATATTTCCCAATTATCTTCTTCTGGTAATTCTTTACCAAATAATGTAACTTTATTTTTTGAAATTCTAACTACCGAAAAACTTTCGACAGGAGTTTTATAGATTTTTAATTTGTCAGACATGATAATTTCAAGATCAGGTTTTTCAAAAATATTGATGAAAATAGGGCAAACTATTTCTTTCCGACTTGTTTTTCTAAATAGGGAAAAGTAAGCAGAGAATTGAGAGCTAAAAAGACTTTATAGTAATAGAAAGGCATACCGCTAATTATCCTGGTCATCTTGGGAGTTGCATCGTTTCAAAACGATTTTCACTAGAGCTTTAAAGAGAAACCTTCAGAAGAACCAGTCGAACAGAGTGACAGAAATCAGAAAGAAAACCGAGAGAGCGGAAGACAAAAGGAGGAGAGATAGAAAGAGAAAGACAAAAGAGATAGAGGGAGAGAAAATTAAATTCGGAAACGTAATTTGGGAGAAAACCGAGGGAGAAAGAAATTTAACAAGAGAGAAATGAGAGAGAGAGAGAGAGAGAGAGAGAGAGAGAGGAGGATGAAGGTTTAAGGAGAGGGAATTCAGGGAGAAAACAGATTAGACAGAAATCAGAAAGAAAACCAAGAGAATGGGAGTGAAATGGAGGGAGAGAGAGAGAGAGAGAAAGAGAGATAAGAGAGATAGAAGGAGAGAAAATTATATTTGGAAACATAATTTGGGAGAAAACGGTGGGAGAAAGAAATTAGAGAAAATTCAATTTGGAAACATAATTTGGGAGAAAACGGTGGGTGAAAGAAATTTAACTAGAGAGAAATGAGAGAGAAAACAGTAAGAGAGAGAGAGAGAAAACTAAATTCGGAAACGTAATTTGGGAGAAAACCGAGGGAGAGAAATTTAACTAGTGAGAAATGAGAGAGAGAGAGAGAGAGAGAGAGAGAGAGAGAGAGAGAGAGAGAGAGAGAGAGAGAGAGAGAGAGAGAGAGAGAGAGAGAGGAAGATTGAAGGAGTGGGAATTCAGGGAGAACACAGAGAGACATAAATCAGAGAGAACCAAGAGGGAGAGAAAAGGAGGGAGAGAGAGAGAAAGAGAAAGATAAGAGAGATAGATGGAGAGAAAATTAAGATTCGGAAACGTAATTTGGGAGAAAACTGAGGGAGAAACAAATTTAACTAGAGAGAAATGAGATAGAGAAAGAGAAAGATAAGAGAGATAGAGGGAGAGAATTAAATTTTGAAACAGAATTTAGCAGAAAACCGTGTGATATAGAAAGTTACTATACAGAAATGAGAGAGAGAAAAGAGAGAGAGAGAGAGAGAGAGAGAGAGAGAGAGGAAGATTTAAGGAGAGGGAATTCAAGGAGAAAACAGAGAGACATAAAACAGAAAGAAAACAGAAAGAGAGAGAGAGAGATTGTGGGAGAAAAAAGGAAGGAGAGAGAGAAAGAAAGATAAGAGAGATAGAGGGAGAGAAAATTAAATTCGGAAACGTAATTTGGGAGTAAACTGAGGGAGAAAGAAATTTAACTAGAGAGAAATGAGAGAGAAAACAGAAAGAGAGAGAGAGAGAGAGAGAGAGAGAGAGAGAGAGAGAGAGAGAGAGAGAGAGAGAGAGAGAGAGAGAGAGAGAGAGAGAGAGAGAGAGAGAGAGGACGTTTTAAGGAGAGGGAATTCAGGGAGAAAACAGAGACAGAAATCAGAAAGAGAACCGAGAGAGAGGGAGAGAAAAGGAGGGAGAGAAAGAAAGAGAAAGATAAGGGATAGAGGGAGAGAAAATTAAATTCGGAAACATAATTTGGGTGAAAATAGAGAGAGAAAGAAATTTAATTAGAGAGAAATGAGAGAGAAAATGAAATTTGGAAACGTAATTTTGGAGGAAACCAAGGGAGAAAGAAATTTAAACTTGAGAGAAATGAGTGAGAAAGCAGTAAGAGAGAGAGAGAGAGAGAGAGAGAGAGAGAGAGAGAGAGAGAGAGAGAGAGAGAGAGAGAGAGAGAGAGAGAGAGAGAGAGAGAGAGGGTGAGAGAGAGAGAGAGAGAGAGAGAGAGGAAGATTTAAGGAGAGGGAATTCAGCGAGAAACAGAGAGATAAATCAGAGAGAAACAGTAACTGAATTATAAACACATCCACCATCGAATATCATTCAACACATAATTACACACCATCGATTTTGAGAGAAACACACCAGTACACATCCACCATCGAATATCATTCAACACATAATTACACACCATCTATTTTGAGAGAAACACACCAGTAACTGGATTATAAGAATCATTCAACACATAATTAAATACCATAGAAAAATCAATCAACTAAACAAAACTGCAACTATAAATCAAATAACAGAAGATAAAAACCTTAATGAAGAATTATTTCTAACAGATGCTACTCTGTAATTAAATAAGGTACTTACTGTAATGGAGAAGGTGCTCACTACTCTCAGCCAGTGGTTTTTGGTGATCGCAGTTGGTCTCCGATGGCCCTGGACGGTCACCTTCTCTTGCTGGTGGTCAACAGAGGGTATGAGGTAGGAGAAACTGCAGCTCGGAGGGAGGCAAAGAGAAATATGCAGTGTTATGAGAATAAGGAGAAAAGGGGAAGAAAAGGAAATAAATAGAACCAAAAAAAAAATTACCTGCGGTGAAGGGGGAAAGCCTTCCGTCAACGGCGACGAAGTCGGAGGGGTTCGACGTCGGGAGGGCGGCCGGAACGCAGAGGACACTGCTAGAAATCGCCCTGAGAGCGTCGTTGAAGATGGGTCTTCGGCCGGAGGAGTACGTGCAATGCCGAGACGAGGAAAACGCCGGAGGTACGGTTTTGCGCGTTGGTTCTCTTCGGCAAAATCATCGAACAATTTCCAAGGTGGGTGAAGGAAAAGAGAAGGCTCTCGCCCGTTACTCGTGTCGTGCGCGCTCGCGTTACGTGCGTAACAGTGTGCAGGAACTTAGGTCCAAATCCGGCCCAAGTGCCAGATTTCCTTCCGTTGGCAGTTGGGTCGGATGCTTCGATATTTCGCCGACGAGTCATACATGACCGGCGGCGGAATGGTCTTTCCGCCGACGAAAAAATTTCCTTCCACCTTCGGAGGCTATAATTCTAGTAGTGATGGATTCCTATAAAGCCCCAAGCCCCGATGGCTTTCACCCTATTTTTTTCAAGCATCATTCGAAATTACACAATTTGCAGACAATGTTCTTAGTGGGTTCCATAAAAATTTCTTTGAACCAAACGTTTTTTATTTTTCTACCTAAAACATCAACTCCCAAAACATTATCTGATTACCGACTTATTAGTCTTTGCAATGTTATCAATCGTATTTTCACCGAAATATTCGCACGCAGACTAGCCCAAATTTTTCTATCACTTATCTCACAGACTCAAGCGGCCTTTCTCAAAGGGCGGCAACTAACTGATCACATTCTCCTCACATGAAATTCTCAAATCCTTTCAACTCAAAAGAAAAAAAAACACTCTTATTTAGGCATCAGACTTGACCTTAGAAAAGTTTTTGACACAATGTCATGGTCTTTCATAGATCATACTCTACATACCTTTAACTTCCCACGACAATAGCGAGACCTTATTAAATCATGCATTACATTTCCCACCTTTCAAGTCCTCATTAATGGTATCCCATCGGAAATTATAACACCAAAGTATGGCCTCAGACAAGGGGATCCCCTCTCCCCTCTTCTATATATCCTTGCAACAAAACTTCTGTCCTCAAAAATTCAAGAAAAAACTTGTCAATCCCCAATTCAACCCTGGCAACCAAAGCCTTCTGTCGGCCATATGCAACCTTAATTTTGTAGATGATATACTTTTCTTTGGCAAAGCCGATGTAACAACTCCAACCACAATACATTTGATTTTTCAAGATTATGCTAAACATGTCGGCCAACACATCAATCCAACTAAATCCTCCATTTTTTCTGCACAATAGTATCAAAACCCACCAGAATACCACTGTCTAACCTTCTTTCTTTTCCATTGTCAAATACATTAGGTAAATATCTAGGTACAATCATACCTACCTCAATGCTTACATCTGAAAACTACACTCCAATTCTTACAAACATCACACAGAAACTATCAGGATGGAAACAGAAATCCCTATCTCTAGCAAGTAGAACAATACTTATCAGATCTGTCTTATCTAATATCCCTTTACATATTCTAACCTGCTTTCCCATTCCTCTCAAATTCCTAAATTTAATTGAAACTCTTCCTCGAAACTTTTTGTGGTCATACAAATCTTCTCCCAAAGTACACCTGATAAATTGGCAACAAATCTCCCTCCCTCTTGGAGAAGTAGGTTTTGATATTAGAAATCTTTGTTCACTAAATCTTGCATTTAGACTTAAACCCCTCTGGCTTATGTATACATGTCCATCATCCTTGTGGGTTACATATATGAGATCCCGATATGGTCATAATCTCCAGGCTCCCCTCCCCACCTCAAAACAAGGCACTTCATTTCTATGGAAAAGCCTTCACCCTCTACTCCCATTATTTAAAGAATAATGATATCAGTACTTCATGATTTTACTTCGAGGTTTTACATCCTAACGTGGCTGCATAGTTGGCGGTCAATACTCTCCCTAAGCATAAATTCTTGGTCTGTAGACCTTTTATGTAGACAAGGCATGTCAGTCAACCCTAATTGTATACTCTGCAAATCATATTTAGAATCTCCCACACACATCTTCATCAAATGTCCCTTTGGCAATTACTTCAACCTCATACTACACTTGCTCCTACCTTTGATTCACTCCGGCCTTTTTTTCACATACTTTTCAATGCTAAACCAACAAAACATCTTCCAAGAATCCACACACTTATCTTTCTCTTTATGGGAAATTTGGTGCACCAGAATGAAAGCTAGATTTGAAAATAAAGTTTCCACACCATCGTATCCTATCCATAACCAACAATATTACCCGATCGAAAAACATCCCCCTCCATACCAAGCACCCTCAGTGTCACGCCGCTAGAGGATGCGAAGCACAATCTTGCTCCTTAGTGGCGTGCGGCCTAGCCTCCAAGCCCGTCTGGATGCTAGTCAGCCTCTTGGAAGAAGTTTAGCACAAGAACACTCTTGTTCTTGGTGCTAGAACTCTCTCTAAACTCAAGCACAAGGGAGACTCCGAATTTGGGAGGAAAGAACTCTTCTATTGAATGAATGAAATACAAGCCTTGTACATGGCTATTTATAGATTACAAAACCTCCCGTGGTTGGTGACACCTATCAAGCACTTCTCTAAGTGTTTGCCAACCAATGCCAACTCATGCCAACCCATAGATTCCCACTACCCCTATGAGTTGTTGCCAACTAGCAAGCACTTATCCCATGTGCTTGCCAACTCATTGTTGACCACCAACTCTCTTAGTTGTTGCCAACTAGCAAGCACTTATCCCATGTGTGCTTGCCAACTCACACTTGCCACATCACCACCCTAGTCATGTGCCACCTCGTGTGCCACGTCATGCAAGTGCCATGTCATCCGCCAAATGCATGTGATTGCTCCTTGTAGATGCATGCAAGGAGTTGCGGGCGTCTTGAGCAGCCCCAAGCGCCGCATCCGCACTTGGTAGATGCGTATGCGCCCCGCGCGGATCCGTGAGTTCAAGTTGTGCATGCGCGTTTGTGGCGTGCATGCTGGTCGGTTGGTTGTCCATGCACATGTATGTGCGCGTCCGCCCCTCGCCGAGCCATCTTGCGCATGTCCGCACATGGACGTTGCGTGTTTAGGCATAGGAAAGTCGCGCCCCGTATCATGCTCCCACCGCCATAAGGCAGACGTCCTCGTCTGCTTGCGCCCCTGCTATGCTGGGACCTCCTCCTCCTTGAGTTGCCAAAGTTTTGTGGTTTGGCACCGGGTTCCGTCTCATGAACAATACCTTTTCTTGGGGAAAGTTGGGGCAGCAACTCTTTAGCCTTGTCTCCTTTGTCTTCTGTTGAAGCTGCAACATGAGTAATTTCCTCTTCCTTAAGACCATTCTTAAGTTGGAGGGCGGTTAGCATTATATCCTTTCCTTTTACAATATTCGTTTGTGTCTCAGAAAGTGTACAAGGTCCACCCTCATCAAGGATCCCTACAATTCCCAAATGTGGCACCACATATGCCTTACATTTTAACATAAAATCCATCCCCAAAATTACATTAAAATCGTCCATTGGAACCACAGAAAAATCCAAAGTTCCTACCCACTTACCAAGGGTAATCGGAACGTTTCTAGCAACACCGGCCACTGCCTTGGCTGCCGAATTAACAGCCTTAATCTCGACTGTTGTCCGCCTCTAACTTCAATTTGAGGCGTTTTGCCTCCTCCTCTGAGATGAAGTTGTGAGTCGCTCCCGTGTCTACCATGGCCTTTGCCTTACTACCTTTCAGAAATAAATCTAGAAAAAGTAGTTTTCGTTTAGACCTTACCGGGTGAGTAGAAGTCTTCTCACTACATGCCCGTAGTGAATTGAGCAACGCCATCGAACCAATGCGTGGCTCATCCCCATTGACATCTCCTTCCTCCGAAAGAGTGTTCAATAACTTCACCTTCGGGCAGTCCTTAGCAAAATGTTCTCCCTCACAAACAAAACATTTAACTTTGCGAAATGACTTACCCGTGTCTCCTTTGAAGTGATAGTTCTTCTCAGGTTTCTTCTCAAACCTCTTCTTCTTTTCGTCATCTTTTTGGTCTCTTGAGCCATTGGAGTTCTTAGAAGCCAAGACTACCAATTATGTATTTGATTTTTCAGTATATATTAAGTTTTGATTACATTATTTCCTTCTTACCCAAAAAATTCTGAATTATTGTAAAACTTATTTAAAAAAACTTATAAATTTTCTTTCTGATTAAATCCTAAAGCCTAAATTTTCTCTTCCCAAGACTACCAATTATGTTGCCACATCACGATGTAAAACTCCAAAGTAAATTCATACGGCATTAATATCATTTTTCACTAAAAATATTAGAAAAATGATATTAATACTTTCGGATTTTACTTCGATGTATGAGAAAATCTAGGATTTAAGATTTATCTGTAGAATAAATTTATAATATTTTATTAAAAAATTAAAATCTTACAGATTTTATCAAATGTTTATCCCTTATCATCGCTCTTAGAAAAAATGTTATTATCAATAAACTTTTTCGGTATCCGTGAATGATTTCCTAAAGAAAAACGATATTAGTACGACAATTTTTAACTTTTGGGTCTGCGTTGGCAGTCCATGTAAGCGAAAAACTTGGTTTAAGACTTCCCTATAAAAAAACGAGATTGACAGAGGGAGGAGTAAACCACTGACTCTCGAAACAATCTCCGATTTCAAAGTGGTCGGGAAAGATCAAATCGTCTGGATTTTTAGCGGGGAAAGAGTTCTCCGGCTTTCCAAACTCGGTCAGGGTTCTCGAGTTTCGACTTCTCCTTTCGTTTTTGGAAGATTTCGAGGAAAAATCAAACTTTCATTACCTCCAGCCTACTGGACATTGAGCACGAGCGTCCAAATTTCAGGGCCAGAAGGTTCAAATAGCGTGGGAAAATGTTAGAAGAATACATACAGGAAAGTGCCGTTTTTTATTTTATTTTTTTGAATTTTATCTTCCTATGTGTTTCATACTATTTTTTGGGTTGAGTTTTATCTTCCGTTCCGCTTTATGCTTGTGAACATTGCTTACTGCAAAAATATTTTGGTCGATTTATCCGCATTTGAGTGTCTATTTTACAGCCTTGCTTGCGGCAATCTATTTAGATAGTCTCCTAGCACTGGGAATACTTTCTTTTAACTATTTCTCCTTCTAGGAACGATCCTATACGAATAAGACTAGAATTATATCCACAGCTAACTCATTCCTCCATACCATTCTAATCCAAGGTAAAAAGTAACTAGCATTCCAGAAAGAATTCATGAAGGAAAAGGGGAACTATAGGAGCTAGCATGAGCTTTTTCAATGCATTATTGTGGTTGGTTTGGATTTTTGTAGCTGAAAATCCACTACCTGATTAAATGAACTAAAAGAGGCTCCAGTGGCTAGTTTAGAACCGTTGTCTTCAGAGTTGTAGGCCAAGGACTAGAGAGGCCTGCCTTATCAATAATAGAGAAGGCTTTTCCTTATAACAAATTGTTGGCATTATTGCCATTGTTCAAACTTTATCACAAAACCCACTATGAGTTCATTGCCAGCAAACAACACACTTATTTTAGAAGAGATCAGTAACCTATCTTTTGTATTATTTCTTCATCAGGGCAAGTAAGCATGTGCTTATCAGTCAACCATAGAATCGTGTTTTGAGTCATTCTTATGGAAAAGATGCCGAAACAGAGTACTCTCTATACATCCAGATACCCATTTGCACTCCATATTGGGCATACTTAATTTGTGCTATGATAATGCCAATCTCTATAAGAAGATCAGGAAACTGATTGATAAGGAAGAAAAAATGAATATTTTTATAGGCAGTTGATAAGACAAAAAAATCTGTTTACGTAGCAAATGCAGACTGCATTAAGGTCTTATTAGGAAAAACTGCCTTCTGCATATCCTTTTCAAAGACAGATGTTCCATTTGATAGGGCAATGGATACTTTGTGTTTAGGTGCCAAAAAGAGAAAAAAAAAAGTGTTAAGGTCTTAGCAAGGAGAACTGTTGTCTGCATTTTGAAGAGAGTAGCATCTTATTTAAAACTGTTGTTGCCAGCTCCCATCTTCTTTTTAACTTCAGTTTTTTGTCATGCCTTGTTCTCTGACTTGTTTTTAATAAGGTTATTAATTTTCTGGATTTTGCATGTTTTTGCCTCCAGCCGACTTCATCTCCCGATCACTCTGAAATCGGAGATTGTTTCGGAGTCGGTGGTTTAGTCCTCTCCCTTCCATTAATCTCGTCTTTTTTACAGAGAAGTCTTAAACCAATTTATTTGCTTATGTGGACTGCCAACAAGGATGCCATGTCAGACTGTCAACAAGGATGCCATGTCAGACTGTCAACAAGGATGCCATGTCAGACTGTCAACAAGGATGCCATGTCAGACTGTCAACAAGGATGCCATGTCAGACTGTCAACAAGGATGCCATGTCAGACTGTCAACAAGGATGCCATGTCAGACTGTCAACAAGGATGCCATATCAGACTGTAAAGACTCGCAGTAAAAAGTCATCGTACGCATATCACCACTGTTTCCTAAATTTGTAAGACTGAATAACAGAAGCTTCAATCTGTCAGTTCTCTCCGTGTTAATAAAAAGAAGGCAGATCAGTAGGATTCAACTCCTTCCCACTTCAAATGAAATGAGTGGAGAGAAATCTCCTAACAATGTTCTTTAAAATTATAAAATGAAGAAGACGTTAAACAACATAATCTTCAAGTGGACCAATACTGATATCCATTCAACCCAACCTGAACATTGGGAAAATAGCAATTAACTTTCCAATGAAGACAATCTCCTTTACTTCGTCCAAATTAAATTTTACCATCAACAATCCATGCAAAAATCTAGAAATTTTACATACACATCACTCAAAAACTAACATTTTATAGACAACAGGGGGTGAACATCAACTAGCTTTATTTCTGACTCAACTAGATGATTAATTTGTGCATTTTTCTCCTTTGCAGAAGTTGCTTTCCTCCAATATTCTCGTCATTTTTACACTTCATCCTCCTATCGACTATACTTTCCTCTTCATCGCCACTCCCATTTCAGTCTTCTTTCATTATAATTCGGCATCCTCTTTGCTGCTTCCTCAACTTTCTGCATGTCATTCTGTTTTCTAATCACTATTTTCACCGATTTGGTAACAGTGATAATCCTGGCTACAAAATAGAAATTTGGATCTTCTGATTCTGACAATGCTGATGAAGACTGCGAGTCCAAGAAATTTGAGCTACATAACAGATATCCTGAGTCTCTTCCTCCAACCCGATAGAGCTCCCAAAGCAGTGAACCCAGTCAAATTGCAAGATATTGAATGCAAATGGTGCAAAAAACACCCTCAGTCAAAAGTGATCTTTCGATTTTTTTCTTTCTCTATACAGACTACCTGGCTTACAAGCTGCATAGGCTATGTACAGATGGCTAACAAGGTAAGACTTCACTAGATTCTCTCCAAACTACCCTTCTCTTTAACACTCTCAGTAAACAACAAGAATTGGCATGCTCCAACCTATTTGGATTTGTAAAACACTGTTTTATTCCTTCTATCCTTTACTCAAGCAGCAAGTACGAGAACTTTGATGGTCCCTTGACTATTTGCAGTTAACATTGTGGGACTATCTCTTTTCCAACACACTGCGCTTATGAAGTATGACCCTGCATCATCATCTGTATCATCCATATCAGAGCATCCAAATTTATGCCAAGCCGCAGGTTTGGATATAGCCTGCATATTCAGTATTTAACAATTACTGGAGGTGACGGTATTAAAACAAAGAAAAATAAATGCTAAACTACCATTGTGAGCTTGAGGATGTGAAATCCTTGCTTGACATAATACTTACCTTGTGGTACACAAAAACTTCATTTGTTTCACTCCCACAGGCGATATACTCGTTATTCACAGTTAGACCGACAAAATTCTTCTCATTTGTGTGACCTCTATAAGTTCGAACCTGATGAGATTATAAAGGTGGAAAACTATCATAAAGATCTCTTTTGAAAAAGTAAATTAGAAAGTTGAGTATTAAACTTAATGCAAAGGATGAAATACTATTTACAATGTGCCAGGTCAAATTTTCAAGACCACTCAAAGACGAAAGCAAAGCTAGTTGTAAAAGCATCAATTCGAATAATACATCCAATAATGATTCAAGACTGCCAGTGTATACATGTGCTTCATGTCTCTAGTTTCAAACCGGTTGTTGGAGTTCATGAATTTTCGTGCATGGCATAACAAATTCACAATCGAGTGGACTTAAAAGAATTTATATGCTTATTACTTGAAAAGAAGCACTCTGACTACAGATGATCATAGGGATGACCAGATCCTACTCTAACATGGTACCAGAACAGAAGGAAAAGCATTTTAGTCTGTTGTTTTTTATGGTTTATGTTCCAACATGTCATTCTCTATAACAGCGTACAGATGTTCCTGATGTAAATGTTATTAACATTATAAAACATAGAGTCAGTTTAGGCCTCAACGTTAGTGTCAGTAGGTAAAAAAAGTTTCTCACAGGAATGGTTTCACGAGTTAGTTGCAAGACAGGCTCAGGTTTGAGGAACCTCACCCCGACAGAACCTGCTGCCATCGTAATGCCAGTCATAGACAAAACTAGCTATTTTTGTTTTTCAGTAAAATGATACTACTTAATTTTTCTCAACAAGTTCAGATCATATCTGCTGTTCCAGAGTTATCATCCAGTGAAGAATCTCAACTGGATTGAATCAGACCTTTAATGTTATCAGAGAAAGAAGTCTTTACCGGACAGTGTTCCTTGACATCCCATAATCGCAATGTACTGTCAGTTGATGCAGAGGCAAGCTCATTATTTGAAAGAAATTTTACATATGAAACTGCCTTCCAGTGACCACTAAAAACATGAACTGGAGCACTAGTATTTCTCAGGTCATAATAATGAATGTGATGATCAGCAGAACCAACCTGAAAAATTATAGGTAGTAAGGTAAAATGATCCTCAAAATAAATGCAGCTGAATAACATAATGAAGGATTAGAAACATACCGCCACATAAATGCTAGAACCTGGATTGTACTTAACACAACAAATATTAGCTTTCATATCTATGTTTAATACACTGGCTTCTTGTGTGGTGCACCAGATTTTGACCTGGTAAATGCAAAGTCAGAGGTTCAGATTATGAGCCATTCAAAACTAGAAACATGCTTTTTATTTCTTTTTATTATTATTTAATTTATTTTAATTTAGTTTAATTTTATTTTATTTTAATTTAATCTTAATTTACTTTAATTTTAATTGTTTTTAGTTTAATTTAATTTTAATTTAATTTACTTTTAAACTAATTTGATTTAATTTAATTTAATTTAATTTATTTTAATTTATTTTAATTTATTTTATTTTACTTTACTTTATTTTATTTTATTTTATTTTATTTTATTTTATTTTATTTCATTTTCTTTTCTTTTCTTTTCTTTTCTTTTCTTTTCTTTTATTTTATTTCTTTCCTTTTATTTTCTTTTCTTTTCTTTTCTTTTCTTTTCTTTTCTTTCCTTTTATTTTATTTTCTTTTCTTTTATTTTAATTTTTGGGGGGAGGGGTGTTGAATTAGCTATAGGTCAGCTATGGGTTATGGTAATTAAGTAGGCGGGAGAAATACCAAACCTTACAGTCTCTTCGGACCAATTAAATTGGAACGATATAGAGAAGATTACCCGCACAAATCGCGAAATACCAACCTTGTATAGCCCAAAGCAAACCTAATATTTGGGCCTCATTTTGGGTCATTATTATTCTAGCAATTTGGACTTAATTTTTTTTTTTTGAAAATTAGTTTGGACTTAATTTTAGGCTCGCTATTTTTGAAGCTGCTTCCTTATGAAAATCTACACATGTATTTCCTACCAATATGTTTGATATTTTCACGACTTCTTTTGGCTTCCGATTTAAGGAACACTGGCTTTATAGTTGAGTTCTGCAATTTCACATAAAAAAACAAGATGAAAAATACCTTACAATCATCGCTACCTGATACCAGCAATGATGGATCCGTAGGTGAAAAATCAACACTCCATGCTCTTTTCTCATGCTCATCATATTCCATGACACTCTGACAACTCAAAAAATAGAATTAACTGCATCAGAAGGTTAGTATTACAGAAATATGGACAAAAAGTATAACAAAAATAGGCACTCTGCAAGAAAAAAAATTACTTGTCTGGTGGCTACATCCCAAACAGTAACTATCCCTTCATAATCACTGCTAGCTATATGATTCTTAATGGATTTATTCCAACTTAAGCAACTGAGTTTGGCTCGAGTTGGCATCTCCACCACTGGCAAGTGGACATCAGCAGGTTCATTTACTACCTGAAAATAAATACTGAAAAATTAAAATAATCACCTAGCAAATAATACTAGAATCATCGTTTTCTTGAGTCTGCCACTAGTTAGCAGAACGCAGAGTAATTTACCGTAGAGAACTCAAAAACTTTAATTCGTCGAGAAACCCCAGCAGTAGCAAACAACTCATCATCACGATCAAATTCTATGCTGCATGAACAATATCAAAAGCAGTTAGTATTTACTCATTTTACCCCCATCACTATGCAAACAATCATACTTTCACCTACGTCTCCCCATAAATAAGACTGTCAAACACTTTTCTTTCCTAGAAGCATCTCAAAAATGATAAGCATTTACACTTTCCTACGACCAGGTCAAGTTTCTGCATACACTTTCTGCACAGAATATAATGTATCCTTAAAGGGTTGTGATGAGTAGCTTTTGTCAATGCATAGAACTCAATGCAATACCCAATCTAAGAGTGAAGAGAGTTGTGACCGGTAGCCTTGCTATAGAAGACTCTAAGAGGAGATTTATTCATGAAGACCTATTATTTCACCCTTTCCATGAGACTCCAAGGAACTGTTGGCATTACCAGTAGTAACATAGTGCAGTATTCCTCGAGCATTGAAATTTAAAATAGAGCCAAATTGGCATTAGAGTTTAAGTGCTAGCAAATAAGCAATTTGTCAATTATTTACATTTGAGATGGTTTAAATATTTTGAAAGGGACGAGCAACTAAACACTCTTGTTAAATACGTTGACGCTTATTATTGTAAAGAATTTCTGTCAATACCAAAGTTATAAGGCACAACCTAGCAGATAGTGGTTGAGTCAGGTAAAAGCAGTTCAACTGGATTGGCCCAGCAGTTTAATCACATTGATGTCATAATGAAACAGCAGTAACAATAAATAAAGGGAGAACATTCTCCCTGAAGACTTGTTGGGGGGGAGGAGGACTGCTGAACAGCCCCTTCTTGGTCCAGTGCAGGGAGGGCCACTGCCCTCCCCTGCACAGAGCAAAAAGCAGCAGGGAGGACAGCGGCCTCCCCCTGCCAGAATGAGTTGAGGGTGTTCAAAAGAAAAACTCACTCGAATCAAGGGAGCTAATAAAAAGCATGAAAATATATGATCACTACCATCGGATATTATCAGATATAGTGAAACCTGAATATTCTAGACTTGAAACATGCTTCCCATTTCTCACCTTGACACAATATTGGCTGAGTGAAAAAGATCCCCATGTCTAAGTTCTGCAATCACACGCAAGCGACTGCAACAAATGACTTGGCAATTAGCAAATATAGCAGATGTACAACGGAAGTGATTCACAAGTCAAGATCTATAGTTGGTCAAAAGAAATAAGAAAAGAGTGTCAATAAACTTCCAGATAATTTTAGAACCTGTATCGAGTAAACGTGGTCAGTACAGACTTAAAATCCTCAAGACCAGCATGGTATCCTTCCCTGCTCAAACTGTTAAAATCACTTTCATCCTGTTTCTGTGATTGGCTAGCTCCATGACGCCTCCTTTGCAAGTAGTACTCTTGTAAATCATTGAACTGCCAAACAAGAAATGAATGAGAGATAAAGGTAAATTTAACTAAAAGGATAAATAACAAGTAAGAAGGGAGGTCAATTTTACAGGGCTCTGTTTGCATTTTTCTTGACATTTCTTATAATGGTTATAATTTATTGTTACAACAGGTCAAATGCACAGGTGCATGCTCCGAATCCAAATGAAATTGTGTCAATGTCTTCAGCAGTATGGAAACATGGACAGATAAAAACAGGAAAGATAACACACAAAATAGAGACATTCTCCTATTACCCATTATCATTGACAGGAGCCCAGCCTTTTTATCCCCACAATTTAATGCAAAAACTCCTCCACCAAGATGTTCTGAGGGAAGGCCTCCCTCTTAAGTCAATTTAACCCATTATCATTCATGAATAGGTGAGCAGAATATAAAACTAGCAAGGCCCTAACATTTATGATTCAAATAACTAAAGTAGGGCAAAGTTTTAATGAAGAGGAACTTTAAGGATATACTTACTGAATACAGGTTTTTTAATAATAAATAATACAGGCCATGAAATTTCTCAGAAGCACTATGACAGAAAAATAAAACTAGTGAGGCCAAAAACGCTAACCTGTGCATGAACTCTCCTTTTCCTTGCTACAGCAAGACCTGATTGAGAAATTGCGTTCTGTGGATCTGAACCGCTAAAGGCATCTTTTCTTTGGTAGCCCTGGGAATTCCCTTGGGCCTTTGTGTCTACTTTCTTGCCCTGAAAACTGCCTGAACAGGTGCTACCTTGTATAACCCGAGCACTAGCAATGAAGCCTGTATTTTGCTTATCAAGTGAAGAGCGAACTTTTGGTGCCAAGGGATCCTCGGAAAGCATGCGAAGCTTCATTGAGTATCTCTCCTTTGCACGATATAACTCAATTCTGTGCCTCTCCACAGAATTTATATCTTCTTTTATATATTGGAGATCAGATTGTACCTATTGACAAGTAGTTTTAATCATCTAGACCATTATAAAAGTCAATCGCAAAATACATGGTCCCTTAAGTGGAATCTGCACTCAGTGAGAGTTATTGGATAAATTTAGGATAAGACTCATTATGATCTAACCTCATTTAGTTCATCAAGCTTTTGTTTCTTTAAGCAGTGCAAGAAGTCAAGAAGAATCTGCATATTAGTCTCAGCCTCTTCTTGCTCCATCTTCCTCTTCTTCTCTTGAAGAAGAGAAAGCAGACTGTCGAGCTCCTTTACAGAAACTTCAAAACCCTGTCTAAAAATCACAATGATTAATACATATAAGAGTCCTCCAAAACATTGTACAATTTGTACTACACCAAACTTTACTACATTATTAGTAGTTCCAAATTTCCCACATTAAGTAACTTAAATATCTAAAACCAGATGAATATGAAGTATAATAGAACTAATACAACTTGAACTCCAAAACACTCCCCAGCTAGGAGGGTGCAATCCAAGAAGTAGATTGTGATACCATCTTTTTATACTGTTGTTTAATTCATTTTCTAGTACTGAAGGCCTAGTGAGTAGTGATCTTGGGTTCTTCGTTTCTTTCTCTCTGTCCTCTTTTCCTACTTCTACATGCCTTCTAAAAAACGATATGGAAAAAATAAAGAATAAAGACAATAGCAAGAAGAATTAATAGGGGTATGTCTGATAAACCTAAAATCCCTAACGCCATGAGAATATTTTTCATTTTCGTGGTAAGGGATGACAGCAATCAGCCAATAAAATTGTAGTGTTCAATGTTCCACATGATTTGGCACAGAAGAAGGAATTCTGCAAAGGGAATGTCCTGTTAATTCAAATATTACAAAGTCAAGTGAGCCTAACAAACACTAGTGAACACAGAAGCAGTTCATAGGAGAACTTCAAAATTTTCTCAAATCAAAGAAGAAATGCCGCAAATACTTGAAACACCAGATAAGTAAACCTAGTAATTACCGATGCCTTAGAAAATATAGACAGATAGAGTGCAATGAAAATTGGACGAAGCTTTTGACCTATTGACAGTCGGCTCCTAAAATTTCATATGTTAGGTATCCAACGAATCATATGCTTTATCCCCCATAATATTGCATACTAGAAATAATAATGTACCTGTTGTAATGCCAGACGAAGATGCTCCGTAGGTGATGCATTCTTCGCTATTTGACGAGCAGATTGCTTCTTCAGTAACTGCTTGAAAACAGAATACAGTTAATTTAAATGAGTGCAAGTTAAAAGTGGATATGTTGATCCACTTCAATTCAAAGGGAGTCTAAATAGTATTTATAGGACATCTTATCTGAGAAAAAGCATGAAAACTCCACAGTTCTTAGGAAAAATTGATCACAGAACTAGCATAGTTCTACCAATAGAGTATTTACTCTACACAGACAAGTAGCTTGAGAAAAAAATGCTGAAAATAGTACGGAAAAGAAAAGGAAACCCAATGCTTCATCTTCTGATACTCGGTGCTTAAGCTCCACGACTGCTAACTTCCACAAAACAAACTCCAAGCAGCACAAAAAAGTACACAGCAAGTCAAACAGAATTGAAAATGAACTACTGAAGCTACGCCACTAAATTCCCAGTAGCAGAGAGGGTTAAAGAGAAACAGTGGGTTAAAGTAAAACAGAGCCATAATAATACTGAACCTGCAGAAGCAGACTGACCTTATTGAGGAGAAAATTTGGGTAAAGCTGGTTAGTAGCAAGGTACTGCCCGCAGCACGGGCAATCATTTTTGTTATTCAAATGGGTGACAATACACATGTAACAGAAAGTATGGCCACAAGAGGTGAGAAACGCGTCCTTGATGATCTGCATACATATTGGACACAACAAATCCTTGTCCTGCTCCACCGCCGCCGTCCCCCACACCTGCCCGGCCACCGTCGCCCCCTCACCGCCGCCAGCCTGCGGCGCCGGCAACGCCACCGCGTCCCCACCCCATTTGGGTTCCGATTTCACCGACGGCACCAACGCCCCCGTCGACGAGGTATCCGCCATCACCTTCCGAGAAATTCGGCCACAGCAACTCCAAAGCAAAAAAACAAAAAAATCCAGCTTGGAGTATGAGAGGTCGTAGAAAGAAATGGAGAAGATCAAATCATCAAAGAAGGAGAACTTTCATTTTTTTTTTTTTTCAGTTCAAATTCCAGTTTAAATTAATTTATTTCTGAGGGCAGAAAAGTGACACGAATGTGATGGTGTCGGTTCGAGCTCGGCCCGGCTCCACGGACACCAAAACTTGTGCACAACAACGTGCAAAGATCAAAGCGATGCTTTTCTTGCTTCGTAAAAGTCAAAACGATGCTTTTCGTCGTAAAAAGTTTAAAACTCAAGGCAATGCTTCGAGGCGTTGCTAATGGTTAAAGCAGCGCTTTTTGGCGTCGCTAACCGGAGGAGTCGAACCACCCGGTCTGAGGCGAATCGACCCGGTCCGCTGCCTGTTGAAACCCACACGCTTGCCTCGTCTGCCAGTGCTTTGTGATTAATTCAGCTGGGCAAGAAAAAGCACTCGACCGGAATGGCAAACGAGGGCGGGAATATCACGGCGGAGGAGGTCATCGGAAAGCTCAAAGATGACGGTGATTTCGACACGCTTCGCCTGAAGGTTATTCGCAAGCTCAAAGAAAATGTGAGCTTCTTCCCTCATTGTGAAAGATTATTTTGTGAGTAGGGTCGCCCCTCCCTTACCTTTAGTTTGTGAAAGATTAGGTTGAGTGCTGGACAGCAGAAGCGTTTTTTTTTTTTTTTTTTTTTTTTTTGTGTTATCTCATCAAGAATTCTGGTACAACTAAAGATTTCTTCCGCAGCTATTTGAAGTAGAAGTCTTTCTATGACATTGATTCGAGAGTGCTGTTATGGCATTATAACAGGATTGATTGGGAATTAATTTTAGGTGGCTGAGTTTTGTTGTTTTTCTAACGGGGTATATTTTTTTTTTATGCGTTTGGTCTGTGCTAGGAGCAGCATCCTAGCTTTTAAGGAATTTTCACATTCTGATTGAAAAACTTTCATGATGTCAAAAGTAATTAAAGAGCTGAAATATTGTGGAGAGGAGCTCTGCCATTGATGTCTATAATATTGGCGGCGTATATATATTTCAAACGGTCAGCACTCTTCCTGGCAGAAAATTATATCGAGAATGAGTGCTCACTGTTTTACTGAATGTTGACCTCGCTATTCATACACAGAATTTTTTTTATACTTGTTTTGTTTGGGACATAAGTAGCAATGCCATCAAGGTATGACCTCAATTACCTGGAGGGCTTATACTTGAGCTCCTTTAAACAGAGTCTTCTCTTCATCATCTTTCTATAATATCTGATTCTCAGAACTTAGAACATAGTGCGCATCTACACTTTGTTTTCAGTTCACTGAAGTGAAAAATATAATTAACTCTTTGCAGCTTCTTGTTGAATAAACCACCGCTAACGGCAGGACTTCATACTGTTATAGGTCTTTTATGCTGCATCTGACATTAAAGTGAAATGAATCATGCTGAGAACCAGCTCAGCTCATTTCTTTTTAAGCTTTTATTTCTGGAAATGACCTCTATAAATTCATCATATCCAGTTTTCCTTATCTTTCAGGAAGCACTGCGTAATAGCATTATTTCAACTGTGAAGCAGTCAGCTGCATTTAACCGTCCAGGGGCTGAAAATATGAAACCAAGACAACTTTCTGATACCATTTATCAAGAAATTGGGTAACTTGAACCTTCCCTAAGACTTAGGATTTGCATATATTTTTTGTGGAATCTTTCTGTCTGACATGCAACATGTCATAACTCTTATACGAAATTGAAGAAAACCTTGAAGTTCACTTCATGTAAGTTAAAGAAGGAAAGGATATGTAATCTGTGTATTTTAAATTCTGATTAATGGAATTGATAACAACCTCTTCAAAGAAAAAAACAAAAAAAAAAAGAAGAAGAAGAAGAAGAAGAAGAAGAAGAAGAAGAAGAAGAAGAAGAAGAAGATGAAGAAGGAGAAGAAGGAGAAGAAGGAGAAGAAGAAGAAGAAGCAGAAGGAGAAGAAGAAGAAGAAGGAGAAGAAGAAGGAGAAGAAGAAGGAGAAGAAGAAGAAGAAGAAGAAGAAGCAGAAGAAGGAAAGGATAAGCTTTAATGAATAATGTGTGAAAAGACTGGAGACACTTTTTGTAGGAAATATTTTTCCTGAAGCCTTACTATGTGGATGATTTATGACTACTAGATGGTTATCTACTATGAATTTTGCAAAGATGACCTGAAGCAATCAATAGATGGCCCTAAAGCTGACTAATGTATTCTAAAAATCTCACCACTGTATGATTTCAGATTTCTGAATAGGTAGCTTAAAGTAGAGAATGTGGATAAAAATGATTATCTATCTTATACTCAAACTTCCCCCCTATGTGATAACTAAGTCGATCAGCTTTCCAGAGTGATTTCTATATGTGTGGTCTTTTCTGATAGTGGGTCCTTACGTCATATACTGTTGCTTATGTCTATGATAGTCACTGTATGATAGCCTGCTATGTAAATCATGTCTCAAAATATTCTAAAAATATTCTGTATGATAGCCTGCTATGTAATGCCATGAGAGAAGTTTCATAACTGTACCAACTCAACTGGCCCTAATTTCTCTACTGCAGAACCTCTTGAAGTTGATTAATGTTCTTCCCTGACAACACATACTCATGAATATCTTTTCTTTTCTTTCTTTTCGCTTTTTTAAGATCTAATAAGAGTGTTTGATATCTCTGGATTGACTTCAGGGACAATGTGATGGATCAGATTTCAGATGGGCTGTGGGCTGTTATTAGATCAGATGATGGCATGAAAAATGAAATTGCAGAGGCAGTTAAATCTGTTTACGACCAGTTATCAAACCCAAAGGGGAAGGAACCAGATGAATGCTTATCGTCGCCCAAGAGTCAACCACTTGCGGAGGAGTATAATGAGGCTCTTACTGTTTCTCCTCACAAGAAAAATGAGTGCGCTGATGGTGAGCCAAGTGAGCCACCTGGCTTCTCTCTGAGCAACCATCACGAAGGACATGACTGTTGGGAACAACGTGCAGAGACTGCACAAGTGAGTAAACACAGTGATGAATACAAGGATGATCACCAGCTGGATGCAGACACATCACATACCAGTGACGATGAGCCACCTGGTTTTGGGCCTGCTGCACTTCACGGTGGTGAAGTGACAGATAATTTTAGTGATGAAGATCCTGATGTACCCCCAGGTTTCGGTTGACAAAAACATCTATCCTCCACAGTGAAGCTCAAAGATGATTCTGTTCAGAAGCATATGAGTAACGTGAGCGCTGCTACCTGATGACAGATTTGAAGTTAAACTGCATTACAAGGTGCTTTGCAACTTAGATTCATAAATCTCACTCACTTTCCACCTGTAGCGGAAAATTGTCACCATGTTATAGATATTTTTACTAATTTATGAAGTTCTACATCGCTTTTGTATTCCTTGCTTCTGAAAGGGCACGCATATACCCAAAGAGAGCCTTCTGCTGGGAATTGCTTGTCCATGATGCCTTTGGGTAGATGACAGTTTGGCCTGCTTATCTCTCATATACGCTATGAAGCTTCTGAATGAATCTAGATGGAGGCTGGAAAACAGATTTATTCCACTGACCAAAGATAAACAAAGAAGAAACACATCCTGTTAATATAGAATTGCTGCCCATAACTTTTTCCTTTTTCCTGTTATTTTTTGTTTTGGCCGAACGCCAGATTGTTTCGTACTGTACATTTACAAAACAGACATGGTAGTTAATTTCTGTGTTACTGTTCAAATTTCAAACTAATTGTCAAACCTTGTGAAGGTCCAGCTTGGTCCATACAGTTAGAATGTTCATCTTTTGTTGAGAATTTAGTTGTATCTTTACTTTCTGGTTTCAAGTTGGTAATTGTAGACATTATTACTGTCTAAAATAACAGACATTCTCAACAAGTACCGCAATTTTGGGGTTTAAAATGAATGAAAATGCTGCTCTCAACATAAACTTCTGACAAGTTCCTCAGTGGACATTAATAAACGATTTTGAGATTCCAAGGAAACTGGCTACCTTCCGGTGTATTCCTGATAGTTAAGCAATCATTTTTGGATGAATACTATAATCATAAAAGAAGACATGCCAGTTTGTTTTTGCCTTTCTAGAACTGCAAAAGCATGCTATTTCATAAAAGTGGTGATATGCGTATTGTCAAATTTTACTGTGAGGGTTTACAGCATGACATGGCGTCCTCGTTAGCCGTCTAGGTACAAGAAAAAATAGGAACTATCTTCCTATTCTATAGGTAGGCCTAAACCTTAGACCTTATATGGACTGCCAACTTAGCTGCCAGGAGGACAGCTACATCAAGATGTAAATACTCATAGTATTTTTTTTTTTTTAAAGTTGTGGTTTATTGATAGCCCAATGAATTAAGAAAAAACAACAAACAACCAAACAAAGTTACACATAATTAAGGGGCCCAAACAACAACATGCTGCTCGTGAACCCTTTTTTTTGCTAATTCATCTGTCGTATAATTAGCACCTCTTAACACATAGTTCCAATTACTAACAATATAAGTAAGGTCTTTAATCTCATCAACAATGTAGCGGAGTGTCCAAGGGGGGTTGAGGTAGTATTTACACCACTGAATTAATACTTGGGAGTCACCCTCAACATGCAAGGGTCCAACAAAATGGGAGTTGAGAAAACATTTGAGCCCATGTAGAAGGCTCATAGCTTCAGCAATTGTGGAATCCGTGGAACCAATCGGTCCTGAATAAGCAAACAAAACATCACCAGTGGAATTTCTGATTAAGCCTCCAACACCAGCTGGTCTAGGGTTCCCAAGAGATGACCCATCAAAATTTAATTTATAGGAATGGATTGGTGGAGGAAGCCAAGCCACGATTCTGGCCTGTTTGTCATTCCCCTCCTTGGCATGTATACTCCACGACTCCCAAATTGCACTGCAATCAATATTTCTGAAAGTCTTCTGTACTTTTAACCAACCAAAAACCTGATGGGTGATATGACTGCATAGGTCAGCCAAAGGAGTGGCTTTGTTTTGAAAGATTCTACAATTCCTTTCTTTCTAAATCAGCCATGAAATGTACCCCAAGCAACATGTGAACATAAGCTTCATCTTACTCCTAATATCTAGGGAGCCAGCAATATCAATGATGCTGGACAAGTCACTAGGAATAAGGAAGATAAACCCAAACCTGTTAAAAAAGAATGTCTATATTCTCCAGTTGTAAGGGCAACGAATTAATAGATGGCTGAGGCATTCTGGCTCAGCATTGCATAAGAGGCAAGCCACATCATGAATTTGAATTCCTCTCCTCAGTAGGGCATCCTGAGTAGGTAACCTTCCCCTTAAACAACACCATCCAAAAAAATTTTGCTTCTTCGGGCATGAGAGTGACCAGGCCATAGCAGCATGATGGGCATGTTGACCTTGGTTAGTGAGGCAAGAATATGTAGTAGAGCTGACTGAAAAGTACCCCTTATGGTGGGGTCTCCATAGCAATTCATCATCATGATCTCTTCTTAAGTATGACTTACTCAAATCCTCTAATAAATTAGCTGTTTTAAGAGCTTCCTCATCCTTTAGTCGTCTTCTAAGCAAAGGTGTCCAGTCCACGTCTTTTAACTGTCCCGTTGGGGCAATATCGCAAATGAAACAATTTTGATTCCTTGCTAATAAAAATAACCTTGGGTATTTCTCAGCCAATGTGTTATCACCAATCCATATATCAGACCAGAAGCGAACTCTATTTCCCCTTCCAGGCTGAAAGGAAATATGTTGAGAAAAAGTAAGAAACAATTTGATGATTTTCTTCCAAATGGAAGAGAGCCTCCCTTGCCTTCTAGCCTCAAACCACCACTCTTGGCTGTTGTCCTGCGCCATGGTTACCAAGCTCCTCCAAGTAGTCCCACAATTGACATTCAATTTCCAGAGTCATTTAGTCAAAAGAGTTTCATTCATAAATCGTATTTTCCTTATTCCTAGTCCCCCATCCTTTTTGGCCAAACAAACATCATCCTATTTAATAAGGTGGAGCTATGATCTTTCAGAGGTGCCCAACCAAAGGATATTCCTCATAAGTTTTTCAATTTTTTCCACCACAGAAAGGGGGCAAGGTAGGAAGGAAAGGTAATAAGTGGGAATGCCAAACAAACAAGCTTTAATTAAGGTAAGCCTACCCGCTTTTGAGAGCAACCGTCCTTGCCATGTAGTCAATCAATTATTCAGCTTTTCAATGATTGGGTCCCATAGATTTCTAGTTGTCCTTCCCGTGAATAGAGGCAACCCGAGGTAAGTAGTAGGGAGGGAACCAATTCTGCATTCCAGCATGGTAGCCATTTCATTTATAATATCTTGTTCAATAGATAAACAATATAGTGCTGACTTGGACCAATTTATTTTTAGACCAGAGGCTGCTTCAAAAAGCAGTAGAAGGCATTTGATAACTCTAAGTTGCTGAACCTCACCCTTACAGAAGATTATAGTGTCATCGGCAAACTGAACCAGTGGAGCTCGCAGGCAGTCCCGATCCATAATGGGGTCTAACCACCCCCTCATCAAGAGCCATATTCATCATAAATTTCAATCCTTCTCCCGCTATGTTAAAGAGCATGGAGGATAGAGGATCACCCTGCCTAAGCCCCCTTGTGAGTTTGATAAAACCATGAGCCCCACCATTTATCAGGACAGAGTACCTTGCTGATGAAATGCATGACATTACCCATTTCCTCCATCTCCAACCAAAGCCCAACTGCTTCAAAACCATTTCCAAGTAACTCCAAGAGACCTTATCGAAAGCTTTTTCGAAGTCCAACTTCAAAACAGCCCTTGGTTCTCCCGATTGTTGACAAGTATGCAATATTTCATGCACATTCATTGCAGCGTCTAGAATCACCCTTCCTTTAATGAAGGCATGTTGCTCTGGGCTGATAATATTGCCCATCACCTTCTGCAATCTTGCTGCCAATAATCTCGTGATGATCTTATAGGCGCTACAAGCCAGACTAATAGGCCTAAAATCAGTCACATGTTCCACGCATAATTTTTTGGGAACCAAAGCAATGAATGCAGCGCCCAGAGCAGAGCTGGAGAGACCATGCTGATAAAAATGCTGGAATTGTTGAATCATATCATTCCGAATGATAGGCCAACAAGCTTTAAAGAACTCACCATTGAGCCATCAGGCCCCGGTGCTTTGTCATTAGGCAAGTCTTGTCCCGCTTCATCAATTTCCTCGAGAGTGAATGGTTTTTCTAACTCAGCAGCACGATCAGAGGATAACCAACTGCATCTAAGGCCTAATAATAGAGGCCTATTAAAACATTCTCCAGCATATAAATCCGAAAAGTGAGCAATTATATAGTTGATGATGGTATCTTTGTCTGATACTATATCCCCATTAATTGAAAGAGAAGAAATTATGTTGAGTCTTCTGCGGTGAGATGCCACAGCATGAAAGAATCTAATATTTCTATTTTCCTCAAACAACCATCTATATCTTGATTTTTGCTTCCAGAGGATAACTTCCTTTCGAATCAAGCCATTGAATTCTACAATTGCTATAAGCCTCTCAGATCCTTCATTTTCATTTAAAGCCCTGGTCTCCTCAAGCTGATCTAGTTCATCAATCTTGCTGCACAATTCATTTTTCCTGGCCATTTGGGTTATTCCATTAGCCTTTGCCCATTCTTGTAATTTACTTTTCAGGACTTTGAGTTTCCAGAAAAATCTGCCCCCATTGGTCCATCATTCTCAAGACTAGTCCACCAATTCTCCACACTATGAAATCAGTATCTTCAATCCATTGGTTTTCAAACCTGAATGGTGTGCCTCCAATATTGTGTGAATTCGAGTCAAGATGAATTGGCCAATGATCTGATACTGTCTTGCCCAACACCTTACAGCTCACGTTAGGGTATAGCTCCAACCATTCAGCATTGCAAAGAAACCTGTCTAGTTTAAATAATACCGGACTAGACCTCCCTTTACTCCATGTGAAGGCCTTCCTAGATGTTGGAAGATCAATTAATTCTGCTGCCCCAAGAAAATCAACAAAGCCCCTCATTGTAGCACTTGTGGACCTTGTAGGTGGTGATTTTTCATTCCTGGCTTTGATTGCATTGAAAACAACTTTCATGCATATACAAAAATTTCCCATGCTGGCATTTTGCACATCAACCATCTACAAGGATACCCCCTGCAGTGCCAAAAGCATTTAAGGTTTGCCATCCAGGATGACGAAAAGGAACAAGGTCTTTTGCCATAGAATCAGTCATATCCCCCAACTTAGGTTCTTGCAAAACGATTATATGGGCTTTACTTCTCCATATTGCACTCCTTATAATAGTCCGCTTACCACGACTCTTTACTCCTCTAACGTTCCATGAGAGAACTATCATTTATTCCCCCTATTTGATTAACCACTCCGTTGCCCTTTCCACGAGTCACCCTCCTTTCAACTTGAGGTGCTTGTGTCTCCTTTTCATTGTCTTCAAATTTTGCAACAACAGTGAGGATAAAATCATACTCCTTATTTAACTTTTTCTTGTTGTTTTTAATATATTCAAGCCACGCAGAATTTGGTGGCTTGTTAGCTTTAGGTATGACATTTTCCTCATTGTCCGCCTGCACTTCATCATAATTCTGCTGATTAACTTCAGCAGTGTTCACAAAAATCCCTCATCTCCTGAATTTGATGTGCATTGACTGAATTAGGTGAGTAGTCTGCTGAACCAACTGGCTTGCATGGTAGTGGTGTTTTTCTTCTGGAATAGACCGTTCCAGGTGAGTTCACGGGTATAGGTGAGAGAAGTAAAGCCTGGTGTTTGGGGTGGAGGTAGAAGAAGTTGTCGTTAATGCTGGCATAAGGGGTGATTTGATGAAGGGAGACTTCAGGTTGATTGTTTGTAACAGCAAGGACCATGTCCAGAATTGGTGGAGGAATTGTTGGAGGAATTGCATTGTGGGCTGGAGTATGCGGTGAATTGTGGGGCGGAATGCGAGGAGATAGTAAAGGGTTGGTTGAAGGCTCAGAAGGTTTTGGGGGGGTTCAAACGGTCACTGGCTCAATATGGAGGACCGATGAAGTGGTTAAAGTGGAGGGTGGGAGTGGTCGTGATCTAGAGTGATAGGAAGAATTTTGTTTAGGTGATATGGATGCAGGCCGAGAAAGTGAAAATTGCAGAGCCATTGGTTCAACAAGAGAAATAGGAGGATCATGTACCTTAATTGGAAGTTGACGAGCTGAGTTTTCCAATTTTGTCCACTGATCGAGTGATGGTAAGTCGACTTGGACGAGTTCCGAGTTCGACCGAGTTGGCAAGTCAACACGGTCCTCGACCGAGTTAACTCGTGCGCCAGAACTTGGGGTAGACTCATCGTCTTCCATATCTCTTCTTCTGCAGACAATATTGAAGGGAGGAATGAAAAGCTCTGGTTTTAGCAGAATCGCGAAGGATTTCCCGTCGAATTCTAAATCGGTCCATTTCTCCTCCAGTGGCCACTGTTGTGGCCTAACCTTCGCTCGAGCGTACGCCAAATTTCTCTCCTCCGACGTGTCTTCATCGAAGCACAAGAAGCTACTGAAAGCAGCGACCAATATCTTTAGAGTTTCAATCTCCCAGAGCTCAAGGGGGACTCCCCAAATTTGGATCCATACAGACAGAGGACCCGATTCTACAGTCGGCTCCCACTTCTTGGTCTCCTGACTTGAAATGGCTTCATTATGGTTCCAATTGAGTTTACAGGTTATCTCCTCATCCATAGCTAGAATTAGCCAATTGTCCTCGCCCAAATAAGAGATTTTGGGCACGAAGGATAAATTCCATTGCTCCCTTATCCAGTTCCCCAGCTCTTCCAACTTTGCAAGCGACCAGTCCACTTTCACCATCACCACCTGTCGCAAAAGAGCATTTTTCCTCTCCCAAGTCTCCCTCAAATTGTTTTGAGGACTCTGATTTGGAGGAGGTTCAGGAGTCCTAAGTTTTGGAACTCGCCCATCGCCAAACACTGCCTCCCTCCAGTTATTCTGCGGTAAAGACAGAACTAGAACATTCTGAGTTCGTGGAAAGAGCTTCGCTAGGGCATCCAACCAACATTTCCATGAAATCTCTCCATCAACGCCAATTTCTGGGAGATAGATCCTGGCTAAGACCCTTCGAGCTCTATAATGGATGATTTTACATTCTCAAAATCGTTTCTTGAATGTCAAAAAAGCAAACTGGGAATCTTCCCACCAGATCTCCCTCGACATTGTTTGTTTTGACTCCATAATACTTCCAATTCGCTCCATAAACAGCTCGCCTGCTTTGTGGGGAAAGCGATGCGTACGAATCGTTTCACAACCTCGTGTTCCACTGTAAACTTCGACTCCCCAAATCTACAAGAGCCCAGCACTTGCACCCTTCCATTTCTTTCGTTAAACTTTCCTCTTCTCTTTTCAACAACCCTCCAGCCTTCCTCTTGAGTCACATGCATGCCGGAATCTGTTCTTCGAGCGCCGCCGAAAAGGGGTTCCGGCCGTCGCTGGTCTTGTCGCACCTCCGGTTGCTCCGTCGTGGCCATCTTGAGCTCTTATTCCTTTCTGTAAATACTCATAGTAAAATATGGCAATACTGAAATCAGTTTTCATTTCATAATAAGTATGAAAAAAGACAAAGGAATAATAATAACGTAACTAAGTAAACTTTCACTAAATATAAGAGGTGATCAAGAGAAATCAAATAATGTAGAAAAATCAAGAAATAGGGATTTTAATTTCATGTTTAACTGACTCATTTTTAAATATGGTTGCTAAACTCACTGATTTAAGTTCATCTTACTTTATTGAAAAGGAAAGGTTTTTTTGCAGGTAGCTTCCCTGGTTTGGAGTGCGACCTTCTCTCGTTCATGTAGATAAAACTTACATATTATGTTTAGCTTCCATTAATTTTATTTAAATATTAATATAAACAACATATAATTTTAGAGAAATCTTCAAATCTCACAAAACTCCATGAAAATCCACCTAGTTTTTGAAATATATTCAAAATAATAAAATATTTCAATTCCAAAACCTTACAGGTATTCAAAAACTTAAAGGTTCATGATGGACTCATATTCAAGGTACGTGTTATAGGTATGTTGGTAACTTGAGGCATTTGTGTCTTTTAACAAGAGAAGTGTAAAAGTATAGCTGCTTTGAGACATTCCCAGATTTTTTTCCTTTTCCCCTTCTAGAAAAGAAATATTTACCAAGACTTGCACAATCCGAATTAAATTAAAATCGTCACTACATTTTCAACCAACTTTGCAATCACTTGTTGGATCAACTTTCACATCAAATACATAAATATGGAGGCAAAAGAAACTAAAAGGTATAAAAATTATTGAATTATACTCACTGCCCAAGAATATAAAATACGTGCAATCACTTGTTGGATCAACTTTCACATCAAACTACATAAATATGGAGGCAAAATCAACTAAAAGGTATAAAAATTATTGAATGATACTCACTGCCCAAGAATATAAAATACGCTGTAGTGGCTCAATAAGTATATAAGAACAGCACAAAGATAGTAGCTCAAAAATGCTAAATAAGATGGCACTCTTTGCAGGTTTATTCATTAAGAGAACACAATGTTATACAAAGTAGAGGTGCGACCGTAAAACACAACAGAACAGAGCAAAGACCATGCATTATGTCCTCCGCTCAATTAAGAAAATACCTGAACAAACCTCGGTGTAAACCTATCGAATCTTATCTGTTATAAGTTTAACCTACTATAAGGAAAAAACTTACAAAATTGAGACACTCATGCTCATAAAATTCTGTAAACAAGCAATTAATCAATTTAAATTAAACACAATCCTTCTATGTACAATTTGGGGACTATAAGTAGCTTTAATACAATGACAAGCTTGCAGCTTCAGTAATCCTACGAGTTTATTCGATCATAAGCAGTTAAATAATAAACAGCAGGGCTGCTAAGGTACAACACAAGTTGAAATTTACTACTTGCTATGTCCAATCTGGTGTTCCTCTTTCCGGTGTGCCCACTCCTGCAGAAGATAGATCAAGCAAAATGATCATAGAACCACAATAAAAATTACACCAACAACACAAGTATGCTCGTTTTTTTACTCACCCCAGCTCTGAGTGGCTCCAAATTAGACAGAGCAGGCAGACCGCATCTCATGTTCTATGGGCAACATCTTTGAATTGTTAACAGTGCAGGATTCCTTGCGCATTTAACTTCTACCAGAAAGAGAATCCTCGTTCTCTAGTAACCTTTCTCAATTCTGGTTGCTTGAGAAAATCCCTCCGATGAGAGTTGAGGCTGTCTTGATTGTTTCTACTCAAGGGTCCAACTGAGTCTTTCTTTATGTGTAACTCGGTCGTCTGGGTTCTAGAGCTTTCCTTAGCATAAAGCCAAGCTTGAAGCATCTCGTCCGTCTTTGGCTCAGGAGGAAATCCTTTTTCCTTCATTTCTTGATAATACTTATAAGCTTCATCCAATTTTCCATTTAGAAAGAGTCCATGTATCAAGACAATATATGAACTTCTATCTGGACTCAGTCCATTTCTCTGCATTTCAGTCCATATTTTATAGACATTTTCATGCTGTCGCCACCGGCAGAATTTCCTTATCAGCATTATATAAGTATCATGTGTGAAAAGACATCCTGTTTCTTTCATTCTGTCTATCATCTCGAAAGCTTCTTCTGGAGTCCTTACAATTGCCAGAAATGCATGGTAGGTCCTAATTGAAGGGGAAAGGCCTCTCTGCAGCATCTCATTCAATAAGATCCGTGCTTGCTCCAGTTTCCTGGCTTTGCAGAGAGGCTTGATCAGTGAATTATAGGTAACAACATTTGGGATACAACCATTCTCTTCCATGTTCTTCACAAGATTGAAAGCTTCTTTCACAAATCTTCCTTTTGCAAGAGCATACACTACAGCATTGTAAACCTTCCTATCAGAAGAAATACCCACTCTTTTCATTTGATCAAACAGCCTCAGAACATCTCGAAGGCTCCCGGATTTTGAGTAGCAAGAGATCATACTCCCGTACGAGACAACATCCCTGGTTATACCTCTCCTAGCCATATCATTCCAGAACCTCTTTGCCTCTCGTAAATTCACAATCATGTTGCACCACCCATTCAGAACAATGTTGAAACTCTTGGTGTCAAATGGGAAAGCATTCTCATTGCAAAAGAGTAAATGCTCGGCATCCTGCACATTTTTGTAGCGACAGAGAGCTGAAAGAAGGTCTTGGAATTCCTCAAGACCAAGATCGAATCCATATCGCTTAAACGAATAGAAAGTCCCTATGGCCTTTGCAACTTCATGCACAGCACAATACTTCCTAATGAGAATCAGGAGAGTCTGGGGAGTCACCAGTGGAGAACCAGGGACACGTCTCATTTCATCAATCAAGCTCCATGCCGTGTCAAACTTTTTCATTTTACCCAGGATTGAGATCATGGTATGGTATTCACGGGTGGAATGTGCATATCCCGGTTGCTTCTGGGCCCAAAGAAAGAAGGTGAAAGCTGCGGACCAATCGTTCCGAACCCGCGAAAGGACCTCCTCAACCAGCGATGGAGACGCCGGCACATCACATTCATCGAGCTTCCGCTTAGCTACAGCGGCATCCCGACCAAAATCACCCAGAATATTCAGTATCCTCTCAACGTTAAGATTCAAAATCCCATCTTTACTACTCGATTTGTTCAGCACAAATTTATTGTCGTCGTTGTCGTCGTCATCATCGTCATCGTCAACAACCTCACCATCACTCTGATTCTCCTCTAGTTCAACGGTAGTTAAAAATTTACATCTTAAATCCACAAAAGAGGAAGAAGGTTTTAATATACAAGCAGGAGAAGGAACCCTTGGTGTTTCACTTCCTAAAGACCTGTATCCGGCTTCAAGCAACAAAGCTGCTACGAACGGAGAGCGAGCAGTTGATGAGTCTATTTGACCCTTAAACAGACTAGACAAAAGCACCAAACTCGGCTTTCTTCTGAAGCTCCACATATCTACAGATACCTGAAAAACTTACCTTGCACTTTGAAAAGAGGCAGCTACTCATCCCTCCGGATCTACAGATTTCTGGTCCGAACTACGCGGATATTTCTCTTCCACGGTCCACATAACCAACAAGAACGACGTTGATTCCGTTCAGTCTCTTATTGGGCCGGAAAAAGGGGCACTTTTCCCCTCTCTGTTCATCTCATCCTTCCCTCGGACAGACCCAATAGACTCTTCCTGTCAGTTCGCTTATCCCGACCAATCTCTTCAACTTCTGATCAGAGGATTTTTGCGGAACTTCTTTGAACTAATTTCCACCCACGGGTTAAATCTGTGTGGACTTCTTTACGAGCTTGTTTTGCTACTATCCCGATTCCCGCCGGCTAGGTATACATTTCAATCTCTTCTTGAGACTTTGAGAGACGAACTCGGCCATGTTTTCTCCATGGAAGTACAGAGATTCTCCAGATACCAATGTTTGGCGCCTTCGGTTATGCAATCTGCTGCTCTCTGCAGTGACCATGAACTGCGAGACGCACAAAGGTACGGGTACTCTAAAAACAAACTGGGCACGAGTACCGTTTGCCCGATACCGTTTATTAATCGGACTGAAACAGAATTATTCGTTTCGAATCCTGTTTGTTATAAGGGGGCAAGATTATAATTTTTCTTAGAAGCATTTATATTGATGTTGTTTTTTTAAGAGGTTAAGTAAATTTCATTGATATCAAAATTACAAATTACAAATGTTGTCACATTCTAAGACTTACGGTGTAAGGCATCGTCAAGGGAGTTTACAGGTACATAATTCCATTTGATTTGAGTGTATTGCCTGGACCAGATTTCTCTTAAACAGATAATTTATCGCCATGTATGTGAGGATGTTTTATTGCACCAATTGATCATAGAAAATCCCCTACCACTTCCAAATTTTCATGAAGTCTTTCTTCAAAAAAGTTTAAGCTTGTGATGCATAGCTATAGTCTCTTCTACAGAGTCAATATTGGGCAAAGGACCAGCAAAATAGAGCAAGATCTAACCATTGTTGTTCCTAAATGCACGTCCCAAGCCCAGCAGGTCCCTGATTGCCTTTGGAGAATCCATCTACATTGAGCTTTATAACCCCATATGGTGGTGGGGACCATAGAACTTCTCAAACTTAGATTTAGGGAATGGCAGCCTTGCCATACTATCTCAAAAAACTCTAAGACTAACACCATTTATGCCTTACAATTCAGGAGTAGCACTCAACCAGTAGTCTTCGGAAAATCAGTTCTCTAAGTTGATTGACTTCCATCTCATTTGTTGAAAACACTCGTTTGTTCCTCTCTTCCCACAGACATCAATGTATAAATGAAATGCAAGTTTCTAGCATGATCCTCCCTTTCCTAGTTAGGTAGGTCTTACACCATAAATCAATAATTCTAGAAAGATTTTGAAATGCATGGTTTAATGTCTCAAACTGAAACTAGCACATGTTCACAAGATTCTTATACATTATTACAAAGGGGACATATTGTGGATGATATAATATCCCTCTTTTTCAAGGGTCTATCTTGTCATTAAATTTTGATATAATGCAGTCCATAAGAAGAATTTTGCATTAGAAGGGCAAGAGATTTTTCATGCCACCTAGCCAAATACAAGACCCTTTGCACCAAATTTTCTATAATCAGATAAATGGATTTGACAGTGGATGCACCGCTTGCACTATGTTTCCGAATGATTTTATCTTCACAATAGGTATCAAAGAAAAAAATTGACACAAGATGATCTAACTGATAGAGTTTTGTTGCTTCATCATCTCTTAATTCTCTTCTGAAATGAAAGCTCCAATCGAAGCTTCTTACATTCCTGGATTGCAGAAATACAATTAATTTAGCCTGAGTTCTTACAACTCGAAAGAGTCTTGAAAAAGATAAGCTAAGAGGAATGTCATAAATCCAAGTGTTACACCAGAATTTAATTCTATCCCCCCTCCCTGGGAAAAATATGATCATGCCCAAGAAGGTATCCCAATACTTTTTAATATGTTTCCAAATTGGAGATAAAGAATGATTCGGATGCCATCCCAGCATCCAATCCAATTATGGATTTGTCAACTTAGTTCTCAAGAGTGGCGCCTATAAAGGGGGATTAGGCTGATTTAGCCTCCAACATCATTTCATAAGAAGAGCTTGATTGAAGGGCCTAATTCTTTCCATTTCACTTGATGATATTTGAATTCATTGTTTGCTCCTCTCTAGAAGAATTGCCTCATCATTTTCTCCATCTCATTGGCCACCCCTTTGGGGCATTGCATAAGTGAAATCATGTATGAAGGTATAACAAATAGAAATAATTGGAGTAAGACTAATATTCCAGCTTTTTAAAGGTGTTTGACTTTTCAAGAAGAAAGTTTTCTATTTAATTTTTTAATTGTAAGGTCCCAGACTCGCTTGTGTATCCTCCCTGTATCACAAGAAGACTTATGTGAGTAAAGGGGAAGCTTCTAGTATGGCATCCAAGCTCCCTCACAACTTCATGTAGTAAACTCTGTGAGGTGCTTATTCTAGTTGGGAATGACTTCCTACAATTAATCTTTTGGTCTGTTGTCAATTCCGTTAGAGATAGATCGACCTTTAGCCTTTGAACTTGCATAAGTATTCCCTCACATAACACTATTATATCATCCGAAAATTGCACAATGGGTGGCGCTTCTTCTTGAAAAGGAGTTTCAAGCCATCCGGTAGCCACTATTTGGCGAAATAATGCAGTCATTTCTTCCCCCACTATGTTAAAAAGCAAAATATGCCTCCATTCATGGATATGGAGAACCTGATTGAGGAAATACACGAATAAATTTGTCGTCTCCATCTAACATCGAATCCAATTGCCTTCGTGACTAGGTCTAGGTGTCTGCAATTGACTCTATCAAAGGTCTTCTCAAGGTCTACTTTTAAGAGAAACATCGGTTTTCTTTGCCTTGTGAACATATCTACAACTTTATGCACAATTATGGTTGAGTCAAGAATTTGTCTAAACTTGATAAAGACACTTTGTTCTCTGTTGAGTACAGAGTTGAGGACTCCCTTTAGCCACAACCAACACTCAAGCTATCACTTTGTACACCCAAGAGACTATGCTAATTGCCCTGTTGTCTTTTACTTGATCCACACTTTCCTTTTCTTGCACTAAGGCAATGGTCGAAACACCGATAAATTGGCGAAAAATTCTATTCTCATAGAAGTCATCAAATAGTTTGATAAAGTCTCCTTCATGAAGTCTCATGCTTCTCTAAAAAGTTCACCATAGAATTCATTTGGTCCACATGCTCTATCCTCTGGCATGGAGGTAACAACCTGTTTTATTTCCTCCAACGTGTTGGAGACTTCCAAATTTGAATTTTGCTCAATGGTTAGGTTGGGGAAGGTGAAGCCTTCTATGCTTGACCTGCAATTTTCATCACTATAGAACTCTAGAAAGTACCTCACAATGTTACCTGTAATATCATCCTTCTCTAAGATTAGTTTCTCATTTAATTTAATTAAGTTTATTCGATTAATTCTTCTCCTATGGGAGGCTATTGAGTGAAAGAGCAGTATTGGAGTCTCCTCTTTTGAGCCTCTTTAGTAGCTTTCTTCTTGGAATTATAGACGTGCCTGAACCTTTTGGAATTTATGTCACTCCACTAGGTTGCTAGATTTTGCTTGGAGGAATAGTCCAACATCTAGGTGTTTTCTATCCTGAAGGGTTTCTTCCCTCACCAATACAAGTTAAATCAAAGATACAACACACTTTCTTGTACTCTCTTTTTTTTCTCTTTTTTCTTTTCTCTTTTTCTGTTTTTTCTTTTTTTTGTGTACTTGGCCTTTTGGATAACGTAAATCACTCCATTTTTTTCACTCTAGAATTGCTCTCTCCAGTTCTTATTTGAACTAACAGGCTAGATCAAGAGTCACTCCAAATTGAAAAACGGAACTGAAAAAAATATAAAAATGCAAAAGGGCAATAGTATTATGAGTAGGAAAGTTTTTTTTTTTGCGACTTGATTTTTTTGTTGCTATTTCTCTTGCTTCTTCTCTTTTTTTGCTACTGCCTTTCTTTCTTCTCTTTTCTTTTTTTTTTGCTGCTAGTTTGCTGCTAGCTCTTTTTTTTAATAGTAAACAAAAATAAACAAACAAAGAATAAAGGATAGTAAATAAGTGTTTGAGAAACCTACACTCTGACACCAAAATGATGCGACCCCGATGTGAATGGCTTTGAGAACAACCCGTTAGTGCGGAACATTCTCAGGATCCTCAAACACTGTTCAGAATAATGATTCCATCCCTTTGACTATATTAAATCAAGAGCTATAAAGCTAAGAAATTGTGTCTCCGTCCCTTGGTTATTTGAACAAAGAGCCGTAAGAACGAAGACAAGCAACCATGTCCCCTTGAAAATAAAATCAAGAGCTGAAAGTATACTAACCTTGTGTCGACAGCAAGCCCTGAAATTGATGAGAGGATGACCGATAAGCTGGTTGAACACTATAAGAAATTAACCTTGATAAACTCGAAGCTCCAAAAGAACCAAAGTAAAGAGAAACCTCACATAGAATTTTATTCATCTGAATTCTGTTTTGAAAATATATAAGGGCCTCCTTTTATAAAGTTTTTGAGGCTTTCTTAATGACAAAGAAATAAAGAGATTACTAAAATCAAGAATTTGACAATACAACTTGCAAATTTATAGCTTCCAAAAAATAAGGCCTAATTGAGTTCGAATTTTGTGTTAATTTCCAACTAATTTTAATTGCTTAAGATGTGTTGACATTTCCCTCAATAGCCCCAATCACATTTAAAATATTTCCAACATTTTTATTTGCGCCAATTCCTCCCAAGGTCTGATCTGGCTTGGGTTCTTCTCAAAGAAATGGGTTAGTCTAGATAAACTCCTTTACTAGCCCATTTAATGCCAATTTAAGCTTCTTGGCCCTTGTTCTTGTGATCAGTTTATTTGGCATTTGGAATGGGTAGTTGATGCTTTCATTCTAAAATAATGACTCGTGCACCTGCTCTCTCATAAGTAAATAAAATATTATATTTTTAGAGTTTCATAAAATATAATATTTTACTCCTTTTTCTCTCTCAAGACAGAGTAAGTGCCCGACTCGTGCACCCAGCCGGTGCACGAATCATTACTCATGGAATAATGACTCGTGCACCGGCTAGGTGCGCGAGTCGTACACTTGTTCTCATAAGTGAATAAAATATTATATTTTTAGAGTTTCATAAAATATAATATTTTACTCTTTCTAGAGAGAGTAAGTGCCCAACTCGCGCACGCAGCCGGTGCGTGAACCATTACTCTTCATTCTGGCCTATCTTCTTATCAGAACTGTTTAAACTTTTCTTTCTCCTTGCATCCATGCGGCATCTAAAGGCCGTAGATTCGTTCCTTCTCATGGTAACCAGATTTTCAGGGGTTTCCGGCTCATCCGAGTCCTTCTCCATGTTCTAGATGGCTTCCCACAGCTTACTCCAGACTGAATCGCTCGATGGAATGTCTGACATGTGACTTCTTGCAAGGGTTTCATTTCCCATCTTTTGGATAATCTTGAATATAATTTTCGACGTCTCTTCTTGGACTGCTTGAATTGAGGAGATGTCGCATGATATTTCTGCAATCTTTCAGTATTAAAGCTGGGATGCACCAATGATATCCTCTCTCCATTGGTAATGGTAAGTTTAAGACTTCTCTTCAGAATTTGACCCGATTTATAAAACCACTATTTGACTTTAAAAAACCACCTTTCGAAGCATATCAATCCGAATTTGAAAGGCATGTCAGCCCTCCTTGCTACAGGATTCCATTCTTCCTCCACATATTCTGATTTTCGGGACATTTCGATTTCATTCGGTCTTTCTACAGTCCATGTGAGGATCATATTTCCTCCATTTATTTCATCAAGATCCCTCTGAATTTCAGTTCCATCTAAGACTTTGTTTCTCGGCCCGTCGACAATGTCCAATTGTTATCCATCGAGTACTCCAGAAGACATTTCTTCATTCCTTTATTCTTCTGTGGCGAGTTTGTTGCAGATCGTTTCCTCGATTCTAACTTCCTCTACGACATACTCCCCAGAAATCGCGAAAATTTCGTTGTCTCATTGCCGGAAGTCTGCTACTCTCTCGCCGAAAATCACTTACCTCAGTGGAAATTGTCTCATTCTCTTTCACTAATGTTGCCTCCATGTTTTTTTATGTTGATATTTTATTATTTAAATTAATATTTTAAAAACCGAACCAACCGTCAAATTGGTAGTAAGTGCGGTTTTGGTGGAACCCGATTAGACAAGTTTGGACCATTAGTTCAACTGGTGAAGGTTATATTAACGATTTAACAAAAAAACTATGATATTGGCTGGTTAGGCTATTGCTCTTATTAAGAATAAGGAGTTTTGAGGCATTTTGGGTTCGAATCCTGACTCTACAGAAATTTTCCTCCTTCCCTATTTTCTAGTGTATTTAAGTAAATCAGACCGGGTCCAACCGGTCTTATGTAGGATCAGTCCGGAACAACCCACCGGGTGGGCCCTATTTTTACATGAAACGGGTTATGACTTTAAGCCGAACCGGAGTAAGTACCGGTTCCGATTCAGCCGAGCCGGACCGGCCGCTCAGGTCCAATTTTTATAAAACTGATTTAAAGTAAAATAGCATATTAGAAATTTAGAACTTGATTTTTTATATATTCTCTTCTATCATTGGAAAATTATGTTGTTAATAATTTAAATTTTCTTAGCTTTCGCTCACATTATTCCCCCGCTGCATGAGCATCCATTTGGTGTAGGAAGAAAGAATCTGGTTGACTGGCTTTATACCGTTCGCAGAAAGAAAATCTGTGAGTTCTTGTTAGCTTAAAATAGACGAGAGGAAAGCTCCTGCTGTTGCTGATTTGCCGGCTGCTTCAGACGAGTACTGTAAGTGAAATCTGTATCTTTTCTTTTTACTCCCTCTGGATCTCTCCTAAGCTACGTTGGTGGTAGAATCGGGTGGGCTCTTTTCTTCCTCGTGTGTGCTTTCATGGCGATATTTCAGGAGCTGTGCTAGTCTTTTTTGTTTGTATCTACTATTTTGATATATTTGTGGTCCGGATGCTAGTCTTTTCCGGGTTTTAGCGTATTGGGCATGTGATTCGACTGTTCGTTTGTGGTTAGAGGGTATTGGATATTTTCAAAATCGTAGTGGAGAAGAGATGAAAGGGAAAAATGGAAAGGAAATGAAGCCATCTTTTTAATGAAAAGGTTGTTCTTTAGGGACAAATAATTGTGGCAGAGGAAATTGAGTAGTTTATATTCTTACTGTAGATGCAAAATCTCTTATCGTTCAGCTTTGACCAACACATCTTATGCCTTAGGTTTAGTACGATGACCATTATAAGGAAAGTTACAATTTTCAGTAAATTTTTGTGGATTACATTCTTTAGCGGTTTTTAAAGGATATCATTGTACGTTGCAATTGGTGGTGAAAGCCTTTGGTGTTAGAAATTCAAGGTTTATGCCGTGTTGTCAGATGTTTTCTGAATTGACATTGGGTTTCTATTTGGATTGTAATTTGGGCAATGGAGGTCTGTAATCATCTGTTTATCGATCTTACTTGCTGTTGCTCTGGTGACTGATCTCAGCATTGGATTCAAGCAAAGGCTCCATTTACTCCAACAAACACTGCAGCGTGAGAGTCCAGGCTTGAAACAAATAGAGATGGCAGATAAGCCAAGCCGTGCATTAATTTTGTATGCCGATGGATTTGCTCCCCTAGTATCTGCTTCTCATTCCCAGCTTCATGCCCTTGCATCCCGTGCATCATGTGGCTTCTTGTCTGTTAGAAATTCTCCAGGTAACAGATTTCTTCTTGCATCTTTTCCTTGGGTAATGTTTGCAAATGTTGATGTTTTTTTTTTTTTTTCTGAGGGATTTGTGGTGAATATCATCTGCTTAGAAAGTCTTAAGTGAGTCACTTGGAGAAGGATGGGGTTTTAGAAAGCCATCAGTGTGAAATTTTTACCTAGACCCTTGGAATTTATTCTTTCAATTTAACTGAATTACTAGTCTTTAGTTGTTCATAGCATTGATGTCTATGTCATCTTTTGGGAACATAGAAAATGTAACACTGATGTTTTGGTTGTGTACCTGGTGATTCATCATACAATTTCAGTTTGAATGCTTGAACAGTCTTTAAGGGTTCCTGTGAGAGTGCTTGCAACTTTCAACTAAAAAGCACCCCCAAATTTGACCAATGTGTTGGATCTCAAACTTTGTCAGTTCTACAATATGTTATAGTTTATGTGGTACAAATTATTGGTATTACTTGGAATAGTGATTCTATACTAATGCTAAGTTTGCTGGGAAGTTCTCGAATTTGTTAATTGATTCTTTCCGTATTGCTGTTCGGGATGGGGGAATGGTGGCTATGTATTTCGTTGGTTCAATTTCATTTCCTAAATCCTTTGATGGATATATTACTAAACAGGGTTAAAATCTTATACAATCTCTTTGTCTGTTCATTTTCATTATGTTTCTCAAGCAGGAAGAATTTTTTAAATCTTTGATAGATGTATTGCATTCAGTATACTTGGATTTGAAATGCAGACAGAGAGGAAGAAAGATTGCTTAGAGAACTAGCACAGCTACTGGATGTACATGATGCCCATATTCCAAGGGTGAGTTAATCAACTGCTTTGTTTTCTTCATTAAATTATTGCATTATAACTCTTGTATATGTGTTTCAGAAAGAAGAGCTTGTGTATATGGATGCCCACATACATTTAAATTAATCAAATCTTGTATGGTTTTTCAGAAGGAAGAACTTCTTGATCTAGATGCTCACTTACAGTCTGAAGCAAACATAGAATTGCGAACCATATCAGAAAGGTATGGACTTTGCCTAGTCCGATGCGAAATTCAGTGCATCTTCATAAGAACCTTACCTTCCAAAGATCTATCAAACCTAGTGTTCTGAACCCATTTTCAGGTTCATGGGAATGAAAGCTGCCATGCTTACAACTTGCCCTGAGGTTGATATCTTTGGAAAGAAACTTGGGTTTAGTGCCTTAAGTTTTGATCAGTTGATGGATTTACCAAACAATTTGTCTGCAGCAGCTAAACTACTGCAGTTTCTAGGATTTTCTGGAGGTGAAGTATTAGAAAAAAGTGATTATGATTTAGTCTTTGTGCATATAATTCCTAGTGGAAATGCAAGGGACCAACTTGACTGGCTGAATGCATTGGTTGGTGGGATATTGCAAACTGCTGAACCTGGATCAGAGATTGCTTCTCGTTTATACCTGTCACTAGTGATGAGCTTTGGATCTCTTTCTAGTGCTGAAAATCAATGTTCTTCACTTCGTCTCCCTCAAAAGGATACAAATTCTATTCTCTCTCATCTCTTCCCCTGTCAAAGTTATTCTATGAAAGGAGGAAAGCTGGTAAATAACATTAGGTATGTTGTCCAAGGTAATTGTACCTATGTACTACCGGCTTTACTCTTTTTCCCAGCTATTCTAGACCTTTGTCAGTTTCTTCAAAAAAAAAAAAAAAGCTATTCTAGAACTTAAAGAAAACTTGAAATATTTGTGGGCAACAGGCACCATCACCCTATGCTAGTTGCTCAATGGCAGGAAGCAGTGACTCGCAAGGATATGGCAGAAACTTTCTCTTTTGAAGACTTTCAAGAGGTATGCATTATTTTCCTTGTTATCTTTTGAAATCATTTATGTATCTGTAACTTGTGCTACGATGCTGCTGCTTTATGGGTGTTTTTTTTCATCGTTAAATTTTTTTCTGTGTTTGTGCTACTCAGGAATTGTAGGAAAAGAAGTAGAAGAGTAAGGTTTTCCTTTTAACTAAAATTTCAGGCTTTTCTGCCAGTTCAAAGGGACGGGAAAATTTTCACTCTAACTCTTTTGGTCCAGTGAAAGTTGAAGTGGATAGGAAAATGAACTTTCAAAAAAAAAGTGGATAGGAAAATGACTGGCATGTTGCTCTAGCAGGGAACACTAGAGAAACCTATTTAGTATTTAACTGGTCTTGGACCACTGACTTCTGATACCCTCCACCTTGTCTTTTGCTATTTATAATCAAAATTTCAGTTTCCTCATCAGTTCCTGTGGTGACTGAAAAGTGGAAAGAAAACTGGTCACAGTCTAAGGGGAGAATTGGTCAAAGGGAGCATAATTTCTCGTATTTTCTTTATCATATGGCAGCATAGATCCCTTTGAAGAAGAAAATATCATTGCTTTATGTTGGGGAACCCAATGTTTGTTTGTTCATGGAAAAAGATAGAACAATTTGATGGTAGCAAACTTACCTCTGGGGTATCAATACTTAAAAGTTATTTTTTTTGAGAAGTTGTGTTTTATCAATACTTATGTTATAAAATCATAGGAAGAACACGTGTACCTATAAGATAGTAGAAACATAACTAAACAATAGAATAGGATGCAGGAATTAGGAAACAATAAGTTGTGTTGCCATTATATCACCTTCTCTAGCAAGAGAAGACACATTTATGAGATATCTTTTTATTGTGCTCAAGAATTTGGATATCATGATGTTTGAACGAACAATATTTAATGATTCTTGTCCTGCTAGGCTGAATTGCAAAACCTCTTTTATGTAAGACATGTATCTTTTCATCTCGGACTCGAAACTGGACTTGGTCTTGGTGAATCTGACCGAGTTGCCAGAGTTGGATCAATTCTTTCTAGTCCAGAAGCTGGTCCAGAAGCTGGACCTGGAGTTCATCAAGAGGACTCATGGTTGATATATGTGGCAGCAAATTTTGGATGTTTTGATCCAGTTGCTAACAAGTAGTTCTCATCCTTGTATCGTTAGGGAAAACATTTAAGTTAATCCTGCATAAAGTTAGCAGTTTCTGCGATGTATTGCCCTCTATAGTTTTTGTGTTATTATCTGTTGAAGTCTTTAGTTCTAGTTTTTCTTCTTCCTTCTCTGACCACGGTGCAGGTTCCTCTGATGTGCACAGTTGTCAACTAAAGGTTTCATTGTCCCTCGAGCTTTCTTGACCCGTTTATGATTCTTTTCCATATTTTGACTCCTTTGTTGATCTGCAACCTTTCCCTTCTGTTAAGCTTCTGCACCTTGTTATCTGACATGAGATTATAGAATGGCTGTATGTTTCTTGTCACTGCATTCTGTGTTCTGGTTTCTCATCATTAGCCCTTGTTCTATAATGATGCTTCCTAAAACTTTTTTTGCAGTAAGCAATGACAGATGAATTAGATCTGTTGTCCAAGGCCCATCTATATGTAGGGCCTTGTATATCTCCCTCATAACTTTGTAACTGCTTGTAAATGTGCATATAAAGTTAGGACAAAAGTAGATGTTCTTGTTGAAAGTTGTGAAGCACGCCTTTTGACCAAAGTGTCTTCAAAATATATATGTTTTATTTTAAAGCTCTTCTCTATCTATGCAGCATGGGAGTAGCCTTACTATACTTGCCGACCGGTTCTTGCATGAGGTGGCATTCAAACTCTGGAAGGCTCCAAAATATGGAGCTTGAGGTAATTGTAATTCTCATATCCCTGGCTTGAATTGGTAAGAGTACTTGATGAGGAATAAAGTTTGTAACAGGAGTCATTCTTGTCCTGTAAAAGTACTGCTGATGTTATCTATTCAGTGAATCGGTTTTGCTTTGAATATCATTGAGAAGAGCAGTTTTGTTATTTATCAAGTGGCCTGTAAAGTCAAATTGCATAGTTAGATTTGGGTTAGTCCAAGTTGCATCGTTTTACCTTAAAGCAGAGTTCAATTAAGTTTGATACTGGGATGACTCGCTTGAGTTGCGAGTCGTCTCAGCAAGACGAGGAGCAAAGATATAGAATAACATGAATGTATACACAATTGTGATGTATTATAAAATTGACAAAACGAGTTAAGTTATATGCATTAGTTTGAGAACCAAGCAATTTTGATCAAAATCCTTGGAAGAATATTCCACAGTTTTTTATACGACACTATCGATATGTTATTTAAGTTATTTACATACGATACTAGGGCGAGTCAGTAAACAAATGTATTACCAAAAATTAACATTTTCATGTAAAGTGCTCATTATTTACTTTTTTCAATTTATACTAAATTGGGAATCAGGTAAAATATGTAAACAGTTATCCGATCCAATCAAATTTTCTATTCAATTTTCAATATTTTATTTTTATTCTACAATCGAGAAGATGTCGCAAAATTTATAAATTAATTATTTGATTTGTGGTAGAGTTTAGGGTTTAAGGTTTGGAGTTTGGAGTTTAGGGTTCAGTGTTTAAGGTTTAGAGTTTGGGGTTTAGGGTTTAAGGTTTAAGGTTTAGAGTTTGGGGTTTAATTCCGTCCGACCTTGAAATTAGACACTAATTTCAAGTTTTTTTAACCCCTTGAAATTTGGTGTTGGGTTGGGTCGGTTCGTATACCAAACCCGATTCGTTACGCATTTCTAACTTTCGAAATGATTTGAAGGTGGGACCCGGTGGCTTTGTCGTTGTCTAGGATCCGCTTCCTCTACCGGAAAACCGACTCGTTATGATTCTATGAATCGGGCACCCTGTAATTTTGTTTTCGTACGCGTCAGTACTTGGGGCTTCTTCGTCTAACGAACTAACGAAGGAAGAGAGCAGAAGCGAAGGAAGGTGACGATCTGCGAAAATTCAGCTCTGGTTAATCTTGGTAAAGGTACTCCCCTTCTCTTTCGTTCAAGTATGGTGTTTTGGTCGGAGTTTTTGGAGTTTCTTTAATTACGATTTTGGATAGATTTTGCCTTTTTTCCGATGGCTCTAAAATGAGATGGATTGATTATTAAGGCTGGTCTTACGGTTAAGATATGGATTTTTGTTCCTGATTTATATCTTTCATCCCTTTTGCTATACAATTAACTTCTTCTTTGTTTTTTTTAATGAAATAAATTTCGGTGAAATCTGAGAGCATTTGAAATTTTTTGTATATCAACTTTCAGCATTTCTGTCGCTTTTAAGATTTTTTATACTTCGTCCTAAGGTTTCTTTAGCGATGATTAGTATTGCGCGGTTTGAGTTTTCTATTAGTCGCATGTTTTGGTCAATGGAGGGTATCGCGTATGAAACTTTTCTTCCGAATTCGACAGACATTAGAGGATATCAGCGGAATACATCCTGTGAACTGAAAAAATTTGATACCGTAATATCAGTTGATGGTATTTCAGAACTTGCAAATTCATTTTCTTTGTACTTGGTCCTCCATTAATTAATTGGCCCAACGAGCTAATGGCTAGACGAGTTAAGCATGAACTTGCGTCCCCTGACTTTGTTTATTGTCTAACTTATCAAATCTTTCTAGAGTTTGATCTAGTCGTTTTTTTTATGGCGAGGCACCTAAATCATTAATGAGGTCAATAGTGTTTGTCCTCGTCTCCTAAAATATAATGGTGCAGCATTGTATACTTCAACCCTGAATTTAGTTTCGGTAAGACTTTTTAAAGAAAAGCAATTAAAAACTATGAGGAAGTGATTGATAGTTCGTTATGGTTATGAAAATCTAACCCTGAACTTCTGTGTCATTTTACACCTTTAGATAAAAACGTTTGATCCTGGATTGATATTATCCAAGTACAAGATGTAGGATAGTTGAAAGATCGGGATGGTATCTGACTTTTTGGTATTGGTGGATCATTTTACTCTGCATTGGACTATCCATTTTGTCTTTTGCGAGAATCAAGCAGGTCAGTCAATCCATATTGGCATGTGAACTTAATCTATTAAAATTTCATGATACAGAGTAATCAATAATCTCGGATCATGGTTACTTATGCTCTGTGCTATAATTTAATACTGACTTTTAGCATAGGTGTGTTGGGTCCTTCTCAGATATTCAGGCAAAGCATTCCAGCTGTCATCTAGTAGCTTCTATGTGATGGAATGACAATTGAACACTGCAGGTACCCCGAAAAATTGACATGTTCAGGGTTAAGATAATGTGCTTGTTTTAACAATAGCCACCCAGCAAACGGGCACTGGCAAAAGACAACTATTCTTCTTTGAAACACGTTTACCACTTGTTGGTTCAGTAAAAGCAAACATTACTTTTGGAGAAAAAAAACTTTATGTCCCAATATCTTTCAGAATACAAATATCAGCAAGGAATTAGTTGGTAGTGATAATCAATCTCACATGTACATTCTGCATGATGCTTTTGCTGAGGGAATTCCTTCGACAGAATAGTGGAGATAAAAAAGGAGAAGTAGGTCTAACTATTTCTGTTTGTGATGAATTGTATCTCGTCTCAAATCCAAAATGCTTGATGAAGCAATACCAGTAAGTAAGTGTACAGACCCTAAATAGAATATTTTTTGGAAATGAAGACTTTAAATAGAATGATGCAAACAAAATACTACCTTCTAAAAAAAAGTGGCTTGTGCATGAACACACAGATGTTCAACCTGTTAGATGGAGTTTCCAGTAATGTGAGGTCTGGTGGATATTCAGATTGTCTTGTATGCTTTTCTGGAATTATTGTAAGACTTTGAAACTGATTCTAAACATTGGGGTCACAATGGGCATGGGATCTGTGCTTTCCTTACTGGGCTCACAGTCTATATAACAGTTTCTTTGATCTTATCATCATGGAGGGTGTTTCACCAATTCTCATCAGCTGGAAGTTGGAAGCAATGGTGTCTCTATCATATCCTAAGAATGCTTGACTTTCTGTTTTATTTTCCCTTTCTTTGTTTTATTTGCCCCTTCTAAGGATATCTGCTTTTTTTGTTTCGTTTTTGTTTTTTGGGAGGACAGAGCAATTGCTGCATCTTATTGAATATATGGTTTATGGTTGCTGTTGATTTGTTCTGCATTTGAGACGACTGCTACTGCTTCGATGAGTTCAACGGTTTCAACTTCTCGGGGCGTGATAGCCCCAAAGAGGGCTGGCTCGAATGATTCACACACAAGACCTTCATATCCTTATGGTCATCAACCTGCATCAGAGCTATGTGACGATGATGTGGAATTGTTGTCTGTATCTTGGAACCAGGACTATGCGTGTTTTGTTGCGGGAACGAGCCGTGGGTTCCGCATTTATAATTCTGACCCTTTTAAGCAAACCTTCAGAAGGGATCTAAAAGGTGCAGGATTTCGAATAGTGGAAATGCTGTTCCGTTCCAACATTCTTGCCCTTGTCGGGAATGGATCTTGTCCACAGTACCCTCCAAACAAAGTTATGATGTGGGACGATCATGTGAACCGGTGTATAGGCGAATTCACATTCAGATCTGATGTTCGAGGTGTTAAACTAAGGCGTGACAGGCTAGTTATTGTACTTGAACACAAGATCTATGTTTACAGATTGACAGACCTGAAACTTCTTCACCAGATAGAGACTCTTGCAAATCCAAAGGGACTTTGCTCTCTTTCGCATCATTTGAGCACCTCTGTGTTGGCTTGCCCTGGTCTCCACCGAGGGCAGGTTCGAGTTGAACACTTTGGTTTAAAGGTGACAAAGTTCATTAATGCTCATGATTCTCAAATAGCATGCTTGACTTTGACAATGGATGGACTTCTTCTTGCAACTGCCAGCATAAAGGGCACTTTAATTAGGATATTCAACACAATGGATGGCACGTGCTTGCAAGAGGTATAACTCAGTTTCTTACGTGTTGAATAATCTTCTACTTGTCATTTAAGCTCAACTTAATAAGAATAAAATGTATTATGTGTTGAATAATCTTCTCAGGTTCTTTATTTGTTTTATTATTTGAAACTTTAAAGCTAATATTCTGGTGAGGTTTGAACCTAAGATCTCACCCAGGAAAACAACCCATATAGCCGTTGAGCGAAGCTCCAAGCCATTTTTATTTGTTCCATTGTTATTGTTGTTGTTGTTGTTGTTGCCATTATTAACTTGCTTGGTCTCATCTCATTTTTTTTATTTCTTTAGAAAGCATTCTTATTAACTACTAAATTAATGGAGACTTATCCTTCTTAAGAAAAAGAAACATCAAGTTCTTCTCCCACAATTTTCATTATTTACAATGGTCTCAAGTTTTCAATACTTACTGAGGTACAGCCTACCAACTCTTCCCGTTTCCAATTTTATGTCTATTATTCATGCTGTATTGACATAAAACTTGACGGCATGGACTCCTGCATCCTTGCTACTGCATCTTCTTTTTGTTTTTCCATCTGTTTTTTATATTATTTTATTTTTTGTTTACTCCATGATATTCTCTTAAATTATTAGTGTATTGATGTTATGTAATCTGCATAGGTACGTAGAGGAGCAGATAAAGCTGATGTATACAGCATTGCTCTTTCTCCAAATGTCCAGTGGTTGGCTGTATCAAGTGACAAAGGAACTGTTCACATTTTCAGCCTTAGGGTTCGTGGGCTGGGAGATGTTTCTCATCATTCTACTACAGAGGGGACACCTGAATTGATGCATCAGAACTCATCGACTTCTTTAGATACTCTCATATGTCCAACTTCTGGAGCAAATCCGAGTTCATCCTTGTCCTTCATGAAAGGTGCAAGGGCCTTGTCGAAGCCTCTGTTGTATTTGAAAGTGTTTTAAACAATTCGAGACAAGCACATCATATTTCGTTGAACTTGCTTATCTGAACTTTATTGAAGCATAATCATGATACAAATCATGCCTTTGATATCTCCAGGTGTGCTACCAAAGTATTTTAGTTCTGAATGGTCTTTTGCACAATTTCACTTACCGGAAAATACCCAGTTTCTTGCTGCATTTGGAGCTCAAAACACTGTTTTGATTGTTGGCATGGATGGGAGGTATGCTTTCTTATTGTTCTTCTGTTGCTCACTATTATTTAAATACACACTAGCGGCTGTTTTCCACATTCGTGTGTATAGATTACCTTGCATGGAGGCCTGTATATGGTTATGTGCTCGAATGATTAGCTTAACTGTTTAAGACATCAATGATCTAGGTTTTACTTACGACTTTTTCTGCCTCCTCTGTACTTCTCCCGGTTTTCCATAACTCAGGACTTGTGACAGGCCTACCCCCTGCTTGTACTATTTTCACATTGATCTTTTTTAATGAATTCCATTGCCCTCAAAAAAAGAAAAAAAAAAAAGACTAGGACAGCATTTCAAATTTAATTATGTTGGGTCTACCTAGTTGATGCCCTTTTTGATCATTTCAGTAAACCGTTTATTATTTTGTTCTTTGTTACATTTCTTATTTTGCTTCTTTACTGTTCCTCTGGGACAGTTTCTACAAGTGCAGCTTCGATCCAGTGAATGGAGGGGAGATGATCCAGCAAGAGTACATAAAGTTCCTGAAAGCTGACAGCCGGTAGACTAGTTGAAGCTCTTGTGGTTAACCTCTATGCTCCCACTGCGTAAATACGGGGTCCATTTCTGTTGTACATATCTTATGTTTATACGCTTACTTCATGTTGACAATTCCAAAGCATTTAATAAAAATTGTGATATAAACTTGGCCAGGTCTATACAAATGCATGCAAATTTCGAGTGAAATAATGAGCACAGTAAGTTTTAGTGTCCTTGAATTTCTATATTTCCATAACGATAACCAAGCACATTAAGGGACCATTGCTGTGTTCTTTGTTCCGTGTTCGGTTCGCGCACCGTATGGTTAACATTGTTGTCTAATTGTTTTATTTAGATACTGAATTATCTCTCTTATTGTTGCAAGGTTGTCCCAATTGCAGCTAAGGTGGGTTGTACCTTTTTCTCTTTGCAAAAAAATTTTAAACGTTCTTTTATTTTCATGATATCATTTCAATATTATAAAGTTGAAGTAAAAATCTCAAAAAACATCAAGATGTGCAGTAATAATAAAGTAATAATAATATTAACAATAAATTAATAAAAAAATAAATATTTATCTTTAAAATACATTAAGCGAGTTTTGAACTGTGTTTTAAAATCGAACCAGTGACTGAATTGGTGGTGCATCCGATCCTGGTTCAACCTGATCAATTGGGTTCAACCGGTATGAGTTGTATCTCATTAAAAAAATTTATAATAATATCTGTATATACAAAAAACAAGTTTAAAAATACAAAAAACTATTAAAAGTGCTAATAGCAGTAACTAGACCGGTTCAACTGGTTCAACCGGTCCGGTCCGTTTTACGGTTCGGCGGTTCAACCGATAAAACCGGCAACCAACCTGTTTTTGACTTTTTTTCGGGTTATTAAGCAAATCAAACCTTTCAAAGCCCCGGTTCCAGATGAACCCGGCCGAACCGGCCGGGTCGGTTTGATTTTTTTTTTTTTTTTGAAGAATTTGATTCCATTGCTTGCGGGTTTAATACAATGTTACTTTGATTACATTGACTGGTTGGCAAGAGTTTCCATGAGTCATAGGGAAACTCCCTCTCTTGAAGACTGTCAGCCTCAGTGTTAACCGTTTATGAGATGTGGCTCTACGTGCTACTGATTGTGCTTCCAATGTGCCATATCTCCCTAAAAAGGTGTTGTAGTCCCTAGGGCAGTGTGGACAATTGGTTGCACTAGTCGACAACATTTAAGCAGTTATTCTCAACTTCCACGTTGCCTTGAAATTTTGTCCCAAAGAGTTTCATGCCTTCAAGTAGTGCTTTGGTTTCCGCTTCTGCAGGGTCAGTGCCGAAATTGGTCCTACAAAGGTTAGTAATGTGGCACTTACATGATTTCTAATTAGTCCCCCTATGCTTGTTGGCCCTGGGTTTCCCCTTGAGGAGCCGCCGACATTGAGCTTGTAGGCGTGTTGTTACGGTGGTGTCCATCTTGCCACCGCTGTTGAGGGTGTTGTCGCGTGAAGTCTAGTAATCATAGACTAGGACACCCTTAGGTTTAGGCCTGCATCTGGGTTGGGGTCGGTTTGATTTTTAAAACACAGGTATTGAATTACGAAGGTAAAACCTGAAAATCCAACTAACTTTTGGTTGATATCCTCCCCTTTCTCCCTCCCTCCCTCCCTCCCTCCCTCCCTCCCTCCCTCTCATAGTGTAAATAACATTTATCAAACAAAATGTAATTAACAATGTTATTCCACTCCCTCTTACAGTACGTCTGTTTACTTTAAAGAGAATTATACTTATATTCTTATATACGAAAATTTGATGATGAAATGGTAAGGAACTTAACATTTTAATATGTTTAAAAAAATAGTGAATTATATGTTTGATAAATTTTCGTAGGTATATATGACCTTTGATGTTGTATAACTTTTTGGGACTAATTGTAAGAAGAGTAATGCTAGTTGCACCTATCCTACATACATGTTAATCTAAACCATTGATGCCTAGGGTTTATCTTTTAATATTGTATAACTTTTTGTCAACATTACCAATGCTTAAAGATCGTAACATCCATGTACCTTATGTAATACTCTTTTACTTGGCTGAATACTCTTGCAATTTAAGTCCCATTTTTGGATGGCATAAGAGAAAGAGATTGTTGGATATAGCATGTAGAACAATAGAAAATCATATAACGAGGCTCAATTGTTAGAGTGGCACTAAGTCACTGGTGTCGTTAAAAAGTTCAGATACGTTACAATGGAATTCATCAATGTCCCTTACAAATGGAATACTTGTCAATAATTTGGTGTTAGAATGCAAAAAGAGCAGATATGTAGTCTAAATAACGTTTTGTTAATTAAACATCTAAATCGAACTGAGCAAGTGATCCTATCAACTAAGTTTGATTTTTGATCGGCCATGAATGATGCCATACAGTATATATTAAAAAATATACGGTAGAAAACCGGGTTTTATGCCCTTCTTTATATGTTGCCGTAGGGGAAGGGATACACTGTCGTTTCCATATTTCAGGAGCTAGTTCGATAGATGATAATTACTACATTTATTTCAAAGCCATTCCACTGAAGCAGTTTAAAGACAAAAAGGATCAGAGCTTCGATCTTAGTCTCTGATCACCGAACGTGATCATCACTTTGCCAATTGCTTTTCTTTCTTTGATAGCAGAGAATGCTAGGTTTGACTGCATATACAAACAACAATTTTAAGAAATACTATCCCACAGGAAATAAGTAACAAAGCAGACAAACTTTTTGAGACGGGCTTTAAAAAATCCATGATTCTTAAACGCAGGAAGGGTTTTGGCTGAAAAAAAAAACAAAATAGTCACGTGTAAGTGAAATTTCACATAAATTAGAACCATAGAACAGTGTTCAGCATCATGTTTGTCTTCAACCTCCAGAGAACTGTAGTAGAGTAATGACTATTTAATGGCAATTTCACTTGAAAAAAACTAGAACGCACTGTTGATTTTCCATCCTCAAGGAGAATGATGCCCCGTGTCACTTTTTAAGAGAGAAATTGCTACAATCGCCTCTATTTTCCTAAATCTCATACAGAAACTCAAGTTATTGGGTTTTCAAATTTTCTGATGTGAAAACTGAGACGGCCTTCAAACCTGCAACATTACCATCTAATTTGTAATGAGGCATGCCATATTAGCTGTCATGATACGCGTTAAGAACTCTGGTCATTCTATGTTTGTGATGTTATGACTCCTTTGATATTTGGCTATTGCAGATAAACTTTCTTAATCAAATAGGTGACATGCTTAAAGTTAAATGGAAGTTTACAGTTGCAAAACAAAAAGGTGAGCCATTTTTCAACAAAACATTCATTGGTAAAGGCGAAACTGTAAGTGAGCATATTGCATGTAAATTTAAGCAGAAATAAGTAAGCACATTATCGAGATAAAAAGGAAAAACTGTAAGCCAGTTTCAACAAAAATGTTTCTTGACTTGACGTCCACATAATCCTATTTACATGCACACCACATGCGTTGGTAAGACAAGAAGGCAAGAACATGAAAAACCCAAAATCCACATAATGCCTCTATGAGATTGTGTAAAGCCAATCAATCAATGGAGCCTTTACAAAGAATAAGGAACTCGAATTATAATCTATCAAATGGAAATATCACAAACCTTTAAGACTTTTTTTGCATATTTTTAAACATGAATCCCTTACCTCAAGAAGGAAACAACCACTTTAATATGTTAATCATGGACTCAAAACACAAGAATGCATGAGGATGATAAAAACAAAAGATATCTGGTACTAACCTGTGAAAGACTGTAAGAATGTGAAATACGAATGGTGATCAAGCCCCGTGATACCCAAGATAGAAGCTCATTTAGAGAGTCTGCAAGAACTTCAGGACGATGTACTTTGTAACTCCCCCAATACAGTCCATGTATTGTCCAGTTCTGAAACAGACGGTCAATGGCTTAAAAAATCAGTATAAATTAGATAAAATCCATTAAAATCTGCCTTAGGATATAACCAATTTTCTAAGTTTGAATCCAACAAGCAGATCAGCAAATTTAAAAACATCAAAGGACGGAAACAATAAGAAAGAGATCTTGAAAATCATAAAACTAGTTTCAACAACATAACACCCTGATTGTTCAAGCTTCTTATGGACTGAATATAAGAGTTTCAAAAAATCTAATCTGAAGATGTGAATGGATCATCAAGAATTTTAAGGGTCCATCAAGTTCTTTTAATGCTTAACTAAATCCATGATGTTAAAATATCAAGACACGATGATTCATTTTACTTTCATCCTCTCCCAGCAAGTATTAAATTTCATAGTTTCAAATAACTGGATTCTATTTTCCTTTGGAAGGTTTCCAAACAACTGAATTCTTTTTTATTTTTTTTAAATGTATCCAATAATTGGACTCTTGATTGCCAATTTCTAGGCCATCAAAGGAAGTTGTCACAGCAAAAGGATCAACATTCATGTCGGAGAAGATGGAGAACTACAGAGGAATTATTCATTTATCGATGGAGGAAAGTGACAGCAATTATAGGAACAGAAATGAATTTTCACTGCACCTTAACAAGTGCAATATTTGCAGGAATAACAGGGACTTCTCCACTAGCAAATCCTATCACCAAAATATTTGCTCCCCAGTTTAGCACCTTCATGCTTTCTTTCATAAGCTTGCCTCCAACTGGATCATATAGAACATCAACCCCTTTGAGTTTTCTTGCCTTCAGGAATTTCTTCACACTCTCTATCACACTATCCTTACTCAAGTCAATGACATGGTCAAGGGCCAGTGACTTGAGGAACTGCACCTTTTCTTCTCCCCTGAAATTAAAAATATTCTCATTCCAGATGGCAAAAAAGAAAGGAATTTAAACCATTCTCAAGCATAAACCCTTGCCACCTGAATGGCAACTGTGTCTATATCTCCAAGTAGGTACAGAAGACACGAAAAGTTCTAATCAGATTGACGGAAGCTTTTGGCAGGTAGTTAAATAAATACCTGGCAACAGCAATTACAATAGCACCACAAGCTTTTCCAATCTGCACAGCTGATAGACCAACACCACCTGCAGCACCAAGAACCAGCAAAACCTACATTTTTTTTAGGTCAGGCAGACAATAACTGGTCAATATGACTATTATTTCAAGACATTAAGACAAGATCGCGTTACATTCTTAAGGAGCAGAAAACTGGAACATACCTGACCAGGTTTCAGTTGGGCTCTATGGACCAGAGCTACATGTGAAGTACCAAATGCAACAGGAAGAGCACCGGCAGCCACCAGGTCGCATCCATCAGGGACTAAAAACCTTAAAGTTTGGGAGAGTAGGAGTGAAATTGTCAAAACCAAATAAAAAGGAAATGGGTCATGAAAAAGCTAAATTTGATGAAAGGAAGATTCCATTACAGTAACACAATAGAAAATGTAAAGGTGAACCTAAGCTTCTCAAAAAACGAGCTCAATGCTTATTTCTAAATCTACAACCAGGTTTTTCACCACAGAAATGACGAAACAAGCAGATAATCTAGAAACAGACACATTTTCCACAACCTAGAAATAGGTAGATCTAAATTTTTTTGCATTTCAATCGCTTATGAGTTATCTTCCAAAAGAACGAGCACTCATCATAAGCTTCTCATCATGCTGATACACGCAGTGTAAAAGAAAATGATAGAAGGAAATTTCACGTTATTTTTACTGGGAGAATCTAACACTTAATCTTAATGCAACTCCGAACAGATGATTGTATCAGAAAACTCAGGACCAATATTGGAACATTCCTATCATTCAAAATGAATAAAATTCACATTCACCAAACGAAAATCGCAACAAAATTAAAAAAGCAAAGTGACAATCTTGAAAAGCAAATAACTCAACTAGGACAAATTGTATGTGAACCATAAGAATTACTAGTTAAATTCGAACACCCATCCATAATTCACACGATTCACCAGTCCAAAATCCATTATCAGAAGAAAACTTACAGGTCCTTCTCATCCACAACAACGAATTCAGCGAAAGTGCCGACCGTAGCAATGGAACAAACACGGTCGCCGACCTTGTATTTGGAGACACGGTCGCCAACCGCTTCGACCACGCCGGAGAAATCCGATCCGGGGATGAAAGGCAGCGGGGGCTTTTCCTGGTACTTGCCCAGTATTTGGAGGTAATTGGCGTAGTTCAAGCTCGTCGCGTTCACTCTTACGCGGACCGCAGTCGGGAAGTTCACAGCAGGGATGGGATGTTCGGTGGAGATGGTGATCGGAGATGTTTCTGATATAGGAAGTGTTGGGTCGCCGAGAGATTTACAAACGAGAGCCTCCATTGATTGAGGAGCACCAAAGCCTTGTCCCTGGACCCCCTTCTATATATTCCTAGCAGAGAACGAAGTTGGAACTCGGAAATGAAGCGGGATGATGGTGAATGAGCCTCTGGGGGTGGAGCAGCCCGTCATTCTTCCGTCATTCTTCCGTCATTCTTTAAGCTTCAATGGCCTGAACTTAAGTGTAAACTGTGCACCGAATAAGCGGAAAAAGCTATAACAAATTAGAGCGGTGATATGCGTAGTCTGAATTTTTACCGTGAGTTTTTACACGTGGCATTCTTTGGTTGGGCAAAGTAAGAAATAAAATAGTAACTATCTATCTATTTTATAGGGAAGCTTAAACCTTAGATCTTATCTGGAATGTTAACTAGGCTGCAAGGAGGACTACCATATTAGGATATAAAACCTTACAGTAAAATGTCAAAGTACTGATATCATTTTTCAACAAATTATGCTATTCAGGGTAAGATAAATGGTACGCTCACTTTGTGAGTGCTCGCCCTTGGTCACATTCTTACGTGGATGACTTATGCGGCCATCCACATAATATGCTGCATCAGCAGCCAAAGCCAGGCGGGAGGGAAGAGGGAGGGTCAAACCTAATTTTGAGTGGTGGGGGAGAGGGACGTGGGCCGGCTTTGGAAGCTGATGCAGCGTATTATGTAGATGGCTACATAAGCCATCCATATAAGAATGTGGCCGAAGACGAGCACTCAAAAAGTGCTCGTAGCTTTCTCTTTGGGTCAATAAAATGAGGGGTGATAGAAGTAGTGCGGCTTTTTACTTCTATGACTTTACATCCTGACGTGGCAATGTCCACGTTGCAGTCCGCATAAGAGATAAACTTAGAGATAAAATCTGCATGATTTTATTCTCCTTCCCCGAAGAACACTACTCTTCCCAACTCGAGAGAAATCTCGCTAGAATAGAAAACTCTACTGCATCCTCTTTGTTCGCCAGGGAATAGAAGACCATGTTGCAAATGTAACTACATGGGAGAAGATGAGATCGTTCCCATCAGGACAGCGGCACCCCCACTCTGGCTCGCATGCATGCAGTCGGAAAAACCAAACATGCAACAGTCCGTCCCCACTGAACAACCTCCACCAAACATAGAGGTGGACTGCATTACAGTAGACCTGAATAGAGTTACCATCACCGAAGAAATCACCTTCGAAAACCAGCTTTACCTGAACCCACGGCGGCAGTGTATGCACTCAACCATGGACACTCTGTTGTATTGTCGAGGGAAGAAGAAGTCGAAGAACTGCTACTTCATTTGCCAATCTGAATTAGGGACTCTTATCTCCACTTATTTAAGTGGCCACATGATTTCCACGTAGATACTTTCCTATTTTCGGAAGCGCCTTTGTGGGTTAGGCTACCTCGTCTCCCCTTCAATCTTTACCATGACGAAGCACTCAAAAGAGTGGTTCACCCCTTAGGCTCCTGCATCTGCATGGACTCTGAAACCGCCTTCAACCCATGCAGCCGTACCTATGCTCACGTGAAAGTCTTGGTGGACCTTGAAAGTGAAGACAAGAAAGGCACAACCATTGTCACACCACGATCAAGATTTTATCTCCCATACATCGTTGATGGGAGATCAAAGATTTGCATGATCTGTCGCAGACGGGGGCATAGCACGGCGGAATGCCGTGGACGAGCCCCGGCCGAAGAGGAGGAAGACCGGCTGCCCAACCAGACAATCACAAACAAAACGAGAGGGAAGATGAATGGACCCTTGTCCAGAGCCGACGTAACACTTGGACGCAGAGTAAAATCCAGCCGCATATGGCTAGAGTTTACCAAAGGAACCCCAATCAGCCTCATAGCGCTAAGTTCGAGCCAAACAATATCTAGAATAGGGACAGCTCGCAAGATCCTCTCCAAACCCAGGCTCAAAGAGAAGGAAGACGAGCCGACTCCGAAGCCAGAAATAAGACTTGCAAGATTGCTTGTATGAAGCTAATGCAGAATTCTCACTGCGTGATGCTGAACGAAGAACACCAATTGAAGGGCGTAGAGACACTAACAGAATCCTCAGCTGACTCAGATGGGCCCAGCAACGGAAACTCACTGGTAGGAAAGAAGAATAGGAAGAGGCTGACAACCGAGCAGTTAAGTATCCATGCCGAGAAGCTCCTACAGCCACAGGTACCTGCCAAAGTGGCGAAAATGACGATTGCTACACCAGCACACCATGCCTCATAGTTATTTATGTCAAAATTTTTAACGTGGAACATCCGAGGAGCACACAACTCCTCGGCCAGACATGCTCTTGCCGCCTTACTACAGACTCACCCACCTGAAATAATATAGACGTCTCCCACCTTCAAATGGCTTGAAGGTCTATTTCAGAATTCACACATTGTCCCCTCACAAGGTTTGAGTGGTGGGCAATGGTTATTCTGGAACCAAACTGTAAATATAGATATCCTTAAGTCTACCCCACATGTAATTCAAATTAAAGCTACACTTCAAAGTAAAAAAAAATAGATTCATAACATTTACCTATCTGCCACCTCAGCCAACTAGATGGAGTACGGCCATAGAAAACTTACAAAATACTAGGTACCTAATATCTGAACCGGCGATGTTAGTGGGGGATTTTAATGCCACTCTAACATCGGGGAAAAAAATACTCGGCCCAAGGGAATTCGTATAGAGAAAACAAACCCTTCATTGAATTTGTATCTAATGGAGGTTGGATAGATGTTGGAAATAATGGTACAAAATTTACCTGGTCCAACGGAAGAGCTAAGGAAAAACTAGTCCTAGCTAGGTTAGATAGGGCCTTAGTAAACATCAAATGGCTCACATGTTGGCCAAACACATCCCTACCCTTCCTCGAGTTAGGTCAGACTACACCCCCTTCTCCTTACACTACAACACACTGAACAAAACGCACAAGGCCTTTTAGGTACCCGGCTATGTGGAAAGAGGGTAATGGCTACGAAGGAATAGTTAGATCGGCTTGGGAATGCATACAACATCCACACTTAGCCACCCCTCCCCCAGAACTATTACCAAAGAGGCTAAAAAAAATAGCATCAGAATTAACTAAGTGGAATCGAGAGACCTTTGGGAACTTCCATAAAAATATCAGGAAAACAGCTAAGCAACTTGAGAATACCCAAAAGAATATTCAAGAAAATCCGATAAATTAGTCCTCACTAACAAAAGAGAAAAATCTGCAACATGAGCTCATGAAACTATCTAGAGTCAAACATATAAACACCTTCCAAAGAGCGAGACAAAGTACTTTTAAAGATGGAGATGAAAATACATGATATTTTCATTCATTTGTAAAGGCCCGAGCCCACATAAACAAAATTCAGCAAATCGAGAAACAGGATGGCTCGATTTTGCACACTGAAGATGAGTTAAAGAAGGAGGATGTCTCCTTCTTTCAGAGCCTATATTCACAATCCACAAGAAAAGGATTCCCACCTTTCAAACCTAGAATGATACTATGGGGTCGGGAGAGGGGGGTGTTGCTTCCATTATTCTTAATGGAAACAGGTGGAATGAACACGCATTAGGGAGCTATGGCCCCCTAATGTAGCAAAACAATTCTGGAGACACCTATAGATGCCTCTAGGATGGACTCCCTCATATGGTCCCCCTCGGCTGATGGTCTTTTCTCTGTAAATCTGCCTACCACCTAGCTTTTACTAAGTTGAAAGAAAAAACTCAAACACAAACTTATGGGCCCACAGATTTCCTTTGGAGCAAAATCTGGAAAATAAAAACTCTTCCCAAACAAAAGATCTTCCTCTAGTTCTTAAGGAGAGACTCCCCACTGTCAACAACCTAAATAGAAGGGTTTCAATGTGAACCCCCTCTGCAACATGAGTCATGAGGATGAATGCATCTCCCACCTAATAATGTCACGTGACTATGCTGTCCAGGTCTGGAACCTAGTAAAAGAAGAAACGGGAGCCGTCCCATAGGAAGGTACCTTTCAGTCCTTCTTGGTAAAGCTTCTTAACAACAGACCAATGTAGGACTCACCGAAAGCTCTAACTTATGCAATTTCCATAATGTGGGAAATTTGGTGTGCTAGGAATAAAAAAAAATAGAAAATAAGATCACCACCCCACAACAATGTGTAAGTAAAATTCTGGGACAAACTAGACTTATTATCAAATCAAGGGTAATCCCTGACCTCCACAGGAGAAAGGAAGATCGCCTAGGAGTGAAGTGGCAACCTCCAAATGGAGAATTTCTAAAAATAAACTTTGATGGATCGGCTATCTCTGATGGAAAGCATGCAGGGGCAGTGTGATAGTTAGAGATGCAAATGACACTCCTAAAATTTCAGCAATCTGGCAACTCCAAAACAAGACAAACAATGAGGCAGAGTTTATTGCATTATATCTAGCATTACAAATTATTACTAAATGTCTTAAAACTATAATGTTGCAATCGAAGGAGACTCCAAGATTGTAATTCAGCTATTGCAGGGAAACCAACAGGGGCATTGGAGACTAGCGAATTGGGTGGATGCCTATCGGAGCTTGCTCAAAACCGCACCGCCAGTGAGGCTTCATCATCAGTATTGGGAAGCTAACTCGGCAGTGGACACACTTCCAAAATTGAGTTCAAATTTTGCAGCGAATGGAATACAAAGCTCCTCATATGGACAAAAGGAATCCCTGCTTTTTTGAAAATGGATGTCATGAATGACTAAGGGTGAAAGTAGGCCCAAACATTACTATTTAGGATGACTGTAACCTATTTGACGTACCATACCCCATCAGCTCGTTCCCGAGCCTGAACTTAGATCTTTGAACACATCAATGAAAGTTAACTTCATTTTGGATAAAAAATAGTATAACATTATCTACCAAATCTATGGCTAAACCCTAAAGAGTTTCTCTTACCTAGACCCCCAACTCTGCAGCCACATCACGATGTAAAACCTTGAAGTAAAATGAGGAAGTATTGATATCATTTTTCAAATAAAATTTATCTGATTTCCTCATCAAAATAAAAAATTGATTGATGATAACAGTACTGCCAAATTTTACTATGAGGGATTACAACGTGACATGGCCTCCTCGTTGGCAGTCCAGATGAGAGATAAAGTAGGAATTATCTACCTATTTTTTAGGTAACCCTAAACCCTAAACATTATCTGGACTACCAACTAGGCCGCCAGTTGGATAGCCACATCAGGATGTAAAAACTCACAGTAAAAACTCACAGTACTGAAATCATTTTTCTAAAAAATTACTTGTTGTTACACTCCATTTAGTAGTTCGAGTAAATAATTAGTAGTTTGATACTGTTTAATTATTAAAACCCATCATTGATTTCTGCAAATCATAGAATAGTATACTAGATGTTTAACAATTATTTCACGTCTCCATCATGGAATAGTATACTAGATGTGTCACAATTATTTCATGTCTCCATCGTGGAATAGTATACTGGATGTTTCACAATTATTTCTCGTCTCCAATAATATTGGGAGTAGAGGAATATCGGAAGAGGCGAAGCCGCGGACTTAATTAAAGATGACCTGTACCATAACTTTCAATCATTATTTATGTCTAGATACATGAAACCGGAAATTAATAAAACCTTTATCACATTGCTGTCTAAACTACCCAACCCACAGACCTTTAAAGACTTTCGACCTATCGGTCTTTGCAATGTCTCCTACAAGATATTTTCTAAGATCCTATCAAACAGAATAAAAAAAGTGATCCCAGACATTATTGGCTCACACAGACGACATTCATTAAAGGGCGCCACATCTCGGATCATACCCTCGTATCTCACGAGATAATGGTGCAAGCGAAATCAGAAGACTTTTCGTGGGTGCCACAGGAATCCCAGCTTAATAGCTAGGAAAATTACATACATAACTGAGGACATCTCCACACTGAAGGCAATCCTCGCTGAAACTCCCCACAGAACCCTACGTCTTCGCATACTTTAGCTACCCCCCCCCCTCCAGAAGTTTTAAAAGCAAACTTTGACGGATCCTGTTTCCTGCACCAGCACGTAGCGGGTAGTGGAACAATTATTCGAAACTCACAGGGACTGTCTTTTAGCAGCTTATTGGGTTTTTTTCATACAAAACAAATAACGAGGCAAAACTCAGTGCATTATTACTCACCCTCTATCTATTGACTCATTTTTTCCTGACAAACAGACTATTATCGAGGGAGACTCTCCGTTAGTAGTATCAGCAGTCTAGTGCACGATAACTTGCCATTGGCATTTGACCCCGCTAGTTGCTTCATGCCAGGAACTTCTGCTTGCGCATCCGTCTTACCATCTGCAGCATATCTACAAGGAAGCAAACAATACTGCAGACAGACTGGCAAAAGAAGGTTCAACACATGCTAGTAATGTAGACTACACTATCCGACTATGGAAGGAAAGCATGCCTCACTTTTTGAAAAACATGTTTAAGGAAGACAATTTGCAAATCGGGACTAGCCCATCTATGTTATTTTTGGATGACTGTATAACTTTGACAAAACTAGATGACATTTCTCTCCTATAATATGAAAACTGCTTTTCGATAAAAAAAAAGAGTAATGCTAAACGCACCTAGCGGACGCACCTATCCGACGTACATGTTAATCTAAGCCCTTAAAAATATAAAAAAATATTTTTTTTATAAAATCCTATTTTCTAGAGGATAAACTTTAGGCATCAATAGTTTAGATTAACAAGTATGTGGGATAGATAGGTGGGCTAAGTGCAACTAGCATTATTCAAAAAAAAAAAACAAAAAGAGCTACAAAGACAGTGGGCTTCCTGTGACGGGGGAGAGAGGGAGGCCCCATCTCAAGCCCGACCCACCAAGCTACTAGTTTGTGGATAACCGGAATAGTTGCAGTGACTTGTTCTAGGGGTTTAGCCATTTGTTGGGAATGACTTCAGGTTTGCATCAGTTTCTGTGGTTCCCGCCATGGAGTCTCCTACCTGCACCGTATTCGTCGACCCATCAAACCTTTCCTTTTCAAAGAATGTCACAGACCTCCGGTTTCGGTTCTGCAGTTAAGAAGATGAACTTTCGGCCGAACGCAGCTTCTGTTAGCGGATCCGGGGCAGAGTATTCAGGTAAATTGGAACAATTCTTACGGCATGTGGTTCATTCAAGTAATTTCTCCTGATGAAACAAAAGAAAAAAAATTCATGGATTAGCTAAATAGAAAGTCCGTGACTTCGTGGATAAAATAATATGAAATACGTTATTCTTTTTATTTTGATCTGTTTATGTGTAGGAGGGATGGGGGTCTCATGCGTTTATATTTGAAGGTTGTTTTAGTTGTAAGAGTATTTCCTGGATTTGTTCGTCTCCGGATGTTCATAGACCATCGAACTTCCTTAATTCAGAAGATAAAATATGTGTCTTTGTATTTGAAAATACAAAGATATGATGAGTGCTTCTAAATTTGGACCAAGTTAAGATGACTTTAGGTATATCAGCTTTTAATTGTTTCAGTAATCATTTGAATTCGGGTTTGTTATTTGAACTTCATCTGAAGCTCTGTTTGGACTTTGAGCAGAGTTCTGGGAATCTACCATATATAAGGGGTATCCTCGTGATAGAACCACTTATTGTGAAAATATAAGCTTCAATGGCTCTAAACGAGTTTTTGTTGTATTTCCAGTGCTTTTTAAATAGAATTTTATTGGAATGTCCTAATATGAAGCAGCCCAAGTTTCTTGTTTCGGGTAATCATTGAATTCGATTCATTACCTCTTCCAGAGGCGTTGATTGGTGTGAGCAAGAAACAAAGGAAGCAAGGTATAGCTGGTGTAGATCAGGATGAATTAGTAGATCCTACAACATTGGCAGATCCAGACAGTTGCTTTTGTGAGTTTAAAGGGGTTCAGATACACCACAAAATATGTGAAGATGACGAACAATTTACTTTCTCAGTACAAGAACAGGCATATTCACAAGTTCAGAACAAACCAGCAAAGATTGGGTTGCCTTTTATCCTGCTACATGGTTTTGGTGCGTCTGTATTCTCATGGCTTCGAGTGTTGAAGCCTCTAGCAAAGTTGGCTGGTGCCAAAGTTCTTGCTTTTGATAGACCTGCTTTTGGCTTGACCTCAAGAGTTACTAATGTTTGGGATTCCCATTCTGGAGGTGATGATCGTAAGAGATTGAATCCATATTCAATGACATTTTCTGTGCTTGCCACTCTATATTTCATCAACTTTTTAGAAGCTCAGAGAGTAATTCTTTTGGGGTAAGTGAATGATGCTCATCTTCTGTTAAGTATTCCTCATAGCTCCAGAAAAGACTTTAAAAGTTTGTTTTTTTTTTTTCTGTTTATTTCTAGTATAAATGTTTTTATGCTTGTGTTATGCTTTTGGGGTAAGTAAATGATGATCGTAAGAGAAATTGTACTGTTATGCTTGTAAAGAAACTTTTTTATGTTAGTGTTGCAACTATTATTTCGGATGTTTTTTACAAGTTAAGAGTTTTTGGTATTTAGAAGTATGATTTGTCTTCTGTTCAATCCAGTTTACTTCTTTGGGTTTTAGTCAAACTCTCAATACCATTTCAAGGGCACTTTGAATTAAGATTTAATTCTGGTTTAGTAACATAATTTTCTGTGCCTTCTAATTGTAAGTGTTAGACTGAAATGTGCTGTTTCCTGCAAAATTCCCTCTTTTCTGACAGCTCAAATCTGTTCAAACCTGAAAACATTTTGGTCTCAGGCACTCGGCTGGCAGCCTAGTAGCAGTCAATACCTACTTCGAAGCTCCTGAGCGTGTAGCTGCTATGATCCTTGTGGCCCCTGCAATTGTTGCCCCATTTATTAATGTCAAGGAAAAGATAACACAGAGAGAAGATGAATCAGAAGATGATATTTCAAAGTCGAATGATCAAGAAAACCTACTTATGAAGATAGGGAAAGTTTTTTTAAAGTTCTTTCAGTATGTCAGGGGAACTATATCACGGATGGTTTCTGCTATGAATAATATGGTTAATACTCTGTACAGGAAAGCACTTTCGGCATTCCTTCGATCAGCCTTTGCAGTGACCTTGGTACATGAGAATTCTTAAGATGTCATAGCTCTTTTAATTTCTTCTTACACTACATACTCCTGTATCCCAGAATGTTTATACTCCTACGCGTGAACATCCAATCTGAAATCACTTGAATGATAACTTTGGGAGATGCTGATCTCATTCTCTCCTCTATGTAGCAACATCCTATCTGAAATCATTCGAATGATAACATTGGTAGATGCTGGTAGCGTGTGATTACCTTAGCGTCTGACCCCGCTGAATGGTTTCATGTGACTACAGATAAGGATGATCATAGATAAGTTTGGTCTAGCTGCCATTAGAAATGCTTGGTTTGATGGAAGCCAAGTGACAGATCACGTCCTAGAGGGCTACACAAAGGCAAGTTTTTAATGTTGAAGTTCTTATTGTTTGAAAATAATTGTACTTATCATGTTAAAATGATCTTGGTCAATTGATGCGTGTTGTTGTCAGTTCAGCCTTTGAGGATCAAGGATTGGGATCGAGCCTTACTTGAGTACACAATCTCCATGATTGCAGATACTTCCACAGAAACGAAACCGCCGTTGGGAAAAAGACTCCATGAGATAAAATGTCCCGGTAAAAGTAGTCAATAATACTCTTGGTATCGTTCTTGACTGTTATTTTTGCTCCACATTTACAAGAGAAAAATCTTCACATCTTAAACAAAGTTTTGCTGTTAAAAACATGGAAGGTTCTTGAATATTTCACTCTAGAACTGTACTGAATTCCTTTTTCTCATGCTTTAAGGCAAAAGAAAAAAAAGAATAGGAAATGGAGGAAAGCTCTGAAGACTGACCTCAAAATTTCACTTGTTAAATACAGTGCTGATAGTCTCAGGAGACAATGATCGGCTTGTCCCATCTTGGAATGCCAAACGATTAGCAGAAACTATTGTTGGTTCACACCTGGAAGTTATAAAAAATTGTGGCCATTTACCCCATGAAGAAAAAGTGGAAGAGTTCCTTTTGGTCGTTGAGAAATTCCTACAGACTGTCTTCCGAGCTCCAGAAACATCGGCTGCACAGTCAACTTCCTAAGATATATATTGTAAGTTTCTTCTCTGTCATATATGGAAGTCTACCACTCAATTGATTGTTGAAGAATCAAACCTATAACCATATCAAGTGACTAACCTGTCATAGTGGCCATTAAGTGAGCCGAGTGAGATGAATAAATATTACGGCTCTCTTATAGTTAATCTGCTGCTGGGGAGATGAAGTTTGATTCTGTACATGGTTTAACTGTATAATATGTGGAGAAAAGTAATCTGTATATTGATGATTATTTTCATCTACATTTTTAGAGATGAAGGATCAAACTTTATCTATTGTCTTGAAGTCCCCAACAATCCCCACCCTGAACTAGGCATCGTAAGGAATCCCCATTAAGTGCAAATATTTTGTCCCTTTGTTGGCTTTTGAATTGCTTAATCTTTGTAATGTCACCTATTGCATTTTACCAAAATATTAGCTAATGGCTTAGCACAAATCCTCCCATCACTTATTTCCAACACCCACGCTGCCTTTCTTAAAGGCTGTCAAATCACTGGTCACATCCTACTCACCCATGAAATTTTCAAATCTTTTCAATTAAAGAGGACAAAACACTTATTTTGGAATCAAATTGGATCTTCGTAAAGTTTTTAATATATTTTCATGGCCTTTGATTAACCGCTTCCTACACACTTTTAACTTTCCACCACAATAGAGAGATCTTATTAAAACATGCTTTACCTCCCCCACTTATCAAGTACTCATAAATGGTCTTCCTTTTGATACTATTACTCCCCAATGTGGTCTTAGATAAGGAGATCCATTATCGCCCCTTTTATACATGCTATGGAACTCCTGTCTCCAAGATCCAAACACATATCCACTCTTCCAAATTCAACCTCGGCAACCTAACACATCTGCACCACCAATATGTAATCTTCATTTTACAGATGATATTCTCTTCTTTGGGGAAGCAAACTCGACAACTCTGACCACATTACATTTAATCTTCAAAGAATATGCCATGCATGTAGGACAACATATAAACCAATGCAAATCCTCCATTTTCTTTTCTTCAGGGGTCCTTGAATAGACCAAAGTACAACTCTCTAACATCCTCTCCTTCCCGGTATCACACTCCCTAGGAAAATATTTGCATTTTACCATTCCCATAATGAGACTCACAAATGAACAATTTACTCCTATTATATTGGATCACTCAAAATTATCTGATTGGAAACAAAAATCATTATCCCTAGCTGGCGGAACCACACGGATCAAATCTGTCCTTTCAAATATCACTCTACATATTCTAACTTGCTTCCCCATTTCAATAAAAACCTTAAATCAAATTGAAACCCTTGCCCGAAACTTCTTATGGTCTTATAAAGCTTCTGAAAAACTACACCCAGTAAGATGGCAACAAATTTCTCTCTCCCAAAAAGAAGGGGGGCTTGGGAATTTGTAATTTACGATCTCTCAGTCGTGCCTTCCGCCTCAAACTTCTTTGGTGAATATATACATGTCAATCATCATTATGGGCCACATACATGAGAGCCTGGTATGGACCAAACCCTCATAAACCCACCTCCACCTCCCAACAGGGTACATCTTTCCTATGGAAAACTCTAGATAGAAAGAACACATATTTATTGGGAACCACCACTTATAGACACTTTAAAAGTTAACTTTGATGGTTCCTCCATCTTGAAATCAAAGCAGGTTGGATGAGGAGTAATACTTCGAGATCGTATAGGCAAACCCCTTCTATTAGCATCAGCCTCCCTACCCTATCAAACAAATAACGAAGCTGAACTCTTTGGACTACACCTCTCCCTCTATTATCGAGGGGGATTCCAAATTATTATCGAGGGGGATTCCAAATTATTATCGAGGGGGATTCCAAATTATTATCGAGGGGGATTCCAAATTATTATCGAGGGGGATTCCAAATTATTATCGAGGGGGATTCCAAATTGGTAATATATTTATTGCAGGGTGAGGGAAAATGCTATTGGAGACTGTAGAGGCCAGTGGCCACCTGTCGGACTAAGATGACAGCTCTGCCGTACACGAGGATATTACATCGTCTTCGCGAGACGAATTGAGTAGCTGACTGTCTTGCACGTCATGGGTCCACACACTTCACTGCACCCACCATGCACATGTCTTTGCAAAAATAGTGTCCCTACTTTTGTAAAACTTACTATATGGGAAGATTGTTTGCTTGTTTCTCTTTCTCCTTCCTTCTCTTGTTTGGATGATTGTAATATTTACTACACTCTCCATGACATTTCTGCTTAGCTTATAAATGTAACTCCTCGTTTCAGATAAAAAAAAAATTGCTTAATCTCTCAATGCTGCACCTCCAGACCATGTTCTTGACTCCCTCCTTGTCGAGTTTGCGCCCCAAGTATGCTGCCAGCCTTCTGATGGATTCCAGGAAGAGCTCGTAAGGGAAGTAGGTATGAAACAGCCAAGGGTATAAACAAGTACTACTAATTTCAATAGTAATACTATCATGTATGAAGGGATCTAATGATGGGTTTCCCCGATTTTGACATTATAAGTCTGGAATTCGAGGACGGGGACGAGTTCCTAAGGGGTTTGAGTGACTAGTGGGTCTGTTGGTTTGGAGTAGTGATTGTAGAGAATCGTGTAGATGAGAGCCTTGAGCCATGTTGTACAGGTTTTGGGAAATGAAGTCAAGGGAACGTCCCCCTCCCGGGGCTGAACCTGACCCCTCATCGCCATTGCAGCTTTCACCAAATCTTCTGGCAGCCAAACTCCTTTCAATCGGATCAGACTCCACTCTTAGAAGACTTTCAAATTTGATTGTTTCAGCTTCAGCTTGAATGTTTTCACCATTAATTCCTTCCATTGCAGCTAGGGACCCATTTTTATTATATCTGAATCTTCCTCCAAATTCAGAGACCCAACTGGATGGAATCAATTGCTGTAACACAAGTTGACTTCGCATCTGCATGCATGCATAATAGTTGATGATCCATTTCAATTAAGTTTTATATTAGGAAAATGCTGGCTACACCTATGCATAGTACATATCTGATGTACCTGCCAATCAGAAACACAACTTCCTAGGGTTTGTCTTTTAGAATTTAGGATTTTATTAAATAATTTTTTTTAAAGTTTTTCCATTGGCTGGTACGTCGAATAGGTACTGCGGCCAAGGTGCAACTAGCATTACTCTTTATATAATATCTTTTTAAAGTAGGATCTGTTTCCATTAAGATATTTCCTTTTCAATATGTTGTATATAAGAGTAATGCTAGGTTCACCTACGATGCAGTACCTATTCGACGTACCAGCGAATCAGAAACAATTAAAAAGATTAATTTTTTTTATAAAATCCTAATTCTAAGGGACAATTCCTAGTTTTTTATTGGCTGGTACATCCTATAGGTACTGTATGTAGGTGCAGCTAGCATTTTCCAATATATAAACATAAAATGCCTCGTTGACATTTAGCATAAGGCTCTGTCCACAAGATCACGACAAACACTGAAAATATTAGAAAATTCTAAAATTCTTGCTAAATTGACATCTACAAGTGGGCACCAAACCACTTGTTTATAAAATAATTATTTTTAAGTATTTTCAAAAAAATTAAAATATAATAAAATTATATTAAAAATTTAAATTTCACATATGGTACTAACTAATGTTTATGAAATTACATTGTTGCATGCATGTCCAATTGACTCTAAATTAAGTGAATTCCTAGCCCAACTTTTTTAACTAGTTTATGAAGTTCCATGCCTCGTTTTGCACCATCCAAACAAAAACGATGAAGCTACCTCGACTTTTGGACTCCTCTTGTTCGTGAAAATGGAATAATGAATCGAGGGGGTCAGCCAAATAAATAATAAAGAAGAAGATGCACTAGTTAGCACTATCAAATTGGCCATACATATGGAATTCAGAGGACTGGGATGAGTTCGTGGGTGACTAAAGGGTCTTTTGATTATAATAATTGTTTGATATGCTTCTCCGGTGTTTTACTTTGAGTAGCCTTAATACTTTCCATATATTTGTAGCTAAACTGTTAAAAGAGAAGGTCCCACCGGTGGTTAATTACTGCCGGTGGAAGAGGAAAAATTGTTGGCGCAAATTCTGCTGCCACTTTGACATCCACCATTCAACTACCCCATTGGTGGACGCTTCATCGGTGGAAAAAACTGCTGGCCAAAGATAAACTTTCAGCGGCGATTAGGTAATGCCAACCAAAGATTAACTTCCAAGGTAGTTGCAATAACAAATGTAGCAGCCAATGAAAATCTTTCACCGACGATGAATTAACCCCCAGTAGAAATCTTTCATCAGCGAAGAATTAACTGGTGGTGGAAATATTTCACCAGCGATGAATTAACCGCCGGTAGAGGCATCCCTATTTCATCATCATTTTAAGTACTTTTCTGTAAAAAAATCAGAGTACAGATGGAGAAAGATGAATAGGGGAAAGAAAAAACATGTTCATTAAAGTTGTTTATTTACAAAGTACATATAAAATACTATTTATAAGATTTACATAGAGAATAAGTATATTAATCTAAGTTTAACTCTAATCCTATTGTGACTAGGATTATCAAGGTCTGATCTAACTGAATTTCTGAGTCATATTCACGATAGGACTCATGTGGCCTAACTAGGTCAGGTGTCTTCACGTGTCTTAACACTCCCCTTGAATTTGGGGTTGTTTATATCACATAGTCCCAACTTGTCACATAGTATTTCAAACTTGGTTCTTGCCAGGGGGCTTAGCAAAGTAGTCTACCTTTTGATCTTCGCTTCTCACTAAGGGGTAGAGATAGCTCCAAACATCAAATGTTTTCGAATAAAATGACAGTCTACTTCAATGTGCTTGGTTCGCTTTGGAAATACTAGATTGCTAGCAATAAATGTTGCAACTTTATTTTCACATTCCATCAGTATGGGCAACAGTACCTTTTGTTCGAACTCAACCAAAGACTTTACCCACATAAGTTCACAAGCAGTGTGAGCAATTGCTCTATATTCTGCTTCCACACTTGATCTTGTCTCAACAGTCTATTTCTTGCTTTTTCATGTAACCAGATCTATTCTGACCAGATTTCCTCTTACGAATAGTGTGCCTATGAAACACCACTAATGTTTGTATGCCCATGATTACGAAATAAAATTCCTTTTCCTTGTGCTTTCTTTAAATATTTGAGAATTCTATAAACCGCTTCTAGATGAGTTTTTCACGGTTCCTCCATTAATCTACTTACAAACCTGAGAACAAACATAATATCTAGCGTTGTGACTATTGCATATAATAATTTTCTTACCAGTCTTTTGCAGAGTGCTTTGTCTTCTAGTGTTGAATAAAGAGCAATTAGGATCCATGGGTGTCTCAGCCGGTCTCGTGCCTAACAAACTTGTTTCTGTCAACATGTCTAGAACATATTTTCTTTGGGTTAAAATTAAGCCGGCAACACTTCATGCTACTTCAATACCCAGAAATATCTCATAGGACCAAGATTTACACAAACAATTACTTGTGCAATACACACCTTTTTTCCCCCCTCCCCCCGAGCAACAACCTAAGATGTTGCTCCATATATACCTCCTCTTAGAGATCTCCATACAAGAAGGCATTCTTCACATCTAATTGGTGTAGGGATCATCCCCTCTTCACCGCAATAGATAATAAGATCCGAATAGAATTTAAACGAGCAATAGGAGAGGAATTCTCACCACAATCAATCCCAAGAGTCTGAGAATATTCTTTAGAAACAAGGAGTGCTTTAAATCTTGAAAATGCCCCCTTTCCATTGTATTTTACAGTAAAAACCCACTTGCAACCAACAATATTTTCACTTGGTGAGGCACTACTTAAGTCCCAAGTATGCTGGTGTTCGAGTGCATGCATCTAATCTAGCATAGCCTGTTGTCACTCTGGCCTCGACAAAGTCTTCGACATAGAGCGAAGAACAATAGTAGAATCAACAATAGAAACAAATAAATTATATGGAGGAGATTACCGTGAGAGTGAAACAAAGTTGGAGATAGGGAGTTGAATACAAGAACAAACCCCTTTCCTGATAGCAATAGGTAATTGTGAATCAGTAAATTTAGAAGGAAAAAGAGAGGAATCTGACCTGACCAGTAGTGCAATTGGTACGGGAGAGTAGACAAGTTAATGTTTTGGTGTTGGAGGTTCGTTAGGACTTTGCGACCATTCTGGAAGGAACATAAATAGAGAATTGGACCTACCATCAAAGTAGGATACATTATAAAAAAATGACACATTAATGGATGTGACCCAACAACGAGAGGGTTGGTGATAACATTTGTATCCTTTTGATTGTCTCGAGTATCCTAGAAACACACAACCTATGGATGGGGGTGACAACTTATGTTTTTTGGGTGAGGTGTTCAAGACTTAACATACACACCCAAACACATGCGGTTTGACAGTACATAGAAGAAACGGGGGACAAGACTTGGAGTGGCACTTGACTTTCTAAGACTGAAGATGGTATTTTGTTTATGAGCATGCATGCTATGAATAAAATCCTAAATTCTTTTGATGCAGAGGCGACGACAGCGGCAATGGAACTCACTGTCTGCCGATATCAGAGACATCAACAGCGAAGTCATGAGTAAACCCGAGAGAAATGGGGAGGGGGGGGGGGTTTGTGGTCTTTGACAAAGGGAGCTGAAAAAGAGGCGGAGTCATGAGGAGATCGAGTTGCGAGGAGATGGACTTGTGAGGAGATGGAGTCACGAGGAGATGGAGTCATAAGAAGATGGAGTCGCGAGAAGATGGAGTCATGAAGTGATGGAGTCACGAGTAGACGCGCGGAGAGGCGAAGTCGGGAAGAGTCGTGAAGTGACTCAAACCCCACGCCAGCAGCAGCGGACACAAGATGTTGTTCCAGCGCATATGACTTGCTGGTGAAGGTGATGACTTTGATGATGACAGACACAAACAGAAACCTCCATGATAATGGCGTAAAATAAGACGAGCAGAGACGAAGAGCGAGCTGATGTAAAACACTCGTGTCGATTTGGAACAGAAAAGAACAAAAGCTTCAGTTCGATTTTGATGCACAAGCGAGTATGAGCACACAAATATGACTAGGATTCTAAAAGTTTGATCTAAGTGAATCTCTGAGTCATATTCATAATAGGACTCATGTATCCTAACTAGGTCAGGTGTCCACGTGTGTCTTAACATGTTTACTGGCGGTTTAAACCGCTGGCATAAACATAGGTAAAAACGATATAACGGTTACAAAGTTATTTCTCCCGACGGTTTAAACTACTGGTGTATATTCTTTTTATACTATTTCCTAATTCCATATGATATGGACCTGCACTTGTATAATATGACCACACATGCAAAATTAAGTTTCTTAGTTTATGTCACGCAACAAAATTCACAGCAGCTCATTAATTTAATGACAAAAATGTGTTACAAACCTAGATAAAAAAATTACCCTCTACTTCAAAATTGTCATACAAAACATCATAAACTAGTGTAAATATTTGAGGCAAATCGACTACTTTGGTGTTCTTCCCATGTTGATTGGATGTGTTAGAGTTTAATCCCACATGGATAAACAAGTAAAAAAGATCTAGGCTTATTAGTTGGAAAGAAGCTTCCTAACTTTGGCTAGTCATTTTGGGATAGTCTTCGGACCAACTTTACATGGTATCAGAGTGGGTATTCGTATGTTGGCCTCACCCATGTTGTGCACGTGTAGGAGCCTAAAGGAAGGCCCACACGTGCGGGGGAGTGTTAGAGTTTTGTCCCACATGGATAAACAAGTAGAAAAGATCTTGGCTTATTAGTTGGAAAGAAGCTTCCTAACTTCGGCTAGTCATTTTGGGATAGCCCTTGGACCAACTTTACAGGATGCTCCTACCAAATTAGATATGTTTAATTAAAAGAGTGGGAGATATTTATGTAATCGAATTTTAATTTGAAAAGAATTAAACTTGGGAGTTACTCTATTGTGGATCATCACTATGGCAGCTCTAGCAGTTGTTGCCGCATGAGCTATATCTCCTCCCTCATTGCCTCCCTATCTTATTTTTCTTTCTGTAACTCTATTTGGAGGCAACAATTTCAGTGGTGTTGCTAGAAGTAGACTCAAATTCACCCCTACGTAGGGATGCATAAGTCCCATCTTCTTTCTCTTAACCCCCTTGGTTGCCCCCAAACGCCTTGTCCAGGATAGGTGTTAAATGCGCGGGGTCCTTGGAAGTGTCAACATGGTCTTTAGTGGTACACTGGGCGACATTGAACTGAATAAAACAAATTGATGTAGACAATCTTCATGTGTCAGTATAAGTTGTAAATAATTTGAAAACTTAGGCATAGTGTCGCAGTCCCTTCATTTAGATATGTTCCATTTTTCCTTTTGTGCACCTTGAGGTACAATTGCAAAAAGATGAAATCGTTGTTGTGGGTGGAACACCTACCATTAAAAGTTTTATACGAAGCCTATAAAAGGAAAAAAATAAAATACGAAAGTTTAAAAAATCAAAGTACCCTTTCCTCGTAGAAGCGGCTGAGGGACTTTGTCCCTAGAATGTGCATGGATATCATTAGCTGCGAATCCAGTTTATTCTTTGGGACATTTCCCTCGAGCACTTTTTATCCCAATATTTAACAAACAAGTTCCACTTGTTAGGATCAATAGTCTTGATGAGATTCTCTTCAAATTGTTCTGGTGTATACCCATTATAGTGTACCGTCTTGTATGTTTCTAGGTTGTCTCTTATTATCTTCTGTAGAATTAGCTTGATGACCTTTATTGTCACATCATCAGTCACTGGTTCATTTTTCTCATTGACGAACTTAATTTTTTTTGTAATAAAATGGCATCAATTTGTATATAGTACAATTGCAAAAACCATTCAATTAAATGATATGCTTCAATGACTTACACTGATATTCGTAAAAAACCGTTCATATTCTTTAGGGGAACAGTCGCGACACTTGAGATGAATTCACTGGAATAAACTATTCTGCCCGAACATATGTTCTCATGAGATTTAACAATGAACTTGTCTCTGGTAAATCACCTGTCCATTATTAATCTGGAATGTCCATGTTTCTTGTCCTTGGGGAAGAAACGAGTCGCTCTGCTCAGACCTCTCCCCTTCAGTCACACAAGATGTATGGGTGATTGTGTCTACAAGTCCTCACAAACTTGTTTCTCCATGTCTTTAGGAGCTTGTGTCTCCATGTCTTCTATTGAGATCTGATCCATGCCCTCTTGGGAGGAATGACTTGATGGACCTATAAACATAAGATAACCACAATTACAAAATTTGAACTGCATTCCATATGATACAAAAGACGATCATAAATCAAAATTATTTGTGTTATTACTGTCGGTAGATTGATAACACGAGAAGAAAGCTTGAACGTTTACAGCCTCTATAATAAATACAAAAAATGGTCTATGGAATGAGCTAAAAAGAGAAGTAAATTTCACACAAAAATAACAATGAAACTAAAAAAATGTAATCCGTAATTATGCTCAAATACCTGATGCACAAATGGTCAAAGAGGTAGTCGTCCACTAACAAACTCGCCCACATGTATTAGACCTGGTGTAGCCCTTTGGCGGCAAAATTATCCTGCAAAATAAAAAATGAGTTTTTTGAGCTTCATGACAATCTGTAGAAGAAAAATTATATCTGTATTGCCATATTTTACTCTGAGGCTTTACATCATGAAGTCATGATGTGGCTGTCCACCTAACAGCCTAGTGGCATTCCAGATAAGGTTTAAGGTTCGTTGTCCCCCATAAAATTGGAAGATAGATCCTACTTTGTCTCTTACCTGGACCGCCAACGAGGGCACCACGTCATGTTGTAAACCCTTGCAGTAAAATATAGTCGTATGCATAACACCACTCTTTGTAGAATATATTGTTAGAAACAACACATTTAAAATGATAAAACATCCAAACCTACGTTATGCTACATTTAGGTCAGTCATATCAACCCTTAAATCTGAACCAAGTTCTGTTCGCACCTACAAAATGTCATCTTCAGGGTTGAACTCCACCATGTTTCCCACCTTTGTATTTTGTGCCATCAACAAAGCTTCATCTTCTTTCGCCCTTATGTCAGCATTAACAAGGGGGGTATCGTAAGTGTCCATTTGTCTCCAATGATAGACCACACTCCAAGATGGGTCAATGGTGTCATTTGAATAAAATACTTGCTGTACGAAAGATGAAGGGTTCATCTTCATACTTTCGCTTTGTTATATTAATCAAAATGAAGTCAAGCCCATCCATCGGACGACTAGTGTCCTCCTTCATGTCGTGCTAGTTGCACTTAAACAAGTTGATAAACGACCATGTTTTAATGTACATTTCTAAAAAGGATTGCCAGGCACCAGAGAATATCTCATCCACCTCTCCCATAGTAGCTACACCACTATTTTGAGTAGTTTGCATAAGGTCAACAATCTCTGTTTCAAACTTGTAACAATTGAAGAACCTTTGGTAGGACTTAGAATCGCGATCTAAACTATGCACAGGGGAGATTAGATTCACCCAAAACAAATTTGATACCTACATAACAGAATGAAAGACATTAATTACGTTATAGAGACACTCAATGGTTTTTGTAATCACTGGTCAAAGAGTTGTGAGATAAACATTCATGTGCTTTAAACCACTGTATAAAGTGGTTATGTTGCCCTGTCTGAACCTGATGCTCGGTCTGTTGGGTACCTCCATGTGTAATAGATTGGCATACTAATCTGGCCTTTCCAATTTGGCCTCTGTGGGTAAATGAAGAGTTATAATGTCAACAAAATAGGTGGGAAATTCGTCTTTAGTGTACATTAGATAAAGAGGATCGTCACCTGTAGCTTCTCAATATTTTTCACATCACCCACTCTAGAACAAAACTCCCTAAAAATGCACAATAATCATTTAAGTATTTGCAAAAATATTGAAATTGATTTTTTCAAAGCCAGCGGAAGGTGTTTTTGCATGAGAACATTATATTTATGTCTTTTGGGGTCCCCAATTTTCTTTGGTTGGACTTGTACTTGGCTAGAGACGTTTGAGGACAAACATGGTTGGAGTTTCAAATCTTTCAACACACAGAGAAACCTTGCTTTCTCTTCTTAGGTCAGATTTGGTACGAGGAATGAGGAATTAATACTTTACCATCCTTTTTCCTCAAAGGCTTTGAGTGGAGTGGCTTCCGTATTTTAAGACATTGCATATCCAAACTACACCTTTATATTAACATTTGACTTTTTATCTTTCTTGTAAAATGGTATTTAAGATACTTCCACAAACCATTTTCTAAATATGTATGACGTCAAAGTTGTGGCGAATGAGTAGAGTTTTTATTGCACTTCCTTTTGCTTTGTCAAATACAACATTTTAATGTTCTTCTAATATTTTAAAAAAATTTTATTTGATAAACCTGGGGATGCACCGTATCATTCCTCTGTCCCTTCAAATGACTTTTTATTTACCATCCGTGGAACCTGAATGGTGGATGTAGATGGTGGATGTAGATACATTTTTGACTGTGGGGAAGAGATGTCGAACTATTTTTCACATCATGGGAAGGGCATGCTCTATTCCCCTTCATACTCCAACCAGACAACATGCAATATTCAGAGAAGTCTGATATGCTCCACATCACTGTTGTGCATATATGAAAGAATGACATGGTATGTGCATCATTGATCTTAACACTTAGTTCCCATAAAACCTTCAACTCGTCGATCAATGGCTGCATGTATACTTCAATATCGTTCTTTGAGGATTTTTGTCCATCGTTAAGAAGTGTCATGATAAAATAACTCTACTTCATTGCCAATTAAGGTGGCAAGTTGTAGATAGTTATGGTTACTGGTCACGTACTATGGCTCGACCTAGTCCCAATCTTGAAGGAACTAAAACTGTCACTTGAAAAATCGGTCTAATGTTTCATGGATCATAATTGAAGGTTGGATGTTCTGAATCGAAGTGCTTTAATTGAAGGTTGGATGTTTTAGTTATTAAATTGTTGGAGCTGAACCATGCCATTTCATAAGTTTTGAGGTTTTCCTCGATATAAATAACCTCTGTTAATTCGGAACTAAAGTAAAATGTTTAAGGACCTTTGCGAGCTTTCTAGTATTCCCTCATCTCCCTCTCTTTTTACGTGGCCATCTCGGGGAACCACATCTTGGTCATCTATCCAAATATTTGTATTCACTTCAGAATAAGACAATTATTTTGTCATGCCCAAATTATTTTGTAAAAATCCATCCCCAAGTTTGCCGTTGCTTTCTTTAACTTGTACCAGCTCTATGGATCATCTTTTATAAGGGAAACTACATACGAAAATGACTTGTTACTCCATCTATTTAATTAGTTTAATTTGAATAACTACACTAAGAAAGACAATTTGGAGTATTTTTCACAACCTCCGTATGGTGGCTTCTTCGCCTCTTCTAGTAATTGTTCAATCTACGCATTTTTGGCACATCACCTTCATGGTCCATACTATCCTCTTCCACATCTTCCATGAAAGCATCCCCCAACAACATTGTCATCTCAAGACTCCGTAGGAATGTTTTCCTGGTGAGTTTGGTGTTGTTCCCCAAGGTAGTATTAGGTTTTATAAAGTTGAAAAAAAAAACCTTCTAGAAAGATGTGGTATTCGATGGTCTCACAACCAATGTATGTTCTCACATTTCAAACATGGATAACGCATGAAACCATTTCCCTGCACCCTCGGTTATTGTTTCACATACTCTATGAAGAAATTGATTCCACCTACAAAATTAGGATGGCATTGAGCCTTCTTGCTTCTGTACTTTTTGGAGGAGGGAGTACAACAAGAAGAACCTAAATCCTATCCCCATCACTGTCCTCCTCTCTCCTACCGTCTCTGTTTCCCCCTCTTACTTTCTCATTCCGACTCTTTTCGAGTGTATGAGTGTTCAAGGTAGGATGAAATGGAGAACAGATGCGAGTAGAGAAAATCTTCTTCATGTTTCACCAATCTGAGACCTTCTACATCAAGCCTTCACACGTGGTCAATACATGTTTTTAGTTAACTACTGATTATAATATTTTGTAATTTATTCTTTTCTTCGTGGTAAAATTTTCTGAGTCAGTTTCCCTCCACGAGGTCTGTCCTTCGACCATGGTTCTGTCCATGGCCACTTCCATTTGACGGTGTCTCCAATATTTATCACCTTGTCTCCATGAAAATAGACCGTACAAACTGTCATGTTTGGCATAAAAAATGTTACATACCTACAATAGCTAACAAGTAATGGGATAAGTGGATGACACTATTCTTCCTTCGTGATTCATTCAGACTGGTGACTCGGATGAACTTGTTATCAACCCGCAGCAATGGTATATTCTCAATCAAAAAATACAAAGCTGGAAGGTTGCATCACTTTCTAAAGCTTCCCTTGGCCACACCCTCGGTCTCAGCACTGCCTTTGCAATGTGGCAGAAACTCAAGACTGTTTTTGCTACTTTGCAATCTTGTTTCAACCATCTTCTATTCTAACTACAAACCGTTCATAAGGGTTCTCTTTTTTTGACAACATATCTTGACAACGTCAAGAAAATCTTGGACAATCTTGCAGCCTAAGCACAACCTCACAATAATCATACCATTAAACATTATATTGTTTCTTGTCTCGGTCAAGTGTTTGAATCTTTTGCCCAATCCGTCACTAGCAGAGAAGAACCACTAGCCTTTGATTCGTTGCAGAACCTTCTCCTTTCTCAGGAGCATCATTTACAGAGGTTACAACAACAATAAAATCTTGATACTTAGAGCAGCCCATCGACAAACTTCGTAACAAGAGGTGACCTTGGCAAAACATCTTCTAGAGGCCGTGGGTGCTCAAACAGAGGTCGTGGTCCCAATGGGGTCGGGGGGACAAGGCCCCAAACAGACTGATCGTCAAGATAATGGTGACCGTTGCACCTGCCAAATCTGTCAGAAAGTTGGTCACAAAGTGAATAAATGCAGAAATTGCTTTAATCTATCATTCCAGCCTTCGTCTTGTCCTCAGGCCTATTCAGCATATTGATAGCTCCCATGACTCTGCCAGGTACACTGATTCCAGCGCATTTCATCACATTAATTCAAATGTTTCAAAGTATGCAGAGAGTGGTCCCTATAATGGTTCAGATAAAGTCGTCCTAGGAAACGGATCAAGTTTGCCTATTTCTTCAGTCCGTAAACTTCCTTTAAATCAATCACTCACCATCGAATATATTTTTTCGTGTTCCTACCTCTCTTAAAAATTTGTATTCTATTTCACTTCTAATCATAATTATGTTGTCACCTTTGATTCTAATGGATTTTCTGTACAAGAAGTCACTTCGGACCGCATACTGTTCAAGGGACAGAATAGAAATGGCCTTTATGTCCTGGATCACACTATGTCACCCTCATGTCTGTTATCCGTTGTCCCGCCTTTTTCTTTCTAGCATCAAAGATTAGGACATCCTGGTACTGCTATTATGAGAAATGTATTTTGTTGTTTGAATGTTGAAATTTCAAATTCCATAAAAACTTGTCATACATGTCAAATTTCAAAGTCTAAGTGCTCTACCATTTTCATTGTCTAATTATTTAGCTCCATCTCCATTACATACGATCTCTGCCAATATTTGGGGTCCAGACCCAATTACTTTGTTCAATAGATTTATATATTACGTCCCTTTCATTGATCAATTTAGTAGTTTTACATTGCCTTTTCTGCTTCAAACTAAATCAGAGGTGTATTCCGCATTTCTGCATTTTAAGTCTTCCCTTGAAAATTTATTTTCTTCCAAGATTAAATATTTTCATTCCGATGGATGATATAGTTGATTTAAAAAGTTGTTCACCATATCTGGAATTGATCATAGAATTTTGTATCCTTATACACTATAGTAAAATGACATTGCTGAGCGAAAGCATGTCACATTGTTAAAATGGGCATGACTTTGCTTACGCAAGCATCAATGCCGAAACAACACATGGACTCCGCTTTTTCTTTCGCCTCATATATCATGAACCATCTTCTAACACTTCTCTTGTCATCCAGGAGTGTGTATGAGACTATTCGATCAAGAGAGAACCTATTTTTTATTCAAATCTGTGGTTATTTATGTTATCAACATATGTGACTGTACTTCACTAATAAGATGAATGATTGCTTGGTGATTAGTTAAATTCATGTCGATATTTACCTATTTATTTTCAATGCTTTTCGACTGAGTTTAGACAGTTGAAGCCTTTTTTGCCTTTCTAATGGAGGATATTCGACAAACATGCCCAAAAAGGAAAGATAAAGAAAATCGGGCTAAAAGAGCCAAAATCCGAGAAATTTTGTCTAAGTTCGTATCAAAACAGCAGAGCTGGTGCCACACGACCTCAGACAGTAGATCCGTGGCATCACATTTGGAATTATGGCTGGCAAAAGAGGAGTCCGATGCCACAACACAACTGACCTGAGCCACAAACTAACAGACAAGGGACAAAAGAGTCAGAATTTATGCAAGAGGCCAGTGCAGAAGCGTTGTCACTAAGGCGCTGGTGCACAAATATGGAGGGTCCACCCTCGATCCAATGAAGTTTCCACGCCATTCTGAGGCCCCTTCCTCGGTACATTGAATCCCAAACACCAAAATGAGGCCCCTACCTCATCAGTCGGTGCTAGCCCCAACATGCCACACGGACGGGATATTTTGCCTAGCGCCATAGCTCTTGATTCCAACACCGATGGCTCTGTGCTTCACAAGGGTGAATTCGACAATGTTCACCTATTGCTGTCTATAAATAGTGAATGAAGGGGAATTTAGAAGGCATTTCGGAGAGTTGAGAAACCTCATAAACTTTTGAGTTTGGATAGTTCAGAGTGTTTAGACAGCCCAAAGAGAGTTCTGGCGGAGAGATCTTCGGGAGCTGGTGTGAGAAGTCATGGAGAGCTCTTAGTTTGGAAGTGAATATGGAGTTGGCAACTTATATGCCGGAAGGGGAGAAGGGAAATCAGTCAGCCAAGGGAAGGAGAGATCGCACAACCGCTAGATCAAACCTTGGGGAAGCTATCTGCCTCATTGCTTTCTTTTTCACCAAACCGGCCGAACCAGTCTAGTTACCATTGGCCCAAACCATATAAATTAATTTTAGACATGAACCAAATTGGGAAAGCCATGAACCGGTATAGTTAATTACATTTGATTTTTAAACATTATATTTTGTTTTAGATGATGCTTTTTAGCACTTTTAATATGTTTTGTATTAAACTTGTTTTTTGAATATAAAAATCTTAGTATAAATTTTTTAATTATATTTAACTCATACCCAGTTCAACCAGAATCGGATGCTCCACTGGTTCGATGACCCGTTCAGTTTTTAAAAAATTGGTTTATAATGAGGGATTCGTCTTATTCTATATCTATGTCTAGCTAATCCCCCATTTGGGAGATATGAATCTATAGTGTTTATGTATCTTTAGTTCATCTATGTTACTGTTTGTAAGTACACCACTTCTGTGTAGTTGGTGTTGGTCGTCAAGAGTGCCCAAATGCTTGATCACCATCCGAGTGTCTTAAAAAAACTCCATTTAATCCCAACAGAGTAGAGAGGAGTAGAGAGACATTAGGTAATATAGACTTCTCCTTATCCTAATGGCGGGAAAGGAGATAATTGAGTTTTACCGAATGCAAGTAGCTACCCTACGTGGTCCGTAGGGCTGAGTGCAAGGGGACATCCTAACTCTCAGGGCATTGTATGACACATGAGATAAGAAAGAAGACATGGATCTAATGCAAGCGACAACCAGTTACACGTACGTTTACCCCAGGATCCATTGGTGAGAGGAACATGCTTGAGCAGTAACCAAAGTAAAGATGTGTTACACATAGAGACACCCCCCAAGTTTTTCCAGCATCAGTACCCCAAGTTATCAACTCTCTGTTCTCATAGTTATAGCAAATTCTCTGAGAAGAACTAATAAATCTTTCTCTGATTATTTGGGTTCTAGATATTAGGACTAGAGGTTAATATCAATAGTTCATTCATTTTTCGTGGGATTGACCCGATCTTACCTAAAAGTTTTTATTTGACGATGTGTGCACTTGCGTATCTGGGCAAATTCTGATGGTTGTTTGATTATATCCTTGATATTGTTATAGCAACTAGGTTCTGAACTTTATTTCTACACCGTGCACCCCAGTCAAGTTTTTGGCACCGTTGCCAGGGAATTTGAGTGATATTGATGCCAACCTTTATCCCTGTAGTCTAGACATATCTAGGATTTATTTTTGTATGTTGGATTTTCGTTTTGTTAGAGTTTATAGATTGCTAGATAGATTTATGTTAATTTTGTTATTCTAACTTTGTTTTTATTTACTGACTTGTAATTCCTTTTTTATTCTTGTGTATGGCTGGTTTTAGTTAGTGTATTTAGGTAGGAGCTTGCGATCTAAGATCCCCAGTTCAAAGTTCAGTTTATGCAAGAAGAGAGAGGACTGTCGTTACTCCCCTTCGACTCTGAGATGGAAAGAACAATATAGGGTTTACACAAGCAAAGAAGGCAATCTTCTACTTCTCCTTTTGAGGAAATGGCACATAAAATGTAAATAAGAGTGTTAAGGGATGTTCTTGTCCCTCAAGTTGAGGAACTACATTCAGCATCCAGAGGCCAGCCCTCCAGGCTAATACATTTGAGATCAAGACCTCCATTATACAAATGATTCAGAATTCAGCCCAATGTAGTGGTCTCTCGAATGTGGACCCGAACTCACACATCTCTAATTTTTTAGAAATCTATGACATTTCAAGCACAATGGAGGGTCTGAGGATGCTATTATATTAAAGCTATTCCCATTTTTTCTTCGTAATACGGCAAATCACTTGTTGCAGTGTTTACCATTAGGGTCCATAGCTACATGGAGTGATCTGGCCCAGAAATTCTTGGTCAAGTATTTCCTCTGCTAAGACTGCCAAGCTTAGAAATGACGTTGCTGACTATAGACAACATGAGAATGAAACTCTCTATGATGCATGGGATAGGTTCAAGGACTTTCTTAGGAAGTGTTTACACCATTCTCTCTCTAAATGGATGCATAAGCATACATTTTACAATGGGCTGAAAACCCTATTGAGAACCATTATCGATGCTGCTGCAAGGGTGTCTTGATGAACAAATCATATGAAGAGGCCTCTATGAGCTAAGAGTGAACATGGCTTCTAATAATGATCAATGGCATTCTATGAGCTAATAGAGAACATGACTTCCAATAATGAAAAATGGCATTCTGAAAGGGGAGTGGTGAGAAAACTTGCTGACATGTATGAAGTAGGTACTTCCGCAAATATTTTGGCACAGCTGGCAACCTTGCTCAGAGAGTCAAATCCTTACAGGTTCAGTCAACCACAATTCCATTTACCGTGTGAGAGCTCTGGGGGAATAGGACACAACACTAAAGGGTGTCCATCCTCGATTGAAACCGTTAGTTTTGCAGGTAATAGGATGGGCCAGAACAACCCATATTCAAATACATACAACAAGGGTTGGAGAAACCACCCCAATTTCCATTGGAAGAATGATAGCAATGCTCCACCAATGAAAAGAAACCCTACCAAGTTACGGTAATCAGCACCAATCTTAGCCACCTTACCAGGCTCAGAAGAAACAAACTATTGAAGATTTAGTGCTGCAATTCAGGCGAAGTCAAGCTGCCAACATAAAGAACCTTGAAAACCAAATGGGACAGCTAGCTAAGACCAAGAATACCAGACCTCCTGGAACTCTACCCAGTGACACTGAACCAAACCCAAAGAAAAGAGGAATGGAAATGGATCACTGCAATGCTATACTTCCACCCAATGATAAAGGGAAAGATGGGAAGGATTTAGGAAGTTTCACTGTCGATTGAATTATTGGAGATACATATTTTTTGGAATTCTCAGTGTGATTTTTAAGATCTAGCGTCATTTCATTGACGCCATATTCAATGTCCTGTGATTCGGGCATCAAGAAAATATTAGAAAAAGCAAGAGAGCTGATGTTAGACATTGACTAAGTCACTGAACCCATAGAGAAGGCCATCAATGTGCTTATAAGAGTGGGCCTGTGGATTTCACCATCCTAGACATGACCAGCAACAAGAACACTCCCCAAGATGTGGGAAAGGGTGAACTCATTCTGAGATCCCTGAAAAAGAGGAGTGAGGACTACATTACTTTGAGAATGTGTGAGGAAGAGGAGTAATAATCCAACCTGATGCGGAAGGCAATGAAGTAACCCTATTCTGGTCAAACAGACACCGAGGAAGAGAATAGTCCAGAAGAATTCCTAGTAGTTCTAGAGGATCCAATAGTCAGGGAAGAACGCTTTGAAATCCTTGAGGATATAACGTGATTGTGAATAGATGAATGGGCTAAAGCTCCTTCTCAATTATTTACGCAAGTCCAAAAGAGTAAAGATGAAGTTGAGCAGACTCATCATCTATCCCAGCAAAGGAAGAAGAAAAGAAAAAAATAGGTGGAAAATAAAATAGTGATTAAGGAAGTTTGTATGTCCACTAATACTCAGCCTGAAACATACCTTCCCCACAACATCTACCAAAATTATCAAACATATTTGGGGCAAAAAAATGAAAAATGAAAGAGAGGTAGGGGGACAGGCAATATTTTGCTGTTGTTTGTCTAATTCGTTATTCCCAGGTTGAAGTGTTTGAGGAAATAATTTTACCATAAACTATAAATTCGGTCTTTGTGGGAGGTAACCCATTATTTGTAAAATTTTAAAATGTTTGTAGTAATAGGAAAGTAGCTGAAGTAGCCCAGATAGTGGGAAGCAATACGTCGATGTTACTGGAGCCCCAACACCAGAAGCCGACGCTACATAATGTCACACACTTGACAACACTGAAGATAGAATTGGTGCCAAGCCAAGCCATGGTGCACCAAGAAATTTGAATACCTGTTTAAAATTCATATTCAAAAAGGTTGTCACAGCATTTTGTTCAGCACCATGTGGCGCCCTAACAGTTTTGAAACAATGTGCTAAGGCTGGCACCAGAGTTTTCACTATCATGCTAATTGGCGCCTTAAAATTTTTCCTTACTTTTTTCTTTGTTGGATAGGAATAATCCCCGGCTGATGACACTATAATGCTTTCTCATATCCATGTTTTTAGCTTGGCATGTCTGGGTTTATGAAATCATCTAATGCATCTATGCCGATCACATCAATGATTTGTGTAACTCATGTTTCAATCGGCATCATTAGGGAGTTATCTCACCCACATCATTTAGATTGCAACTGCATTGAGGACAAAGTAGGATTTTAAGTTTCCAAAGGGGAGAGAGGGGGGGTGGGAGGGGGAAGGTTGCTTTGTGTTTCCATAATTCCACTATTCTTGTTACATGCATATTTTGTATTGATGCATCGTCTCGAAAATAATGTTCAATACATCATATGAAGCATGATTTTTGAAGTGAAGTGATATTGAAAGTGCATGTGAAAAATGAGGTAAATTTTAAAAAACTTTGGTGACTAATCATTCGCTATTAGAGCTAAATAAAGGGAAAATTCTAACATCAATGGAAAGCAACCAATAATGAGTTATTGTCGATTCACTCGTTATTGTAGGTCTGTGGTTTGATGGTGGTGCACTTGAGTTTGTTACTCTAGGATTCTAGAACTGATTCTTGGCGAAACTCAAGGAGAATTGAGGAGAGACACCTTAAAAAAATTGACTTAGGCGATAGATTGAGCCATTCTGGCGACCCATGTGGATACCATAGTTAACCAAAATTTGAGCCTGCATATTCCTACTAATTTTTTCAAAACCACACAATATTTAGCCACTTAGCCTATTTGATTCTACATAAATTTTGCAACTATTATTAGGTGAATGAAATAATGAAGATGAAGAAGAGAAAATGAGTCAAAAGAAATTTGCAAGGGTACAAAACTAGATCATAAACAGAAAAAACAGCTATATCGCTGAAGGTAAAAGACAAGGAAAAGGCTTGAAAAGGTGGTGTTGTACCAAATTAAAGAAGAGTTCAAAATTCAAGTTTGGGGGAGTCCTACAAAGAACCCGAATTCTAAGGAGGAGAAATCAGAGTTTTGCAAAAGAGCTGAGCCTACATTTTTATCCTGATCTACTACCTAAGTCCCTAGCCCTGTTACAACCTAGCAAAGACCTGAAGATCTAAGGGGTGATCTCTCAGGATTAGTGGAGATAGGAGTTTAGAGTTAGGTTTTGGAGTCTTGGACTAAAACTCTTGAATGCATGGTAATGGAGTGTTGGATGAACAAAAACTATGGGAGCCATAACCTGACTGACAAATGAGTGGCAAAGGAAGTTCGAAAGGAAACTTAAATTTACTGTTTATAGCATTGAATCAGATCACAGGCATGTAGATCAAATCATACTTGCATCTTGAGGACAAACAAAGGATTAAGTTTGGAGGTACTTTGATTAGTCATATTCATGTCAGTTTTTACCTATGTGTTTTCAATGCTTTTCAACTGAGTTTGGAAAATTGAAGGCGATATTGCATTTCTAATGTAGGACATTCACCAGACATGCCCAAAAAGTAAAGATAGAGAAAATCAGGTTTAAAGAGCCAGACTCTGAGTAATTTTGTCTAAGTTCCTATAAAAACAGCAGAGCCGGCACCTCACGACCTCATAGAGCGGAGTCGTGGCATCATATTCAGAATTTTGATTGGAAAAAGGGGATTCCAGGGCCACAGCACAACTGACTCATGCCACAAAGCGACAAACAAAGGACAAAAGAGTCAGAATTTGTGAAAGAGGCCAGTGCAGGAGCGCTGCAAACAAATATGGAGGGTCTGGCCTCAATGCCGCGACCCGGCACCAAATAAGGCCTCTTCCTCATTAATTCGGTACTAGCCCAAACATGCTACACGAATAGGATATTTTGCCTAACGCCACAGCTCTTGATTCCGACGCTTGTGGCGCCATGCTCTAAAAGGGTTAAATTGACAATGTTCACCAATTGCGGTCTATAAATCGAGAATGAAGGGGAACATAGAAGGGAGTTCAGAGAATTGAGAAAGGTCGTAGAGTTTGGATAGTTCAGAGTGTTCGGACAACCCAGAGAAAGTTCATGCGGAGAGATCTTCAAGAATTGGTGTAAGAAGTCGTGGAGAGCTCTCGGTTTGGAAATGAATCTGGAGCTGACACCTTATTCGCTAGAAAGGAAGAAGATAAATCGGTCAGCCAAGAGAAGGAGAGATCGCACAAACGCCGGATCGAACCTTGGGGAAGCTACCTCCCTTATTGCTTTATTTTTGCATTTATCCATTATATTTGTTTGTTCTGGACATGGATCTGTTATTTGTAATTAGGGATTAGTCTCATTCTAATTCTATGTCAAGCTTATTCTCCATTTTGGGGTTGTGAATCTACAGTCTATATGCATCTTTAGTTCATCTATGTTATTTTTTGAGCATAAGTGCGCCACTGCAGTGTAGCTAGTGTGGGGCGTCAAAAGTGCCCTAATGCTTGCTCTCCATTTGAGTGTCTTCAAGGAACCCCAAATGCAAGTAGCTTACCCTACTTGGTCCATACGGCTGAGTGTAAGGGGTTGGGCATCCTTACTCTCAGGTCATTTGCATGACACCTGAGCTAAGAAAGAAGACATAGATGTAACTTAAGCGATAGCTGGTTATACGTACATTTACCTCATGATGCCCTGGTGAGAGGAAAATGCCTGAGCAGTTACTGAAGTAAAGCTGTGGTACACATAAAAGCACCCCCTCCCCCCTATTTTTCCAGCATCAGTACTCTAATTAATCAATTCTTTGTTCTCGTAGTTATAGAAAAATTCTCTGAGAGGAGTTGACAACTCTTTCCCAGATTATTTGAGTTCTAGATGTAGGGACTAGAGGTTAATTTTAGTAGTTCATTCGTTCCTTGTGGGATCGACGCGGTCTTACCGGAAATTTATTACTTGACGATGTGTGCACTTGTGCAGTTGCGGCAATTTTGATTGTTGTTTGATTATATTCTTGATATCGCTATAGCAGCTAGGTTCTGAGCTTTGTTGCTACACTGTGTACCCCACTCACTTGGTTGCTAGTGTTTTCCTTGCCTATAACACTTATTATAAAGGTTGCAAATGTCTCAACTCTTCTACTGTTCGGGTGTATGTTAGTCACAGTGTGGTGTTTGACAAGACATGCTTACATTTCACTAAGGTAGCTTTTCTTCCTACACCATCAAATGTGCCTACCCAACCCATTGCACTTTTTCCTATTCCCATTTCTCACATTGCACCATCACACACACACCATCACCTTTACATAGCCATAACTTGGGTACAGCTCCCTGTATCTCATCTCTGATTCCCCAAGCCACCTCTAGCTTAGCCGACATCCCCTCTCCTAAGCAATTTGAACTGTCACCCAGTATATCACTTCCTACTTCATCTCGTCCGCCAGTCCAATCTTCAATAGCTTGGCCAAATGGTCCCCTTGATACTCATCCCATGACAACTAGTGCCTTGACTGGCTTACTCAAACCAAAAGCACACCTCTCCATTCGCCATCTACCTCTTCTGTCACCCTCACCTATTTAACCTACATGTTACACTAAGGTTGTGAAGCATCCGGAATGGTGAGAGGCTATGCAGAATGAATTCAATGCTTTACTATCTAACCGCACATGGACACTTGTTTCTTTGTCTCAGGGACGATGAGTTATAGACTGCAAGTGGGTCTTTCGGATTAAGACAAAAAAAGATGGCACCATTGAGAGATACAAAGCTCTGCTGGTTGCTAAGGGGTTCAACTAAAGTGAAGGACAAGAGTCCCAACACTACTTGGAAACTTTCAATCAGGTTGTTAAACCGGCAACAATTAGGACTATCCTTTCTTTGGCAGCCAGCAAGAATTGGCCAATTCGACAATTGGATGTAAGTATTGCATTCTTCAATGTCTCCTTGTCATAGGAGGTGTATATGTCACGACACTTGGGGTTTGTGGATGAATTTGGCAGCCAGCAAGAATTAGCCAATTTGACAGTTGGATGTAAGTAATGCATTCTTCAATGGCTCCTTGTCATAGGAGGTGTATATGTACAACACCCAGGTTCGTGGATGAATTCCCACTGACAGCAATCTGTCGCCTTTGAAGATCCTTGTATGGTCTCAAATAGAGCCATCAAGCCTGGCATAATCGACTTACATCCTTTCTTATTGATCTTGGTTTTGTATGTTCTCATCTATGTTGATGACATCATTCTCATTGGCTGCACCTCTAATGCTCTTCGTGAGATTATTAGCAGTTCACAGGCTGACTTCTTGATGAAGGATGTGAGAACACTAGGACCTCGTACATAGAGAACACATGAAGAGGAAAAACATACAAGAGGGCGAGTTGTTGTTCCACACAACTAGGGTTGTGGTTAATCCTAACTCATGTGTGTGCTCCCTTTATATAGGGTAGCATTCTTCTTACATTAAGAATAAAATTATACACAATTACAAGTATTCCCTTATAGGGGTCAAACAATAAATTACAATTATATGCCCCTATGAACACATTTACTATGTAACTCTAACACTCCCCCTCAAGCAAAGAGTATATATAAAATAACCCAGCTTCTTTTAATTTCTATGTTTTGATCTAGACAATGCTTTTGTAAATATATCTGCTCTCTGGTGTTCTGTGCGAACATATGTTGTGCAAATAACATCATTTATAACTTGCACTTTGATGAAGTGATAGTCTACTTCTACATGTTTGGTACGCTCATGGAAAATCGGATTGCCTACGATAAAGATAGGTTCCTGATTTTCATAATCCAGAGGCATATGCTTGCTGATTCTGATCCTCAACTCTACCAACATAGAACGAACCCACATCATCTCACAAGCAGCATGTGCCATCAACCGATGCTCTGCCTCAGCATTGCACCGTGCAACCACTGCCTGTGTTTTACTTCTCCATGACAATATTTCCATAATCCATCAATACCCACTGGTGGATTTTCTATCATCTTGAGACCCTGCAGAATATGCATCTAAAGCTTTGTGAACATCTGTGTCCAAAATTTCTGTGGTACAACCCTTTTCCAGGAGCCCTCTTCAAATATCTCCACATGATAAATAACATCCATATGAGTTTGCGTAATAGCCTCCATAAACCAGATCATTGACCCAAAAACTTAAGAAATGGTCTGGTAACTGCAAAATAAATCAACTTCCCGACCAGCTTTCAATAGCGAGCCTTATCCCCTACAAGGGGAGAAGTTGTATCAAATAATGAAGACTTTTCCAGCAAGTGTTGTATTTGCAGGTCGTGCCCTGAGCATCCCTCTTTCACTCAATAAATTCACGATAAATTTTCTTTGAGATAAATATAATCCTCTAACTCTCCTTGCTACTTCAATACTAATAAAATATTTTAAAGTTCCTAAATCTTTAGTCTGAAAAAGAGTAGCTAAATACCTCTTTACCTCAATTATTCCATGAATATCTTCTAAAATAATAATGTCATCAACATACACAACTAATATCACTATACCTGTCTGTCGGTGTAGGTTAAACACTGCATGATCAAACATGCTTCGCTTAAATCCAAACTTGGTGACCACATTTATCAAACCACTCTCTTGAACTCTGTATCAAACCTTAAAGAGACTTCCTAGGTTTATACACCCTTTATCCTCCCCCAGAGGAGGAAACCTGGGCGGTTGCTCTGTGTATACTTCCTCTGCTAGGTCCCTAAATAGAAAAGCATTTTGACATTAAGTTGATGCAAAGACCAGCCCATGTTCATTGCAACAGACAAAATTGTACAAATAAAGTTCATACAAGCAACCAGAGAGAATGTCTAACATAGTAGACCCCACGAGTTTGGGTATAGCTTTTTGGTACAAGGTGAGCTTTATATCTGGCCACTTCACCTCTCTCTTTTTATTTTATGGTGTACACCCATCTAAACCCAACTATCTTTTTTACAAGTGGAGCTAACAAAATAGAGGGGGTATAGAGAGAGAAAAGGATACAAAAAAATAGAGAGAGGGGTAAAGAGAGAGAGAGAGAGAGAGAGAAGGAGAGAAAATATCGAGTGTGAAATGACAAAAATACCTCTAAAGAGAAAAATGCAAAAATAAATGATATTTATATACCCTAACATCCCCCTCAATCTCAAGATAAATCAAAAGAGTGCATTTGGAGTTTAAAACATAAGTACCAAAATCGTGATGAACTGAGCGACTCTGTATATAAATTAGCAGTTTTGTGTTCAGAGGCTATATACAACAGAGTGAGAGTACGAGAAACACAATGATGTCAAACAAAATGACAATCGGCCTCAATATGTTTGGTCCTCTCATGAAACTCATAATTCTTAGTAATATGCAGACCACTCTTATTCAATGAAGTGGAGTAGCAGAATCCAGCCAGACTCCACATCCCAGAGTAATCAACGAAGCCAAACAAGCTCAAAAGTACCGTCAGCAAGTGCCCGATATTCTGCCTCAGTACTTAAACGAGAGACAGTAGACCGCTTCTTTCTATGCCAAGAAATTAAAGAGTAACCTAACAAAACAGAATCGAATGTAGTAGACCATCAATATGTAACATCACCTGCCCAATCAGCATAAAGAGTAAGATTGAAAGCAGATGAGAATAGCAAACCCCAATACAAACTGCCTCAAACATGACACCGTATACGTGACACTGCTACATTATGAACAAAAGGAGAAGCGGACATTAATTGGCTGAGTACATGAACTGCATTACTGATATTAGAACGACAAGCGTTAAATAAATCAAAACACCTACTAACAGTCAATAAAGAGTTGGATGAGAAAGCGATTCACCCTCAGGTGCCCCCGGAGCTTAACATTAAGCTGTAAGGAGATTTATTATCTGTCAAACCATCCTGATTGTACAAATCATAAACATACTTGACCTGAGAAAGATCATAACCATCAGATAATGGGAGGACCTTCAAACCAAGAACATAACACAAATGATCAAGAACCTTCATATAAAAACAAGAAGTTAGATAAGCCTTAAGATCATAGATGCCCTGCAAATCGTCACTAGTAATAACCATATCATCAAAATAGAACAAAAGAACCTCAATACCCCGAGAAGTCTAACGAGTTAAAATTGCAAAATAATGAAAACTTTAACTATAACCATACTCCACAATCCGCGAACAAAAGGTGGAAAACCAAGCACATGGCACTTGCTTTACATTATATAGTGCACGATAAAGTTTACGTACTTGCCCTTGATAGATTCTGAAATCTTGGTGGGGGCCAACATATAAACTTCTTTAGATAAGTCACCATTGAAAATAACATTTTTTACATCAATCCGAAATAAGTCTCGATGCCGAACTGAGGAAATTGGAACTAAAAGATGAACAAAAGTCAACGGGGCAACAAGAACAAATGTCTCCTCGTAATCAATGTCATACGCCTAAGTATAGCCCTTAGCCACTAGATGAGCTTTGTATCTATCAACAAAACTATCAGCCTTAGTATTTATTTTATAAACTCACTTGCAACCAATTGTAGACTTACGAGGAGGAAAAGTAAAAAGATCCCAAATACGAGCCTTGGCAAGAGCTTGTAACTCTTCAGACATCTTGCTACCAAAGATGATTAGAGGAAGCTTCCTTATAGGAAGAGAGTTTGTAAAATGAGAGCAAAAAAATAATGATAATCAAGTAGACGTACAGGAGGTTGATGATGACAAGTGGATAGCGGGACTGGCCTGCAAGAGAAGAATCAGCATAGGAGCTTGGAAACAAATATGAAGAAAGCACGGGATCATCAGCTCGAAAAGGCGTAAGGGAAAAGAAGTTGTCAGTCAATGAACCCATCACAGAGTCAAACATAGAAGACACAAAAGACAAGTCATCTAGAAAGAGGTCAAACACACCAGTAGTTGACATCAGACTGTGGTTTATTAGAAGGTATAAATTGGTACTTTTTTTCCCAGAAACTAGCATGGCAGGAAATCCACAACTTGTTAGTTTGAGGATCATAATAGCGAAACCATTTTTCTTAATACAATAACCCTGAAAGACACGCATCACAGATTTAGAAAAAAACTTATGACATTCACGTGTAGGAAGTAAGACAAAACAAGTTCAAAAAACGTACAAAGTGAAGAATAATCAGGAGATGTGCCTTAAAGACAAGTGAAAGTCATTTAAATCTTCAGATCCATGGAAGGCACCTGATTAATTATATAAACTGAGGTCAAAATTGCTTCACCCCAAAACTATTTTGGTACAGAAGAAGACAAAAGAAGAGTACACACAATTTCAATGATATGTCTATGTTTCTATTTGACAACCCGATTTTGTTGTAGAGTATATGGACAACAAAATTGGTGCAAAGAACTATGAGACTTAAGTAACATACGAAAGTTATAAGATATATATTCTTCCCCTAGAATCAAGGCGAAAAAATTTAATAGTTTTAGATAACTGGTTGGGTGCAAATGACACTACAAAATTTTGCCATGTGCAACTGCCCGTGTCACACAAAGTAATTGCAGGTTGAGTCCAAATCGATCCCACGGGGACTATTACTACTTACTATCTACTGAATTCTCTATAGTTATATCTAATCTCTGCAATTAATGAGAATTTTTACAAGTATTCTAATGTAAAAACTACAAAAAGATACTAAATATTTAACTACAACAGCTCCTCAAGTGATACACGCTCACACACTAGAGACTAAGCAGATTAGGAGTTGGGGGAAGTGATTTATGTAATTAAGGGCAGGATTCATGCAATTTAAGTGTAGGATTCATGCAATTTAAGTGAAGTGTGCAACCTACGGCTCGTTAGTGGGTCTGGAATCCCCTACGCTTAACCCTCTCTCGAGGCGATATGACTGAGCCCCCATCCTTAGCCTAATTTGCCTCTCAAGGTCACTGGTCCAAATCAAGGGACCATGTTGCTCTGCCTAAAACGGCCACACGTATCCGAATGCTTCTCTCGAAGTCCACCAGTGAACCCCTCACCTGCGGCTGATTGAACGCAGTCGATTTGGGGATCACATGCAGTGTGGTGGTATCCTTTCATATTACTTCTCTGTCTCAACGAAACGATAACATGTACATGTGGAGGTCGTCATTCTCCTCATGCAAATAGCTCCCCAACGGCCACTCACACTAAATTAAAGATGGATTGCACTAGAATAACTTAAATACCAAAAAGTACATGAATCCAAACCCAAAATAACATTACATCACTTACCCACAAATCAAACTCAGTTAAACATAGTTTGGATTCAGGAAGAATCCCTATCGATTAACATTGAATACATAGTGGACGAGATGCACACAAATAAATGAAGAGAAAAGATAGACCAAGGTCAAAAGATTTCCCTTTTTGCTCTTGGACTCCTTCTTCCTCCTTGAATCTCCAAGTGTATCTCTGCTTCACCCCCATTGCTAGCTCCACCTCTAAGGCGTCGAGACGTGACGCCCAAAGTGCGTTTATGACGCCTATTTAAAGGGGAGTCTGAAAGATTCCCTATTTTTAAGTGCCCTACATGATCTGGCACCACGCGGCGTTGGACTCCGCCAATGGTGCCAAGTCTTGGCGCCGACCGTGCCACCATATGATTTTGTGGCATCATGCTTTGTGTCCCTTCATCCCACCAGTGCTCCTGCATTGAGTTTGGTCACTGTGGCGTTGCACACACGAGGACGAACGCTCAGGCGCTAAGATCGGTCGTTGAGGCCTTGACCCAGAAAATAACTGCTGTTTTCAGCACTCCTAAGCTGAGTCTGGGCTGAGGCACTCAACACTTAGCCATTTTTCCATGATGGAAGTCCTTGTTCCTGCGATGCCTCAGCTTTAATCCTGGCGCCATGTGGCGTCAGCCACTTTGCTTCTGCATTTGTCATTCTGATGTCGTGGCTTCGGCTCTGGCACCATGTGGCGTCACATACATTGTTGCTTCTCAGCCTAGCGCCATGGCTTCCAATCTGACGGCTAAAAAGATAGCCTAAAAGCGCGGCATAATTTCATCAAAACCAAATACCCCCAAACTTAAACAATTGTCATACGTCAAACAAAGGCATTATTACAGAGAGCCAAAAATTCGATCTTGCTGATCACAATGTGATCAGTAGATCATGTAACACTTATTTACAAAAGAAAAATTAAGATTCCGATAGATGATGCATTGCTCCTATAGTCTTCTTTAAGAGTGTTTGCTTGTGTAAGACAGACTCTAAATATTGCCCCACTACTCAATTATTAATATAATGTCTCTTATTAGGTGCTCTTTCCATCAATCCACATTCTATGCATTTTGAATTTTACTGCTAAAATACCATAGGCTAATTTCGAAGTCCACTCTCCACTTTGAATTCCACCTTTCTATGCAATAGTTGTTTTTTTAAATTACTTTCCCTCCACAATTTTCTTTCACTCATAGTTTTCGGGGAATCTCAACCCCAACCTGATTTAGTTAAGCAGTTTGAATGGATGTTCAAACAAAAAGAAAGTAAAAAATAAAAATAAGCAAAATGGGCGAGTTGAAAATTTTGGTTAAGCATAGGATCAAAGTTTGGGTAAACTAAGGAATTTACATGGGATAGCTTAAGGAAGGCCTAAAGGGTCAAAAGATTGCCTAAGTCATTTCCTTGGAATCAATTCTCTAGTCTATTTCACCTTAGTTTCTTTTGAAACTAGTTCTAGCATTCTTAGAGTAATATCTAAATGCATAACCACTAATCAACCTACAAACCCAACATCAATGAGATAGTTATAAGCATAAATAGTTATTGGCTTGATAGAAAAAAAAAAATTTAAAGCTTGCTTGACTCCCTCAGACCAACTATCAGACAATCCCATCAAAGAGAATGCTTAGTTTTAGAACTGAAAGAGAAAGCATTACTAGTTATTTCATCATTTCAAATTGACATAGAACTTTATCATGCAAGATAGAATAGGATCACTTAAAGTTGATCATGCTATTCCCTATCCCCAAACTTAAAATGAAACATTATCCTCAATGTTTAAATTTGAAATTTTGAACATTGAAAGGGGGTCAAAGACTCCTTGGATGTGCCTGCAGACAAATCTTCTTTGCTACTCGATGGGGTTCTTAGATTGTAATTCAAAACCAAAAGGTTCATTAAAACATTTATTCAACAGATAATAAACTGACTAAGAAAATTATGGCAAAATAAAATTTGGAGATAGAAGTTCTGCAAATCATAACCATAAAGGAGCATCATGTTCATACATTCACAGTATAAACATCAAGTGACTACAATTAATACCACAAGTCATTGTTATCGAAATAAAAAAAGCCAAACCAATCTAGTAACCACTATCACTCTCTTGTCTCTCTGTATGCTCTTCCTATTGCTCGAACTCCATCTCTGACGTATAATATACCGGGAATCCTCTCAAATGAGAGGAAAGCTGTGCTGCACACCATCCATGCAATTCAGTAATATAATCCATGTTATGTTTAACAACGTGTGCAAGGTTGTTGAGCTGGTGCTGCATTTGCTCCATTCGTTGAGCATAAGATAACGGAGGTTGTTGTCTCATATTCTGGTGAAGCTGCTGAGTTGAAGGACGTCTCATGTTATCCTGGTGCCGTAATAGATCAATGAGTTTCTGCTGGATAGACTTCACAGGATTTGGCCATGGGGCATCAGAGGAATAGGGTATTTGAGCTTTCCTGCACAGCTCTGTGATCAAGGAAGGGAAGTAAAGTCCTTACCTGATCAGTGTCCCACATCTGTTTATCTCACTGTGGATCATTCTTCCGATATCAATCGACTCACCTTTTTGAATAGCATATAACAAATATGCTCGTACATCAATGGAATTAAGCGGGTGCAGATGAAGTAAACCCATGTTTTACCCTTCAACGAGAATCCAGACCTCTGGAAGTGCAGGTATGTCCCGTTTGCTGCCTGCACCCACTTTATTGGGAAGTCACAAATTGTATCTATGACCTCCTCCACTGAGGTTTCTGCCCTTGTCTGCCCTAATCCATCATCGATGTTGGGTGTGCCGAAGTAGGTATCATTTCTCTACTATATGGTACTGATGTCTGGTGTACCTTGCACACCTTGCGTCTTTCTCCTTCGAAATTCTCCTCTTCTGCCTCCGCCACTTTGGCGTAAAACCCCTGCACCATACTAATTACACGGAGTGATGGGTGAGTGCAAAACTTCTTCCATCCCCGAGCTAAGATTGTTATGATGAATGTGGTATCGTTTATTCCATTATAACTCCTCTCTCCAGGATTAGCCCCCTAGTCATTTCATTTTTTCTCCATCTCTTTGCTGCTGCAGCGAGACGTACCATTCATCTACTTCTCCCATAGGCCTCTTCCCCTTGTTTTTGTATGCTTGCTTATTTTCTCTCACCATCATGCCTATTGATCTCAGAAATAGGCAATGCATGAAGAGAATAAGAATGCCTACCTCAAATGTTGCTTCCCAGCATGAAGAACTTGGCCGAACCCAATCTTGTAAAAATTTCTCTTGAAAGCAGGGAAATATAGGGGGAAAGATTGCATGAATTTGATCGAACTCAAACTCGATGAAACGATGGAGAAAACTTGCAATTTTCGCTCAGATTTGGCTAAGGGAACAATTTCTCTTTGATTTTGACCGTTAGGGTTTCACTGGCTCTCGCGTGATGCTTTCGGCTCGGCACGACGCTTTGTAGCGTCAAGTGGGCTGAGGATTTTATACTTTTCACTTAATTCCATCGAAGCCAAGTGGCGTCAAGCCCTTTTTCTCGCAGCGCCAAGTCACTTAAAATTCTCTTCCGAAAATTGCCGTCGTGCGGCTTCACTTAACCCACTCGCAGCATTGCATTGATGCCGTATGGTGCCAGAGTCCTTCTCGTGGTGTCATACTGATGCCGTGTGATGCCAAATTGGCTGCCACGGTGCCGCCCTCTTGGAGATGCAGACTTTCATAGGCAGCGAGACGCGACTTCATGGCTTCCTATTTTCAAACTGAACTTTATTATATCTCCAAAAGTGACTACCGAAACTAAAAATTACGCAAGGAATCTCATGATTCATGCAAACTATTTGAAATTCTGACTCACACATGCTTCATACAGGTTGTGAGTTACAATTTAAGTATGCAACTACCAAAATTGAGTCTCTCCTAACTTAACACTGTCTAACATTCTACTTTACAAAACTAGTTTTTACAAAACATGGGTTACCTCCCAAGAAGGACCAATATTTAAAGTCTTTGGCAAGACTTTCCAAAACTTCTTCCAAACCTATCCTGGATCCAAAATTGAGTTGGAGGGGACATAGTAGCTTACAACCTGTCCTCTTTTACTCAAGCTCTTCCCATTGACATTTTTAATAGGCTTGCATAAGTTCTTGGGAGGTGAAAACTCCTTTTTTCTTCATTTTTGGTGGTGGTAATTAATTCCTCTTCCACCAGCCTTCTCAGCTCCTTGAGCTTCTTCTCCCAGAGATTCCCATGCTCGACTAGGTATGGGTTTGAGCTTGATGCAACTTTTCCAGTGATTTCACACCACTCATCCAAATTTAACCTCCTCTTTTCTTCATATGGGGAATTGCCTTTGACCAAGCATGGGCCCAATCCTTTAGATGGAGGTCTGCCTTTGAAGATCTCTCTAGCCAATTCCAAAGGGTGTTTCAACCTTTTACTTCCCTTCCTACTCCTCATGGCTTGAGGCATAAAGAAGCTGACTTCTTCGCCACTGGCCGATCTCATGGTGATGTTCTCTTCTTCTACATTGATAGTTGCTTGAGTTGTAGCAAGGAAGTGTCTTCCCAAGATGAGAGGCATTTTTGTGCCTTCTTCCCCATCAATCACCAGAAAATCAGTTGGAAAGAAGAGTCCATTCACTCTCACCATTACATTTTCCAAAATGCCCCTTGGGTGGCTGATGGAACCACCAGCTAACATGATTTTCACTTCAGTGGGGAGATTCGTTGAGACCCAACTCCTTGAATATGCCAAAAGGCATAATATTCACACTAGCTCCGAAGTCACAGAGTGTCCTTGATCGTGTGGGTCCCAATGGTGCATGGTACGGCAAAGCTCCCAGGATTTGTTTACCTTTGGGGAACACCTCTCTCTCCAATTGTTGTATTTTTCTTCTTTGCGCATCTTCCAATCCGAATTATCCAACTTACACTCTTCAGATTCCTCATAGGAGGGAATGTGAACTTGAAGCTTATTGAAAGCCAAACCTTCATCATAGGGTGTAAGTTGGATAATTCGGATAAGCTCCAGAAAAATTCAAGAACATTTCATTTCTCATATCACAAAGGAGAGGAATCTGGTTCAGCTGCTTCAAACTCAACTTTTTCTAGAGCTTTTCCTCCAGTCTCCATATCGGTGTTGGTTGGGACTCATAGCCCAATTCTTCCTCCTTGATAATATACCTCATATAACTTAGTCTCATTGATCTCAACCCATTCAAAGGGAGATGTCTGAGACTGTTCTTCCACATCTACCTAATAGTAAAAGGGAGATTGGTTTGGTTCAATGGAGAGGGAATTATATTCATTTTCTTCTTCAAAAGTGAACTCTTGATTCACTTCTTCCATCTCCATTTGAGCTAGTGTCTCCATAGCCAACATGGCATTACATCGATCTACGTATTCCGCATCTTCTTTCTTTGGATTCTCCACCGTGTCACTAGGGAGACATCCTTTCAGCCTTTCATTTATGGATTTGGCTAACTGTCCCATTTGGACTTCTATATTTCTGAATGATGTATCATGACTTTGCACCAACTTAAGCAACAACTAGTGTTTAGAGTTTGGTCTCTCAGCTTGAGGCTGATTTTGAAACCTTCCTTGCTGTCCAGAATTTTGGTAATTCCCTTGAGTTGGTGATGGTGCATTTTCTTGCTAATTTCTCCATCTAAAGTTTGGATGGCTTCTCCAGCCGGGAATGTAGGTGTTCGAGTATGGGTTGTTACAGTTTTGAACATATCGCACACTTTCCACAGTGGAAGTACATACTTTAAATCTATGTTCGGCACCACCACATAATTCACAACACACAAATGGACTCTGTGCAGTCTTTGCTTCCAAGGCTGCTATTTTATTTTTCAAGGCATTCATCTGAATTCTTATCGCCGTGTTAGTGTCTACTTCATAGACTCCAGCTGCCTTTCTTGAACTTTGCCCCTGCTCAGGAATACTCCTTGGTCTTTCTGGGTTCCATAGGTAGTTGTTGGCTGTCACATTTTCCAATAGGCCCTACACCTCATCAATGAATTTGTTCATAAGCGCCCATCCTGCGACTGCATCAATTATGGTTCTAGTTTGGTTTTACAAACTGTTATTGAAGGTGCAACTTCCTTAGCAACTCTTTAAATTCATCCCAAGCCTCATATAGAGATTCCTAGCCCATTTGCGTTAAAAAGTTTAATATCATTCCACAACTTTACCGTCTTGGCTGGAGGGAAGTACTTAGCCAAAACTTTCTACTCAAGGTCCATCCACATGGTAATGGATCCTGGAGGCAACGAGTTTATCTTTGTCTTGTCCCTCAGCGAGAATGGGAATAATCTCAATCTTATCGCATCTTCTTATACACCATTGTGCTTAAAAGTATCGTAAATCACCAAGAAATCTGCTAGATGAGAATTTGGATCATCATTTGTCAATCCGCTAAACTGAACCGAAGCTTGGATCATTTGGATAATTGCCAGCTTGATCACGAAATTTTTAGCCAAAATGGTTGGTCTTTTTATGCTTGAGTGTGTACCTTCAGCTTGAGGCATAACAAACTCTCTCAAACTTCTTCGCATTTCTTCAGCCATATCCTTCTCTCCTTGATAACCTTTACTCCCTTAGATTTGCCCTTGTTGTCCTTTCTATTTCTGGATCAAAGGGAAGCAATGCTAAGCCTCTATCTTCTTGCATACACAAGAAAGAGCAAGAATAACAATTCGGATCAACAAAGATGTTTCACAAACAAATAAAAAAATTTAACTACATACACACCAAAAAGACACAAGCACACAACAAAAATAAAATTCACATAGAATCAAATTACACTAACTAACAGAACTAACTACACTATCATGCTAATTAGCTAGGTTAAACTACATTAAGCCTGAAACTACGTTATTCAGATTATACTAACTACTCTAAGCTAGATTACAGCTATAAAGCCCAAAGCTAATAGCAGTAAGTAGTCCCCGACAACGGCACCAAAATTTTGGTTGGGCGCAAACGACACTATAAAATTCCATCCGTACGCAAGTGCGCGGGTTCCACAAAGTAATACACTGAACGAGTCCAGATCGATCCCACAAAGAGAATTGTCACAGGTATCCTAATGTAAAAACAACAAAAAGATACCACCTATTTAACTACAGTAGTTCCTAAAGTGATACACGCTCACACGCTAAAGACTAAGTAGATTAGAAGTTGGGGAAGTGATTCATGTAATTAAGGGTAGTATTCATGCGATTTAAACTAAGTGTTCGTTAGTGGGTCTGAAATCCCCTATACGTAACCCTCCCTCAAGACGATAAGACCGTGTACCCCTCTTTAGCCTGGATCACACGCAGTGTGGTGGCATCCTTTTCGTATTACCTCTCAGTCTCAACAAAATGATAAAATGCCCATGTGGAGGTCGTCAATCTCCTCATGTGAATAGCCCTGCAACAGCCATTCACACTAAATTAAAAATGCATTGCACTAGATTAACTTAAATAGCCAAAATTACATGAATCCAAACCCGAAATCACATTACATCACTTACCCCAAAATGAAATTTGGCTACACATAGTTTGGACTAGGGAAGAATCCCTATCCATCAACATTGAATACAAGGTAGACGAGATACACACAGATAAATGAAGAGAAAAGATACATCAAAGGCAAAATATTTCCCTTATTTCTCTTGGACTCCTTCCTCCTTGAAGCTCCAAGTGTATCTCTGCTTCACTCCCAATGCTAGCTCCGCCTCTAAGGCGTGGAGGCGTGATGCCTAAAGTGTGTTTATAATGCCTATTTATAGGGGAGACTGAAATATTTCCGTGTTTTTTTAGCGCCATAAGTCATCTGGCGCCTCGCAACATCAGATTCCTCCTATGGCGCCATTTCTTGGCACCAAGCGTGGTGCCATACGATTTGTTGGTGTCGTGCTTTGCATCCCTTCGTGCTGCCAACACTCCTGCGCTGATTTCGGTTGCCGAGGCGCTGCATATGTGAGGACGTGCGCTCCTGTACTGAGTCTAGCGCTGAGGCGCAAAGTCAAACAATGGTGGAGAATTCAACATATGTATCGTAAAAACAAAAGGATATGATAGCAAACAGAGCCAGACTAACCAAGAATAATCATTAATGAAACCAACATAATAACAAGATCTGCTAGTCTGTGGAACCGAACACAATCCCCAAGTATCAGAATGAATAACATCAAATGCAGCTAAAGAATGGACATCACTTGCATTAAAAATGTAAAGTAGTATGTTTGCAAAGTTTACAACTAACACATTGAAATAATTAAGAAGAAACATGCTCCAACTGGTCAGTATTAACTAATCTGTAAAGAGTTTTGGGTGATACATGGCTCAAACTAGTACACCTAAGTACAAATTCAGAACTCTAGCAACCAAACTACAATTTAACAAAGATGGAACAACTAATGGAATATTTAAATCAACAAGTTAAAACAAGCGCCCAACTTTACACCCTATCCCAAGAACCTTTCCCATTTAACGGGTCCTATAGCTAACATCCAGAAGAAGAAAAGAGATCATTAAACACATGATCACACAACAGACCAAAATTTAACAAATTCCATGATAAAGGAGGAACAGAGTGAACATCAGAGAAATAAATACCAGAAGGGGTACAACAGAACCAATAGATTGAGCAATATGTTTAGAATCAAATGTCATATTATTTGATGCACTAGAGTCAATTACCCAAGAACCCTTACTTGAATTGGCAAACAATGGAGAGGTGGAGGAAGTACCTTTACCAAGACAAGCAAGAACCTTGTTAATCATGTCCTAGATATCGACATTATTTAGTGCAAGAGTGGTAGACTAAGTTGTAGTAGATGAACCATCAGTTGAAACAGAAGTTGCAGTAGTGCATCGTGCAGAAGGATGATTCTGAGGTTTCTTTAATTTCGCAGCAGGATAGGTAAATTTCATGCAACCATAATCCTTATAATAATTGCAGTGCACCTGACTCATATCACGAGAAGTACGTGGCTTACTGACAATGAAAGGAGAGGTCGTTAAAAAATAGCAAAAACAATATCAATTTCACTAAAAGGACTAACATGTTCAGTAGTAAGACGACATGTCTCCTGTACTAATACCTCTAAAAGAGCACCATCCACAAAAGACAAAAGGCTCCAATGAAGAATGGAGGATCATATGGATTCATAATCATCTCATAGTGCCATTAAGAACTAAACTAAGTGAACCTCGCCAATATATTTCTGAAAAATTGTTGTATCAAAATGGCAGTTAAACTTGGGATCCATGGCAGCTAATGGATCCTACATTATAGACATCTAAGCATAGAAATCAGATATAAATTAATCGTGAATTTGTTGTAGACATCTTGACAGTTTTGGCACAAGAAAAATCAGTCTCAAAGCAATTATTTAGAACTAGAATCATTGTCTCAAAACCATAATCAGTTACTCAAGGTATTGTAGATGCACAAGACACCAAGCACTATAGAGCAACCCTAAAACGAATTCAGAAAGTATCAGGTCTGAGCTTATTTGGTCCGGTTTGGTTTGACTGGGACAGAAGGCTGGTCCGCTCTGGCCTGGTTCACCCGAACCAGAGAGAGTTAGTCTTCTTCCATGTGGGCAATGAACAGAGGCAGAACCAGAAATCAAATCCAAATCTCCCAAAAAAGCGAAGGACGCCGACGACAATACGAAGACATCGATAATGCAGGGTGCCGGACGGCAACACAAGAAAACTCCAAATCTGTCAAACAAAATTGGACCAATATATTGTAGAAGAAACCCATATAAAAATTTTTCCTCAATTCACCAAAATCAGAAGTCAATCCGAAGTAGCAGCAGTAGATTTAGGTTTTCGACATATCCAAACAGTGGTTGAATTGCGAGAAACAACATTAGAAAACCCCAAAAACGAAGTCACTGAATGCTTCTCCTCTCATACCAAACCAAAAACTCCCAAATCAAGAGGCAAAATCCAAAGAATAGATACAAAATCGACTCTTCTGAAGAATTTCTGAGACGAACAATTGCAAAATCGGGGGAAATCGAGCCAAAAACGAAGAAAAGAGGTCGTGGAACCCTAGCCTCAAATTGGGGACAATGACGAGTCACGAACGGGTTGGCTCGTTCATCTAGACTGAGTTGATCCAGAGAAAGAAAAAAGTGCCTATTCGAACAGAGTTAGGACAGAGTCGAACCAAGTTAGACTATGATCCCACGTTACGTCTGGCAAAATCTGATAAAAATGGATTAATCTTTATTAACTAATCGACTTGTTTATACACAACCAGGTTGCAGTGCCAAATGACAAATATACCCCCGAAGGGTAAAATACAAAAATAAATGGTAAAGTCCTGCAGCTAGAAAATTATTAAATCAAATATCCATTTCCGAAAAGGTGGGTAGAGGATTAGAATGCAGCAAAACAATCACCGATTAACTTATGGCAACATGCCCTAAACAGCAAATATATGTTAAATAATAAAAATAAACTAAAAACAAATTGCAATAAAACAGTAATTAATTAACACATGCACCCAAAGTAAACAAATACCCAACTTTAAATGAATGTAACTTTGTTGACATGATTAAGGTAACAAGAAGATACTGTATAAAAAATGCATCCACTTACGCGTCGGAGCAGAAAGAGAGTGAAAGAAACTTACTGCTACAAAAGGTTGAGATGCTGGCGTCGGAGATGTTGAAGGATGAGCCTAAAAAATTGAAAACAAACAGTCTCTGCCCACCCAAAGAGAGATCAACGAAAAGATCATTAAAACACGGATTAGACCCAGGCGGGAGCGGCGAAGCGGCGAGGAAAGCGGCGAGGAGGCGGCGAGGCGGCGAGAAAGCGGCGAGCGGCGAGAGCGAGCGAGGAAGCGAGGAAGCGGCGAGGGCGAGGAGCGGCGAGCGGCGAGGCGGCGGCGAGGAAGCGGCGAGCGGCGAGGCGGCGAGGCGGCGAGGAAAGCGGCGAGGGAAGCGGCGAGGAAGCGGCGGAGAAGCGGCGAGGCGGCGAGGCGGCGAGGAGAAGCGGCGCGGCGAGGAAGGCGGCGAGGCGGCGAGGCGGCGGCGAGCGGCGAGGCAAGCGGCGAGAAGCGGCGAGGCGGCGAGAAGCGGCGAGGAAGCGGCGAGGAGGAAGCGGCGAGGCGGCGAGGCGGCGAGAAGCGGCGAGGAAGCGGCGAAAGCGAGGAAGCGGCGAAGCGAGGCGGCGAGCGGCGAGCGAGGCGAGGAAGCGGCGAGGCGAGCGAGAAGCGGCGCGAAGGCGGCGAAGCGAGCGAGGAAGCGGCGAAGCAGCGAGGCGGCGAAGCGAGCGAAGGCGAGGCGAAGAAGCGAGCGAGGCGGCGAGGAAAGCGAGCGAAGCGAAGGCGAAGCGAAGCGAGCGAAGCGGCGAAGGAAAGCGGCGAAGGAAGCGAGGAAGAAGCAGCGAGGAAGGAAAGCGGCGAAGCGGCGAAGAAAGCGAAGCGGCGAAGCGGCGAGAGGAAAGCGGCGAAAGCGAGAAGAGCGAAAGCGAGCGAAAGCGGCGAAAGAGCGAAGCGAAGCGAAAGCGAAGGAAAGCAGCGAAGCGAAGCGGCGAAGCGGCGAAGCGGCGAAAGAGCGAGCGGCGAAGCGGCGAGAGCGGCGAAAGCGGCGAGCGAAAGCGGCGAGAGGAAGCGGCGGAGAGAGAGAAGCGAAGCGAGGAAAGCGGCGAAGAAGGAGAGGCGAGCGAAGGCCTTGGAAAGCGGCGAAGGAAGCGGCGAAGAAAAGCGGCGGCGCAGCGAAGCGAAAGCGGCGCGAAGCGGAAGGAGAAGAAGGAGGCGAAGCGAGGAAGGCGAAGGCTTGGCGAAGGCTTGGCGGAAGGCGGCGAGAGCGAGCGAAGGCTTGGCGAAGGCGGCGAAGGCCTTGGCGGCGAAGGCTTGGCGAAGGCGCGGCGAAGGCCTTGGCGAAGGAAGCGCGGCGGAAGGGCTTGGCGAAAGCCTGGCGAAGCGGCGGCCTTGGCGGAAGGCTGTGGCGGCTTGGCGAGCGAAGGCTTGGCGGCGCGAGGGTATGTGGCGAAGGGCTGGAAGGCGGCGAGGCGAAGGGCTTGGAAGAGAAGCGGCGCTTGGCGAAGGCGGCGAAGCCTTGGCGAAGGCCTGGCGAAGAAGCTTGGCGAAGGGCGCGGCGAAGGCCTTGGCGAGAGGCGCGGCGAGGCCTTGGCGAAGGCCTTGGCGAAGGCCTTGGCGAAGGCTTGGCGAAGGAAGCGAGGAAGCGCGGCGAAGGGCTTGCGCGGAAGGAAGCGAAGGAGGCTTGGCGGAAGGCTTGGCGAAGGAAGCGGCGAAGGCGCGGCGGCTTGGCGGAAGGCAGCGAAGGCCTTGGCGGGCCTTGGCGAAGAAGCGGCGAAGGCGAGAAGGAAAGCGAAGGCTTGGCGAGCGCTGTGGCGAAGCGCGGCGAAGGCGAAGCGAAGAGGCCTTGGCGAGAAGGGCGCGGCGAAGCGAAGGAAGCCTTGGCGAAGAGGCTTGGCGAGAGGCCTTGGCGAAGGCGAGGCCTTGGCGAAAGGCGAGGAAGGGCGGCGAAGGCGCGGCGGAAGGAAGGGCGAAGGGCGGCGGCTTGGCAGGCGAAGGCGGCGAGGAGGCGCGGCGGAAGGCGGCGCGGCGGGCGAGGCGGCGAGCGAGGCCTTGGCGCGGGAAGGCGGCGAACTTGGCGGCGAAGCGCGAGGCGGCGAGCGGCGCGAAGCGACAGCGCGAGCAGCGGCGAGCAGGCGGCGCGGCGGCAGGGCGAGCGGCATGGCGGCGGGCGGGCGGGCGGGCGGGCGGGCGGGGGCGGGCGGGCGGGCGGGCGGGCGGGCGGGCGGGCGGGCGGGCGGGCGGGCGGGCGGGCGGGCGGGCGGGAGAGAGAGATCTAGGAGAGAGAGAGATCTAGTGAGAGAGAGAGAGAGATCTAGAGAGAGAGAGAGAGAGAGAGAGAGAGAGAGAGAGAGAGAGAGAGAGAGAGAGAGAGAGATCTAGAGAGAGAGAGAGAGATCTAGAGAGAGAGAGAGAGAGAGAGAGAGAGAGAGAGAGAGAGAGAGAGAGAGAGAGAGAGAGAGAGAGAGATCTAGAGAGAGAGATCTAGAGAGAGAGAGAGAGAGAGAGAGAGAGAGAGAGAGAGAGAGAGAGAGAGAGAGAGAGAGAGAGAGAGAGAGAGAGAGAGAGAGAGAGAGAGAGAGAGAGAGATAGAGAGAGAGAGAGATCTAGAGAGAGAGATCTAGAGAGAGAGATCTAGAGAGAGAGAGAGATCTAGAGAGAGAGAGAGATCTAGAGAGAGAGATCTAGAGAGAGAGATCTAGAGAGAGAGATCTAGATAGAGAGATCTAGAGAGAGAGAGAGAGAGAGCTCCTAGGTGCTTCTCAACGGTCACGGTCAACGGATTCCGGTGATTCGACTCGCAGAAGACAGAGGTCACAGCAAAAAAATAGAACCAATGTGCGGGGGGAGGGAAGTGAGGAAACTACTTTGCAAATGATGTATCAGACCTTCCACGATAATGTAAATATAAAAACACACGCTTGAGGAAATACAAAATAGATAATTTAATTAAAACCACCGTCGGAAAACCTACCACCGTCGGAAAACCTACCACCGTCGGAAAACCTACCACCGTCGGAAAACCAACCACCGTCGGAAAACCTTCCACCTTCGGTTATTTTCTAATGTGTTACTATGACCGGCGGGCGGGCCAAAACAGCCGACTGTTACAATAACCGCTGGCGGAAGCCGCATATATGCTAGTGCTAGCTTCAAAGCTTTTTCACTCCAAATTTAGAGATGGCTCGATCGATTGATCAATCCCTGATAGCTTTATATACTTTTTGCACAAGGGAAATATTTAACCAAGTGGTATATATGTGTTCAATTAAGTGTTTAATTTACAGCCATTTCAAAATAAAATTTTAACACAAAGATAATGCATCGTTGACTTTTCGGAAACTACCCAACTAGGTCATGAATGATTATGATAAAAGAAAATCCTAGGTGGACTTCAGAATGTGAAAATTATCAACATAATTGGTTCTTTTAATTGTTAAACATCTCACTAGAATCAAACAACCTATTTTAAAATTAATAATGTGTTTCTAAGAATGACAAGTTAACAACAATAATTATAAACTGAATCATGTTATTTAAAGTTTTATAAATAACTTTAACACATAGCAATAAAAAAAGGTTCAATATAAAACTGGAGCATAGCCCCTTTGGGATTTGCTAATGTTCTGAAATAGTTGACATATATATAATTAAGGTGCATTTTGTTGACATTATATATAGTTGACCTCTTCACTTAAAACACACATAAAAAATTCTTTTTTTTTGTTGTGATATTCTAAGTTGTGAATGCCTCCCTTCTTAATATTTTATGAAGGTACTTTTTGTTTTCATTTTGCTCAGTTATTGGCCTACAAGTAAACATGCATGTATACAAAGCAACTTTAAATATTATTAATAATTTATATATTTTAATAACATTCATAATTATATTCGTATGTTGATGTAAAAAAGAATAGGAAACCCCCTAATAGTTTATGGAGAAATACATATGGTACTTAATATTTAAGAAATTACATTGTTACATGTGTCATCTATTGTGATGTTACAAAACTTTCTCCCATTAATAAACCATAGAGTGGTGATATAAGTACCTCAAAGTATTACCGCGTTAGTTTACATTATGACGTGGCGTCCACATTGCAGTCCAAGTAAAAATTAGGAGATAAAATCTTCAAGATTTTTATTTTTTTAATAAATTATAATCTTTGTATACTATGGCTAGACCCTAAATTTTCACTTACTTGGACCACTAACTAAGTTGTCAAGTCATGATGTAAAACCCCAAAATAAAATCACGCAGTATTGATATCATTTTTCTAAACCATAACATTTCTTCTTGTGAATCAATTTGGGAATACTCTTTAGAAAATGATTTCAGTACTGTGAGCTTTTACCGTGAGTTTTTACATCCTGATGTGGTTGTCCTGCTGGCAGCCTTAGTTGGTAGTCTAGATAAGGTCTAGGGTTTAGGTTTACCTAAATAATAGGTAGATAGTTCCTACTTTATCTCTTATCTGGACTGCTAACGAGGATGCCATGTCACAATGTAAACCCTCACAGTAAAATTTGGCAGTACGATTATCACCACTCTACTCTTTAAGACTTCCTTTCATATATGGGACTCGCTCCAACAGTCCCCCTCAATATGTGGGCCTTCTACTTGGGTTTCATGACAAATCAAAACTCAAGTTACATTGTTGTTGATCGAATTTTAGATTCACGTGGTTCATCTATAAGAGCTTTTGGGTCACCCATCTATGGACTACGATTTTCTATAGACAAGATTTTCATCATCGAAACCAAATGAGCAGCTTTGGTCAAGCAAAGCAAAGCTAGGAAGCATTGTTAAATGAAGAGTGATGCTCTGGATACAACATGGCTGCTTGTCCATTCCCACTGCACAAATGATTTGCATAGCAAATCCCTGTCCTACTATCAACCTCAACTTGCATCTCTACCACCGACCTTGCGCTCGCCTCAACCATGGTAGCCATCTTATACTCTCCCTCCATCTAATTTTGGCAAGTTTCATCTAGTCCCAATTGAAAGCACCTAATGCATTTCTTGTTCCTTCGTTTTTTTCAACCTTCTAACAAGCTATCTTAAATCGAACTTTAGGACCACTTTTGGTGGCTTCTCCATCTAGAATTTGTTAATTGCAATATAAAATGGAGTACGTTCAAACAATTTCTACAACCCAATTAGTGGTCATAGGGTCTTTCATACATTGGTCACGTGGGCTCACATTCATAGGATGCAATCATAATGACAAAAACTTCCCTTTCCTAGGGATCAAGTAGTTAGCAGATGAACTACTTTAAACTATAGCGGTTTTGAAGCTGGGCTTGTGCTTCTAGCTAGACAGCCTCAGAAGACAATACATGCATTGTGGTGGACCGTGACTTGCTGATAATGCCTTGTGAGCATGATGCATGTATTACCCAGTACTTTCTAAAGTCATGTGAATGATGTTTTCTTACCTTTGTTGCACCACTTCGTATTAGTAGTTTGTAATGATATTTTTGTGCTCAAAACAACCGAGAAGCAAGTCCAGCATTTCTACCTTAAAAAGTAGTGGTTAATCAAAACACACTTATTGCCATTAAAGAAAATTTGATGCTAAACTTCATGACACTCATTAAACTTTTACTAGTTAAGTGTAAGGCCTTTAAAGAATTACTAGAGTGCTGCTTGCTTAAGACACTCACACTATTTACCTTTTCTAATATGGCACTAAAAGGCAAGGCAATCATGCATGTGTTCCACCTATGAAAAGGAGATGTTGGCGGTTGAGTTGGTAATTAACATTGGTGAATATATTGTCAAGCATACAATTTTAATTAAAATTTCTATGAACCACACTAATTTTTGTTTTCTCCTAATATATTAGTTCGATACTATCTGTCGGAAAGACTCAAACAATGACATCATAAGTCTCATACATGTTCTCCAGAACTTGGCCCTGCACGTCGACATCATTCAAGATCCTCATGGGTCTCCTTAATTTGGTGGGGCATGAGGGGCTTTACAGACATATACATGTGTCCTAACATGATCTTTGGTAATATTACATGTTTATTTTGAGTGGTGGCTAACAGATTAACAAAATACGCCTACGTCATTGTTCTGCTCATAACTCTTCTCGGAAATATTTTTGTGCAAAGTGAATCCTGACACAACATCCCATAGGCGATAGTTTCTAACAGAAATATGTTTCTGACTAATTCTTGACGCAATTTGCATGTAAGCTGGAACATCTCTTATTCTCAGCATCTTATCAATCTCCAATTTATGGGTAAAAGGAGGTTGTAAAATGATGTTTATAGAATCACTTGTGACATTTCGTGATCATCCCAAGTCCTAGAGCGAATTTCTCTCCAAGAAGAATTAACAACATAGCTTGGCATTCCGTCACCAAGGTGAAGAGCATAACCGAGAAGAATGAACAACAAAATAAAAACTCCAAAGAAAATTGCACTCTGCTCTATAATGTGACATGTCCCAGAAAGGGCACTTGGCTCTATTACTTATTTTCAGTTAGAGAAACGGTTAGCTTGGCATTCCACCACCAAGGTGAAGAGCATAACCTAGAAGAATGAACAACAAAATAAAAACTCCAAAGAAAATTGGACTCTGCTCTATAATGTGCCATGATCCGGAAAGGGAACTTGGCTCTTTTACTTATTTTCAGTTAGAAAAAAGGAGACGGCTCTGTCAAATTTCATAAATGGGTGAAAAGGTAACTTGATTCAACCACATGCCATGTTTGAAAATAAAGAGAATACACTTGGCTGCGCTAAACGTTGTTGTTTAAAAGATAATGAAAATGGCTCTTTGGCTACTTATACTTGATCTTATAAATTACTTAGATAATGACTGGGAAAAAAATAAAATAATTAAGCTGAGAGAAAGATGGGTGCTTGAACCAATATTCTTACTCCTTTATACAGAAGAGCCTTTTGTGCTTCTTCAAAAGTGTTGAATTTTATTGATCAATGGAAGTGTTAAGACAAGTGTGACACATGCCCACATAGCAAACCCCTGATTTAGGTAGGACACACAAGTCCTAGCACTGAGTGTTGTACTCATACTAAGACTAGAATGAGATTAAAACTAAGATGCTAATTCTCCTTGTAAATCTTATATAAAGTGTTACACATGTACATTGTAAAAATACATTCTATTCAATAAGAATTTTAATTCTTTCCTTCGTTATTATCCATTGGTACCCGATTTTTCACATGGTATCAAAGTGGGAATCCTTCCTGAGACTTGCTTGTCCGGCTAGCGATTAGTGTGTTTCTCAGCTTGAAACGAGCCTCTCTCATGGCCTTCCATCGCATGCATCTCTCTTCATCGACGGCTAAAAAATCTCATCTCCTCGGTCTCACAGACTCTCAACCCCTCGTTTTTTTCTCGGCCTCTAACTCTCTCGCACACTTGGCTTCAGCAACTCTCTGTCGACCTAGCCGTGCTCCCCAAACTCGTGCCTTGCTCATTGGCCCGTCTCTTCAGAAGAGTCACTCGATTCTCACTGCTTGAAGGAATTTGATTCTCTGTCGCTAGTGCTTGCTAGCTTCTCTCCGTCTTCACAGGCTTCACTACGTCGTCTTCACTCGGTCACTCTTCTCTGTCTGATGGCGCAAGTCTTCTGCCGATCAAAAAGCATTAGGCTTTCATCCCTAAGTTAGAGCGAACCAGTCCAACCTGACCAGGCTCCCGACCTGACCATGCCCGGCCCGACCCAACGACCCAGTTCCATATATTATATAAATATTTGTTCCAGAAAAAGGGAAAGAGATGGTTGGCATTGAAATAAAGCCAATACATGAACAAGACAAGGATAAGTCGTCTGGAAAGATCTCTGGAGAAAATACACAGGAAAAATTATATTTTGTGGGCTCGGGCAGCTGAAATTCATATTGGAGCATGGAAAAAGTCAAAATTCATCTTTGAAGAACCTCCTAAACGATCAACAAAGACCTGGACTGTTAGTAATCAGATGGTTATATCATTGATTTTGGCAAGTTTGGAAAATAATATCACCCAGGTGGTCATTTACCTCGACAGTGCCTATGAGATGTGAAATAAACTGTGCAAGAGGTACTCCCAACACGATAATATATAACGGATTTATAAATTATATGAGAAATTCTTCAGCCTCAACCAAGAAGGAAAAATTCTTGTGGATTTCGTAGGAGAACTTGAAGCCATTATCCAAGAAATACATAAGTTGCATCCTTTTAGATGATATGAGAATGAGATGAGAAGACAGAGAGAAGAATTGATCATTGCTCGGTTTCTTCATGCCATCGGGGGGCAGAATATGAACCTATTCAAACACAAACTCTCGTACGATCAAATAGACCCACGTTTGAGAGTGTATATGGTTCTCTTATGAGGGTGAACCAGCAATACCAAACAAGAGCTTTGTACATCTACCAAAGTCATCAACAATGGTTGTGCAGGGTGGTAATAAGAACACAGCAAAAAGTTCAGAACCAAGGGAGGCAATGGCCAAAATAAGGACCGTTACAATCCATGCCCTCATTGCGGAAGGAAAAATCATCCACCAAAACGATGATGGAAGAAATATGAAAGACGTAATCGGGCCAATCAAAATGACAAATCCACTTGGGCCAACCTGGGCCACTCAAAATGACACTCAGACTCAATTACATACTCTGAAAATAGAACTACAGAACTTGAGATGAACCGAGTGGGTCAGCTTGCATCTTCATCTTCAGAACCTACTGTAACTCTGACCTATACAGGTAATTCCGCACTACATGTTTAAATGGGTACACCTAGCTGGGTCATAGACTCCGGAGCCTCTACACACATGACAGGTACTCCTTAGTTATCTGTAGTTTATTATCACTCAAATTTTTATTGTGTATCCATTGCAAATGGGTCATGGTTCCAAGTCACTGGAATAGGTACTCTATCCCTATCTAGTACAGTTATTCCATAGTGGTGTACTTGTTGTCCCCTCTTTCCCGGTCAATCTATTTTTAGTTAGTCAGTTAATAAAAGAATTGAATTGCAATGTATTATTCCTTCTTGACCGGTGTGTTTTTTAAGACTTCGAGACGTGAGTGACAATTGGTACGAGATTGAGAAAGGATGTTATTGTGTATTTATGAGAGGAAATCTAGTGACGTGAAAGAGCAAGAAACAATCTGTTGTAGCAAGATCGAGTGTTATCGACAAGCCATGGCCCACACTGCTTCTAAACTTATGTGGGTAAAGTCTTTGGTTATTGAGTTTGGCCAAAAAGTAAAGTTGCCTATGCCAATGAAGTGCGACAATAAAACTGCAACTTTCATTGCAAACAATCCAACAAAAACGGACCAAATACATTAAAGCAAACTGTCATTTTATTCGAGAACAAGCATTGTTTGGAATTATCTCTGCACAGTTCGTGAGAAGTGAAGACCTAAAGGCAGATTTATTTACCAAAGCTCTAGCATAAACCAGATTTGAAATACTATGTGACAAGTTGGGGCTACATGATATATAACACCCCAACTTGAGGGGGGAGTGTTAAGACACGTGAGTCACATGCCCACGTTGTAGACTCCTGACCTAGGTAGGACACACAAGTCCAAGTGTAAATTTGACTATGAGTGTTGTACTCATTCTAAGACAAAAACTAGACTTAGACTAATATACTAATTCTCCATGTAAATCTTATATAGTATTACACCATACAAACTAAAGAGATATTGTGTGATACGACTAGTAATATCTTTTAGTTGAGGTTTGGAAGAGCATAAATCGTGAAGGAAGAAGAATGTTATGTTTGAAGAGGATTGAGCTCTACCAAAGACTATATGAGAATCCCCATTACTTGGGAAGCATGGACAATGTGTTGATACTCCCTGAAAGCTTATAGGTGGAGACACTGTCAGCTTTGGACAAGTATTCCTTGTGTTTGAGCTGAGGAAGATCCTTAGTGAAAATGTTAGCTAACCTATCTGTGTTAGGAATATAATGGACTTCAGGTTGACCTTCCTGAATTTTTTCTTTACAAAACAAAAAGTCTAACTCGATGTGCTTTTTACGTCCATGAAGAATAGGATTACCGCCATCGCGTGCCTAGGGAGGCTCTAACACCATGCAAGATGTCAATGTTTTGTTGATTTTTTTTTATAGACAGAAGTTAGAGTATATAGAGTGCTTTCGACATGTGACTAGATTACAATCTTAAAAGATACAGTACCATATATTTGGAAATATCTTTCAGTTGAGGTTTGAAGGATCGAAAACTAGGAAGGAAGAGGAATGCACAATTTGTAAAGGATTGAACTCTACCAATGATGCTTTGAGAATTCTGATTAATTAGGCAATATGGACAATGTGTTGACACTTAAAAATTGGAAGAGTTAGAGAACTTGATTAGTTTTTTTCTACTAAATTGACTCTATAACCATAAGTGAGGATACATAAGATCACAAAAATTAATCCACTTTAATTCATCAATGGTGATCCACGGTTAATGGGGATATATCAAAAGAATATTGGAGAAAAGCACTTAAAATTTTGTAGTTATTCCTCAGTTAATTTATGATATGTATTCAACAATCATGTTCTTTTATAAATAAGCCAGTGTTTGTACTCACGGTGTTGTACGAAAAATTTTCATTAATAAAATCAGTGTTAATGAATAAAAACTACTATATGTCTTAGTTTCCTTAACTACGGAGACGGAAACTTGTCAACTGATACCATGGTTGCAACATATGGTATCTAATAATTTGGGGTTTATCATTGATCCTAAAAATGATAGAGTCACCTAGTACTTTGCAAATTGACAGATCACTTTGACACGTCGATGACATGCTATAACCAACGCGCCCTTTCAGTAAGTCCAAAACCGAAAGTTTTGTAACGGAGGTTTTCAAAATCGTCAACATACATCTGTCAACTCTCCAATTCCACGTATTTGAATAAGAAAAAGGAAATCTCTCAGAAGTACATTAATTTCTCAAAATTGTCTTTATAGCCCTACTAAGCCACAAAGACCTATGGGGCACCAAACTTGCCTCTGATGCGCTGGAGATTCCCTACCTTTAATTGTAGGAAATCTCATATATTTAATTTTTAACTGTATCGGACCCTTTGAGGGACCCTCATTAGACCATCCATTGAACGAAAGCATAGAAGTTTTGGTAGAGAAGAAGGCGCCTCTTGTCCCTTCCGAATGTGTTCCTCCTTTTTCCCTCTATAAATGGTAGTATGCCGGTAAGGAACATTCACCGTAGAACCCTGAAGGCATAGACACATCTGCTCCATCTCTTCCCTGTTCTCTTCTCCAACCATGCTATTTCTTCCAATTCCTTGATACCATTCCCTTTTTCATGTCCAAATCCCCCCATTTCTTGCTTCCACCCCAAGTACATGAGCTTCAAGAGTAAATCTACTCTTTTTGTCTTCTGTTTTAATTTTTGCCAATGCTTTGGCTCTAGTTTACTCTCAACTCCGAGATCTCCACTCTTACTAATGTTTTGCTTTATTTTTTTTTTTAATCTATATTATTTTAAAATTTTTCAGGTATATTATCCAAGCAAAAATCTGTCTTCGTCTTTCTGCAACTAATGAGAGGACAAGGATCGTCCATGTCCTGGTCACATCAATCGGTTCAGACAGATCCTCACCAAAATATTCTCACCTGACGTGACTGTTAGTTCGAGTTGATCATCCCTCTCCTTCCGCCGTACACTCTATAGTACTACCCGATTTCAAACCAGAGAAATGGGGTGTGTCCCATTTTGTCCATAAAACGGTGACAAAAGTTCCATCATAAATATTTTTGGCTCCCGATTTTCCTGATATAAATTTTTGGGCGACGTTATCGTCTTTTGTTCTCCCATTTGAAGTACTTGGTAGAGTATTAAGTTATATATACAGAAATGGGGAGGTCAAAGCCGTCTGTGCGTGAGCTGGGACAGAGGAGAAGCGCGAGGATTGAGGCGTTAGAGATCTGCAGGGCAGCCGCTGCCGAGGAGGCGGCCGCACGAGCAGCCCAGGAGGCGGCGCAGACCCCATTAAAGGACCCACAAAAGTCCGAACCCGTACGGAGGAGGGGACGGAAGAAACAGAAATGTAGGAGAACTCATGTGGAGGACGTACTCATGGTTGATTATGTTGATCACAGTACTAGACATGAACAGGTGGGTCTCTTGTGCTGCATGTTCAATCATTTTCGTCAATATTGAGTAATGATCAATTCTTCCCTGGTGATCAGTATATTTTTTTTTTCATCTTCCAATTAACTCTGTTTTCATTTTTCTTCTGCCTCTTTGATATTTACAACTTCTGCCGAAATTGTTTTTTGGGAATATTGTCTTTAAGTGTTTTGATTCTGGTTTAGTAGTACTCTTCTCGGGTTTTCTTGAGATTCGTTTATGTATCGAAGAGATGCCTCTTCTAGCTCTGTGCGGATCGATAGGATCATTTACAGACACAGACAATGCCATGCAGTGGAAGTATAATACTAGGATAAAGGAACAATTGTTTTTAGCTGTTGGTATAGCCCAGGGCCCTCTGGAGCAAATCTTTCCATCTTCATCGATCATTAATTTTCTTTTCAAGCATGCAAGATTCGTTTTATAATCTTTTTCCGTTTTGCCTTTGTTTCTAAAAGGGTGTTTCTTACTATGATAAAGGAATCACACTGAATTTTCAGACGGGTCTGATCAGAAAAGACTGAGAAACTAATAATACTACTCTTTCCTATTGGTGTTGTCCCTTTTGTTTCATTAATTAATAGATTTGTTTTGTTTTGCAGGTGGCAGGACACAGTGACAACCCAAATGATCATCATCTCCAAATTCCAGGTAAGTGGTTTCTTAATTGCTACATTAATAAGCAGATTTCTTACTCTTTATCTCACAGTATATACATCCCTCTCCTTGAAATTTCATAATTAGTATATTTTTTTCTGTAATTTAATTATTTGAAGAGATCATCTCAACCATGCGCCTACGACTGGGATCGATAACGTTTTTTGAAATTTTTATACAGGGAGCAACCAATCCAATCCTACCGTCCCGGCAGATAAACAAGTGCTGGAGGAAGTGCTTAATATGTTGCAAAAGTAAGTTCACTCCCATAAATGAGTGTATTTGTATTGTAGAATGCTGGCATCTTTTAATAGGGGATAGCCATATATATATGCTTGGTTGGTGGTCGCGCGTCTTTGATTCCTTTCTTTCATTCAAGCTGTCATGGATAACATCTTAATAATTTGTTACGCATCTCATGTTTTGATTTTCAGGCAAGACCAGAAAAAGATCTTTGCAGAGCCGGTCAACCCTTTGGAGGTGGTCTCTAGAATGAGAACTCAATTAGCAGCTTTTTTGTCAATTTTTTTTCATTTGTAATATAATTTCATGCATGTTTATCATAACAAAGAATTTACCCATTAATTAATGGATCTCTCTACCAGGTTGACCACTACTACGATGTTATCAAACATCCAATGGATCTCTCTACCATGAGAATAAAGCTGCAACAAGGAAAGTACGAGACTTTGGAGCAATTCGAGGTTCATTTTCTACTACTACCCTAGCTCTTTAATTAATAATATATTAGTGCATGTTTTCTTGTACTAGTCATGAAAAGGGCCAGGAATGCATGTTTAGATAAATTACTCAGCCCTAAACCTTAAATCGATCGACCTGATCATGTTATAAGTTATATATTTATATTTTCATAATTCTTCTGAGCATTATATAATTTTCTTTTCAGCACGATGTGTTTCTCATGTGCCAAAATGCTTTTACGTTCAATGACAGCAACACTATCTACTACCAGGAGGTATACATACATTAATCAAGTTTTTACTAATTCACATGCAGAAATATTATATATTACTCCTATCGTCGATGCGTTTCATTAATTAATTAATTAATTCACTGATCTTTGATTATGTATATACAAATCCCCTGATTATTTTTGCCAGGCCTGTGAGATGAGAGCTGTAGCTGTGAATATCTTTAGGTATCTAAGGAGGACTCAACCGGGCGTGGGCTGCAAATCGGAAGATGGTGAGAGTTTAAAAACGAAGAGAAGGTACCGCAAATCAGTACTAATTAGTACTACTGAGGGTGCTGTAAAGAGCCATAATATTACTGAAGGCGGTGGAGGCTACAGGAGTAGTACTAGTGTTAATCGGGAAGTAGTTCTGGCTCTACCAGCATGCAGTTCCAGACTAGCATCTACGTCGCATGGTGGTCTTGAGGAACCTAATTTGGCAGCAGCCCGGGCAAGAGCGGCGCCTGAAACAAATTCTCGAAGTATATATATATACATTATAAACAACGTTAATAATTTATGCTCATTATAGTTATTGTTTCCATATCAAATGGATTAATATTGGAACGTACGTAACCCATTTCACTAGCGATCAGCAGAACAATATTAATTAATTCAAGGGCCGAGTGTACATCATGTGAAATTAATTATATTCGATCTCTTTCATGATGTGCAGGTCGGAGAAATGGTGGAAGAAGACCTTCAGTGGCGGCGGAGGAAATTAGAGAGATTAAGGCATACAGACCGTTCGGGACCTTCCTGAGCTCAGACGAGGCAACGGCATCCACCCTTTATAATCAAAGACCAGCTCCCCTTGTCCCTGTAAGTAGTACTGATCGTCTTAATCATAATTTCCTAGCGTAGGTTTCAGTATATAATTTGGACAAACTAATTATAATAAGAGAAATGATATCAGTACTTCGAAGTTTTACAGTCTGACGTGAATGTCTTATGTGGCATCCACGTACGTCAGTTGTCTACTTGGCAAAGAGGGAGAGAGGAGAGAGGCTGCAGCGGGAGAGGGAGAGAGGCCGGAGCGAGGCCGGAGCGGGAGAGGGAGAGTGGACGGAGTGGGAGAGGGAGAGATGACGGAGCGGGAGAGGGAGAGGGAGGGAGGCCGCCGAGCGGAGGGAGAGGGAAGGGAGGCCGAGGCCGCCCCCCATGGCGCCTCCCCTTCCTCTCACTCCCGCTCGGCGGCCTCCTGGCGCGGGAAGGGAGGCCGAGGCCACCCCCATGGCGCCTCCCTCCTCTCCTCCGGCCTCCTCCCCCTCCCTCCTCCTCCCTCCCTCTCCCTCCTGCTTGGCGGCCTCCCTCCCTCTCCCTCCTGCTTGGCGGCCTCTCTCCCTCTCCCTCCCGCTCTGGCCTCTCTCCCTCTCCGGCTCCGGCCTCTCTCCCTATGTCCTTTTCTCTCTCTCTCTCTCTCCCTCTCTCCCAAATAGGCAGCTGACGTGGATTCCACATAAGACCGACAGGAAAATGTCGCAGTGCGTATATCACGACTCTTATAATAATATTCAACTGATGGGTATATATAATACAGGTTATTGGGGGGAGCAGCTACACGGAGAGCCTGAGGAGCTTCACCAGGGACATGGGTCCCAAGGTAAGGGAGATTGCGGAGAGGAAGATAAAGGAAATTGAGATGAAGGATCAACAGCTGAAGGCAGCAGCCGAGGCGGAGATCACCACGGCAAACCGAAGGATGCAGGACCAGCGTCAATTATTAGCTGCAGATCAGGATCGGTTACGAAGATTAACGAGGGGGCAAGGGTTATTACTACAACAACCTAGTAGAACTGATCACAGGAGAGTAGCAGCTGCTGCTGCTGCTCCAGTGAACGACGACCTTTCCACGTCGACGATGCAGTTTCGTCGACGTCCGGGGGAATTCATGGCTGCATTAATGAATCGTAATGATGGTCCTACGGCGCCGGCGGCGACCAGTACCGGAGTAGGAGATGATCAGGGTCGTTTTGCCATGCCCAGCAGTACTCTGGTATCAATACTTCCCGGGAAAAGCAGTACTAGTACTATTAATGTTGATGATCATCAATATCAGGTACTAGGCAGTAGTAGTACTAGTAGTACTACTCGGCCGGTTTCTCCATCTGATCTTGACCCAGGGCCTTCTTTCGTGGTGCCACCAAGCCTCAGTACTACTACTACTCCTGCAGCTGCAGTATCTGATCACCTTCCTTCCCTGCACCAATATTCCTGGCAGTACTTGCAACCTGCAGCTCCCAATTACCTACAGCAAGTACTCCCCATGCAAAGTGGCAGCAGCTTGCACCAGGTCACGGTGACGCAGCAGCTTGTTGATCCCACAGAGCTTGGGCAGCTGATCCCCCTTCATTCAGAATATGCAGGTACCAATTCTAATAATAATATTAGTGGTTTTGTGGAGAATAATGGCGGAGCTGCAGGGCAGTTCTCTTCTAATTGGCAGGCGCAGCAGCTTGGTATAACTCATGAACAACCACAACCACATCATCAACAACCTGGGTTCCGTACTAGTTCTACTGCAGGAGGAACCCAGCTCCAGGAACGTAGTCCACATCAATATCCAGTACAACAACAACAACCTGCAGGGTTCGGAAGTAGTATACTGCCGGGTCATCCAACGACTGATCACCTTCGATATTCAGGAACGACGACATCTAATATTTCTGATATTCATCGGATGAGGCCGATCGACCTCAGCAATATTTACCAGTTGATCCAACAACATGATCAGCCGGGTCACGTAGCCCCGATCTCCACCGCGAACCCGCAGCAACAGGTTCGAGCTCCAGCTCCTATATTGGTACAGGGTACTAGTAGTACTCCGAGCTCCACGCAGCAGCAGGGATTAATGCAGTTTAATCGATACGATGATCACATGAATAATGTTCACCCTATCATGAGGCACCGCCACTTCCCCAGCTCTATCGATCAAATGGGTCCCATTACTGCGCCATCTCCGGGGGTGGCGTGGATGATGAAAACGTTCGGTACTACTGCCGGCGCCGGAGGATCCGACCGTCGTCCATTCACCGCCGGGGGGCAGAATATGGTCTGCAGCTCCCTTGATCATCAACCCGGCCCCACTACTCAAGGAGTCCTACCCTTGCATGTTCACATGAGTAATATTGAACCCGGCTCTACATCAGGACGGGTTCACCAAAACCCGGGTTCCTCGGGAGCAGTCGGCCTGAACCAGCAGATGGGTCCTACTAATTGGGTGATCCAGCACATGGGTTCTTCGGCAGCCGGACCGGTGATAGGACTCCTGACCGATCATGGACCACCAGGCCAGGAGACGTACAACAACTTGGGTCAGAACATTGACCCTACGGCCGGTCCGGTCGGCGACCCACTGGCCCAGCAATCGACCGCCCGCATCTTCGACCCCTCCCTGGTCCAGTCCTGCTTGAGAGCCGCCAACGACCGCCGCGAACCACCGGGACTGCTAACGCCGTCTTTCAGTACCGCCGGCCAAACGTCCACCAGCCAGCACCTGCAGCCGACTGACGGCGAGTTTCTCGAAATTCTCGAGAATGCCAACCCTGACCTTGGTCTCCAACTCTAGTACTACTACTACTAGTACTCTTCCTCTTCTTGCCTGAACCGAACTGTTTCTCTCTTTTTTCCTCTGCTCTCTCTCATTAGAACAAATTTATAAGCTGATTTTTTGGTCTTTAGAATCTTAGAATTTATATTTTTAGTTTTTTATGGTCATTTGTTTTGCATCTTTGTATTGCTCCAGATTCATACAGTTAATAAATCGTAATGGGCAATCAATTTTTTACTTCTTTATTAATAATAATAACAATCAAAAAAATCGTTATTCGATATCTATCCATATATCACCCAAGGGATCCTTATTTGGGGTGTGAATTCAATCATAAGTGATTTCAGAATCCATATTGATTAATTCACAGGCTGTCCATGCAATTACTGTATATATATATGCATCTTTCACACTGCTCTGGCTACAACTGTCTATTTTACATTTCCAGGTTTCCTCCATTTTTACATACACAATACCAGCTCATTGAGCTTTCTTATAAAACAATCCTGGATTTAGCATAACGGCTTCAGAATGAAAACCTCAAAAATCTTTCTAATACCTACTTCAGAACCCGGCGTTATTTGAGGAGATTCCTCAAGTATTTGACTGTACTGGAAATATATAGGGCACGACAATACGGCAGGCATCTCAGATGAGATAACCAGAAAATTTGCAAGCATTAAAACGGAGGATCCATAGACACGGTGAGTGAACCACTTTGCAACCCCATGGGATAATCAAACCCAGACATGAAATCATCCCCAAAGATCACAGCACCGGCGGCCAATGCTCCGGCCCCAGCACCCGCTGCAAAGCCAGGTCCGCCAGGTCCGGTGGGGCGTGCCCCCGTGTTTGATGTAGGCAAATTCACGTAGCTCTGCGGTAAGGGACCTACTGGTGGAAGAAAGGTAGGCACAAAGCCTGCATGTGATGGTGGGGGAGGGGGCGGCGGAGTCCGTGGCGGTGGAGGAACCGACGAACTTGGATAGCTTGAAGCCGCCGGTGGATGGTAATAAGAAGGATCACCTGAGAGGTGCATTGGTGGGTAATTGTTGTTTTGGTTGATGAAGGGTGGATAAGGGTGAGAAGGATAAGGCTGGCTTGATCCATCTGCGGGTAATGGGTGATCTCTGTTTTGTTCAGGAAGTCTGATTCCACCTTCATCATCATGGGCTGCAAAAAACAAAAATAAAAAAACTGGTTTTCTTTAGAACATGCGATTTTGGACATTGTATTGGTAATTCAGGATTAAATTCAATCAGAAATGGCACTTCAAACAAGGCAAAAGAGATTTCACTTTGTTGATACATTGGGCCTTCAAATCTTACCAGAGAAAAATAATGTTGGGAAGGGTATATTACTGATGAATTATTCTAAATTGTCGTCTGGACATAAAGTCTGCTTCACATTAAGAGTTCAAATTTTGTAGAAATTATTCGTGAAAGCTAAAACCGATATGGATCAAGTACCTGAGAAGGAAGAAACACCAACTCGATCCTCCGAGATCTGAACAGAAACATCTACAAATCCTCGAGGCTTGTCAGACTTTCTTTTTCTTAGTTGAAAGCTACCAACTTCTCCGGTCTCCGCTCTGAAACCTTCAGGGTTGTTGCCAAACTTCCCAAAGAACTCTTTCAGTTGAATCTCTGCTGTGCCATGCAGCCTCTCCCTCAGAAAAATTGGCTCCCTCACATAAACTTCTACATGGAGAGACAAACCTTGTAACTTAGGATCTGAATCCTCCAAACACACTGCAAACTTTGTCCTCCAAGCTGGGTTGGAGGTGCCTGATGCATCAATCTTTGAGCAGTACTTGTTCTCCGGATCAATCCAACCAACAGCAAACCATTGGTACCTCCACAGAGACGATGATCGAGGGAGTCCACGGGCAGATATCAGACAGACCTCAATCCGTAATCTTCCCATTCTTTGAAAAAAAAAATTCCCTAGGGAAGGAAGGATCAGATAGGAAAGAGGGGGAATTTTACCTGTGTGAAGGCTCTCCTTTCGATAAAGTGGGTGCAGGACAGCAGAGAAAGGAAGAAAAAGTGAATCTGCTTTGCATTATCAAGAGAAATACTTTACTTGATGATAAGGACATTCTTTGCCATCCCATCCCACTTAACCAAGGTAAAATGCTGACTTCTGTTAAAGGTATATGCAACAGTCCAAAAAATGCAATTAAGTATCAGTTCCGGAAGAGAATAGAAGACAGATCAAGCATCTTTTGAATTTAAAACCGAAAGAATAATATCAAAGAATCGAGAAAAGTTACACAGAATAGGGTTTCCTCTGTACAAAAAAGTTTACAGCAGTCGCTCTGGTATGCATTGGAGAATAACTGAAAGACAAATTATACAGACCCACAAGTCCACAGTAGTAGAAAATTTACAACAGTGCATCAGACGACACAAACAATTCTGCCAGCAAGATCATATAGAAGTGGGAGACGGGCAGGAACAAGCTCCAACATTTCTTCATAAGAAGCTCAAGAAAAAAGACTGACGTGAGGCAAAGCAGAAACCTCAGAGAGAAGGAAGCTGATCTTCGAAATTTCCATCTCCAAACCATATTCAAGATCCGAGTTGCTGTGACTTTCTCTTAATCTATAAATTTAGTAATTATTTTTTCTGAAGAGCGAGTCGCTCCAGAGAACGAAACAGCCCTACAGCCCGCGGGACTAGCAGTAGCTTCCGACCAGCATGTTTTACCAGACCCGGGTCCTTTCCGTCGTTTGAAGGGGTCCGAGTGTACATCATAGTGGTGGAACCCAGGACATCATTTCCAAATCCACAAGCTGTGAAAAACAACCTGCACGGAGATTCAAGAAGATTAAAATTGCAAAACCTGTAAACTTCATTCCAGGATGAAAAAAAATGATAACACTTGCAAGGAGTAGCAATGCAGGGCAATCTGGATCGACACTGAAGCTGCCGACCATGAAGAGCGACGATCCTATTTTCACCATTTTTTTAGCCTGATGCATTGTCAAGTAACTTATCTTTTCTATAGTGGTTCATTCCAGAAAAACTTCCCATATCCCATTGATCAGATAGCTAACCTTCATATGATGGCATCCGAGACCCAACCAATCCGTGATCGAAAGCCATGAAGCTCAAACTGGGTCTAGTTAAACAGAAAATCAAGAAACTAATATTACCTTTCCTGCTCCGAACAGAGTGCTGAAATATCATACACGCCACGATTTGTCAGAACCCTGTCCAGTAGCAGAGCAGCACTAGTTACCCAATGGAAGAGACGGTGAAAAAGAGCGACCAGAATTTGAAAGAGAACGCAAAGCCTACCTTATGATTCGGTTAACAATCCGACGACCAATTCCCAGTTTCCGTAAATGCGGAATCACCTGCGAAGTGCTGAAGAGAAATTAATTCAATTTATAATTATATGGCTTAAAGCCTTAAACTTGAAAAATTATTATAGTAAAAACTTAGTTCCTGCAAATAACTTGCTCTAACTGCTCTCTGTAATCAAATTGATTGAAAAATTATCAAATCATCCAACAAAACGGCAAAATCATTGAATCGGAGGCAGTATTTTCTGAAGCGCTGCAAGGTAAAATACCCCTTTTTCTGATCTTTCCTTAGATTTCCTCCTTTCCGGCGAAAGAATTTCACAAGTATCCTGACAGATGAAAACTGTATAACAGAAGAAAGAGGGAAAATTTACCATAACGTCATAAATCGAAGCCGTCAGGGCATTATCAGACACCGCTCTACCGAACCCGACAAGCTCCCCATTCGACTCAGACACGGGCATCACCCTCTCGACAAGGCCACCCAATCCAAACTCCTCCGATCTCTTTCCACCATCTCCTTCACCGGAATCCCTTTTGCAGAAGACCGAAACCACGACGGAGCTGTTCAAAACAGCGATACGAAGCTTGTCAATACCAACAGACTGAACGCACCCACTTTCGTCCAAACGCGGGAACCTCACTGGCGAGTGATTCGCAGATTCATAGAGTCTCTGGAGGTGGAGGAGATTGATATGAGACACGTTCGTGGAGACGAAAATAGGCGGTGGGTGCTGCTTCTGGCCGTGGGGTGTCGGCGGGAAATTGAGAGAAAGGGTGGGAGAGAAACCCATTGAAGGAGCTAGAAGGCAGAGGCATTTGCACCTCAGAGCTCGGATTTTGAGAATTCACCGGAACCTTCTTTTGTAAAAGGAAAAGGGAAAAAGCCAAAAACTGAAAAAGAGAGAAAAGATAAAAGGCGTTTGCCGCGTTTCTAATTTATAAAAAAAAAAAAAACTAAGCTACTAAAGGATAAAATGTGAAGATTGATATATAAAGTATATACAAAAAACAGAAATTTAAAAAAAAAAAAAAGGAAAAACTACAGTTAGAAGTTTAACCCACCATACCCCTATAAAAATTTCAGCTTTATTCTCCTACCCAGAAACTAGTACCCCCAAAATGAGATGGGAGCAGAGGTAAAGATGCCTGATCAAGCAGCAAGAACATAATTTTCATCTATTATATAGTCTACTATAATCCAGGGTCCATGCGTGACCCATCTTCATCAAGAGGTCTAGAGTTGCAGAGCAAGGTCGGGCTGCGCCTTGTCGAGAAAGTTGAGGAATTTGCGTTCAGTTGGCTCCGGTTGCTGCTGGCTGGTGGACGCTCCTCCGCTGAAAGTAATACTCCCGCTACGCATAAAAACGGCTTCTCCGATCTCTCTCGCGTCCGGCACTTCACGGTGGGAGGCGCCAGCGCCTGCGTTCCGAACGGCGGCGGACCTCAAGCAGGACTCCACCAAGGAGAGGTCGAAGATACCCGCAGTCGTTTGGTGGTTCAGGAGGTCGACCGAACCGGCTGCGGTAGAACCGAACCGCTGGTGCTCCTGGAGTTGAGCGAGGAGGTCTGCCGGATCGGCTACTGAAGAACCGAACCGCTGGTTTTGTAGTTGGGTTAATAGGTCCACCGGACCGGCTGATGGAGAAGCCGCTTGCTGGTTCGGCAGATGTGTAAAGAGATCGACCGGGCCGACTGCCGAAGGACCCATGGGAAGGTTCAGTCGAATCTGTTGATTCTGTTCACGATCTCCTCCTCCTATTGTAGAACCGGGTTCGATCGTATTATTCATCTGCAGGGGCCGGGTCCCTGACGAGCTCGGAGCCATGTCGTGGACCCAATTGTGGGTTGGTTCGGTTTGACAGAAATGCTGGCCGTACAGTTGGTTGAGGTCGATGAAAGGCATTTCCTGACTCGGGTCGGGTTGGAGGGAGGTCTGGACCTGGTGGTGCCCCGTAAATTGATGATGATCCCCGCCGGCTCCGGCGAAGGGTCGAATCATATTCCACGCCCCCCCTGCCGGAGACGGAGAAGAAATGGGAGCTACCGGAAGAGAACCGGGGAATTCTCCCTGCTGCGCCATGATTAGGTAAGGATCAGTACCTCCAAACGCGGGGTAATTCCCCTGCACACCCCATGTCGACCTTGACCGCACCGCGGAGCTGCTGCTCGGCTGATCAGTCTGGTCGCAACCAGGCTGATGGAGGTGGCTCAGTCCAACCTGAGGCAGCCCCTGGAAGAGACTCAGATCCGTATGATTCTGAGGGGGCTCGGACCACCCATTTGAGAACTGGTCGAGACCACGTCCCTGCACCATGCTGAGTCCAAGTAGTTGTGCCTCCTGGAACTGGGTTGCTCCTCCTCCTCCTCCCACAGCTCCTGCACCTAAGCCAGGTGGCTGGCCCCAAGTCCCTGCAGCTTGGTTTCCTGCAAGAATGGAACCAGTAAGCCCAACCTCTGTTGGGTCTATGACTGTCTCCACCTGCAACCCACGCATGGCGTTTAACACTAGGCTAGAACTGGGGTCTTCTGCTTGCCACCGACGAGGTTGAGAACAACCTGGGGGGGCTGGATTCGGCGCCACAAATGATGGCCCAGGATCAGTGGGAAAGACCTGAGTATTCGCCAGATTGTTTTCTTGTATCACCAAACTCGGTCCCGGATCCCTGGGTGGAACTATTGTACTAGCCATGACTATACAACCCTCTCCTACTCTGGTCACTAGACCATCAGTCAAGGCAGCTGTAAATTCACCTGGGACAAGCTCTGTGGTAGTAGGACTGCTCGGGGGTAACCTGTTGCTACTCATGCCAAGCCTCGTGCTTATATCTTTAACTCTGTTCATGACCTCAGCTCTTGATTGCAAATCGGGGAAGAGAGTTTGAGCATGAATAGACTGATGATGCCTGGGATTTTCTATATCTGGTCTCTGAGGAGCTGCTGGAAATTTTTCAGGTGCATTTGGTACCGAGGCTGCAGTCTGCAGGGTTAGGGGTCCTTTTCCCCTCATTTGTCTCTCCTCTGCTTGGCGTTGCTCATCACGTATCCTGTTGGCTATTTCAGTCTGAGCCTGAAGCTGTTGCTCCCTTAATTCACATTCATGTATTTTCCTTTGTGCCATTTCTTGTGCTTTGGGGCCCAAATCTCTTGCAAAGTTTCTCAGACTTTCTCTGTAATTCACTCCATTAACCTACAGAATCCAATGATGAATTAGAACCTCTCCCAATCATAAACATTTTGAATACTAACTTCAACTAACTCGATCCAATGATGCACTAAGATTACCGCACAGTCCGAAGATCAATTTGTTTTTGAGTTTAAGCTACTAAGATATTCAAAAGAGAGGGAAGAGACATACAGCGACAATTGTAGCTGGTCTATTATTGTATACAGTTGATGCAGCCGCTTCATCTTTGCTTAGAAAAGAAGCATACGGCCTACAAGCATTCTCTCTTTCCTCAGCTACCAAAGATTTCCGCGCGCCTCTACAACCTGAAACAGGCCTTTGAGTTAGACCAAGAGCACAAGTGGAATAAACTACAATTCACCTTCTAATGTAAGAAGAACAATCTAAACTTCGAGGTGAATCAAGTCCTATAGGTCTGAAATGACATCTAAGAAGTTGCTAGCCTAGTTTTCTTAAATGATAATTCTATGGCACAATGTGATACAGTAAAAAGTGAGTTGAAAATGTTCAAAATGAACTGACAAAGCCTAAGTTTCTCTGAGTAATTAGAACAAAAGTATTATTGCTCATACCAAAAAGGTTTTCAGGTGTTCTCCTGTTGTCAGCGAAAGGGTTTGAACCAATCGATAGAAAACCTGAAAAGCAGTTCTTGTTAAGACCATCCTTGCCACCCAACACACGCTCCTGTCCATCTGCTGGTAACGCTAAAACTGCACTTTCAAGAAATCTTGCACTTCCACCTTCATTACAACTCTTCACACTACCTCCAACTGGCTTTGACCTTCTTTTCATATTGTCTTCAAATTTGCAGTTCCCTGGAGGAGTCCTTAGAGACTTAAAGATTTTAGCAGCTAGCTCCCTCATTTCGCAAGCCTAGCAAAATGAGCATTTATGATTGAAGATCAGGGAGTAAAAGCATCAACATATTAACCAGCATTATCTTCCAGTGTAAGTGAAAATTTCTATGCAAGACTTACCACCTTGTAATAGATAGTACCGTTATCATTGAATGTAATAGCATTTTCAGTCAGCAGGAAAGCATCTCTCTGAAAAAAATGTTTATAAGAATTAAATACTACACAAATATAGATAAGTAATTCATCAAAATGAAGGTTATAAAGGAAAAACAGGAGATGTGCTACAGTTGAAAAAATAAAGGAGCAACTTCCATTTTCAGGTCTCTTTTGGCCGCCATTATGTAAAAAATAGCACTCTTTCAGTGCAGAAAAAAGATATTTAATGATGACCCTCTTCGCTATTACAAGAAAAGACTGAATAGCTTTAACCTCAAATTGCTCCAGAGTCTCATATTTCCCTTCATGAAGCTTCGACCGGATTGTGGACAGATCCATTGGATGTTTAATAATATCGTAGTAATGTTCAACCTGCTGAAACAAAAACTTTTAGTTTAAATCTACTGATTTATTTATTATGACAAGCATGTACAAAGAAAAAATTGATCAGTCTAGTTTCTTTCCAGAAACCTCTGCAGGGTTGACAGGCTCTGCAAAAATTCTTTCCTTATCATGCCTGAAAATCAAAAAGATAGAGGCATAAGTTACATTAATTGCTTGTTTTCCCTTTCATCAATAGACCAAGTAGCTTATTTTGTTGGAATATGTCAGCATCTGCAATAAGACAACCTCAAACATAAGGAACTTACTGTTGAAGCATATCAAGGATGGACTCCAATACTCGTTTATCTGGTGGTGAAGGGAAGGGTGGATTTGATTGGTCCCCTATAGGAAAAAATTTTAAAAATTTTGTCCGGAGTCATGATTGAGATTTCTTCAAATAATCAGTTAGAATTTTGCTTGATGTAACAAAAAACACTAACCAAGATCAAGGAGGTCATGATTTTGGTTGTCATTATCTCCTGCCTGCAAACAAAACAAATATATTGAAAGAAAAAGAAAAGGTAACATTTACACAACAATGAGTACAGCTGAGTCTTCCAATTAATAATCACAATAGTTAAAGTATAAAGTGTATTTTGCAAAAAAATAGAAACAACTCGTAGTTAGATGAGTATCATGTTTTGCCAAAGATATTGGAGCGGATGTAATAACACAAGAAGGCCAACATCCAGCAATTAATGGAGAACTCTAAGCAGGAGGACCTTCACAAATTGGCATATATGCAACTATTAAGAGTCCACTCGGAGAAGAAGTCCAAGGAATCAACATATATATAATTGAGCAACTTGGAGAAAAGCGGGATTTAAGTAGGCATGAAGCAGCTCATTAAGCCATTTCCAGTTCAGAGAATAATTAGAAGCATTATTGAAGAAGAAACCCCAAATCCTATTAGTTTCTCATTCTTGTCACATAACCATAAAAAATTCAATCTTCCTTTACGATGCAGTAAAAACCCATTCAGAAACAAGGTTAAAATGAAAGAAGAAACTGAATATTCTCAAAAAAGAAAACTAGGATGGATACTAGTATCAGTATCGTTCTCTACATGAATAGATTTGTTCCAGAGGTCCCCTGGTTTCCTTATTTCCAAAGTTTCATTTAGTAGCTAGTACACATCTGAACAAACTAGAGAAAAATTCCCTTTGCTCGTCATTCCTGCTATTACCTCTGCATGCCATTGTCTGACTCAACGAATTTCTCACAAAAGAGAGTGTGGATCTGCATTTCTTCGATACGTAACGAATCCAGCAGTCCGAGACGAGTAAAGCAAATAAACGACCAAAAAACACTAAAAGACAAACCCAGGAAGCAAATTTGGCTTTTGTTGTAAATATCGATAATTTATTCACGGGCGTCTGGCAACCGCCGTTGCTCCAAAAACACTTAAACATGGAGGAAAAGAAAAGAAGCAGAAGAAAATCAAAAACTTGAGAAAGTAAATAGGAAACAGAAAAAGCGCATAGGCGACGATCCGGCGAACCTCTCTTAAGGAAAAACAGAGATGGATTATTCAGATATTATAAGTAATCGCCGAACATAGGACAGCACAGCGTACAAAACTCATTTTGCTATCTCTCAGAACTTCAGAGAAAAGAATAAAAACAAAACAAAAAAAGCAACCGAAACTGAGTAAAACGAGCAAAAAAGACAAAAAAAACGATGAAGTCTAGGACGAAAGATATATAACGGCTACCCGCAACCCAAAATGATAAAAAGACAGAGAGAAATAATGCTGGAGAGTCGGAGACTGTGTCATTTTCAGAAGAGCGCGTCTTGTGTAACATCCCTCGGAAGAAAATGAGACAAAACACAGACGGAAAAATAAGAGGAACGAATAGATTTGCATGAAAGAGAACTTGAAGATGGAAAAAAAAAAAAAAAAAGAGCAAAGAACTGATCGAGAGACTAAATGAAAAGAACTGAAGAGTACGAGGGACCCACCTGTTGAAGTCCAGTCTTAACAGAATTAACTACTACGTCTTCCACAGTTCTGCATTTCTGTTTCTTCCGTCCTCTTCTTCGTACTGGTTCGGTTGGTGGCTCCCGTGGGGTCTGCGCCTCCTTGGCTGCTCGTGCGGCTGCCTCTTCAGCAGCAGCAGCCTTGCTGATTTCTAACGCCTCCAACCTGGCGCTTCTCCTTTGTCCTATCTCTCGCAGAAACGGCCTTGGCTTCCCCATTTATAGATTTCTTTACAGAGTATTTAAAACGAAGAAGACGAAAGTGTCGCCCAAAAATCTGTATTAGAAAAATCGCAAGTCAGAACCCCAAGGGACCCTTTTTCACTAATTTTTTCTGTAAAACAGAAGAACCCATTTCGAAACTTGCGCCAAAAAGAAAACACATTTTTGAAGTTTTTGTTTAAAAACTTGTCCGCCTCCGAAGTTTACTGTAGCAGACAAGGATCAGGACGTTGGCTCTGTTTCGAAGTTGGGTTCTGTATGGCGGGAGAGAGAATGACGGAGGAACTCGAGAGGCAGCACAGTACTAACGGTCACTTCATGTGGGAATTTTTTAGGGGGTTTTTTCAGGCAGTAAAGCCGATTGGAGGTTTTATGGCGCAGATGTGACCGGGAACATAAACGATGTCAATCCTCGGAATTGCAGAAAAGAAGAGAAGGACAAACGCTGAATTTTACCTCGGTGAAAAGATGACCTGAAAAAAATTTAAATAAGATAAACAAGAAAAAAACTAGAGACAGGGAGATTTAGGACTCGAGAATTGAAAGTAAAGCAGGTTTTCAAAGCACCGGCAGGGTACTAAAATAGAGAAATGGAGGCTTTAGTACATTTACTGCCCTTTGAGCTGTAAGTGAGGTGGAAGCAAGAGAAGGAAAGATTTGGACAAGGAGAAAAAAGAAAATGTATGAAGGAAGGAAGAAATGGCAGGCTGTAAGATGATGGGGAAAAGAAGGCAATGGGAGGGGTTACCTCTGAGGCATTCAAGCTCTCAATGTGGGAGTTTCTGACCAGCTTGCCACCATTTATAGAGGTAAAATGGAGCACCTCAGAAGGGGCTAGAATCTCTTCTCCACCAAAACTTCTAGTATTTCATTCAATGGATGATTTTATGAGGGTCACTAAAAAGTTCCCATACAGCAAAGACTAAAGCTTTGATATTTCCTCCTGTCAGAAAAAGAGTATCTCATGTGTATTTCAAGCGAATTGGGTGTCTCATGAGGACTACGAGGTTTAGAGGTAAGAAAAGCTCGAGAGATAATGTACGCGTGAAAGATTTGTGTTGTCCGATTCAAATACGTGGAAAGAAGAGCCCAGACAGATGTATGGTGACGATTTAAATAATTTGCGTTATGAAAGAATAAAGTTCAGGCTCTACTGATGGCATGTGTTGGTGATAGCATGTCATCGACGTGTCAAAGTGATCTGTCATTTTGCCACGTAAAGGGTGATTTTGTAATTGTTAGTAAATATTTTTAAGACCCAAAGATAAGTCAAAATTAATTAGGTTATCCCGTTGTTATAGCATGTGTGCTAGCCTTAGTGGATCTTACCACCGTTTTTGAAAATTTTAATTGGTAGGTTTCTCTTTTCGGCAAATTTTACTGAGCAAGAAGAGAAAATCACTTTCCTTCTTTGATAAATTATCGTGTTATTGATTTCATGTCCAAGGTCATCTTAAAAGAACTATCAAATTCAAAAACCCGTTCCTAACTAATTTACAAAAACCATTTTCTACTCATGATTCAAGCTTGGTTAATCTCTAACATTTCCTCTAACATGTAGATCTTCCTCTTCGGCCTCATATATATAGATAATATGGATGAAGGCCTATGCATAAGTATGTATATGAGACTAAATTTTAACGCTTTTGTATGAGTCCTCCTAGTTTTGACTCCCAATGGAATACTAAGCATAATAGTTTGCCTAATGGGTAAGTACTTGCTCTGATACCATGTGAAACTAGGTCCACAACTGTACCAAATAGCCTAGCTAAAAAAAAATCCTTCCCTTAATAACCCAATACCTTTTTACTCATGAATCTATTTAGGACTGATCCCTAATACTCTCTTAGAGTTCTTACACATGGACATTATAGGTAGATTTCAATACACGTATATTTATATAAGACTAACACCTTACATCATTGAGCCTCATTCCTATCGACCGGAAAGAAACACTAGATATGGAATAGGGTTTGATATTTAAAATATCACTATGGGTTAAGCTTGTGAGCAAATGTCCGATTATGCCATCAATTTGTTTGTGAGCTCCATGACATGAAACCCTTTGGTTGTTGCTCCATTAGGAGTTTATAACTATGTCTTAGGGTTATATATGTTAGCTTGGTTATGAGAGTGTTGAGTGAATATACATTATAATAAAAGGCCTTAAAAAAGTTAATGCATAGTAAGAATTAATAATAATCTCTAGATTGGCTAATCATTTTTGGATAAAAATGAGCCCCATGTATGACAATTCTATCTTAAAAGACTAGATACTAAAGCTGCATGTTGTGAAGGTTTATATTTTATTCTATCCACTTATGAATGCCAAACATAAAGCTATTGATACTCTCACTCAAACTCTTACATTCAGGCCAATAGAAAGGTTTAAACTGAAACTTGGCCTTGCTTTGTGCCAGGTTTGGTAATAAAAGACTGAACAGTCGAACACTTATTTCTCTAGCTAATGAACCGGTTAATGATGATCAAATGAGAGAGAGAGAGAGAGAGAGAGAGAGAGAGAGAGAGAGAGAGAGAGAGAGAGAGAGAGAGAGAGAGAGAGAGAGAGAGAGAGAGAGAGAGAGAGAGAGAGAGAGAGAGAGAGAGAGAGAGAGAGAGAGAGAGAGAGAGAGAGAGAGAGAGAGAGAGAGAGAGAGAGAGAGAGAGAGAGAGAGAGAGAGAGAGAGAGAGAGAGAGAGAGAGAGAGAGAGAGAGAGAGAGAGAGAGAGAGAGAGAGAGAGAGAGAGAGAGAGAGAGAGAGAGAGAGAGAGAGAGAGAGAGAGAGAGAGAGAGAGAGAGAGAGAGAGAGAGAGAGAGAGAGAGAGAGAGAGAGAGAGAGAGAGAGAGAGAGAGAGAGAGAGAGAGAGAGAGAGAGAGAGAGAGAGAGAGAGAGAGAGAGAGAGAGAGAGAGAGAGAGAGAGAGTTTTAAAGCAAAAGAGGTGGGCACAAGTACAACCAAACTTATCTGGCTTCCGTTCCCTTCCAATTTTTAATGTGAGTAATGGTGAAAAATCATCTATGCTCATCATCTCCTATAATTCCTAGAAAAGTATAACAAATAAGTCTCCTAGGAAAGAATAGGCAATACTTGATATTGTGATTTAATTGAAATTACCACTATGCTTTAGTTAGATTGACCGTTATGGTATAGAGGAGAAAGAAAAAGTCTATGAAGAACTTAATGGTTGTAGCATGTGGGGCAGGAGAAAGAAAGCTAAACTTTAAGGAGTTAGGAAAGAAGCCCCAGTTGAAGGAAAATAATTCAGGTGGAAAGTAGGGCATTGTTTTTGGTACAGTAAAATGGGCCAGGTAAACTAATTTTAAAGATTGGCAAGGGCAAGTCTTTAATATAGGTAGTGGTAACAAGAAATATATGTATGATTTATTGGGCTTCTGCTATGTTGAAGATAAAATATGGTGGTTAGCTAGACCATAGTTAGACATTGCCTAGCCAAGATAATTATTATATGATTTTAAACAAGAAAATTGACTATTATATAATATTCATGAGCAATAATTCATATTATGATGTGCTTAGCACATAATTAAGCTCATCTTGCCGTAAGTGTAGAGCTTACATAGGCAATAATTCATATTATAACATAATTGAGCCAAAGATAATTCAGTTGTCGTTGAGGCAAGTATAGTGTTGTGCAATAAGTCATATTATAAAGTGTTTAGCCCAAGGTTCATTTTGTCAACATTATACATACAAATTTAAACTAATATAAAATTATGAGTAACCGAATGTTTGTATTTTAATTAAGTATAAATCTACACTTTTTTTCTATATTTATATATGTAGAGCTAAAGTTTAAAATTTACCTTGCCGTTTAATTGAACAATTCATTAATTGATATAAAATTATTCTCAATTATATTTATTTTATTGAATGATATAATAGTCAAATAGAAATAGATATATACGGATATAAAAATAATAATTTATATTTTTAAATTTAAATTAATTGAAGTTTAAACTTTAAACTGTTTAATGGATAAAATTGTCACAATATCACCCACCTCTCTAAGTTCATGTACCGTGGTCATGACACCTCCCTATAGCACGGTGGCTTGTGGACGGCTGGTATTAGCCGGTTCAAGCATCTGATCTCTGAAGACACATTTCACAAGCGCGAGTCCCCCAGACATTCTCTCAACATATTTTGTCTGCTCTCAGCTGACCAAAAGTTCAATCTTTCTTTTCCGCGGAAAGCGCTCGAGGGAAGAGATGCACGAACAAAAACTCTCTGATGCTGAATCCGCGCCAGCTGATGAGGCGATTATCTTCTTCATTTTGTCATCGACTTCGATTTTATAATGGCAATGACATTTTGTGTTTTTCATTTTTTTCTTTTTTCTTTTGGATTCTGGAAAGAAAAGGTTGCGAGCCCTAGATGGTGGTAGGCTGGTAGCGCGCCCTGCATCGCCGTTTCCCCTTGAAGCAATTGCATTGGTTATGTTGTTTGACCCTGAGGAGAGTGGCCCTTTTTGGGATTTTCTTTGAATCTTGCAGTGTGAAGAATGGGAATCGAGTTTGAAGCTATGGTGGTGATGTGGAGTGGGTAGCACCGTTGCGGACTTCGTTATTGTGATTCTTCTTTGGTGCAGAGGGCGACATAAGTGCCGATCTTTCTGCTTTTGGTAAGTGCGTATTACTTGCATTTTTCGTGTGGCCGATTATGCTCCGTAGTTTTTTAATTGCGATTGATTTGTCGTCATCTTCTCCCTCTTGCTGCCCTTGAGTTAAATCCTTGATGTTCATATTAACTGTTTCGTTACTTTAACTAAAATCTGGGTGGAAATTGTCAAGTGAATACCGGAGAGTCTTTCTTCGTTCTGATGGAAACGCTTCATTTCTTCTTACTGAAGAAAATAGAGTCGCTTTGAGTGTCCTCTTTTGCTATTAATCAGGAAAAATTATTGTAATTATATGTAATAAAAGATATTCAGACGCGAGTTTGCATGCTATCTGACATTTCAGCTGGGTACTTGCTTGTTTAAGATGCTACCGTTCTATTTTAGGTTTTGAATTGTCGAGTTTATACCAAACATTTGGCCAATTCTTTTGGCATGCTTTGGAGACAAAGAAAAGCCAAGAATATATATTTTTTTCTCTCCTGCCATCCACTTTGCTGTGATAAACATCAAGAAATGAGGTTGCTACTTGATCTATTTTCTTGATCTTTCACAACAGCTAATATTTCAGGTGTTATGAATTCCATTACTTTGCTTTCTTACTGTTTAGGAACATTCAAAAGGCAAAGAAAAATAACAAGCCACTTATGTGAATCTTGACAAGAAGAGAAGCAGGAATGAGTTCACAGAAGAGAATGAAATATTAGATTATAACTCAAGAAATTAACGGAAAACTTATTGCTATTCTGTGCCAAAATGGGTCTGGAAATGGTGAGAGTGTGAGCGTGTCTGCAAAATTGAACTGTTGCTCTCCTATTTCTTGTATTAAATCAATACAGTATCTTTTCAGTAGATATTTCAGAAATTATTCTTTGAATCATGTGTGAAAAAAATCATGAAGTGGTGCGTCAGCTGAACTGATAGTGAGAGATGATTGGACCTGTAAAATTTCTTCGGCAAGTGAATACCTGCATCATTTCTACTAGTTCTGATCCATGCATTGATGCGCAGGAACCACCCCTGAGCTTCCACAAGTTGCTTTTAGTGTTCCATTGGTTAATAAATCTTCTCTATTCATCTTTCTTGAGGTTGTTCTTTCAAAATGAGTGCCCAACCTTAGGAGCTTTTCCCAACATGGAAAGCCAAGATCATCCAAGTGCATAACTGTTGTAGGACTGTCTTCTTTCAATAATGCCTCCCACTCCAAATGTCCATCTTAAGACATGCAACACACACATGGCTTTGAAGTAATGGCCATTCAGCTGCCAACACTTCCTCATGAATAGATCTAACCAGACAACCGAACGCTGGTGGAAATTAAGTGCATGAGCTTCAAACAATTTAAACGCAGCACACTGTCCTCTCTTCCCCTAACCACCACCCAAAAAAAGTAAGAATTTTTTATAATACTGTGATCAATTGGACCAGGTTAAGCTGACTAGCAAAGCTCAATCTTTTCCCAATTTATTACTCCATGATAATCTTGGCACAAGAAACGATTTAAGATTTTGGCTTTTTTTTTTGAGGAAGTTGCATATCATTCATTGATATAAGTTATACAAATTCTGGATTAGTTAGAGACTTAGCTTGTTTTGTTACTAGTTGGAATCATGTATTAAGAAGTGCGAATGGTAGGGCCGATGATTTGGCTAAGTAAAGGGGCACATGCACAGTATATGGTTGTCTGGACCCCTTAGGTTCTTGTAACTTGTTTGTTTGTTTGTATCTTTTAGCCCATTGGGCTACAATCAATAAAACACAACTTTAAAAAAAAAAGAAAAATATAAATGCTGGATTACATTAAAAAATTACATTGCTTCCCTCTCAGTGAGCTGCGTAAGGCTAACTGCCTCCCTGGCTAGTGTATCTGCCTCCCTGGCCAGTGTATCTGCCTCCCTGGCCAGTGTATCTGCCTCCCTGGCTAGTGTATTTGCCTCAGAATTGGCAGAGTGAAGCACATGTCTCCAGCTGCAGTCAATTGCGTTCCCCAACTGCCATATTTTTCTGAACTTCGGCGAGCTTTTGGCTTTCTAAAGAACAGGATCTGAACTTTCAAACTTTCACTTTCTAGTTGTAATCATTCAACACACATACCATTCGTGGACATGGGAGTCTACATTAGGAATCCCTTGGCAATATTACAGGAAGAGTAGTGCATGTTCTGCTTGGAATCAACCACGCATGGTAATCTGCTGAGAAGATAAAATGCATCATATGTTGGCATGTTCAGCTATGTTAATATAGGAAAGGCCTTGTAAGACCAATAGATGTATTGGTATAATTTGCTTAATATTGTTAAACTGTTTGATTCAATTCTTAAAATGTTTACAATGACTGTTTAAACAAAATAAATAAATAAAAAAGTTTCAAAAAATGTTCACAATGACTGTTTTAACATAATAAATAAATAACAATGTTTCAAAAAAATGTTCATAGATACAAATGCAAATGACTTATAAACCTCGTACGCCAATGCTGTATTGTTTTTTGTGTTTGAGATGGTGACTATAGATGCATGCAATCTGCTTTCTTTTTTTACATTTTGATGTTATTTTTTAAACACACTGTACTGTGTTTTTTAAAGTTTCATATGATAAGAGGCCGTTATTTTTTTTCTCTACAGTGATTCTCAATGTCTCTTCGAAAATGGTTTTATTGAAGTACCATCTATGTACTCACAATTCTGTTTGGCAGCTACTTATGGATAATCACCATCGAGTAGATCGGTTCCTGGAGTCGCCAGATATATCTGTTCCTGCATGTGATCAGGTAGAGGCAAACTGCATGCTATGCAGGAGAACATTTTTGCCAGATGAAGAGATTATCAATGGGGTAGATGGGCCCATATACGTTTGCAGAGAATGTAAAGTTGTATTCCTGGAAGATCTTGATTCAAATGCTAGACATGCTCATCGGAGTAGGCATCGTAGAGGAAGAAGATCTAGGGCCTCCAGGTATAGTAGGAGTACTGAATCTATTGAGGATCTATTTTCACAGCAGTTCTCACAGCTGATTAATCTGGTAAGGCATAGCCAAGATACTCTCTCCATCTCTGCCTATGAGCATGAACCTCAACTAGCAGATTCCACTGTTACCGTTTTGCCAATCTCAAGTTCACGAACAACTCCAAATAGGTCTGGAAGGTGGCGGAGGGTTTTTTCTGATAACGATAGTGAAGGTTTTGGTGGAAACTTGGATTCTTCTCTCTTTGGTGAGACTGATTCTAATTTCAGCTACGGTGCATATGGTGCTTTGGCTGGTGATAGTGATGCTGTTTCATTTAGTGCATATGGTGGTGAATCAGATGTCTCAATTGATGGTCACAGTTTTGCTGAACAAGAATTGTTTTTACATCCAGATGTTGAAGAAAGTAGTATAGATAGTGACACAGATATAGATCCTATGCATGCAGCTCATGGTCTAAACCGGTGGGATTCATACGATCAAGATGAGGAAGATGGTGCATGGGATGAAGATGCAGAATTGGAGAATGAAACATTGGGGACTAGTTGGGTCATCCAGTCCGAAAGCTCCGAAGTAACCAGAGAAAGAAGCCAAATAGACTGGCAGATAGAGGTAAGTTCACCTGGATATGGTAGTAGATCGCCCTGGAGAATGGAGGAAAGTGGCCGTACATATATCCCTAACATTCTTACTAACTTGGAGGATTCGATGATACCTACTTTTGTGGGAAACTCAGGGGACTATCTGGATGTAAGAGGACTTGAAGAACTGCTTGAGCAGTTAGCAGAACCTGACAACTCAAGACGAGGGGCTCCACCTGCATCAGCAGCATTTGTGGAGAACCTGCCTCGTGTTATTATTTCTTATGAACACATTAAGCACGAAGGTCTAGTTTGTGCAGTTTGTAAGGATCCCTTGACCCTAGATTCTGAAGCAAGTCTGCTTCCCTGTTCACATCTCTACCATCCTTCCTGCATATTGCCATGGTTGAGCACAAGGAACTCATGCCCTGTATGCCGGTATGAACTTCCAACTGATGATAAAGATTATGAAGAGAGGAAGACTATTATAGCAAATAGAACACCGGTCCATGAGATTCACCATCAGCCCCCACTTGAGGATAGCTCATCTGAGATCTTAGATGAAGTTGAGTTTAATGAAGGTTCACAAAGAGCTGATCTGGGAACGTCAATGGAGGGGAGTGAAGTTAGCAGGGGCTCTAGTAGCGTGGGTGGTACAAGAGGGGGCTGGCTTTTCCTGGCTGCTGCTCCTATTGTAAGTATTGTTGGTGTTGTGCTTGTTCTGTGGTTCAGGAACCCTCTAACTGGGAGGACGGTTCATTGTGGGTTCAGACAACAGGATCAACGATTGGACCAGGAAGGTGGTGGAACATCCTCAGTGAGGGTGAACAGAAACAGAAGGTGGTGGTCACTTTTCTGAAGGTATGATTGATTTTGGTGATTTTGTTGGCTTTTGACTCAGAAGTGGTGTTCTTTACCCAATGGATTTCAAAGAGGCCTAGATATGTATCCTTTTTCCTTCTCTTTTATGTCTGCAAGGGGTGTACCCATTGGTTTTGTAAAATAAGTTGTGTTTGATTATATATATTGAGGGTTTTCGTGGATTTGTTTTTGTTTTTGTTTTTTTCAAGTTTCTATTCAGTAACTTCGGTTATTGACTAAATTGTGCTTGCACAGTTCCACTTGTGTGTAAATGTCCAATTAATGTTCAGATTGTGCCAGAATTTCCCAATTTGTATGTGAAGTTCATACTATGATGCGGATTGGCGAAGACTTGAACCCAATTTCTGCAGTTTGTGGCCCAGCTCTCTAATTCCACCTATAATTCCACCTAAGGCCTTGGCGAAAAAATAACAAATAATAACACCCAAACAGTTAGGGGAAAAGTAACTATTTATTCTAACAAAGAGAGGCTTCTGAGCTACAAGTTTAGGGTTTAGGGTTTAGGGTTTAGGGTTTAGGAAAAGTAACTATTTATTCTAACACATCTACCACCTATTTGTAGTGTCCAACTAGTTGTTACATCTTGGTCACATGTCTCGTCACGTCTTTAGGACTGCAAATGGGAGGGTTGATGTGTTAGCCAAAAGGGTGTCATTGAACAAGACCTTATTGTATGGAATACTTAATTACATTCACATTGTAAGGCCAAGATACTTAATTACATTCACATTGTAAGGCCTTGGGCCATGTTATTGATTTTATTCTTAGACAAAAATAAAAGATAATATTTTATCCTATCTCAAATATAAATATATCTTATCTTAACTTTTTATCTCTCATTTGAATTTAAAACTTTATTTATATTCAAATGGTTGCTCATAATTTGGTACGGTTGGCTATGATCCATTTATCCCCTGACCTGTCAGCTAGCTGCATGGTTCCAGGTTGGTTTGGGTTAGATGAAAACCCAAACTAAACGTCCCGCCTGGATATGTATGGTTGCAGTTAGTGCTATTGGGTGCGCTTGACGTCTTGCGCTCCTAACAAACTCCTGCTGCCATAATGTAGACATCCATCTTTCGAACAAGATCCATTATGTTCGTGTAGAGATTCTCTAAATTCTCCAATCTAGAGATAATTAATGAAAAAAAAATTAATTAAAGTCCTCTTATTATTACTCGTCATATTGTGCAATGTATGACTTAAGTCTCAAGTCCATCTGACTAGTAAGAATAACTCCACCCAAGACCTTGACGAAAACAATAAATAATAACACTCAAACAGGTAAAGAAAAAATTTAATCATATATTATAACAAAGAGAGGCTCCAAATAATTAAGAAAGTACACCTCTTATTTATAGGTGTCCAACTAGTGTATAAAAAGACGTAAAAACCCTTAAAAAATAAAATATTATCTAATCTCAAATATAAATAAATCTTATCTTAATCTCCTATCTCTTATTTGAATTTAAGACTCCATTTAAATTCAAATGATTGTTCATCTTTTGGTCTTGTTCACTACAGTCCATTTATTTTTTGTCCCGTCCGCCGGTTGGATGGTTTGAAGTTAGTTCAAGTCAGATGGAAACCCAAACTAAATAGCCCGCCTAGAAATGTAGGGTTACGGCTAGTCCGATGACTTCGTTGCATCCCAAACACTAGGCTAGAAATTGACTAAAAAGAAAGGGGAGTCTTTTCTTTTAGATTGCCAAAAAAAGGGTGTTGGCACAAAAAAGATTACTATTGCTTTTGGTCGCGATTAAATTAACTTGTCCTATCTTAAATCTATGGTAGATTAAACAATTAAATCAGGCCGTTTTGTTATAAAAGCGTTAGTGAATAGAAAGAAAAGTGATGTAAGTTGAGAATTTAGATAATCTAATAATGCATCAAGCAAAAAGCTATTTCCTTGTTCCCCAATGCCTGTAGCTGAGAAACCAAAAGGTAAAATTGTGGAAAGATGTCCTAGCACACAAGGGCAAACCTGTAGGAGCACATTCTAAGGAGCTTCGTAGTAGGATGAGTGCTACATGCGAGGCAAAAGTAAATTCACACTGCGGCACAAAGTGGTTGTGAAACTGGATTGGACTTTGCTTAAACTTGTGGAGCTGAAAAAATGGGTTAAGGATTGCTAGGTTGTCATATGAACCTTCGATATCCTATTTGGGAAATGGAAACTGGCTGATACTAGCCAACGAAGCAGAAACCAATAGCAAGTTACTCTTTTGGAATCATAGCGAAGTAATACCCTGCTGGGAGGCTCGCCAATGGGAAAAATCAAAAGGAACAAGGCCATTATCCAATTGGGTCCAGATTTGGGGTGTTCCCCTGGAGCTCTGGGAAGTCGAACGAGGCCTCTGCTAGTAGAAGTAATCTTGCCTACGCCCGTGTGAAAATCAGGCCAAGCTGCTAGCTAGTGCAAGAGCTATAGACGGAAACACCCTAGGTATAGAATCAGGGATGAAAACGAGTCACGATGAGTTGACTCGTTTTTCTTTTCTGAGTCACGAAGAGTTGGCTTGGTCTTTGTTTCCGAGTCAAGATGAGTTGACTCAGAGCCATTTGAGGTAGTCCGTTCTAGACCAACCGACTTGAACTGGTCGGACTTCATCTGGACCGACCCGAAAAAAAAAAAGATGAGGGGCTGACCATTCCGACTCGACCCGGTCTGACACCGCCTGGGCCGGCATTGACCGGACCGACCCCAAAAAAAAAAATATGAAGATGGAGATATAGGAGGAACGATGAGAGGAGGGGCGAGCAGGTGCCGAAATTGATCGGCGAGGTTTGGAAGATGGTCGTGAAGTGGCCAGCAATGCCGGAGGCGCGCATAGATGAAACCCTGACACCACTGGAGAAGGAGGTTGGAGAGTCGTGAACCAGAAACGGCGCGGAAGAACTCGAGATTTGGGGAAGTGCCGTTTCGGACAGTCAGAACTTACAGTAGAAGATGATTCGAGAAGAAGGGTGGTTCGTTTTGCCGTCCAAATTGGAGAGAAACGATCCTTCATTCTGATTCCGCACGAGATTGGGGATAATTTCACTCTGCAGCTCAAGTCCGGATTCGGCTCAACATCGTTCTTCTCTCGTGAGATCTGGTTCGAGGGATCATCATACACCATTTCTATCTAAAAGAGAGCTCATTGGGAATGCAAGTTAGTCCATTACAGAGAAAGGAAAGTACTTGCACGAATTTATATACCAGAAAAAGGGGAGGCAGGACTCACCGTGGCAGATCTTGCTTTCTACATTTGAAACTCTTTTCCCCCAACAACAGGAGGCTCCGGATCGTCAATTCCCAACCCCCCCCCGCGCATGCCTTCAATGTCGTGAACCAGACCTGGCGAGACATTGCTTCTTGTCCCCATACTGGAAATGCAGCACCTAGTGAGAACTGGATTGAGAAGAGGATTGCAAAAAGGAAAAAGGATCTTTCTCTAGGGATTATTGTTAAGCTTGATTGGAGTCTGTCCAACGTGGCTCAGCTAGAATGTTGGATCCGAGACCGATGGGGCTTAGAATATGTGCCGCAAGCTTTCTATCTAGGGGAAGAGGACTGGCTTATAATGGTTCGGGATACTAAATCAAAAGAACTGGTATTGCAATGGAGCCATTCAGATGCAATCCCCAGCTAGGACACAAAAAATTGGGAGGTCGCCAACGTGGCTGTCGGCTAGCAAGTTTGGGGAGTTCCTCCTGAAATGTGGGATTCCGAAATTCTGAAAATGGTAGCTAGTCGAATATGTTGAAGCTCTGGAGGAGACAAATGGCTTATCTATGAACGTCTCCTTAGGGAGAAAAATGGACAGACCTAAACTATAATGGTTCGGGATTCTTACGAAATCGAGGAATTCATTCCTCCATTCCGTGTGACCTGTAAATTGCGGGAGGAAGAAAATGATAGTCAGATCAATGGAGCCATCACCGGCTTTAGAATGAGTCGAGTCGCATGTTGACCCAGAAGCCGAGCCACTCGCTGAGCCAATTGTGCAGCTCTGTGCTTCAAACTCAGCCGAACTCTACGCAAGAGCGAGTCGACCCGGATGAGTCAGAACATATTAGTGGATCTATTTCATTGGGCCCTTGGTAGTTATCAAGCGAACAACGTCGTCCTTTCATTCCTTCTCTCCTTCCTCCTATAAATTCCACAACCCGTTCTAATGAAGGCTTGCAAAGTCGAGGCGTAATTCTTGCTACCCAACAGATTTCAAGGGCAATTGTCGTTGCTGAAGTCCAGGACACCAACAATTGCAATTCGGTAGGCAATCCAAACATGTCCAAGGCTCCTCTCCCCTGTCCCCCTCGAATCTTATTCTCCTATTGCTGCTCCGATTCTCGCCCCCAAAAATTTGGCCACACCCCATACCAGTGTCCATGATAGTTTTCTGGCGTCATCCCCTATTTTGGAGCATGCAAACCCTTCTCCAATACGAATTCAGAATTTTACCTCCCCTGTGACGATGTATTCCAAGAAAATTACCCAAGCATCAGCTCCTAGACAAATGCTCTCTACCGAGAATTCTCCCAATTTTGTCCAAGGGCGTTGCAATATTCAATTGGAGGAGGTTATTTCTTTAGAATTACAAAAAGAAGGAAACAAGGAGGTAGGGACTTCCATGGGATCTAAGGAAATTAATTTGGAAGTAATTCCGGAAAAGCGAAAATCATCAAAATTTTCTTGGATGGAAAAACTCAAAAATGGGGGTGGAATTAGGAAATTTGACTGAGAAAGATTTTCAGGCTATTCTCCCCAAGGTCACCAAGTTAGATGCATCAAACCATATCCAAGAGACTGAAAGACATGACCGAATTCAAACAAGGGGCAGGGGGTAGAGGAAAGGGAGTTACACAAGCTACAAAGACAAAGAAGAAATGATTATTGTCACATGGAACGTTAGGGGAGTTAGAAGTAACAATAAAAGAGCTGTTATTCGTAATGTGATTCAGCAAAGCAGGGCACATTATTATTCTTCAAGAAACCAAGATGGACCTTATGCTTGAAAGCTATGTTAGAGATTTGGTTCATTTTAATTGACCGGAATGGAAGGCCAAGAATGCCATCGGTACTGCTGGTGGTATCTTATGCATATGGAATCCTCATTTTGTCACAGTGCAGAATATATTCATTGGTGATTTTGTTGTAGCTATTAATTTAACTGATTTGAAACTTGGGAGCAAAGGACCTTTTTTGTCATTTCTACGAAAAAATAATATGATTATATTGACTGAATTCATTATTAATTTCCAATTTGAATTTACAACTTTTATTGCCCTACTTCCAAAGAAAAGGTGTATTGAAAGGATTACTGATTTCAGACCGATTAGCCTTGCTAATAGCACTTATAAAGTCATAGCCCGTGTTCTTGCTAGCCGACTGCAGAGAGTCATGAATTATATTATCAGCCTTGAGCAGCATGCATTTAAAAAGGGTTGGAACATCATGGATGCAGCTAAGTGTACCCACGAGGTTCTTCATTTGCCATCAGAGTAGTGAGCCACATGTAATCCTCAAACTTGATTTTGAGAAGGCCTTTGACAGAGGCTCCGGGTTCGGATGTGTACAACAGCTAAGTGTACCCACGAGGTTCTTCATTTGCCATCAGAGTAGTGAGCCACATGTAATCCTCAAACTTGATTTTGAGAAGGCCTTTGACAGAGGCTCCGGGTTCGGATGTGTACAATGGCGAATTCTTCAATGTTTGTTGGCCTATTATTCAAAATGATATGGTATTAGTTTCCAAGAAACTTGTGTCGAGCATGTGACTGCCTCCAGACCCATCAGCTTTGCTTGTTGTACTTACAAAATTTTTGTGAGACTATTGGCAGTAAGACTACAAAAGGTGATGGCTCATGTTATCAGCTTTGAACGACATGCTTTTATTAAGGGATGGTCAATTCTTGATCTAGCAATGAACGTACACATGGTTATCCATAACTGTTAAACATTATGAGAGGCAAGGGTCGTTTTGAAGCTAGACTTTGAAAAAGCATTGGATAAGATTTCTTGGAGTTATTTGGATTCAGTGATGGAACAATTGGGTTTTGGTTGGCGATGGAAGAAGTGGATTATGACGTGTATCTCTTTCGCAAGATACTCCATTCTAATCAACAGTTGAGCCATGGGTTCATTAAGCCTACGAGAGGGCTCAACCAGGGAGATCCTTTATCCCCTATGCTATTTAACTTTGCAAGGCAAGGTTTGAGATATATGTTGCATATGATATTAGATGAGGGATGACTTGACCCCATCTTTGATAGAGATTGCTTCCGAGCCCCACTTGTACAGTTTGTCGATGACACCATTCTTTTTTGTAAAGGTACAATTGACCAAATCAGAGCTATTAAATGCATTTTGATATATTTGAGTTGGCATTCAGGCTGAAAATAAATTGGTCCAAATTTGCAATTTATGGTTTCTTTGTTGAGAGTGAAATGATGATTGAAATGGCTGACATGTTGGGGTGTAAAATTGGTGTTCATCCGTCTACTTATATCGGTCTACCTCTCTTTACTGGAAGGGCAACTGTAAGTTAATGAGACCCTATTATTGAGAAGTTGAACCTAAGATTAAGTACATGGCAAGTGAGATTACTTACTAAGGCAGGTAGGCTTACATTGATTAAGTCTTGCTTGTTTGGTTTCCCCACCTACTACCTTTCCTTCCTGCACTGTCCCTTCTTGGTAGAAAACACAATTGAAAGGATTATGAGAAACTTTCTGTGGTCGGGTATTTCAGAGAGATCCAAGCTTCATCTTATTAAATGGGATGATGTCAGTCAGACAAAGAAGAATGGGGGATTGGGCAGTAGGAAAATAAATTTATGAATGAGGCTCTCTTGACTAAATGGCTCTAGAAATTAAATCTGAGTAATGGTACTACTTGGAAAAACTTGATAAAAAGGGCACTGGATAACAGGCCCATAGAATGGTGGTTTAGCATCACAAGGAAATTGAAGCTTCTATTTGGAAGAAAATTGTTAAGTTATTTCCCTTCTTTTCTCAGCAAGTTTCTATCCAGTCGGGCAGAAGTAATAAAACTCATTTCTGGTCTGACAAGTGGATGGGTGAGAGTAGATTGGCTGAGAAATACCAAAGCGTCTTTCTATTAGCAAGGAATCAAAGTTGCCTTATCAGTGATATTGCCCCATTGGGGCAGTTGAACGATATGGAATGGACTCCATTATTTAGAAGACAATTGAGTGATGAAGAGGCTGTTGAAGCAGTTGCACTACTAGAGGATTTAAGTATAATTATCTGAGAAGAGACCAGGAGGATGAACTAATATGGAGGCCTCATTACAAAGGTTATTACTCGATTAGCTCAGCATATTCTTGCCTTGCTAATCGAGATTAACACCCTCATCAGGCTGAAGTGGCTTGGTCACTTTCATGTTCAAACAAACAAATTTTCTTTGGGTTGTGTTGTTTGAGAGGGAGGCTACCCACGCATTACTCACTATTGAGGAGGGGAATTCAGATACCTGATGTTAATTGTCCACTACGCAATGCAGAAACCGAATCCATAAATCACCTTCTAATTCATTGCTCTTTCAGTTGGAAGATATAGACTTTTTTCATGAACAAGTTTGGTCTCATCCTCCCCATTACTTTGACCTATATAGTACTTTGCACTTGCTGGGTCTTGGAACCAAAGGAAGAATAATGTTTTCCTACTATTTGGCATATATCCCATGGCTGATTGAAGAAAAGAAACAACAGAATTTTTTCGAACAAGGCCACTATTTGGAGTAATTTGTGCAGCTATATCACGCTTCAAATTGTTTGTTGGCTGAAAATTCAAAAGGGGTTCAAGAATGTTGATTGTGGGGCAATTTGGAGTACTTGGACTGCACTTGCAAGAGAGGATAAAGGGCAAAAATCCAAAAACATTGTTTAGCAACCTCTACCTTTGCACTCCTACACGTTGAACTTTTAATTGATCATCCTTGGGGAACCCGTGGATGGCCGGTGTGGGTAGTTTAATCAAGAATTCAAGTGGAGACATCCGCTTACTTATTTAGGACCAATTGGCATTGTTGATTTCACCATTGCTGAAACAATGTGTCTCTTTCAAGAGCTCATGTGTTTTCTCAATTTCCATTTTGTTAGACCATTTACATATTGAGGGTGACTCTCAAGTACTGATTAATTGGGGCAAGAACGACCTCAAAACCTCCCTGAAGGCTTCGACATATTATTGATGAGATTAAAGACCTTTCATGTACTGTTTTACTAGTTGGAACCATATTCTAAAAAGTGGTAATGGTAAGGTTAATATATTGGCCAAGCAAGGGACCTATGAGCTTCATATAATCTATCCTTGTTTGTTGTATCCTCTTAGCCTATCTGGCTACAATGAATAAAATCACAACTTTAAAAAAAAAAAATTTAATCGATGACGGGTGTTTAATTTTGTTTAGAGAACAACACAAATTACTGGAAAGATATGTGATGATTCCTACACATGTAAATTGCTTTTTATTCAAATGGAGCCTAGACCCTAATAGTTTGCTCCCAATATTCTCATTATGGGGTACCCTGAATAGCCTCAGCCAACCAATTCTGCACTACATTTTTGGGCAAATCATAAACATCATCAGGAGAACTTAAAGTAGCAATAACGAAAACTGCATTATTTAATTAATAAAGAAAATAAAACTGCTGCATCTACTTTGATCAAACAGACTCAAGACTGCATCTAAAAGGCTATGGAAATATATACGCCACACAAGTATATGGCAAAGATACACCCAACAATTTTCAGGTAGTTACAGAAGAGAAACATAAAAGACCAAGGCCGAAGCTTCCAACTATAAAGTTGCATCAGCTCCTTCTGTATTGTTTTGTTGGCCCCACAGCTGTGCATATCTCCCTGCTCTTGAAACCAGATATTCGTGTGGTCCTTTCTCTACAACCTTTCCGTTCTCCAAAACAATTATCTGACAAGCCAAAAGCAAGAAGCCATGGGAATACTTATTAAACTAACAAAATAATTAATAATAGAATCAACATAATTTCGATGAACAAAGAATTTGACTAGTATTACATTACATGAACTAGAATCCTGGTTAGCCAAGGAATTCTAGTTAAATGAGTGTACTGATCCTATGCTTTTGAAGAAAAAGTAAAACTACATAAAACCAGGATCCCACCATTTACTATGGTTATAAATATAATGGTGTAGGATAGCGATGTGGCCAACCTCTTTTTGTTAAATTTCTCCATCTTTGGTTCTTTCGTTCTCTCCAGGAGATGTATTTAATCTCCTTTTCTTATCTTTCTCCACCCTCTATTCTCTCATTCTGATGCATCACATTTTCTCCACTATTTTCATCTTGTTCTTCTCAACAAATGTACCTCTCAGATTCAATTGGACCTGATTCTAGAACCCCAGAATATTGAATGAAGCTATTCCATTTTAAGGCCGATTCTATAGCACTGAGAATCTCGAAGAACCACATTGGGTTTCTGACGGTTGAATTTTTTATTGTTTTCATGTATGTTTTCTGCTTGCTGGGGAAGACCAAATTCTTCTAATGGGGAAAGTTAGAAGTTGTCAGCACAATACCAGAAGAGGGTGATTCCGGCAGACAATGAAATGTGTGTTAAGCTGGGTCAAAGACCCATCCCAAAATATCTAGCAAAGTTAAAAAAGCATCTCTCCTGACTAAAAAAAAGCAAAAATCCACTCATCAGTGTCTGACTATTATTTAATACTCCTCTGATGTGTTTCCCCCTCCCCTCTATATGACTCTTACAAGAGGACAATTAGCATGCAACTGTACCTGCACTGATACTGTGATGAAGGCCCAAGGCTCATTGCAAAATGATTAGTTATTTTCTTTCCCAACTAATAAACACAAGATCAGTCCACTCATTGATGCATGTAGGACTATTCTTTGTTTAAAGGTTTGCATGAACATATGTTTCAGAATCGCAAGAATCAGCTTAAGTCCTTCAAGATGAGTTGTAAGTATTTCTGTTTTTCAGAAATGTCAGGGATTTTTTATTTTTATTGAAGGTTGGTATTTCATTCTAATCTAATTCCTATGCTCATAAGGAGACTTGAACCCAAGACATATCATTACAAACCCCCGACGTGACCACTGAGCTATGCTCAAATTCACTAAATGTCAGGGAATTTTCAAGATACAGAACTTAATAAGGGTGTTTCAGCCATGGGAATGGGAAGTATCCCACACCCTTTCCTGTTTTATTTTATCAATAAGATGCAGTGAAGAACTACTGTCAAAAGAAAAAAAAAAGGTTTTTTTTAGAGCTTCTACCCTGAACGTTCCCAGCTCAAGGGAAAGTGTAACTGGAATCCTGGTTTTAAGAGTCCTAATTTAAAAGGGAGTGTATGAAGTACACTTTTCTGCTTCATCTTTCTCTCTCTTATCATTCTCTATCTCAAAACTTCTTTTTCCTTCTGCTAAATATATTTTTATTAATGCGCTCTAGAATTAACAAATAACCTGCACAAAACTCTTGAAACATATATTTTTGTCAAAATGAAGATATGCAAAAGGACTTCAATAAAAGATAAAAAACTGTTTCTCTTATCGCATTACACGGAAAAGAATTTCCCTTACCTCATCACACTGCATTGCAGTTGTAAGTCGATGGGCAATGAAGATACAAGTTCGGTTGCTTGCCAGAGATTTCAGTGCACTCAGAATCTCAGCTTCTGTCGTACTATCCAGAGCACTTGTAGCTTCATCACAGAGGCTAAAAAAGAACAATTAAGAACTCAGTAACTTAAGAATATTACTTTTTGTCAATATAAAATCTACCTTGTTTTAAAATCGAACAGCGGCCAGAGACAGGACAGAAACTTTAAAGGAGATCACAGGTTTCAAAAAATGGCAGGAAACATTGTTGAGCCTTCAAACTACAGTTTACTGTTCACACCATATTAAATTGCATGCTTTAAAGAGAGAAAAAAGAGACGAAAGAGAGAGGAGACAGCAAAACTGCGTAAGACATGCAAAATTAGTGAGGAGTGAACCCCCTATATTCATATAAGATGTAAACCAGAAAATGACATATATAATTTATATAAGGCCTGCAAAATAAGAACAAAAAAATAGTAAAAATATAAATTACTGCAATTCAAGTAATATTGTCAAACTGTGACATAAAAAGCTTGGAAAATAATAAAATGACCAAAATATCCTGTTCCTCAACATGATTTTATCATTAAGTTTAAAATTGAATATAGCGTTATATCTTTGCTTAGGTAGCAAAATGGAATTGGGAATATATAATTTGATGTAAGAATACTTATCCTGTCTTTCGTCCATAAAAGACTTTAACAGGCGTATTTTCATCTTCAATTTCGTGGAAATGGAATCCCTTTCATTTCGATCATTTATCATTCACTTTCTCGACATTTTCTTGTCAACCTTTAGGAAATTGAGGAAGCTGAGCATAGCACAGTGGTAACACAGGGTTGTGTAACGGGAGGTCTTGAGTTCGAGTCTCCTAGAGTACGAAAAATTGGAGCATATAAAAATTGTAATGATCAATCTGTTCAAAAATAAAAAACTTTTAGGAAATTGATTAACCTATTTGGCCCTAAAGGTACTTTTTTTTGAATTGATTCTAATGGTGTGATTACCTGCCTGCGAAATTTGACCTTTTTGATCACATCAAAGGTAACTACAATAGCATTGTATCCAAAAGATCTCCGAAGTCTCATGACATAAAAAAAAACAATTACCAAAATGTACACCAGCACATTGTGCCTGTGCATTAAGCAATATAATAATTCTCAGCAACTGCATGACATGCAATGATTTCACACAAAAACATATCAAAATTGTGATGAACAAACAGTATGAAAGACAGTTAATTAGGAAGCATACAGAATTGAGGGATCTTTCAGAAATGCACGAGCAAGTGCAACCCGCTGCTTTTCCCCTCCGCTTAGCTGCAATATAGTAAAAAGACATTTAAGAAGCGGCACCAATCTACCATCAACAACATGCCATTATGCTTTTAGATAATATCTTCATCAATGCAATTTTAAAAGGAACATACTGTAGAAGGAGAATTACAGGTTACATGCTAAAGATAAGTGGGAGGAACATAATCTATTCCTGCTGTTCGGGTAAATGAAATTCAACATCTCTTCAAATGAACGAAGATTTTCGATTAGATTTTAACTATATCAATTTTCAACGTCCAAGTAGAGTTCAGGTTTACAACTTTACAGAAGCAGAAAATGTCTTTAAAGAGAATTTTAGACATCCCAAAATATAGACTTTCAGTTATTTTATTCGATGGTAATTAAACTCAAATAAGAAGGAACGATCAATGTTTAGAAATCAATATCTCTAAGGAATATGACAAGAAGAAATAAAATGATACATGGATAAAAGTCTAAACCCATCTCTATTCCTTCAGTGCCGTGTCAAACATGGTTGATGACTCGAAGCCAGGAACCCACTCAGGATCCCAAATTTCTGAGTCAGATTAGGCTACTCATAGTGAACTTGCAAGTACTTGGCTCATACTTGGCCGGAATTAAGTGAACTTTCCCACTGTAGAAGGTTCTAGTTGGCCCCCTAACCTGATCCACAATGTTTTATATCCAAGTCAACCAGTAAAATACATGATTGGATAAAAATACCCTCATTCACTTAACAGTAAATAACTTGCTCCCTACAATTTGGAATCAAGCCAAAAGAAAAATATAATACTTAACCACTCTCCCAACATAGTAAGATTGTTGTACACCTCATGCTATATTAGAAACTATAAAAATACTCAACGCAGTCCATTAAGTATAAATGCTCTTCAAAAATCATATATAGGTAAAATGCACTAAAAAGTCCTGCTCTATAATTGTATATTATACATAATTTTGTAACTTTCACTGCATTTTATCTCCAAAATTACATAAGATTGCCAAAGGAGAGCACATTTTAGTCTATCTGAATTTACTTTTGTTATTTCTAAATGGCGATTTCATTAGAATGAACAATGATACAATAAGTAGGGACGAAAGAGCCCTCATGCACCACAGAGGTAGAATCACCCACTGAAATACTTGGACTGGAGGAGATGCACTGGCGGTCAAGTTTGCTGTAAAAGGCCCGATAAGACGCTCGTTTGTCCACTTTCCGGCAAAGGAAATCAGAACCTTCATTGAAATGTTATCCAGAGCAATGAAGAAATGTTCCGAAGGCAAGACTAAAGAAATGGTTGGAGGAAGATACCAGGTGGGGATTTACGACGAGATGGAAGGGAGGGTTTCTCTCATTTCAGAACTTAGAAGTCCTACAGTTGTGGGCTCCGTCGGTCTGCTGAAATTCCTGAAGCCTTACTTGGGATGGAACTGGTTAATCGATGGATTGGAAACCATAAGGCGAAGGCTAGAAGCGGAATATGGAAACTGAAATCTGATACACTCCCCTCGGCAGACAAGACATTTTTACTGTGGAACCTAGAAACGTCCCTCGTCAGTTGGCATGGTCAATAAAATCTTATGCGGAAACGACAAAGGAGCTGGCTCTAATGATTTCCTTTTGTGGAAACGACGAAAGAGCTGGTTCAAATGATTTCGGAGAGAAAATTCCTCCAGTATCAAAGGAACAGCATTCTGTCTTTGTCGGAGAAACTAAAGGAGGGAATGTTGGTGTCGATCTCGAAATGGGACAATGCGTTTTACAGGAATGAACAAATAGTTGTGGCTGAGGACAGGAATATCCCCCACACCTCTGTCATCCTGTTATTTTCGACGCTCTCGTTAGCACAGTGGGAGAACAGGTGTGTATTGACAAAGAGGTGCTCTCTGGAGACAAAATCACTTGTTTAGAGCGATGGCAAAGGTTGCGGGAGCAATCCCAGAAAGAAAAGTGATACTGATCAAAGAAGGAGATCAAGACTTCCACGTCTCATTAGCGATTAAGATACCAGACAAAAAAGAGGCCAAAAGCAAAGGGAAGACGGAAGGAAAAAGGGAAAACCGCAAGCCCTAAAGGTCGGTTGGAAGTGAAGATGGAGACCTAGTTCCAGCGACATCTCTGTCTCCTATTAGAATGGTCTTTAAACAAAAGACAAAGGAAGGATGTACTTGCCCACTAACTGAAACGACAGGAGGGCCACAATTGGCAGAAAAGGAAATTTTAAATTCAAAATCCAAAATTAATTCGGAGCCAATTAAAAGGAAACTAGTTGACTTGGGAGTTTTTGACAGCTCGGACGAGTCACGAGCGACCCTGGTGTGGATAGAGGTCCCAGATCCGGGAATCGGTTCGAAGCCAATCATGATACTGACTTCAGAAAAGATAGAGAAAACAGGCCCAAATCTATATTCGGATACGGGTCTGGACCCGACTGCAAAGCAAACCGAGAGACTTTTTTTTTTTTTTTTTTTAAGTGTTTCTTCATTCCATCTAAATGAAAATTGGACAATTTGACTTCTCCGCAAACCAAGAGACTCTCAGAAGTAGAAAAGAAGAATGCTGCGGACCCGGACCTGGACTTATCAAAGGAATCGATTGCATTTCTATCTCCCCTGACTCGAAAAGAATCGAACAACATGTCGAACGAGACAGAACAAAGCACAAAGGTCGAAGACGAAGGCATGGATAGTGAAGGGGCGATTCCTGGTCTCAAGTTCTACTCTCGAAGATGAGTCAAGTTGCAGCTTACATCACGCAGCTCAGACACAATCACAAAGAAAGATGCAGAAGAGAAGGGAGACGTGGAATTAGAGCAGCCAGTATATGAAAATGAAAAAAGAGCCTTAGAGTCAAGGATCAAAGCCTTTATTGAGAAGGCAAAGGACGAATTTGGAGCAACAATTGGAATGGCCAGCCCAAAAATTGTAGCTTTTAGGGAGCACTTACAGAAAATAAAAAAAGAGGCATACGACAACGAACACAATACATGAGCATTCTTTCTTGGAATGTTTGTGGGCTTGACACAGCAAGAACAGCTAGTGTATGAGCAATTATAAAGAATTCTAAAGAAAAAAATAGTATTTTTGCAGGAAACAAAGCACAATAATGTCACGCCAGCGGTTATACGAGAATGATGGTTTGGGGGAAGAGCAGAATGGGAAGAACTTGAAGCTGAAGTGCTTCGGGTGACATTTTGACCATATGGGACCGACTGTCCCCCATGTTGTTCAACATTGTAAGTGAATGTCTGGCTGCCATGTTCAGAGAAGGTCAAACCCAAGGTTGGATGTCTGGCCTAGCAATGGAAAATTTGCAAGTGCCTATCTTACAATTTGCTGATGACATGATGGTGCTTTGCCAAGGGAATGAGGTTCAAATGTTGATTGCAATTGCAATTCTTAACCTGTTTCAAATGGCATCGGGGAAGAATACAAATTGGGAGAAATGTGGTCTCCTAAGTCTAAATTTAGATGAGGAGACTGAGAAGCAAATCAGGAGAAGTCTTGGGTGTGCAAAGATCGATCTGTCTAGCAAGCATTTTGGGCTACCGATGTAGACCAGCAAGCTTCTATGGACTGTAGTTTTAGAGAGATGCCAAAGAAGTTTGGATTGCTGGAAAGGGATGTTCCTAAGCCAGGCTAGGAGAGCAACATTGATTATAACAACCCTTGCAGGAATTCAAAACTATTACTTATCATTGATGGAATGCCCAGCCAGTGTAACAGTAAACCTCGAGGCTTTACAAAGGAAATTTCTATGGTATGGCACAACGAACCAGTTCAAATACCTCTTGGTCATATGGGAAAATGTTTGTAGACCCAAAGAGCATGGTGGACTTGGTATTTGCCATATGAAGGGAGTAAAGGTTGCCTTTCTTGCAAAATGGATCTGGAGTTATGCCACGGAGAAGAGTGCATTATGGAGAAAATTTATAGATGAGAAATATGGTAAACGGGACCATGTGTGGCTGCCTAATAAATATTCAACAGCGAGGCCATCTAGTTTATGGAAGGGGATGCTCAAAAAAGAACCAGAGGTGAAAGACTTTCTCAAATTTCATGTAAGAAAAGGTACAAAAGTAGCTTTCTGGAACGATGTTTGGATTGAGAACCAGCCCCTCGGTTTCTTTTCCTCAGATTTATAGTTTAACTAGTATCAATAATATCACAATACCTCAAGTTCTTGGCATCCCCTCCAAAAATGGCAGCAACTTCTGTTTTAGAAGGAATCTGCAAGATGGTGGAATAGAAGAAATGGCAGCACTCCTCAAGATAATAGAAGATCCGTATAGATTAACCATGGGGGAAGATGAAGTAGTAGTGTGGACCCCTAATCCTGTAGGATCTTTCAGTGGCTTCCTTCTATGCCATCACTCAGTTGCAAAAGCCTCCCATCCCCATTGGTCTAAAAATTGCTTGGAAACTTATTGCCCCAGCCAAAGTGAAGCATTTTGTGTGGGTGGCTGCCCAAGAAAAGATTCTCATGTGTAATTGTCTAGCTAAAAGAGGGTAGATGATTGTCAATTCCCTTTGTTGTCTTTGCAACAATGAAGAAGAGACCTCCAATCACTTGCTGTTACATTGTAATTTCAGCTCAAAACTCTGGTCAGCACTCCGAAAATTCAACCTATATCTTTGCAAGCCAAGAAGCTTCAGCCAACTCCTTGTGCAATGGGTTAAATGCCCCCTACTAATTGGGGTAAATTACTGTGGAAAGCTTGTATACCAGCAATGGCTTGAGAGAAACAGCAGAATATTTAACAGCAAAGCTGCTGCAGTGGGGATGATCATTGAATTAGTAATTCGCAGTACACTTTTTTGGGTTAACAACCTATATGGACTCCCACCCTTCCCATTCCAGTCAATAAAAAGTTCTGGTACAAGGTTATCCTCTTCACAAAACCAAGGCCTCCCAAGATGCTAGAATGAAACCCCAATTTCCCCCATGATTAAGTTGAATTTTAAAGGATCCTCCAAGCCGGCTGGCCTTGGCGGTGTGGTAAGAAACTATAAGGGAGAAATCCTCATGGCTCACTCCGGATCTGCAGGATATTGCAAACCCAATGAAGCGGAAGCAAAACCCTTGCTGGCCGGCATAAGGCTAAAATAAGCAGCAATTCAATCATCCGGTGGAAGTGGAAGGTGTTTCACAACTAGTTATTGGCTGAGCAGTTAAGAGCAACTCGGCCCCCTGGTCTTTAAGGACGATTTTCGATGAGTTGGAAGACATAATCAAGGATTGGAGAATAGCTTGGTTGGCTATCCCTTGTTCAGCCAATTCCATAGCTGATAAGTTAGTGTTACGAGTCAGGGGTAATTTAGTACTTTTACTAAACTTCAGTTAATTATTTTATTTGTTTATTTTTTAGTTTACTTGCTCCTCAAGCCATGAATGGCATTATTGTAATTTTTGTATCAGAGCGGGTTTGTATCTAACATGGTATCAGAGCGGGTTTGTATCTAACATGGTATCAGAGCGGGGTTGTATCTAACATGGTATCAGAGCGGGTTTGTATCTAACATGGTATCAGAGAGGGTTTGTATCTAACATGGTATCAGAGAGGGTTTGTATCTAACATGGTATCAGAGCGGGTTTGTATCTAACATGGTATCAGAGCGGGTTTGTATCTAACATGGTATCAGAGCGGGTTTGTATTTAACATGGTATCAGAGCGGGTTTGTATGTAATGACTCCCCTTCTTCCTATCTCTTCACTTTTCACTAATCTAACATGGTATCAAGGCGGGTTTGTATGTGATGACTCCTCACTTACAAAGGTCATGGGATCTTCTTCCTCGAAGCTCATTGTATAAGTTGAAGGCTGGAATAAATTTTAGTTGCTGGGTGAATAAGAAAAGAATTCTTTTTTTTCCCTGCCATGGTTGTAAGCTATGTGTCTTACTAGTGTTTAAGTGCTAGATGCACATCTTTGTACCCTCAAAAAGGGTTTTTTGACTGCTGTGAATCGTTGGAACCATGTTGCTGCTGCTTCTGACGTTTTTAGTTGTGTGCTAGGAAGCTAAAGATGCATTTTCTCTTTCTTCTGCTATTGTCGGAAGGCTAATGGTCTAAATTCATGTGTAAGTGCAATATGCACAACCTACTGTCTTTAAAAGGGGTTCTGTTGTTACTGAGTCGTTGGACTCGTATTGCTAGTGTCACTGCCACACTACTGCATGAAATGACTCAATTTTTACTACCTCAATAATCGTGTTGTATTAGCTCACCAAAGGCTGTCGAAAGGTGTTTTCTGGGCGTCAAAGGCTTCTCCAAGGTTTTAGAAGCATAATGGTGTTCTTTCTAACTTTGTATTGTGCTGACAGCATCATACTTAGGGCTAATGTCAACAACTTTTCAGCTGTGAATTTCATATTTTAGAGAAAGATTTGGATGTCTAGTTGTTACTGCGGAAAGGGTGAGCGCTTATATTATTGTTTGTGTTCTACACGCTTGGTGCTGCTCCGAAAAGGAGATATTTTGTTGTTATTGGGTTCGTAAAACCCAATTTTTGCTATTGTTATTGTTGGGTTCGTAAAACCCTCTTTCTGCTATTGCTACTGCTACTACTATTGGTAAAGTGTCAGCTTTTGTTTCACTGCCTCAGAATTTGTGCAATCTCTCTACATATTATATGAGCCTATACAAAACACTATTCTACAAATCCAGGTAGTTCTGAACTTTTTTTGTGTTGACGTCATCATTGCTCATACTGACATAAGCAAGCTTCAAAAAAATTGTGATGTGATTGGTTAGCTGGTGATTTTCGAGGCAAACTATGTACACGAATTAAGGTTTCTATGGGCAAATTTGTGGCGTGTTGATGTCATAGGTTATACTGCTCAAATTGAGATTTTTGGTCCACTGCACATTGATTTGGCGATCCTAGAGTGTTTTTGGTTGCTGGATTCTATTTGTTGAAAGTTGTTTAGTGCTGACTGGATATCTATTTTGGATTTATGAGTTATTCTTTGGTGGTTTGCTATCATGTCTACTGGTGAGATTGTCGACTCTAGTGCCTCTACTGGTGTTACCATACTTCTTGTTGACATTATCTGTTGTGTGGTCAAAAGCTAAAAATTCAATTTTTCTCTTTCTTCTGCCATTGTCGGAAGGCTAATGGTTTAAACTCATGTGTAAGTGCTAGATGCACAACCCAATGCCCTTTAAAAGGGCTTTTTGCTGCCGTTGAGTCACTGTACTCGTATTGCTGGCGTCACTGTTGTATTGCTGCGTGAAAAGACTCAATTTTTATAGCCTCGGTGATTGTGCTACTGCTTTTTTGTTTTTGAAAGTTGAGATTTTATTACAAGCTTTGTAAGCCAATGTTGTATTATCAGACTGTACCATTGTACTTTTACATTTATATGTTTTGATATGCAATAAAAGAGCAAAGACTCACTATTCTCAAAAAAAAGTTGAGATTTTATTTATTGTGGCCCAAATGGGCAAACGATTACAACAAACAAACAACAAACACAAACAAGGTTACATGAAGCTAGGGGGAGACAACAACAATATGTTGCTCAACAGTCCCTTGCTTAGCTAACTCATCAGCCCTACCGTTGGCACTCCTTAATACATGATTCCAACTAGTGACAATAAAAGAAAGGTCTCGAATTTCATCAATGATACAACGCATTCGCCAAGGAGGCCTGAGATCATGCTTGCACCATTGAATCAGAACTAGGGAGTCTCCTTCTACATGCAATGGACCGACAAAATGATACTTTAGAAAACACTTGAGCCCATGGTGTAGACTCTGAGCTTCTGCAATCGTGGAATCAGTAATACCCAGTGGTCCAGAATATGTGAGTAAAATATCTCCAACTGAATTCTTGATCAGGCCCCCAACTCCAGCTAGACCCGGGTTTCCAAAGGATGACCCATCAAAGTTTAGCTTGTAGGAATTTGGGGGTGGAGGAAGCCAATCAATAATTCTAACATGTTTACCATTCCCCTCTCTTGCATGTGCATTCCATGACCTCCATATTGTGCCACATTCAACATTCTTGAATTCCTTGTGAATTTTCAGCCAACTAATAATCTGAGTTGTAATTCGATTGCAAATGTCAGTCCAAGAGCTGGATTTATTCTGAAAAATTTGATTGTTCCTTTCCTTCCAAATAGGAATATATCCAATGCAACAAGAAATCATGAGTTTTCCTTTACTCCCAAGACCAAGGGAGCCAATAAGAGCGACAATACCATATAGGTCACGAGGAATAGGTAAAATAAGCCCGAATCTATTAAGGAAGAATAACCAAACTTTCCAGCTGAAAGCGCAATGGATCAAAGTATGATTGAGTGACTCACTTTCAGCTTTGTTGTCCTTTGCCCATGATTGCAATTTTGATTTCAATGATTTGAGCTTCCTGAATAGTCGCCCCCCAATAGGTCCAGCATCATCAATATCCGCCCATCAATTCTCAATTCTAGAGAAGAAGTCATCATCCTCAATCCACTGATTTTCAAACCTAAATGAGACTCCCCCCTCAGTTTTCAGAATTGGTATCAAGGTGGACCCAAATTGCTGCTGGTCCAGTTGCTCGAGTTGGTTCCCACTTTCGCACCTCCCAACATGGGATTTCATCCTGGGGATTCCAATTAAGGAGATTAGAAGTAGTGCTTGCATCCGCAGCAACAATTAACCACTCGCCATGGCCAAGGTAGGAAGCTTTTGGTCGCATTATGAGATTCCAGCGTGATCCAAGCCATTCTTCCAAGTTTTCACCCTTTTTCACATCCCAATCGATCTTGGCGATGATTTCGTGCTTCAATTTGGCAGCCCTCTTTGCCCATATAGCCTCCACAAGGTCCTGATTTCCAACACCACAGCTTCCCGATTCCTTTCCTGTACTGGAAATAATGTTTCTCCAGCTACGGTCAGGATTAGACTTCCCATTCGTGGTAGGGGGAGCAGCAGAGGTAGAAATCAAAGTCGGAGAAGTCGGAGGGAGGAGGTTCCGCAGGGCTTCAACAGCCGACGCCCAGATTGTCTCTCCAATGTCTCCAAATTTAGGCAAGTAGATTCGTGCTAGTACTTTCCTAAATGAAAATGCACTAGCTTGCATTCACAGTTGCGTCTCTTGAAAGCAGAGATCGTAAACTGGGAGTCTTCCCACCAAAGTTCTTTCGACGCAGTCTAATGGCCCTCTGTTACTGTTTGGAACAGGGAGACGAATAGCTCTCCTGCTTCAATGGGGATCTGAATGAAAGCCTTCTTTCTAACTTTGTGTTGTGCTAACATCATACTTAGGGCTGATGTCAGCAACTTTTCTGGTCTGAATTTCATACTCTGGAGAAAGATTTGTATGTCTAGTTGTTACTGCAGCAAGGGTGATCGCTAGTATTGTTGTTTAAGTGTTCTACACGCATAGTGCTGCTCCAAAAAGGAGTTATTTTATTGTTGTTGGCTTCGTAAAACCCACTTTTTGCTACTGCTATTGGTGGGTTCGTAAATCCCTCTTTCTACTGCTTCTGGGTTCATAAAACCCTCTTTCTACTAAGGCTATTGCTAGTGTTAGCCTCTGTTTCACTGCCTGCCTCGGGATTCGTGCATTCTCTCTACATATTATCTTAATTTGGTGAAATCACTATTCCAAAAAAAACCCAGGTAGTTCTGAACTTTTTCGGGACAGCCAGGTATGCAAATCCCGTATTTTTCTGTGGTGACACCATCATTGCTCATGCTGACATCAGCAAGCATTAAATAAATTGTGATGTGATTGGTTATTGGGTATTTTTCGAGGCATACACGAATTAAGGCTTCTGGGTGTAAATTAGTGGTGTGTAGACGTCATCGGTTATAGTGCTCAAATTGAGATTTTTGGTCTACTACTCTTTGATTTGGTGATCCTGAAGTGTTTTTGGTTGTTGGATTCTATTTGCTGAAAGTTGTTTAGTGTTGAATGGATATCTATTTTGGACTTATAAATTATGTTTTAGTTACTTGCAATCATGTCTATTGGTGAGATTGTCGACTCTAGTGCCTTTGCCGGTGTTACCATACTTGCTAAGAAGACCATTCAGTTTGTTGCATCTAAATTGAACGATGAATATTATTTGTTGTGGACTTCCTCAACTAAAAGTATTTGAGGGCAAAAAGGAAAGGATTTGTCTCTTTCGGTACTTCTTGGGCATTGAAGTTGTCCGAAGTAAGGGGGATCAATGATACTATTGCAGAGAAAGTATGTTATGAATATGCTTCCTGAGAGATCGAAGCATATAAAAGTGAATTGTCACTTTATTTGAGATGCGTTCTTACAAGGCACGGTAGTCACTCCATATGTTAACTCTGAAGACCAACTGGCTGATCTGCTCACTAAAGGTCTTCGAAGAAAGGAATTTGAGTATCTTCTCTCAAAGCTGGGCCTTCATGATATCTACCCTCCAGCTTGAGGGAGTGTTCCGATTCAAGGGTAGTTTTAGTAATTTTACTAAACTTCAATTAGTTATTATTTGTTTATTGTTTAATTTACTTGCTCCTCAAGCCATGAATGACATCATAGTAATTTTGTATTTTCGGATTCTATTAATACATGTTTTAGGGTTGTAGGTCATTAAGACCTTACGACCTCTCTCCTCACTTCCCGTTCTTCTTATCTCTTCACTATTCTCTCATCTTCTATCTTCCTTCATTAAATCTAACACATATAAAGGTGGATTGTCACTTTATTTGAGATGCGTTCGTTTGTATAAGGCAAGGTAGTAACTCCATATGTTAACTCTGAAGACCAACTAGCTGATCTACTCACTAACGGTCTTGGAAGAAAGGAATTTGAGTATCTTCTCTCCAAGCTAGGCCTTCATGATATCTACGATCCAGCTTGAGGGGGAATGTTCCGAGTCAGGGGTAGTTTTAGTAATTTTAGTAAACTTCAGTTAGTTATTATTTGTTTATTGTTTAGTTTACTTGCTCCTCAAGCCATTGTAATTTTGTATTTTCAGACTCTATTAAAACATGTTTTAGGGTTGTAGGTCATTACGACCTCTTTCTCTCCTCTATTCCCCTTCTTCCTATCTATTCACTTTTCTCTCATCTTCTATCTTCCTTCAATAAATCTAACAGTTAGCAAATACTGGTGTTGATAAGCTAGGTTTTGCTGTTTCTAACTTTGTTGAGGAGTTAGTATGAGGCTGTCCTTTAGATAGGAGGCCTTGGCCTCAGTTGTACTACTATTGAACCTTGTATTACTAGCTCTGACGCTGCTTGTACTATGTTCTACTTTCTATAAATAAAAGCATCACTTACTCAAAAAATATGAACCGGAAAAACCTTTTTAACCAAACCATCAGCAACATGAGTGGCTGAACATAAACATGGCTAACAGCAATTTTAACACAAAAAGTGCGTCCCTGGTTTTACTTAGAGAACTTGCCTCTCCATCTGCAGGTGATGTCAGATGTTATATTGCTCTTGGTGATAAAATTTGCTAACCTTTTCTCGAAAGAAAAACTGCTGCCAGAGGTAAACTACTGAATATAATAGCACTTTGTTTGACAAATATACAGAAACATACAAGAAGCAGTTTTTCCCTTTTTTTTTCAAAGATTTCTTCTTTTATCTGTTATCTTTCTGCATAACCCACTTTCTGTGGCATTTTCATCATAATTTCAAGAAATCAAAATGAGGGAGGGAGCGAGAGCATTATTCCTTTAAAAAGTGGATTCTCGCAGACAACAAAACATCATAATATCCCACCTTAAGTCCTCGCTCTCCAACGACAGTCGAGTACTTCTCTGGAAATTTCATGATAGTATCATGTATAGCAGCTCTGCGAGCAGCATCAAATACCTGGGTATAGAACAAGGACACAAATGAATTTTTACAAAAACAAAAAACTATTATTGTAACAGCATCGAAAAGAAAATGGCATTGCAACCTCTTCTTCAGCAGCAGATAATCGACCATAATGGATGTTGTGATATATGGTATCATTAAAAAGTACCTGATAGAAAAACAATTTACACATGAAATCTCCAACACAAACAATTGGACACAGAGAATGGGCCGAAAAATTATCTAAATACCGAGGAAAATATGACAAAGGCTATCACTTATTTTATTATTTATAAAAAAATACACATTCTTATTGAGTGAAAACTTACTGTATCTTGTGGTACAACCCCAATAGACCTTCGGAGACTGTCAAGTGTTACATCATTAATATGTTGACCATCGATTCTTATCTGTCAGACAACATTTATCACAATCCACAAGATTAAATAATCTTGAATATTGACTGATAGAATTTTTTAAATTATACCGCAGATGACAACTGCAATAAATTTATCCATCAAATTACTTTAGACAGTTTGATGTGCACAGAATCATCAAGAACTTCTATAGTTTGCAGTTAAACAGAATAAAGATGGATAATAACAAAGAGAGATCATCATGCAATTAGGAAAGAAAAGAGGTTTTTCTGTCTTACAGTTCCAGATTCGCAGTCGAAAAATCTGTAAAGCAACCTCAGTATTGTAGACTTCCCTGCATAAATGGTTCAATTAGATGGTCAAAAGAACCTTATAACACCTAACAGGCTAAAAGATAACAAAATCCAAGCTCATCAGCAACCAAACGTTAAGTGTCAGATGACGTTCACTTAATTTTCTTGCCATAACAAGGTTGGGCACAAGTAGTATTCATGGAAAAATAAACAGAAACACCATAACCAAAGTAAGCCCATCCCCCAGAAAAAAGAAAAGAGAACAAATTACAAAACAAGAGTAAAAATTTAAAACAACAAGAAATTTTTCTCACTGTCTCACCACTGCCACTAGTTCCAACAATGGCGACACTTCTTCCAGCTGGTATAACAAATGTTACTCCATCTAGAATCTTTCTGTCCATCAGATAGCTGAAATTTCAAGAATAGTATGCAATCAACAAGGAGCAAAAACTCCACAATTCATGGGGTGAGAATTGAGTTGTGTGTTTTGTGGTCGTTGAGAGTTTGTGCCTACATCTGAAACCTATTATGGGGACGTCTAGATACGAGAGGCTGTATTAAGTGGGAAATGTCCCAAATTGAAAAGTCTACAGAAAAGTGAAAAACCTCCTAAGTGGTAAGGCATTTAGGGTGGAAACTTGCTCAATTTAAACAATTATAAATGTTAATATAAAATGTACTATCTACCCGAAATGCACATTTTCAAATTCAATGCTTCCTCCCTTCAGCTGTAAAGGCTTTAAGTCTGGCCGATCCATAATTTTTGGCGTCTCCTATAAAGGTCATCAGAAAAAAATTAACCAAGGTAAAGAAAAAGAAGCATGTCCTCAGAATGCAAAAAATAAAAAATAAATAAATAATAGGAAAAAAAGAAAGCAGTTAAGTGACACCTTTGAGGAATATTTTATACAAAAAAGCCAACAAGAGACAAAAAAAAAGGAAAAAAAACTATAGCAAAGTTCCTCATGCCTCAGAGATGTGGAAGAATTGTACTTTCTAACAAATTAGAGTAAATCTAAGTAAATCAAGCTGAATTTGAAGTTTAATGCAAAACAGTGAAAGAAAGGAAGCAGCAGTTTGCATTTATAGGAAAAGAATGAGATTAGGACATAAGTGCAACCCATCTCCCTCGTTCTTTAAAACTTAAAGTGAATCCATCTTCCTCTGATCTTAGATACTTAAGCAATAAAAAAAAATCAGGATAAAATTTTCCCAACATTAAGCCCATGGTAAACACCAAAGTTATGCAATATAATTACCCCTGACTTAGATACTCCAACTACAAAACCTCTCTTATCATCACTACTAGAACATAAATACTTCAATCTTACTTGACAATCCCTCTCAATCAAGAGCATGTATACCCCGGGTTGGTTTTCTTTTTCTCAACTATGTTGGTAACATATACTGGGGTCAATTTGGTCATTCCCACATCAGGTCTGGTGTAATTGTGGTATGGCCTGATTAGGAGAGTAATAGAGATGTTATATATCAAATACGAGTAATGAGTATGAAAGTTTGAGATTTTATGCCTGGAGTAGTACCTGTACTAGGGGTATTTTGGACTTTTTCACATATGGTCTGGTGTAGTTAGTGGTATGATCTGATTACGACAGTAATAGAGATATAATGTCTCAAATTTGAACAATGATAGATGTTAAAAATCGTAAGTTGGGTATTTTTGTAATATTGTGAGGTTTACAGTTATTAGTTAGTGGTATTCGTGGGTAGTTAGTATTTTGTTGTTTTATTTTCAGTTAAGTTGTTTCTGGCCCACATAACGGTATTATTGTAATTTGTAAAAAGAATCTATATATTAATTAAATTATGGTGTGGAGTAAATTAATTATACTCCATGAAATTCCCCTTTCTCACCCGAGTACTTTCTTTCTTCTCCCTCTCAAAAATCTCTCAAAAATCTTTCTTTCTCTATTATTTTAACAAATCTTCACATGGTATCAGAGCAGGAAATCTAATTCCAGATTCCGATTCATATTTTATCTTTCCAGAGCTCTAATATAAACATCGGCTCTAGTCGACACCTAAAAATCCCATCTTTTTCCTGTTTTTTGTGCCATAGCCAACAGGCTAGCCGCTGCTGCTGTTTGAAGCGAGCTGCATATGTTTGTGCTCACAAAAAGGGTTCCTTTGCTGCTGCTGAGTCACTATATCCTGTTGTTGATGTCATTCCTGCCGTGCAGTTGGAAAATTCCTTGTTTGAACTGCTTCGAGAACCGTAACAAGCTTCTTTAGCCAACTTTTGTTTTTCAGAAAACACTCCTACTTTCAGAGCTATTTGTGGTTTTTTTCCAGCGGAAAAAGGTGCATATTGTTTCGTATGTGCTGATGTCATCAAGGTTAGGGTTGACGTCAGCATTCATTTTTGGCACTATACTGTGTTTCCAAGGTATCTCTTGCTGTCAGATAGCTTATTCTAGTCTGTAGTGTGGTTTTTGGGTTAAACTGATATCATATTTGTTTCCTGACACCATCATTGTTGCCAAAATTTATATTTGTTAGAAGCCGAGAGATATAATTCTCTGTAGTGAAGTTATTGATTCTGCTTTTTTGAAAGTTAAGTAATTAATTCTGCAAATGATGTTAAGGTGAATACAAAGGATACAATCCAGATTACGACACCAAGTCGAATGTAAAAAAATAATTTGTTATGGGCAAGGTCGGTGCAGAAATATTTGGGGGCCAAAATGAAGGATCTTTACTTAACATTTCCCCCAGATAGAATGACAATGAAGTGGAAAAGCAAGGAAGTTTGGCTCATTGGGAGTATGGAGGATTGGCTAGCATCTGAAGTAATGAGTTGTAACACAACTACAGAAATCAGGGATGTTCTAGAGTCAATGTTAGTACAATACTAAACTTTTTCTATAGTGTATAACTTGTATCAAGAATTTCATACTCTCCATCGAGAATCAGGAGTGTTACATGCTATATAAAGAGATGACGGAGTTGCTGCAAGAGATATGGAACTATCATCCACTTTCCACTGACATTACAACCACTATAGAAAGAAAATCAAATCAATATGTCCCGGTTTTTGGATGCCTTGGGACCCATATGTGAGAGTGTGCGAACCCGATATTTGCTACTGACGGGGACCTTACTCTTGAAAAGGTCTATAATAAGGTTTTAAATGCTGAATCAACTATGTTGTCTTCCTCTTCTAGCCAGTCTTCCTCTAAGAATAGTACAACACTTACTAGTGTGTCATTTGGAGTTGGAGGTAACTCCATGTCACGGGGCCGTGGTGTTAGAGGGATTAATGTAGCCAAAAACAGTATCCTGACATGGAGAGACGTGCAACAGTCCACTAAGGTGGTATGGGACACCTTAGGTGGGCCAATGGAGGACCAGACTATTGCCCAAACGGATGACGACTTCACTGGCCATGACATCCAAACATGCAACAGACCACATGAAGGGGTCCAGAACTTATTGGGGTCCCGCCTCAAGAATCTCCCGCCTCAAGAATCTCCACGTGGCTCGTGGGCCCTATTCGGACACAATGTGGGTCCCAAGAGGGGGTCCAGAACTTATTGGGGTCCCTTCTCTAGGCCATGCACCATGGCCGCAAGTGGCCTTAGGCACGCTGGTGCGCACACGCTTCAGTGTGCGCGGGCTGCTGCCTGCATCCCCGTGCAGCATTTTTCCCTCGCATGCATGCGCATAGCCCATCCGGGACCCCGCTTAAGTCCGGGATCGTTGTGCTGCAACCCCGGATAGTGTTGCCCATGTGCACGTGCGCATCCATGCTGCTCGCTAGGGGCTCTCCTGGCCCCGCACATGCACATAGTCCATTCTCAAGTGCTGCCGATTGCTTTTGCGCCAAAGTGAACTAGGTCGCAGGTATGCAGTCCGTTGCATGTTGGGGCCTCCTGGCTGGCGAAGCTGTCATCCGCTTGGGCAATAACCTTGTCCTCCATAGGTCCTCTTGAGGTGTCCCCATACCACCTCAATGGACTGTTGAGCGTCTATCTCCATGTCAGGACAACTAAACCCTCCGACAGCGCACACATGGGAGAAGTTACGTGGGGTTGCGGCACAACAGCCTCAGCTGCAGAGTTATGCGGGGTTGGGCATGCACCCGACTGCACGCGGCAGGAGGCTGCACGTGTGGAGGCAACAGGCACACACGCGCAGGCGGCAGCTGTGCGCATGCCCGAAGAGCAGCAAGCGAGCGGGCATGGAGCAGACCAATGCGCGCGCCCGGCCAGAATGATGTGCATGCGCGCGAGCTCCCATACAGCCCACCGAAGGGTATCGCTAGAGCATGCAAAGGCAAAGAGCCGCGCGGGGCTGCATGCAGCAGCCAACGCGCGATGATGTGCATGTGTGCGCACCAGCACTCCTAAGGCCCAAGCCGGTCGTGTTGTAAGGACCAAAGGAGGGACCCCGATAAGTTTGGGGTCCACTCCTCTGACCCACAATGTCAGACCATGGCTCACGTGCCACATGGATGTAGAGGAGGCGGGAGTCTCCTAGTGGAATCCTACACAAACTAGAGCTGAATCAGATCTTTGTACAATCCTTGCGGGAGAAGTAATTCGAGCAGGAGATCTAGAAGGTTCATTCCCATGCTCGCGATCCACGACCTCATAGCAGGGTCATCAAGACGTTTTTTTTTTTTTGAAAATTGAGGTTTTATTTCATTTAAGAATTATATCCCAAAATGGGTTACATCAAATTCCTAAGGCGTCCAAACAGTTAGCACTTGCTCATGGACACCCTTTTTAGCTAACTCAGTTGCTCTACCATTGGCAGATCTAATTACATGACTCCAAGTTACAACAAAGGATGCAAGATCATGTATCTCATTAAAAGTGGAAATATGTCTCCACGAAGGTTTAGAAGTGGTCTTCGAGTCGCCTTCCACGTGAAGGGGAACTGAAAGCCCTAAATCTTTATAACATCTCAGACCGTGAAGGAGGCTAACTGCTTCAGCAGTAGTAGAGTCTGAAATGCCAATCGGTGCTGTGTAAGTGAGTAGTACTTCTCCTCTATGGTCCCTGATGAGTCCTACCCCAGAAGGCCCCGGATTTCCAAGTGAGGATCCGTCAAAATTTAACTTATAGGAGGAAGGTGGGGGGGGGGCAGCCATTGCTGAATAAGTGTAGTACTAGATCTGGCTTCTCTAGCATGTTCAGCCCATGACCTCCAAATTACAGTAGAATCAACACCACAAAATATATCCTGAGTTTTCAACCAGCCAATAATCTGGTGGAGAAGTTGATGACAAAGAACTCCCCAAGGCTTGGCTTCGTTCCGGAATACCCTGTTGTTCCTTTCCCTCCAAATGGCCCAAGGTATGTAACCCATGCAACAATTGTACATAATGCGACCCTTGTAAAAAGGTCCGAGAGGAAATCAAAATGGTTCACTACGGGAACGGGAGGCCCTTCCATGTGTAGCCGTTCCGTCACCATGTTTCCCGCTGCCTCTCTCACAGAGTCCCAATGGATGGGACTTTGCGAATGCTCTAGATCTAAAATCAAATTCGAATTCAATTCAATACTTACCTCCGCGCCTTGAATATTTTGGTTTGGGGAGCTCGTAGGTCCGATTTGATCGTCCGTCCATTTGTTGCTGGATCAATGCCTCGTTTCTTTGACCCCATGTGCCGAAAGAAAATTCCTGAGTCATTTCAATTGCGACCTGAGTTGACTCGTTTGGCTTGGGGTTAACTCGCTCCAAGCCGGTTCTGGGCTCGGCGCCTCCTGCTCCAACTCTGGCATCTCTCTGGAAGCTTTCGAGATAGCAACAACCGTAATGGGGGTCCCTTTCACCCAGAATCTATATACACCCCCCAAAGGCCATCTATTTTTAAAACGCACCAGGCCATGCACCATGTTAAGAGAGACTCTCGCCTGCGTCTGGTCATCCAGATGTTTTAAGCTCCCAAACATATTAAATATGCGACTTAAAGCTTCACCTTGCCATAGCTGAGGTGGGAATCCAAAAATTCGGAGCCAAAAAGACCCTTCGCCTTTATCCGTCTTCCTCCAAGCCTTAGCTTTTCTTGCCGTTCCTGGAATGAGGGTTCTCCATCTATCCTTTACAATTTTGGCTTCCTCTTCTAACTGCATGCAGATGAGTTTAGATTTCTCAGCAATAATTGGCACAGTTGGTTCGTATTGCAGTGAAAGGGCGTTTTTAATAATCTTGGCAGTCTTCTAGCTTTCCGTTCATTTGCTTCAGTTACGACTAGCGCCGACTTCAGCTTTTCTTCTCCTTGCAGCCAAGCCGCATCTAGCGGTGATGCAGTCTGGGAGGTCCAATATATTTCACTGATGCATTTTTGGAGCTGAAGGATGCATGATTTCTTGAATTTGGGACCTCCCAGCAATTTGAAATCAACCAATGTTCATTGTCAGGCCATACTCGTTGGCTTCAATATTTTTAAGCCTTCATTTTCCACCGCCATCAAGATGGATAGAAATTTCACTATGGTTACTGGCGGCAGTACTAATGGCATAGAACTCCTTGAAGACTGCAAAAAGTTTTTCATAATCCATGTTTTAAATACGAAGCCTGCTCAATGTAATCATATACATAAGTAAGCAAATTTTTTAGCCTTGCTTGCTAACGAGGAGGTTTATCTACATCTGGTTCTTTCAGAAAAGAAAAAATAAAATAAAGAAAAGAAAAGAAAATGCATTAGACTAATAGGTACAACGTTAGGCTGTCAGAATTAAAATGAGGATTTACCATAACATAGACTGAAGTTTCTAAGTGTCTACCTTAAACCACAAAACTAATGCCCACAGGCTAGAATAACATACAAAAGCCTGCTTTTTTTTTTTTATATCTTCAACCTCATTCTAAAAGGTCCAAAGCATATAAATTTCAAATGGCGAACATGTACGACCACAAAATTGCAAATATCAACTTCGAACATATCAAAACAGTATAATAATAGCAATCTGGAAAAAGAACATAAAACCATAAACAAAAAGCACCTCGAGCAACTGAAACATTGAGTTCATGTCAATAAGGCTCTGCCTTGTCTCCCTGTACACACTTCCAAGGAAATTGAGAGGAAGAGAGAGTTGAAAGAGCAGCCCATTAACCATAACCTAGTTCATTTCAAATTTCAAGTTCAGTGCCCACAGCAAACATCTAGATGCAAGTTTGGGTATGATATAAAAGACACCAAGGACTATTTTTCGATATAGAGGACAGCGCATAGGAAAGCTTAAATGCACCAACAGGACCTTTCTTTCTTGTATTTACAAAAATTCATTAAAAAGAAAAGTTATACAAAAGATAAGAAAAGAACAGGATAAGACATTAGTCAACAGAAAAAAAATGATTGATATCCTAAAACAAAAAAGAATGAAGTGAAGAACCATAAGAAATGGAAAAAAATTAGAAATTTTGATATTCAGGATATATTAAGGATATTTATGTCTTTCCACATCTTGTAATATTACCCTCATAGCATATCGTAGTTGTGTGCCTCTGAGTTCATTTGAGTACACAATTCTATTATGAGTCGGGAGTTATTAGTAATTATGCTCTATTAAGTTGGTCTTATGCTAGTCTTTGTTAGACCTAGTATTTCTTTATTAGTTTCAGTATTGGCATGTGTTAGTGCTTTATATTTATTGCTTAATAAGCCGTGCAGTGGCATACTTGTAATTTTGTGCTTCTGCACCTTATATTAATGAAATAGGGCTGTGAGTCTACAACAGACTTCACTACCCCTTCTCTCTCTTGTCCCTTTACATCTTCTCTTCTCTCTTCTCCTTCCTCTCTCTCCTACTCGATTTAGCATGGAATCAGAGCAGGTCTGTATGTGACGACTCATCACTAACAGAGGTCTTGGGATCTTCTTCTTCTAGGCTATGTTGTACAAGTTTGATGGCTCGAATGAATTTATGCTACTTGGCGATTAGGAAAAGACTTTTTCTTCCTTTTGTGTTTTATGCTACTGTGGAGTGGCTGGACTCGTACTAATGCCGTCAAAGTCATTCTGTTGTGTGAAAAGACTTAATTTTTACTGCCTTGGTAATCATGTCAGACTGTTTTAGCTCCCCAAAGCCTGCAGAAAGGTGTAATATGGGCATCAGAGGCTTCTTCAAGGGTTTTAGAAGCATAAAGGTGTGTTCTTCTTTCCTTTGTGTTGAGCTGACATCATCATCAAAAGGGCTGACGTCAACATCTATTTGGCATGTAATTCTGTGAAAATTGATTGGATTCTAGTTCGGTTGGGCTGCATAGAGGGTTTTTTGTTTCTCTTGTTGCTGACGTCATCGGCTAATACAAAAACCAGTTTTTACTCTTGCCTCGAGAACTATGCCAGACCTACGTCTGTGTTAATTGGCCTCTGGAAAGCTTTGCAAGATTTGGCTGTCTAGTTGTTACTGCAGAAAGGGTGATCGCTAGCATTGTTGTTTAAGTATTCTACACGCATGGTGCTGCTCGAAAAAGAAGTTTTTTTAATTGTTGTTGGGTTTGTTGAGCCTTGTATCTACTGCTGCTGCTAACTGCTGTTTTCCGCTACCTCGAGATTCATGCTGGTTATAAGAGGCTGCGGAAATCACTTTTTCGTGGACTAAAAGTCATTCTGGAACTTTCCTTGTTTGTACTAATGTCAGCATCTAAAAAACAGTGCTTTTTGGTGATTGCGAAGTGATTTCTGTGGAATACTTGGATTTTGAGTTTGTTGGTTAATTGTGGAGGCGTTTTCTAAGTTTTTCTCTTTTTGTGCTGCCATCACCAGCCAGATTGCTGACATCAGCAAGTTTTAATTTCTACTGCATGGTGATATGGTGATTTCGAGGTGTGGTGTTGCTGGATATTATTTGATGCTAAATCGTGAGTAATTTAATCTAGTGGATTTTTTTCTCTTGGTATTCCATCATGTCGTGGTATTTGTGATTCAGCTATCTCTGATGGTGTTATCATTCCTACTACGGATAAAATTCAGATTACTTCTTCAAAACTGAATGGTGAGAATTATCTGTTGCGGGCGTCCTCGGTTAAAAAGTATTTGGAGGCACAGATGAAAGATCTTGGTCTCTTACAATACTTCTAGGGCATTGAATTCGCCCGAAGTAAGGGGGATCAGAGAAAGTATGTTATGAATATGTTTTATGAGAAATCAAAGCATACAGAGGTAAATTATCATTTTATTCAAGATGTTATTCTGAAAGGCAAAGCTAAAGATCTTGGAAGGAAGGAATTCACATATGAAGCTGGGTCTTCATGATATCTATGCTCCAGCTTGAGGGGGAGTGTTACGAGTCATGGGTATTTTAGTAATTATGTTGTATTAAGTTGGTCTTACGCTGGTATTTGTTATACTTGATATTTCTTTATTAGTTTCAGTATTAGCACACGTGTTAGTGCTTATTTTTATATTTCTTGCTCACCAAGCCATGCAGTGGCATACTTGGAATTTTGTGCTTCTACACCTTATATTAATAAATTGGGGTTATGAGTCTACTACAAACTTCACGACCCCTTCTCACTCTTGTCCCTTTGCATCTTCTTTTATTTCTTCTCCTTCCTCTCCCTCCTACACGATTTAACAAATTCCCTATTTACTGGTTTAGAAAGCAATGTACCAAGGGGTCTTGAATGACAAATAAAAGGCTTGCATACATCTGTTTTACGGAGAGAGATTCCAATCCTTATTTTAGACCTCCATATAAACATTTTGACATTTGTCCTCATGAGTTTGAGGCTCTTTTTTCTTTTGCCTGTTTTCATGGGAAATTTTTAATAGAAAAACAACCTAAGAAACCAGAAACAAGGGAGCCTCAAACAGCAAGGGAAACAGAGGCCCTTCCTTTAGTTAAAGCATAAGCAGAAGAGTTAAAATTTCTCAAAACCAAAGATCACAATGTTATAAGAATTAAAAAGCCAAAAATTGGAAAGAAAAATTAGAATGCCTCCACGAAGCTAACTTTTTTACAGGAAACCAACTCATAACTCTAGCAGAATCCCCTTCAACAATCAGAGCGACATGGTAATAGCGAAAGAATATCTCAAACCTTCCTTTAAGGAAAAAGGCATAACGAAGCTAGAACCTGAGATACCGAGGGGATCTACAATAAGAAAGAAGGACGACACAAGTAGCACTGCTAAGCCACTTACGAGGCCTAATTTTCAACCTTAAAGAGGTAAACGAAGATCACAAACTACATCTCAGAACAAAATATTTATGGCATTGAGAATGCACAGGTAAAAGAGATCAGATGTTGCTTCAAAAAATGTTTATCGCCGAAATTTTACAATGGCTGATTGGAGAAAAAATCAATCAAGACTCCCATGGAAATAAATCCGGGTCTTCACGATGACACGAGTCCTAAGCAGAGAGCTATCTTAGCACAAGAGGCTAGCTTGCAAACTCATATAAAGAATGGAAATGTTATTGGAATTTCTCGAAAACACAACTGGAATGTAATTAGATAAACAAGAGATTCTTATTGAACAAAATCCTCAAAAACTCAACTTGAGACAGCTTGTAGGATCTTAAGGTACTTAAAAAAAGACCCTCGATAAAGGTTACTGCTAAATTTAGTGAAGGGTGATAGGAGAAGAGAGGAAAGTGAAGAGATAGGAAGAAGGGGAAGAAAGAAGGAGAGAAAGAGGTTGTAAGGTCTTAATGACCTACAACCCTAAACCATGTATTAATAGAATCCGAAAATACAAAATTACAATAATGCCATTCATGGCTTGAGGATAAGTAAACTACTTAAACACAATAAACAAATAATAACTAACTAGAGTTTAGTAAAATTACTAAACTACCCCTAACTCATAACAGTTACCCTACGAAGCTCGTTGACATTTGGAGGTCATGTGATGCTTATATGCAGAATATACAACTCAGTTGGATTGAGGGTCTATTACTTCTTCTTGTAAGTTTGTCAGAAACAAATGAGACAAGGTTAATTTAGTGAAGTGAGATGCGTGAGATTAGCATAGCAAAATACTAAGCTATCACTTGGACCTTTAGTGTTATACAAGTGAGATTAACATAGCAAAATACTTAGCTATCACATGGACCTTTAGTGTTATACAAGTGAGATTAACATAGCAAAATACTAAGCTATCACTTGGACCTTTAGTGGTCTACTAGTGAGATTAAAATAGCAAAATACTAAGCTATCACTTGGACCTTTAATGTTCTACAAGTGAGATTAACATTTAGGGGGTTTGCCTTCATATTAAGAATCCTAGTTATGAAGTGTGACAACAAACCAGTAATCTTTTGCCAACCACATGGATAATTAAGAGATAAAACAACGAAAAAAATTCTATTGTTGTAAAGTTCAAAGTTACCAAATCTCCAACAGTCATGGTGCCACTTGTTATGCCTTGTGAACACAAAACCATTGCTATTGATAACGCTGTACTAAATATCACATTCTGCCCAAAATTTAAGAAAGCAAGGCTACTTTGTGTTTTCAATGCCGCATCTTCATACCCTGAAAAAGACCAATGTTCACATAGGTGAGCTAATAAGCAATTCATCTCTAAACATATTATGCAATATTGTTCAGAAAGGGTGAAGCTGAGCATAGCTTAGTGGTAACACCGAGGGATGTGTTGTGGGAGGTCTTGAGTTCGAGTCTCCTGAAATACGATGTTTTTCCTAAGCTAGCTGCGGCTTATGGAAAAGTAATCAATGTAGCATTGTAGCCCACATGTAATGGAATCAATCTCTTCAAAAAGAAAAATATTGTTTTTTTTTTAAAGTTGAGGTTTTATTTCATTTAAGAATTACATCCCAAAATGGGTTACATCAAATTCCTAAGGAGTCCAAACAGTTAGCACTTGCTCATTGACACCCTTTTTAGCTAACTCATCTGCTCTACCATTGGCAGATCTAATTACATGACTCCAAGTTACAACAAAAGATGCAAGATCATTTATCTCATTGAAAGTATAAATATGTCTCCACGAAGGTTTAGAAGCTCTCTTGCACCATGAAATTGTTAGATTTAGTGAAGGAAGATAGAAGATGAGAGAAAAGTGAAGAGATAAGAAGAAGGGGAAGAGAGAAGGAGAGAGAGGTTATAAGGTCTTTATGACCTACAACCCTAAAACATGTATAAATGGAATCCGAAAATACAAAATTACAATGATGCCATTCATGGCTTGAGGAGCAAGTAAACTAAACAATAAACAAACAATAACTAATTAAAGTTTAGTAAAATTACTAAACTACCCCAAACTCTTAACACTCCCCCTCAAGTTGGAGCGTAGATATCATGAAGGCCAACTTGCAGAGAAGGTACTCAAATTCTTTTCTTCGAAGACCTTTAGTAAGCTGATCAGCCAATTGATCTTTAGTGTTAACTTGTAGAGTGTCACAAATCCCAAGGCGGCAGCAGCAGTAGCAGTAGCAATAGCATTAGCATAAAGAGGGTTTTATGAACCCAACAGCAGCAAAATAACACCTTCTCGGAGCAGCACCAAGCATGTAGCACACTTAAACAACAATATTAGCGATCACCCTTTTCACAAGCAATGCAGCAATGATGCTAGTTGTACGAGTCGAACGACTCAGCCATACAAGTCGAACGACTCAGCAATATCAGAAAACCCTTTTTAGGTTGTGCATCTAGCACTTACATATGAATTTACACCATTCGCCTTCCGACAATGGCAGAAGAAAGAAATATTGAACCTTTAGCTTCTGACCACATAATAGATAGTGTCAGCAGCAGCAGCACCAGTAGCAGCACGAACTAAAGCGCAGAAACACCAGAAAACCCATCTGGCACGGTTCCTGAGGCAGCGTAATAACATGAGTTTTGAGTACCTGGAAGCTCTGAAACACGTTCAGAACTACTTGTGACTAGAAGTGGCATATTTTCGCAGCACAAAGACTTTATTTTTGTTCAGCACAAATCCCGAGGCAGTGTAAAAATTCAATTTTTTTACCAAGCGCAGTAGTAGCAGTCGCAGATACAGGTTCCTACGAACCCAACAGCAGCAAAGGATCACCCTTTAGGAGTAAACCCATACGCACAACACTTCAATCAGCAGTAGAAGCCATTATCAAGAGATAATGGTAGAAGAACACAGAAAAGAGACAAACTTTAACGATCTCCCCGAATCTAAGACCTTTCTAAAACTTTTAACTTGTACAACAAGCTTCGAGGAAGAAGATCCCATGACCTCTGTAAGTGACGACGAGTCGTCACATACAGACCCGCTCTGATACCATGTTAGATTTAGTGAAGGGAGAGAGAAGATGAAAGAAAAGTGAAAAGATAGGAAGAAGAGAAAGAGAGAAGGAGAGAGGCTGTAAGGTCTTCATGACCTACAACCCTAAAACATGTATTAATAGAATCCGAAAATACAAAATTACAATGATGCCATTCATGGCTTGAGGAGCAAGTAAACTAAACAATAAACAAACAATAACTAATTAAAGTTTAGTAATTTTACTTCTCCTCTATGATCCCTGATGAATCCACCTACCCCAGATGGCTCCGGATTCCCAAGTGAGGATCCGCCAAAATTTAACTTATAGGAGGATGGTGGGGGGGGGGGGAGGGGGGGCAGCCATTGATGAATAGGTGTAGTACTAGATCTGGCTTCTCTAGCATGTTCAGCCCACGACCTCCAAATTACAGTAGAATCAACACCACGAAATATAGCCTGAGTTTTCAACCAGCCAATAATCTGGTGGAGAAGTTGATGACAAAGAACTCCCCAAGGCTTGGTTTTGTTCCGGAATACCCTGTTGTTCTTTTCCCTCCAAATGGCCCAAGGAATGTAATCCATGCAACAATTGTACATAATGCGACCCTTTGTGCCATGCCCAAAATAGCTAATGAGTGGGAGGAAGCCTGCTAGATTTTGTGGGATTACATAATTGATACCGAACATGCCAAGGAAGAAACTCCAAAATTTCCAGCTGTACTCTTAGTGAATGAGAAGGTGATCAGTGGTCTCTGACTCAGCCACACATAGTGGGCAAATGTCTGATGGGATCTGAATTCCCCTTCTCTATAATAAGTCCCTGGTGGGAATTTTGTTTCGAAGGCAGCACCACATAAAAAAGGCCATTTTCCTAGGGCATGAGAGTGTCCAGGCAGTAGCTGCCACATGTGTAGCTCTTACCCCCTCAGTGAGGCTTCTATACCCGGAGCTTGCTGTATAGCAACCTTTTGAGTGGGGTTTCCAGATGAGTTCATCTTCATTGTGGCTGTTTAAATATACTTTACTCAGTGCAGCTAGCAACTTTGAGATCTCAAGTGCTTCAGCATCAGTTAAGGCTCTTCTAAAAAATAGATCCCAGTTAATATTCCCCAGCTGGCCATTTGGAGCAATATCAAATATGAAGCAAATTTTGGTCTCTTGCAACCAGGTATAGCCTTGAGTATTTCTCAGCTAACGATGTGTCTCCAAGCCAAACATCAGTCCAAAAACGAACCTTGTCACCCTTCCCTGGCTGAAGGGAGATCTTCTGGTTGAAAAAAGGAAAGAATTTTGTTATTCTTTTCCAAATGGGGGAGGACAATCTGGTTCGCACTGGGTTGATCCACCACTGTCTAGGCCTGCTATCAAGGCATTTAGAGACAATCCCCTTCCATGTCATGCCTCTTATTGTATTAAGTTTCCATAGCCATTTCATTAAAAGTGCAGCATTTGTTTGTTTGACCTTTCTGATCCCTAAACCACCATCTTTCTTGGTTGAACAAACCTCCTCCCAATTTATCAAGTGCATTTTTGACTTCTCTGCAGTACCAGACCAAAGGAAATTCCTCATTATTCTTTCAATCACTGCTGCCACTGATGAGGGACAATGAAGAAGGAAAAGAGGTAGTAAGTTGGAATGCCAATTAAGCAAGACTTAATCAAAGTCTTCCTGCTTTTGAAAGTAATCGCCCTTGCCAAGTACTCAGTCTTCTATTTAATTTCTCAATAACTGGGTCCCAAAGCTGTGTTGAAGTTCTACCAGTGAATAGAGGAAGCCCAAGGTATGTGCTAGGAAGAGATCCCACCCTACACCCAAGCATGGCTGCCATCTCTTGTGAAGAATTGTTCTCAATGTGGAAGCCCATAATAGACGATTTTGCCCAGTTGATTTTCATGTCAGAAGCCATCTCAAATATTAATTATAAACATTTCACCACTCTCAATTGTTTAAAATCCCCTTTGCAAAAAATAATAGTGTCATCTGCAAACTGAACTAACGGAGTACTAAAAAGTTCTCTATCCACAATAGGCTGCAACCATCCCTCTTCAATTGCAAGATTAAACAAATATCTAAGGCCCTTTCCTACAATATTGAAGAGCAAAGGAGAGAGCTGATCTCCTAGTCTTAACCCTCTAGATGGTTGTATGAAACCATGTGTTCCCCCATTAACAAGAATAGAATATCTAGCAGAAGCAATACAAGTCATGATCCACTTCCTCCATCTCTTACCGAACCCAAGCTGTTGCATCATACATCTTAGATATTCCCAAGACACTCTGTCAAAAGCTTTCTCAAGGTCTAGCTTTAGAATAACCCTTAGTTCCCGGCTTTGTTTACATTTGTGAATAACCTCATGGGTACATAATGCTGCATCTAAGATGTTCCTCTCTTTGATAAAGGCGTGTTGCTCAGGGCTAATTATATGTCCCATAGTTCTCTGTAATCGGCCAGCAAGCAGTCGAGCAACTACCTTATAAGAACTAGTAGCCAAACTAATTGGCCTGAAGTCGGTAACATATTCAACACACTATTTCTTTGATACCAATGCAATGAAGGTGGCACCCAAAGCTTTACTTGTCAACCCATTTTGATGGAAGTGCTGCAGGAATTCCATTACATCATTCTTAATAATAGGCCAGCAAGCCCTGAAGAACTCACCATTGAAGCCATCAGGCCCCGAGGCTTTGTCCTTGGGCATGAGTTGACCAGCCGCCTCCATCTCCTCGAGTGTGAAAGGAGATTCAAGTGCAGCTGCACGGTCAGGATTTAGCCAAGGGCAACTAATACCCAAAAGCTTTGGTTTGGTGGGGTATCCTCGTAGAAAATCTTGGTAAAATGAGTGGTGATATTTCTAATAATTTCTGATTTATCAGAGGTGACCGTGCCATCAACATTGAGAGAGCTGATTCGATTGATTCTTCTCCTTCCCGTGGCAATAACATGAAAATATTTTGTGTTCCCATCTCCCTCTTTTAGCCATTTGTGCCTAGCCTTTTGTTTCCACATGATATTCTCCTGTCTCACAATTTTATTGAACTCAATTATTGTTGACATTCTCTCAGCTGTCTCTCTATCATTAAGATCTCGTCTCTTCAATGCTATCCAATTCATTTATCCGTTGTGTCAAATTTTCCCTTCTCATCAATTTAGCAATTTTTGAGTTTTAGACCAGACTAGCATGTTGTTCTTAAGACTTTTAAGCAGTCTGTCCACCATCTATCAACATAGGTGGTGAAATTTTCATCTTCTAACCACTGATTTTGAAATCTGAAAGGCGTGCCTCCCCAGTTATCAAAAATGGTATCCAGCAAGGCAGGCCAATGATCTGAAACAGTCTTTCCCAATACTCTACAAGCAGTCTGTGGATAAAGCTCAAGCCAATCGGAATTGCAGACGAATCTGTCCAATCTAGAAAGGGTCGGTGGCCTTCTTCTGTTACTCCATGTGAAACTCTTTCCCGAGGTAGGAAGATCAATAAGATCAGATGCCCGCATGAAATCAACAAATCCTCTCATGGTGGCAGTGATTGAAGTGGCTGGAGGATGCTTCTCATTTCTGGATAGTGTGGCATTAAAATCACCACCTAGCAGCCATGGACCTTGATGTTGTCCCATTGCATTTGAGAGATCTTCCCAAAAAACAGCCCTTTGTCCATAGGTGGAAGGCCCATAAATCGCACCTGCGAACCATACTTTATTGCTAGAGAGATCTGTCACCTTGACAATTATGTAATAATCACCAATAAGATGATTCTGAACACTAACAAATCGAGGGTCCCAAATACATAGTATACCACCAGCAGTGCCCATGGCATTCTTGGCACACCATTCCGGCCTATGGAAAGGCACCAATTCTCTCACTACACTGTCTGTTTTGCTCTAGCTTGGTTTCTTGCAAAAATATTAATTGGCCTCTATATTTGCTTATTAGATCCCTTATAGCAATTCTCTTACTTGGACTTCTAACTCCTCGTATATTCCAAGATATAATGATCATTCATAAATTTTTTCTGACTCCCTAGCCACTCTTTTTCCTCTTGTCTTACTTCTGGTTTGTCTTTTGTCACTTTGAGCTTCCTCTTTACTTCGGGATCCGTTATTATTCAGACCCACTTTACTCACAATACTCACCAGAGTTTTGTAATTCTCTTTAGAAACACCTCCCTTCATTTTCTTAATTTGGGAAAGCCAGGAATGTTTATTTGATTTACTTGTTCTTCCTTGGACATCAACGTCATACTCATCCTCCCTGTCCTCTCCCCAATCTTCTTCAATTTGAACATCCACTGTTTCAATATTACTCCCCATATAATCTTCTTCACTGGTGGTGCCCACCTCAATTTGTGCTTGTTCACATAAAGCATTTACTGAATTTGGTGACTGTTTTGATGGGTCATATATTGGTGGGGGTAGAGAGTGCGATTTTTTTCGGGAATAGGCAGTGAGAGGTGAGTTAAATCGGATTGGGGGTGATGGGGAGTTCATGGAGGGTGAATGATTTCGGAAATTGTCATTGATGCTGCTTTCTGGCGTATTCTGACCACGCAAGGTAATAGGATTTTGAGGTGGACTTGGTGGAGAATGTGGAGAGTGGATAGGAGAAGGGGGGGTAGTTGTAGTGGAGCCGGGAGGTGTATTTGATGGCTTTGAGACAGAGACAGGGCTGTTTATGGGCTGCTGAGCATTTGCCACTAGGTTAAAAGATGGATTAGGAATAGGGGAAAGCTGAGAAGGGTGGTTGGCAAGAGACTCGGTTTCAAAAGACATTGTTGGGGTCAATGTTGGCGACTCACCGGAATTTTGGCCCTGGAATAGGAGTGATTGGAGGTCCTCAGCCACACAAAAGCCGCCCCATATGTTGAGCGAGAAGTCAGTTTCCGAATCATGCATGCTCTGATTGACTCCGTCCGAGTTGATTGTGTTGACTCGGCCAAGTTCACCCGAGTCAACTAGGTTCGACTCGATATCAGCTATTTGATGTCTATTAGTGCCCAAATCAGTGTTGTGAGTTTGCCGACCATCAATTTCTTCACCTCGGTCCGAGCTACATTTGGCGAACTCATCTCCTTCGACCTCTGTCTGACTGCCGATTTTGAATGGCGGAATGAAGGTCTCTGGTTTTATGCAGATTGCAAAAACCTTTCTCCCCAACTCTAGCTCAGTCCACCTCTCCTCCAAAGGCCATTTATATGGTTTGATCAGAACACGGCCATAAGCCATGTTTCTCCCACTAGTGGTATTCTCGTCGAAGGCAATAATCTCACCCTCTACATGGCACGCGGCATGTTACTCTGCAATAAGAGATGGATACAGGGAGGAGTTAAGAAATTACTTGCCAGAAGAGAGCAAATGTCCTTCTTCGCCCGCCCAGAGTCACCGAAATGGGGGCCGGCACTGGAGCTGACACCACCGAGTCCAACTCAGGAAACGAGTCAAACCCGAGTCACAGGAAACCATACTGATTCACGAGATAACTCAACACACTCGGAGAATTCGATAAACTCATTCTCCTTCAATAGGTGGGATAAACAGAACTCCCACCTTAGTTGCAATCCAGGGATGGGACACAATCAATCTTCTATGTCGATCAATCCCCGGTGGAACACACAGAAGAGGTATGTAGATCCCTTACTTTGAATTTAAATTATATTCGGGATCAGATGCAAAGTCCTGTTAGTAGGGACTCTGCGAGAGATGGCTTAGGGGAGGGAAATGCGGAACGGCTGAGACAGGCTACGGGTAGTGAACCCATCACTCTCGAGAATCGTTTTGCTCCTCTAGAAAACCTTCAATAATTGCATCACTTTGTTGGATGAAACGAATAAATCCAGCAAAGTCACCCCAATGGGTGCCGATGGACAAGCTCTACTTAACATGGATGCTTGGAGGGCGAGCAACAGCACGCAAACATTATCGCCGACATAGGCGCTGATAATTAGTCCGATCCCGAAGAAATTAAAATGTTTAAAAAGCAAAATTATCATGTGCGCCAGGCAGAAAAAAGCCTCAGATGAAGCGCAAAAGAGGCTACCAGCTGATGACTGGGTATTAGATTGGCATCCTAGTTATTCCCTTTCCCTACTTGGAAGAAGCTCCACAAATGTTGGGAGCAACTCGGAGGCATGATTAGATATCTCCCACCAGAAGCGAAAATATCGGAATATATCCAATCAGGCCAGGGAGGTAACATGGATTGGAGTAGCTTCTTTAGAAGAGAACTAAGAGATGAGGAGGCTGTCAAACATAGCCAACTTGATCAATTAGTATCCAACTATTTTTTTGATCACCAATGCGAGGACCGGATCATATGGAGCCATAACTCAAGTGGGGAATTCTCTGTTAAAACAGCTTATTTGGCAATGACAAACTCCTCACAAATTTTTTTATGTGGACAGCCCTCTATGAAAGACTAATGACGAGAGAAAATCTGTCTAGAAGAGGAATGTCATTGCCATCAACAAACTGCCCTCTATGCAACAATGCTTTAGAAACGGGTGTTCATATTCTCATCCAATGTGAGTACTCAAAACCTTCCATAAATCATAAACCACTGGCGGGAATTACAAGTAACAAGAAAAGGAAAGCTAATGATAGGAGCATGTATCATTTTCATACCTTGGTGTTTATGGGAAGAAAGAAACCAAAGCATTTTTTCAAACAAGGGAACCAATGTTAATGACCTACAGGAACTCATTTTCAGCAAAATCCTACCCTGGCTGAGCGTCAACCCAAAAATGAAGGATATTGATGGAGGATATTTAAGAGCTTCTTGGGCAGCCATTGCGGGGATCTCTTCTCCTAGGCCACAGGCCCACATTGATGGGTCATCGTTAGAACCACTTTGGAATCACCTTCCACATAAAGATTTCCAGGCAGACCCAAATTAACAAAGCACTTTAGACCTTGCAAGAGACTAAGTGCTTCAGCAATAGTGGAGTCATTGACCCCTATTGGTCCAGAGTAAGTTAGAACAACTTCCCCTATAGAATCTCTAATGATACCATCAATACCAGTAGGACCTAGATTGCCCAGAGAGGACCCATCAAAGTTTTAGCTATATGTGGAGCTAGGTGGAGGTAGCCAAGTCTGAATTGCTGGCTGTGCAGAAGTACCATCACGTGCATGCTCTACCCATGACCTCCAAATGGTACTAACTTCCACCCCATGAAAACATCTTCAAAGTTTAAACCATCCCACAATTAAATGAAGAGTAGAATAAGCCACGCTTCTCCAATGTTTTCCTTGTCCATGAAATACCCTCCTGTTTCTTTCCTTCCAAAGAAGCCAAGGAATAAACCCCACACATCATTTAAATATAGTTCTTCCTTTATCTCTCAACCCCAATGAGCTAATCAATGATGCAACACTATTAAATTCCGAGGTACAGCAAGATCAACCTCAAATAGGCTGATGAGAATAGACATCCAACCCTACCAGCTATATGAGCAATGAATCAAAATATGGTCGACTATCTCAGGCTCAATCTGAGAACTCACATGTGACTTGTTAGTGAGAAGAGGAATGCAAATTTCAACTTATCTTTTTCCTCTATGCTACAATGAGCCAGAGACAATCAACCATTTTCTAATTCAGTGTACATATAGTTGGCAGATTTGGGCCTTCTTCCTTGCAATTGTTGGCTTTGATCCCACCATTCCTTGGGATTTGGCTGGAATTGCACATTTAGTTGGATATCTTGGCCTTGGTGTTAAAATTCAGGCAACGTATGACATTTGTATGATTTGATATGTAATAAAAATGAATAAAAGAATCACTGTTCAAAAAAAAAAAAAAAAAAAAAAAAAAAAAAAACCATGGATGATTTGGAAGGAAAGAAACAACTGGGTCTTCCATGCAGTGGAGGGATGCCAGCTATAATATACTTCATCAAGTAGTTGGGCGACACAAACTTCAGAGCACCTTTTGAGGTGTAGAGGCTGGTGCTATTTGGAGATCTTCGGTTGACCATGCCAGAGAAGCTAGAAATGTAAATGCAAAAATTCAATCAGAGGACTCTAGAATATGTCTGAAGACTATATTTTGATGGCTCATCTCTTAGCAACCCTAGGTACCAAGAATTAGGGGGCTCATCAAGAATTCAGGTACAGAAACAGTGCTCACATATGCGGGCTCGATTGGCTTTAATGACTCCACTACTAGTGAAGCTCTCAGCTTGTTGCAAACACTGAAATGTTTCGACCTTTACATGTGGAGGGACTGTAAAATTATCATCTCAGGATGCAGGGGAGGGGAGAGTCCAAACGACCTTGGAGGCACTAGTCAGTCTTTAATGAGATTTTTTATTTAACTCATATTGTAAATAGGGATGTAAACGGTATACAAACGAAACATAATAGGTTATTCCAATTACCATTTCCGATTACAGCAACCAATTTTTTCCGTTTCGTTCGATAATTTCTCAAATCATTCCATTCCAGATTATTACCCAATTTTCTGATGGGTAATCGGGTTATAAACGGTCAATAAATGGAAAATAATAAATATGGTCAAAAATTTTTAAAAAAAAAATATCATTAGGAAAAATATAATAACAAAAATTAAATGAAACACTAAAAAAAATTAGAGTGCAACAATGTTTTCGTAGAATTTCAATACAATATAAAACTCAAATAAATTAGCCACTACACTTTAAATTCAAATTTATTCAACGGATAAGGTTATTATTGAAAAACAAATTCTATATTACCCTTAATTAAACAATAATCGGGTAAAACGGGTTCCAAACAACAATTTTATTAAAGGGAAAACAGTAAATGGGTAAACGATAATCAGAATTTAATTTTTTATTTCAGTTTTTTGTTAATAATCGGTCAAACGGTAGAACAGGTAATCGGGTAGAACTTACAGCCCTAATTATAATAACTACTAGCTAAGCAATGGGTGCATGAGCAACATGTTGCTTGGCCACCCTACGAATTTTAATTGTAAGGGTTCTAATGCAATTCTTTTTTACAGTGAATGAAATAGTAATCACAATTTTCAAAACAAAAAAGTATTTGGTTTTTGTTAAGAGTTAGGGGTAGTTTAGTAATTTTACTAAACTTTAGTTAGTTATTGTTTGTTTATTGTTTAGTTTACTTGCTCCTCAAGCCATGAATGGCATCATTGCATTTTTGTATTTTCGGATTCTATTAATACATGTTTTAGGGTTGTAGGTCATGAAGACCCTACAACTTCTTTCTCTCCTTCTCTCTTCCCCTTCTTCGTATCTCTTCACTTTTCTCTCATCTTCTATCTTCCTACACTAAATCTAACAGTTTTCTATCTAAAAAGATAAATGTGATTGGAATTACCAGTAACAATTTAAATTCATGACATTGCACACTTACTCTTTAAGAATTCATCATACTTCTTTTCCTCAAAGGACTCATTGTTGAAATACTTGACCGTCTGAGACAAGAGATAAGATAACAAAATGTAAAAGAACACATCCAGAAAAATAAAACATTAGAGAGATTCCCTTTTCCGACTATAAACATAGGATGATTTCACTTGTAGATAAAACTTGACAAGGAAAAGAAAAATCCATGCACCTCATAGTTAATAAGTGAATCGATAGCTCTTGAACTTGCATCATTATCAGCTTTGTTCATCGCCTGCCTAAACTTAGTCCGCCACTAAAAAGACCAAGACAAGAACAATTTAGCATTAATTTAATCTTTGACCAAACAATAAAAAAAGACTTACATATACATGGCGAAAAAGATTATGAAAGAAACCTTTCGAACAACAACATAAACTAAAGGAATATGAAAAAAACCACCAAAGCCACTATAATCTAAGGGCATAAAACCAAAAAGCATCTTGCCTGTGTTACAATCAATGTGAAAGCTACATATGCAGCAACAGAAAGAGATGTGATCCATGCAAACGAAGATCCAAACTTGTAAGCCAGGATACCTGACACCATTGATATCTGAATGAAAAGAATAAGAAACACAAAAAGAGACACTTCCTTAACTAGACATCACAAAATATATCAAAGCACAATATCAAAAAGAAAAATGAGAATGAATATTAAAAAAAAACATAAAAAGTAGAAGCAAAGGCAAAATGCACTCAAGTGCAAAGAATTTCCGCATGGAAAGAGTCATTAAAGAAACTTCATGACACATCAGAGAATCTGCCACAACGTAGCACCGTGAATTGCCTGAACCGCACATATTTGCAAGTTCCCACAAATAGTTTCAATCTCATCATAAAGCTGAACGAGTCCAAAATGGCAATCAATGAATCCCAAATGTATTGCATCTGGAACACCCAAAAACCACAAAGAAGGCTTAAGCCTCCGGTTCAATTTAATCACATGATCCAAAAGGAGTAAAGTCCATAATTGGAATATTGTGCAAATGGTCATGAATTCATCCCTCCAGCGGGCCTAGAGTACCTCCCTCGATAGGCCAAGAGTACCTCCCTCAACAGGAGTACCTCGCTGAACGGGCCAAGACTAGCTCTAGAGCTAACACCAAAATTCACTTAAATCCTTGACAAGAAGGCCCCACTCTAAAACCGAAAGGTATTAAGAAATTTGAATGAAACACCCATACCATTTAAAAGGATTCTCATAGTAGGGCTGGATGAATTATGATTCTCTTTCAATCAATTATACCCATCAAAGTATTTTTTTTTTCTTTTTGAAATATACACCAATGAAGATGTTAAGAGTTAGGTGTAGTTTAGTAAGTTCACTAAACTTTAATTAGTTATTGTTTGTTTATTGTTTAGAAAGGTCTTAGATTCGGGGAGATCGTTAAAGTTTGTCTCTTTTCTGAGTTCTTCTACCATTATCTCTTGATAATGGCTTCTACTGCTGATTGAAGTGTTGTGCGTATGGGTTTACTCCTAAAGGGTGATCCTTTGCTGCTGTTGGGTTCGTAGGAACCTGTATCTGCGACTGCTATTACTGCGCCTGGTAAAAAAATTGAATTTTTACACTGCCTCGGGATTTGTGCTGAACAAAAAAAATTCTTTGTGCTGCGAAAATATGCCACTTCTAGTCACAGGTAGTTCTGAACGTGTTTCAGAGCTTCCAGGTACTCAAAACTCGTATTATTTCACTGGCTCGGGAACCGTGCCGGATGGGTTTTCTAGTGTTTCTGCTCTCTAGTTCGTGCTGCTACTGGTGCTGCTGCTGCTGACATTATCTATTATGTGGTCAGAAGCTAAAGGTTCAATATTTCTTTCTTCTGCCATTGTCGGAAGGCGAATGGTGTAAATTCATGTGTAAGTGCTAAATGCACAACCTCGCGCCTTAAAAAGGGTTTTACGACATCGCTTTGAGTCTTTGGACTCGTACTACTGAGTCTTTGGACTCGTACTGCTGAGTCATTGGACTTGTACTGCTGAGTCGTTCGACTCGTACTGGCATCATTGCTGCACTGCTGCGGAAAGGGTGATCGCTAATATTGCTGTTTAAGTGTGCTACACCTTTGGTGCTGCTCCGAAAAGGTATTATTTTGCTGCTGTTGGGTTCATAAAACCCTCTTTATGCTATTGCTACTGCTACTGCTACTGTTGCTGCCGCCTTGGGATTTGTGCACACTCTACAAGTTAACACAAAGAGCAACTTGCTAATCGGCTTACTAAAGGTTTTCGAAGAAAAGAATTTGAGTACCTTCTCTCCAAGCTGGGCCTTCATGATATCTACGCTCCAACTTGAGGGGGAGTGTTAAGAGTTAGGGGTAGTTTAGTAATTTAACTAAACTTTAATTAGTTATTGTTTGTTTATTATTTAGTTTACTTGTTCCTCAAGCCATGAATGGCATCATTGTAATTTTGTATTTTCGGATTCTATTAATACATGTTTTAGGGTTGTAGGTCATAAAGACCTTACAACCTCTCTCCTTCTCTCTTTCTCTTCTTCCTATCTTTTCACTTTTCTTTCATCTTCTATCTCCCTTCACTAAATCTAACAGAAGATATAGTTATTATTAAAACATTCAATTTTGCCAATCAAAATGAAATTGTTACATGCAACTATATGCTACAGTAGAACCATCATATTGGGCAGCGACCTGGTGGATATTCAGGGTGTTACAACAACACCAAAGGGTCGTAATACAGTGTGCTAGCACGGTGGCAGTGCTTGACAATATATGTTGTGCCCAAGTAAACACCAAATTTATAAGCACCCATGATGCCATTTATGCTCCTTTGCATGCCCCTTTCATGTGCAGCATACACATATATTTGAAATAAATGACAATAGGAGTATCACTAACCCATTTCCATCTTAAATATTTATCTAGAGACAGGATATAAGCAATAGAAGGTATTGGAAAATAAATCTTCAAACATCATGTGATGTACAGCAGTTGAATGTCTTGATCTCTCCAAGTGAATCTGCAGATTCTTAACCCAAATCAATCTCATTGTGTTCCAAAATCTAAAAATAAACATATTATAAATCCATACCTCTAAGATGGTAGGGACAACATTGAACACCATTGCAGACAAAATGAAATTTATTCCACGGCTTCCACGATCAATTATACGATTCAATGCACCAGTTTGTCGACTGATTAAAAAATTAATGAAAAAACTAAATAAGATTAGAGGTACCAACATCAAAGATCCATACGGGACCAAATACCCATATAAGCAGTCTATGGAGTTTAAGAACCATGGCAAATAAATTTAAAATGACGGCAAGTCATTCTTCTGCTAGTATGCTAATGTACTACTCTTCAGATATCATGAACAAAAGATCTACACCATTTTCAAACAAAAAAAAAAAAAGTCATCCTTCTGCTATATGCAATTTTTGCAAAAAATACGCCATCAGATTACCAAAGTTCTTCTATTAGATGATGAACTACACTGCTTAATGACATATTGTGAGCCATTAATACCAGAAAGAGAAAATGTGCTCAAAGATACAATCAATTATGACAAGAACAGAAAAAATGGAACTCTTTCAAAAGCAAAGAAGAAAATTTAGTTACGAAGTAGTCACATTATCAAAGATGTGAATTAGTACCTAGAGTAACGTCTTGGAAGAGTACATGTCCAAATATATATTTCATGTATCTGGATAGACGACAGAAAAGCACCCTTAACTATAAATTGGCGAAAAAAAGGGAATGATCACAGGGTTCTCATTGCATTTCAACAGATTATTTTGAAAATGGAGGATATATTATTGAATAACTATGCATATGACAATAACGAGTAACAAACTGATAATAAGGCAAGAAAGCCCCTTTAAATCCCCGAGCAAACATACTCCCACACATTAAAGAGGACCTAATTATACTTGACTTTGCCTACGTCAACTGTCATGTTATTTGTCAAGCATGTTGCTAAGAGACAATTCTTTAAGACATTAAACAACTATACATTAATGAGTAAAACAGGCATTAAATGTTTTTTTTTTATTTGGAGCAGATTGCTCGCATACATTAGGAAATGAAAAATTGAAATAGGGACCATAACCTCAATCCAGCAGTTACCTTAAAGAATATTATACAATAGAAAGCACAAGTAAACGCACTATTCCAAATTTCATCATGAATCTTCCCTCATGTGCTTTCTTCTTCGTTAGCATAAAAATAATGACATTCCTTAGTAATTCTACAGTAATATCCAGTAGAATCTTATTTATAGCATTCACCCCAGAAATTAAGTATAAATAAATTCTCAAGTGAGATGCAAGATAAAGAAAGTTTCGTGCGAATGCCGGTGACTGATATTCAGGAGTTTCTCACTGCGGTTCACAGCTTGTTGAAAGAAAACTCCATTAACAAGGTGCGGAAAACCTTGGGAGGAAGTTTCGAGTTGGGTGTATATGCGGAAGCAGAGGAGAAAATACTCAGAATCACAGAGAGGAGAGGAACGAACATCTTAGGCTCAGTTGGAATACCAAAATCGTCGAGACCATACTCAGGATGGTCGTGGCTAACGGACGGACTGGAAACGATAAAAAGAAGAGCGGAGATGGCTGGTCTGACCGAAGCTTCCATGCACAAATTCCATCTGCCTCCCAAAAACGTAGAGAAAGAAGAAAGAGCAAAACCCCATACGACAGAGGAAGAGGATGATGACAGGCAGAGGGTCGGATCAATTTCAGAACAGCAGAAGGGAGAAGCTTTGGTATCGAGGAGAATAGAAAACGGACTTTTAACCTTGTCAGTTAATCCAATCCTCATGAAGGAGAGGAAAGATGAGCTGAAGAAATGTGTTGTCGTAAAAACCAGTAAGTGCAACTGGCAGCAGGCAGACCTGCAGCAAAAAATAAAAAAACAGTGGAGGTTAGTAGAGTCCCCAATTACTCAATCTATGGGGAAAAGTCGCTGGATTGTGCAGCTAGCTTCGACGGAAGAAAAAAACCGTATCTTGGCACTGAAGGAGGAACTAAAAGAAAACATCTTCACGGCAATAACGGATTGGGAGCCTGCAAGGAGTGCGCCTGAGCAATTAATGGAAGTCGAAATATGGAACATTCCTCCGCAGCTATGGCTCCCTGAGATATTGCTGAGCCTCACGGAGTCAATCGGTAGCCTCGTTTCCATCGACAATGATGTGGCTTCGGGGGACTACATCGACTGCTTCAGAGCAACTGTGAAGTGCGTCAGAGGGGAAGCCGAGACAAAAACAGTGGCGATAAAGGAGGGCGAAGAGAAATTCCGAATAAAGATGAAGACCAGGATACTGGGCGACGGGAAGCCAAAAGGCAGAAAGAAGAAAAGTGGCAAAAAGAAAGTAAAAATCGCCAAATGGAAGGCCGGAGCCGGAGAAGATGACCAGAGGAACGACGCAAACCAGATCCAAAACGAGGGGATCTATACCCAGCAGTCGGAAGGCGGTCCCGGAGTAGGTGAGGCACGGCAGAGCAGGCATGATGACTCAGCTGTTGACTCGGCCCATCCATATGACTCGGACCAGAACGCAGACTCGGGCAGAGTCGCACTTCACTTTGAGGACACGGTTACGGCCCCGGACCCGGACCCGGGTTTGGAGACGGACCCTGTCTTAGACGCTTACCGGAACCCAGCCCTACCCTCCTCGATACCGACCTCGATCCAGAGAGATACGGAGGAAGAAGAAGAGGTCAGAGAAAGCGGGCCGGACGGCGAGATTGAAGGGAAGTTTGAAGGCCAAATTGAGGGCAAGACCGAGGGTAAGATCGAAGGCGAGAGTGAAGGAGGGATTGAAAGAGAGATCGAAAGTGAGATCGAAACAGAGATCAAAAGAGAGATCGAAAGAGAAATCGAAAAAGAGATTGAAAGAGAGATTGAAGGAGGGATTGACGACGAGAATGAAGGGGAGACAGAAGGCGAGGCAGGCACGGGGATCGATGGTGAAGCAGCAGACGAGTGGGCCAGAAAAGAGGAGAACAAAGAATCCGAAAAAAGCTCCAGCCTAAAGTGCTATTCTCGGAAAAAATTCAGAATCGACTCAAAGACTCAGAGCCACGGAAAGACTCAAAACCAAGCTCGCAGGTCCGGGAAAATGCTGTTGGATGCACCCCAAACCGAAAAGGCCTCAAAATCACAGGGTGACCTCAACTTCGAAGACAATCAGCAAAAATGGGAGGAGGAAATAACAGATATCATAGAAAAAGCTACAGAAGAAATTGGAGCCTCAATGGGTATGTCCAAGGTAGAAATTATTGCATACAGAGAAAGATTTGAACTTATGAAGAAAGAAATCTACGAAAGCAAAGTTTGGTCATGAATATTCTGTCATGGAATATTCGTGGCCTGGGGACAGCAAATAGCAGGGCCAGTGTGAGAGCAACTATCAAAAGTTCGAAAGCAAAAGTGGTCATTTTACAGGAAAAAAAGCTATCTAGCATGTCACACAGCATTATTCGTGAATTATGATATGGAGGAAGGCCTCAATGGGAAGAAGTAGAGGCGGTAGGAAGCTCGGGAGGAATACTGGTGGTATGGGACAAGAAACATGCAGACTTAATGAATGTAGAGAAGGGCAATTATGTCTTGGCTTGCCATTTAAATCCAAAAGAACACAAAAACAGTGGGGGGTTCTAGCTATCTATGGACCGACAAGGGCCAGCCAAAGAGCTGATCTGTGGGAGGAGCTTTCTGGTATTCTGAACTTATGGGATATCCCATGTGTGATTGGAAGTGACTTCAATGTGGTCAGGTTTGTCACTGAGAAAAAAGGGGGCAGAAATGTTTACACAGCTGCAATGAAAAGCTTTGAGACTTTTATATCTGACCACCTCCTTTCTGATCTCCATCTCTCAGGAGGTGAATTTACCTGGACAAATGGTCGAAGACCACCCATACTGGCTAAACTCGACAGATTCATGGTAAACAGGAAATGGCTGGATCTGTTTGGCAATTCAGCAGCGAAAATTTTACCCCGAACTACATCTGATCACAATGCTATTCTCCTGGAAACTGAATCAGCATCATGGGGCCCACCACCTTTTAGATTTGAAGCTTATTGGCTAAAAGAAAATGGGTTCATGGAAAAGTTAAAAGAATGGTGGCAGAACATGAGCTTCGATGGCTCGCTGAGCTCTCAATTCAGTCGAAAACTTAAGCTACTCAAAGCAAGATTGAAGGAGTGGAAAAAACAAAAGGCAATAAACTTTGAAAAGAACAGGACTGATTTGCTGAACAAAATCAGCGAATACGAGGCAAAGGAAGAACAGCAAGGTTTAAGCATCATAGAGGAGGTTGAAAGTGAGAAATTAAGGCAAACAGTGGAGAACATTGACACACAAGAAATGATATACTGGAGGCAAAGGGCATACTATAAGTGGATCAAGGAGGGAGATGCAAATACAAAGTTTTTTCATGCAATAGCCTCTGAACACAGAAGATACAGTAAGATCAGCCTCCTTGAAGTGGATGGCAGGAGCATAACAGAAGCAAAAGAAATTGCCGAGGTCTTCGAAAAATATTACAGGAATTTATACAAGGATGAGGGGATCAACAGACCTTTCCCCAATAGGATAAGATTAAACTTGCTCACAGAGGAGTCCAGGCAGCGCCTAGTTATCCCTTTCTCTGATGAGGAGGTAAAGGAAGCCATCTTCTCTCTTCCAAATGAAAAAGCCCCTGGCCCTGACGGTTTTATTGCCGAATTTTACAAAGCAGGATGGGATTTTCTGAAAGAAGAGATTATGAAAATGCTAGAAGAGTTTCACGAGAAAGGAATCACTGCAACCAGCATGGGTTCCTCGCTAATTACTCTGATACCCAAGAAAGAAGGTGCCACGCACCCAAAAGACTTCCGCCCAATCAGCTTAATTTCAAGCCATTATAAGATAATTTCGAAAGTACTTGCAAACAGACTGAAGGAAGTGCTACCTCAAGTAATCAGCAGCCAGCAATCAGCGTTCATAAAGGGTAGACAAATCCTTGATTCAGCTTTGATGGTTCATGAATTTATGCATCATTATAAGAGAAAGAAAAAAAGGGGCATGATTATTAAGTTGGATTTCGAAAAAGCTTTTGACAAAGTGAGCTGGGAATTTTTGGATAGTATGCTCAGCAAAATGAACTTTCCGGATAGATGGCGAGAGTGGATGAGCAGCTGCATCTCCTCAGCTAGTTTCTCTCTCATTTTAAATGGTACGGTAAAGAGCTATTTCAAGAGCACCAGGGGACTAAGGCAGGGAGACCCCCTCTCCCCAATGCTGTTTGACATTGTAAGCGAAGGCTTAAATGCAATGTTTTTAGAAGGGTAAAATCAAGGGTGGATTTCAGGTCTATCAGCCGGGAATGTACATGTGCCCATCCTTCAATTTGCGGACGACACAATGATGTTGTGCAGTGGAAACAAAATTCAAATGTTAAATGCGATTGTCATCCTAAACCTTTTCCAAATGGCGTCAGGGCAAACTATAAATTGGGAAAAATCAGGAATGATCGGCTTAAACCTTGAGGCCAACCTTGAAAAGCAAATCAGAGACATTCTTGGGTGTACAAAAATTGAACTGCCTAGCAAGTACCTTGGACTACCACTCTACCAAGGAAGAGCTTCAAAACAATTATGGGAACCGGTCATAGAAAGATGTCAAAAAAGACTGGATAGTTGGAAGGGCCAGTTTCTTAGTCAAGCAGGGCGAACAACAATAATCAAAGCAACACTAGCTGGAATACCAAACTATTATTTGTCGCTGCTAGAGTGCCCAAGAAGTGTGGCCTTCAAAATCGAGGCCATGCAAAGAAGGTTCCTATGGTGTGGTACATCAAACCAATTCAAATATCCATTGGTGAGATGGGAATCAGTGTGCAGACCCAAGATGCATGGAGGACTTGGCATTCGGCACATAAAGGAAGTTAACTCTGCTCTACTAGCCAAATGGACTTGGAGGTACACAAAGGAAAAAAATGCACTGTGGAGAAGGGTTATAGATGGGATTTACGGCAATTCGAAGCATGCTTGGCTGCCCAAAAAGCCCTCACTAGCAATAACGTCAAACCTATGGAGAGGGATTATAAAGAAGAAATCAGCAATGAAGGAATTTTTGAGATTCCACGTCAGGCAAGGGACAAAAGTAAGTTTTTGGAATGACCTATGGACAGGGAAACAACCTCTATATGTAACCTTTCCTAAGGTCTACCAGCTGTCCATAGACAAAGAGATAACAGTTGCCCAAGTGATGAATGGAAACAATACGAACTTCGGCCTTAGAAGGATCCTACATGATGATGAAGCAATGGAAGCGATAGCACTGCTAAAATTAATGGAGGAGAACTATAGATCAATTGTAGGGGAGGATGAGATAATTTGGTCCCCTAATGCTGATGGGGAATATACCGTCGCCTCCTTCTACAACAACATTCAGGCTACAAAAGTTCATTTACATGGTGGTTCTGAAGTTGCATGGAAATTAGTTGCCCCTAATAAAGTGAAGCAATTTGTGTGGACAGCGGCACATGAAAAGATACTCACCTGAGAGGAGCTGGCCAAAAGGGGGCAGATGTTGATAAATTCTCTGTGCAGATTTTGCAATGAAAAAGAGGAGTCCAGCAACCATATCTTACTCCACTGTAAGTTTAGCACGCTGGTTTGGGCAGGTTTGTTGAGCAAATTCAACATGAGCATGTGCATGCCAAAAAACCTCAGCCAATTGCTTGTTCAGTGGATTAGATGCCCATTACCTTATTGGGGAAAATTGTTGTGGAAAGCTAGTATACCTGCGGTCTTATGGAATTTGTGGATAGAAAGGAACAAAAGAATTTTCAAGAGTAAAAGCACATCAATTGGGGGAGTGATTGAAATGGCAATACGCAATACTCTCAATTGGGTACACAGCCTACATGGTCTTCCACCGCTCCCCACTCCAGTATTAAGAAAGTTTTGGAGTAAGATAATTTTTCTTACAAAAGTAAAGCCCCCCAAGATGTCAGAATGGCAACCTCCTCCATCGCACAAGCTTAAGCTGAATTTTGACGGCTCATCGAGAGGAAACCCAGGCCTGGCTGGTCTAGGTGGAGTCATAAGAAATAGTGAGGGAGAAATCTTGGTCGCATACTCAGGTTCTGCTGGAAACTGCGGCTCCAACGAGGCTGAAGCAAAAGCATTGCTGATGGGGATTAAAACCTTAAAACAGTACAGTAGAGAAGAATTGGAAGTTGAACGGGATTCAAAGCTTGTAATCGGATGGGTGACGAAAGAAAATTCTGCCCCATGGTCGCTAAAGAGCATTTTCGATGAAGTGTCTGATTTGACGAAAGAGTGGAGAATAGCTTGGTTCGCGGTCCCAAGGTCTGCCAACTCTGTGGCAGATAAACTAGCTAAATCTGGAACCTCAAGAACAAGCTACACAGTAACCCACTGCATAACAGATTTACTCTAAGCACACAGTTGTCTAATCTAAAAGCGGCCTTGGCCTTGTACACTACATGTGCAGTATTACTGCTGTAACAATACTGTAACAATAGAATTACTATTAATGGAAGTGTCATCATTTCAAAAAAAAAAAGATTACAAAAGGTGATGGGACACATTATAAGCACAGAACAACACGCTTTCATTAAAGGCAGAGACATTATGGATGCAGCCATGAATGTCCATGAGATCGTTCATGCTTGTCAACAGTCAGGGGAGCCATGGGTGGTTTTGAAATTAGATTTCGAGAAGGCCTTTGATAAAATCTCCTGGAGCTATTTGGAGTCGGTGATAAAGCAAATGGGCTTTGGTTGGCGATGGAGGCAATGGATGAGGACATGCATATCTTCAGCAAGGTATTCCATATTAATTAATAGCGGTGCCCATGGATACATTAAACCTACGAGGGGACTTAGACAAGGTGATCCCCTATCTCCCATGCTCTTTAACATAGCAGGAGAGGGGCTGAGGTACATGTTGAACATGGCAATTGATGAGGGATGGATTGAACCCGTAATTGATAGGGATTGTCTTCAAGCACCACTAGTTCAATTTGCTGACGATACAATTCTCTTCTGTAAGGGCAATACTGGTCAAATAAGAGTAATAAAATGTATTCTGATGTTGTTTGAATTAGCTTCTGGACTGAAAATCAATTGGTCCAAATCAGCTATCTATGGTTTCTCAGTAGAAAGTGAGATAATGAATGACATGGCTGCAATGTTGGGGTGCAAGATTGGCTCTTTACCTGCAACATACCTTGGCTTACCCCTCTTTACTGGTAGAGCAACTAAGAGCTTATGCGATCCGATCATTGAAAAGCTGAATTGGAGATTGAATACATGGCAAGGGAGGTTACTTACGAAAGCAGGCAGGCTTACTTTAATCAAAGCTTGCCTACTTGGCATACCCACATATTTTTTATCCTTCTTACATTGCCCTACATCAGTGGTAAACAATATTGAAAGCGATGAGAAATTTCCTTTGGTCCGGATCTTCTGAAAGATCAAAGATGCACCTCATCTGTTGGGAGGATGTATGCTTGGCAAAGGAGGATGGAGGACTTGGAATCAGGAGAATAAGGCACATGAATGAAGCACTCCTAATTAAATGGCTCTGGAAATTGAATACAAGAAGTGGGGCTACGTGGAGAAGTTTAATTGTAAAAGCACTTGGCAATAGGAGGAGGGATTGGTGGTTTGGTGACATAAGGCAATGGAGGTTCTCCACGATTTGGAAGAAAATCGTTAAGTTGCTGCCTTTTTTTGTTCAGCATACTTTCATTCATCCAGGAATTGGTGATTGAACACATTTTTGGACTGATAAATGGACTGGTAAGGACACTCTTGCGGAGAAGTATCCAAGAGTATTCATATTAGCAAGGGATCAGAACTGCTTTATTAGGGACATCGCTCCAAGGGGACAGTTGAGAGAAGTGGATTGGACACCCTTACTTCGAAGAAATCCAACAGATGAGGAATCTATTGAGATAGCTTCATTACTTGATGAGTTAAGTATGACATTCCTAAAGAGAGACCAGATGGATGAATTATTATGGAGGCCTCATCCTTTGGGGCATTACTCAGTTAGCACAGCTTACTCTTGCTTAACTGATCGTGGACAGCACCCCCATCAGGCCGCAAAAGGTTGGACACTTTCCTGCCCTAGGAAACAAGCTTTTTTTGTGTGGTGCTGCTTAAGAGGAAGATTGCCCACAAGGGATACACTATTAAGGAGAAGAATTCGATCCGGATCTTGCATGCCCTTTATGCAACTCGAGAATGAATCTCTTAATCACCTGTTATTGCCTTTGCACATATAGCTGGAAGGTATGGACTTTTTCATAGATAAATTCGGGCTAAACTTCCCATTCCTCAAGATCTTAGTAGCATTATTGCTCTTATTGGATCTCTTGGCCTTGGAGGCAAAGGACTATTGATGATTAGTTGTTGTTTGAGCTACATTCCCTGGTTGTTGTGGAAAGAAAGAAACAACAGAATTTTTCAGAACAAAAGTACTTCCTGGCCTGACTTATGCCAACGCATTATTCACCAAATTGTATGTTGGTTGAAAGTGCAGAAAAATTTCAAGAACATAGAGGGAGGAGCAATCTGGAATTCTTGGTCTCTATATGCTTTTGAAAAGGGAGGGAAGGTTCCCAAAATTATTGCTTGGGTCCCTCCACCGAGGTATGTTTATAAGCTGAATTTTGATGGGTCGTCATATGGAAACCTAGGTCTGGCAGGTGTGGGTGGACTGATCCGTAACTCTTCTGGGGACATATTGCTCACTTATTCATGTCCGATTGGCACCACTGATTCCACAATTGCTGAAACGAAAAGTTTGCTTCACGGCCTCAAATACTTCCTCAAGTTCCATTTTGTTGGGCCGTTACATGTTGAGGGTGACTCACATGTTCTTATCCAATGGTGCAAGAAGGACCTCAAGCCCCCTTGGAGGCTTCTTCCCATCATTGATGAAATTAGAGATTTTGCATATTTTGTCACTAGTTGGAGTCATGTACTACGTAGTGCAAATGGTAAAGCGGATGAATTAGCTAGAAAAGGGGCTCATGAGCAACATGCTATTGTATGGACCCCTACCTAGCTATAATCCTATTATGTACTTCTTTGGCCTAATTGGGCTATAATGAATAAAATCACAACTTTCAAAGAAAAAAAAAACTTCCACACAGAAACCTTCCTTCTAGATCCAGATGAATAGGTGAAATTACTTATGCACTTTAAACGTCACACATTTAAGGAAGGTGAAACATGTTTTCAAGGGAAACAGTTTTTTATTTTTTATTTTTTTCACAATTCAAAGGAAACATCATAAAATAAAAATTTTTAAAACTAAAATGTAGCTTGTATTTCTAAAGTATTACCTCAGATGATACTGGAGATCAAGGTCATGCAAGTGGGAAAATACCTGGAGTAACAATAGCAATCTGACTTAGAATAGATGAACTATCTTTTCATGAAACATGTTTTGGCAATTGTAACATTGATTTCTAATTACGCTATCTGTCCCAACCTCGGCGAAGGGATTATGTTCTATTTAAGTTTGTTTATTTTTGGCCAGTCTATCCAGTGTTTGTTCTTCTGCCCTGTTTAATAAATTTCTAACCATTTTAAAAATATAAATCCCCACATTTCTAGCAATGGAGAGAGAAGGGGGTAAACAGAGACAGACTCAAAGACTGCATTAAGATACAACCAGTATCTTGGTCACATAAGAAAATGCAAGAAACCTAAAATAATCACTATGGGAGATAAAATAGACCATCATCAATATAAATGCATAAGACAAGATGCCCATCAGTGCAATTGTCACAACAAAGGGTTTCTAAAGTGAGTTATTGAGTTCAAGTCCTATCAGGGACTATGCAATGTAATTTACATGGATAATTAACATTCCCGAAAAAAAAAAAAAAAAAAAGAAAAAGAAGAAGAATGTGCCAAACATCAAATCATAGTCCTACGGCGCATATCACTGTGCAAGACCTAGCTGAAAAGCGTCTAAAGACCCCCTGATCAAGAGACTCAAATTTATAGAAGCTTCAATTTTTACTTTTCAACTTGCAGAAATCTGAAGTTTGCTCATTCATCAACTCCTCAAAGCACAAGTAAGAATAAAACAGGGTATTCCTTGGTGTGCCCTTTTTTCTGAGAGAAAGATTTGGACCATTTCTCGTTTTGTGTGTATCTTCCTTGCACAGGGGCCATGCTAATTGTCTGTATCATTCCAATTTTATCGGATGTCACTGAAGAGACTATGCCTTATTGTTAATTGGGCCGTGCTAATTGTCTGTATCGTTCCAATTTTATCGGATGTCACTGAAGAGTATGCCTAATTGTTAACTATGCACTTTATGTTAGAGATAGCTTGGTCATTTGTGTAGTGAAGGAAGGATAGTAGTTGTCCCTCCCTCAAATGTCTCGAAGGCATCAGTCATTTCTGATTTACAAGATATTTTTGTCCAAAATAAGAAATAGTTAAACTGTATACTAAAGGGTATCCATTTACTTTTTAGCACCTTTCAGTTATGTGAAGAATATATGAAAGGAGGGCATCCAGACTTAATTTTTTTCTCTTTTCAGTTTGACAGCAACTCTCCTCTCAACTCTCTTTCTTATTCAACATCAAGTCTTCGATCATCCTAAACATCAAGTCCTATACTTTAAAATCAAATAGTGGCGAAAAACCAGAGAGCTGAAGTATCAAACCTTTCTAGAGACTGTTCTGATAGTACGTAATGCAACTTTAGAGAAAACAGCATTTCGCAGCTCTGTGAAAAAAAGTTCCAGGCTACTGAGTTCAGTACATACAATAACTCAAACCCAGAGCAAAAACACAATAAACCAACACAAGCTCTTCTAATCACAAACCATAATATAAATGATCATCATTAGAGCCTTAATCCAACTATACTGGAGTCTGCACAAATCGCAGCATAGAGAACAATGTATTATTTTTAATCATCTGATCCAAAGATTATTGCCATTCAAAAAGGCAACAATGAGATTACTAAAGTTCAGAAAAAAATAAGGCTAATATGACATAGTATTTCCTGTAAATAGTTCTACTACCATTGCAGGCTGATGCTCCAGTCCTTGCTACTCCATAACCAACTAAAACAGCTGCAGGGCTCACAAACAGAGCGACCAAAGCAGAATTGGAAACAGAAGCAGACGTAATAGCACTATCATAACCAGTAGCAGAGGATAACCAATCAACTGCAAGCTTGAACAAGAAAGGCACCTGAACATTTAGAACCTGAAAATTTATAAAAAAAAAAAACACAGTTAATAGTCATAATTACAAATGTAAATTGAGTCTGACAGCTCATATTTTTACTGTGCATGAATGGCTAAGCAACATGTACCGAATGGCAAAGAGAGACACACTGAATCGCTAAGCTAGATGTGTCAAATGGTTGAGGTAGACATACCAAGGCCAAGCTAGACACCAAATGGCTAAGCTAAACATACAAAGAAGGACCTTCAGCTAGAATGAAGAAAGTCAGGAAACCTTGTGTATTTAATAATTAATGTCAAAGCAAGGGTTTCCATCAGCACAGAAAATCAATTTACCTTGCAACAAACTTTTGCATGAGATGGTCTGAAGATTTTGAGCAAAATGTTCTTTTAAAACTATAGTCGAGAAAGTTTTCAACCATCCAGACCATCAGCAGCTTTTTCTAATATACCACCTTCGCGTTGTAAATTGAATTTCAGAGAGGAGATTAGGTTGCAGGAGAGTGATGTCAAACATGAGTTCAAAGATCACTGGAAAGGACAAGAACTGATGCTATATAGCCAACGATAAAAGGGTATTAGATCACCTGCAGCATGTACAGGTCAGGAGACTTCCAAGAGAACGGGCCTTGGGCAACCAAGATGAGCCAAGACCAGCAGTGCCTGCCAGAAAGCAAGAAGAACGCTTCCCCTGTTATAGTTGCACTCAAGCTCCAAGGGATGAAGAGGAGACAAGTTTTCACTTTTTTGAATATTGGTAGTTCTTTTATTCCAATGCAATAAATTGACAGAATTTACATTGGAAAAAAGGATAGCCCAAAACAGTAATTACAACAATTATATCAAGGAGTCCATACTACAAGATGATGCTCACAGACCCCTTGTTTAGCTACTACATCCACCTTTCCATTGGCAGTCCTAAGTACATGTGTCCAATCTTTTTTTTTTTTTTTTGAAAGTTGTGTTTTTCATTTCATTGTCAAAATTTACAGCCCTGAATCAGGGTTACACTTAGACAGTTATGGAGTCCATATAGCAAGTTGTTGCTCATGGACTCCTTGATTTGCCAATTCATTGGCTTTACAATTAGTACTCCTAAGCACATGATTCCAACTGGAAACAGAAAATGATAAGTCCCTTATCTCGAGTATGGTGGATCTGTGTCTCCATGGTGGCTTGCAGTCCCCTTTGCACCAAGCAATGAGCACCTTTGAGTCTCCTTCAACATGAAGAGGCCCAAGGAGTCTCGAGTTTTGGAAGCATTTCAAACCTTGTAGGAGGCTAAGTGCCTCTGCAGTGGTTGAGTCAGCGACACCAATAGGACCAGCATGGCGAAGGAGGACATTACCGCTAGAGTCTCTGATGAGTCCACCGATGCCAGCAGGCCCTGGATTACCCTTTGAGGAGCCATCAAAATTCAGCTTATAGGAGGAATCCGGAGGAGGAAGCCATGCCTGGATAGGTGTCATGTTGTTGTTGTGTTCCCTTGCATGGGCTGTCCATGAGTGCCATATAGTCCCACCATCCACTCCTTGAAATATACTCTGACTTTTCAGCCACCCGACTATTTGTTTCAGAATACTGAAGCTAATTTCCTTCCATGGCTTTGCAATATTATGAAAGACTCTGCTGTTCCTTTCTTTCCATATCATCCATGGAATATGCCCAAGACAGCATTTATACATCACCTTTCCTTTTGGCCCTGGCCCAAAGTAGCTGGCCATGGCAATGAACCCTCCTAGATCATATGGAGTTATGTAGTCTACACCAAATATGATGAGAAATGTACACCAAATGTTCCAGCTATAGGAGAAATGGAGTAGTAGATGATTCGCTATTTCTGTCACAGATCCATAAAGGGGGCATACGTTAGTTGGGATTTGAATCCCTCTTCTTCCAAGTAGGTCCCGAGTGGGGATTCTCTCCCTTAGGCAGCACCATACAAAGAATGATTGCTTCCTCGGGTATGAGAGGGACCATGCAATTGCAGCAACATGTTTAGGCGTCTCTCTATTTGTAAGACATAGGTACCCTGAACCAGCTATATATTTTCCATGGGGGTGGGGCCTCCAAATCATTTCATCTAGCTGGTTCCTATCAATATAAATCAGACTTATAGGTCCCAGTAATTCTGATATTTCAATTGTTTCAGCATCAGTTAGGTTTCTCCTAAAACAGGTCCCCAATCAATATTCCTCAATTGTCCATGAGGTGCCAAGTCAATAATGTAGCTCGGAAATCTAGTAGCTAAAGGGGTCTCATCAAGCCATGGATCTGTCCAGAAGTGAATTTTATCCCTCCCTTCCAGGTTGAAAGGATATCTTCTGCCTGAAAAAAGGTAGGAACATAATAATTTTTTTCCGGACCATTGAAAGACTTCTGGTTCTTGTGTCATCCGTCCACCAGTCTCTAGGTCTACTATCAAAGCCCCTAGTGGCAAGTGTCCTCCAAGCCGCACCCTGACCAGTGTTTAACTTCCATAGCCACTTTGTGAGTAAAGCAACATTGGTCTGTTTGATTCTTCTAATGCCCAAACCACCCTCATTCTTGGATTTACAAATCTCCTCCCAATTCAATAGGTGCATTTTTGAATACTCAGTTGTGCCCGACCATAGAAAATTCCTCATGATCCTCTCTATTATGGAGACCACAGAGGAAGGGCAATGTAGGAATGATAAATAGTATGTGGAATTCCCATCAGGCATGCTTTGATCAATGTTAGCCTTCCTGCTTTGGATAAGAACTTCCCCTGCCAAGTGCTCAATCTGTTGTTGAGCTTTTCTATGACCGGATCCCAAAGTTGTTTTCTTGCTCTGCCTGTAAATAGGGGAAGGCCCAGGTATGTAGAGGGAAGAGATCCCACCACACATCCCATCATATTAGCCATCTCCTGAATTAAATTCTCTCCGATGTTGAACCCAAAGATGGTTGATTTAGATCAATTTACTTTCAACCCTGATGCCATTTCAAATAGTGTTAGGATACACTTAATATTTCTCAGCTGTGCAATTGTGCCTTTGCAAAAGATAATAGTATCATCTACAAACTGAACCAATGGAGTTCTGAGAGTGTGACAATCCATTATTGGTTCAATCCATCCTTCCTCCACAGCCAAGCTGAATAAATATTTTAGGCCTTCTCCTGCAATATTAAATAGCATGGGAGAGAGCGGATCCCCCTGTCTCAGCCCTCTAGTCGGTTGAATGTAGCCATGTGTGCCCCCATTGATAAAAATGGAATACCTAGCTGATGATATACATATCATAATCCACTTCCTCCACTTCCTTCCAAAGCCAATCTGCTGCATTATGGATCTGAGGTATCCCCAAGATACTCTGTCAAAAGCTTTCTCTAGATCGAGTTTTAGGACAATCCATGGTTCATTGCTTTGTCGGCAGAGATGGAGGATTTCATGAGTACACATTGCAGCATCGAGAATAGTTCTGCCTTTGATGAAAGCATGTTGTTCAGCACTTATAATGTAGCCCATTACCTTTTGTAGCCGTCTAGCAAGCAATCTGGCTATTACTTTGTATGAATTGTTGGCCAAACTTATAGGCCTGAAGTCAGTAATGGATTCAACACATGGCCAAGCTTTTTAGGCACCAGGGCGATAAAGGTGGCTCCCACTACTTTACTAGTCAATCCAAACTCATAGAAGTGATACAAATATTGAATTACCTCATTTCGGATGACAGACCAACATGAATTAAAGAACTCTCCATTAAATCTATCTGGCCCTGGAGCTTTGTTTTTGGGCATGAATTGACCCGCAGCATCAATATCCTCTATCGTGAAAAGTTTTTCAAGTTCATCAACCTAATCATCAGTTAAGCGTTGGCTATTGATGCCAAGAAGCTCCGGTCTAATATGGCATTCTTCAGTGAATATATTGGTGAAGTGGCTTATGATGTTACTAGTTATCACTGTCTTATCCGCAATCACCTCACCATTGATGGTGAGTGAGCTGATTTTGTTTGTTCTCCTTCTACCAGAAGCTATAGCATGAAAATATTTCGTATTCCCATCCCCCTCATTTAGCCATTTGTGTCGTGCTCTTTGCTTCCATGCAATGCTCTCTCGACGGATGATGCTATTAACCTCTACTGCCACTGATAATCTATCATTTGTTTCACTATCATTCAAAGCTCTTATTTCCTCAATATTGTCCATCTCATTTATTAGTGTGGTCAGGGCCTCCTTGCGAATAAACTAAGCAAATCTCTATGATTTTGACCATGCCATCATTCTCCCTTTAAGAGCCTTCAATTTTCTGAAAAATCTTCCCCGAAAGGGGCCATTATCATCAATATCACTCCACCAACTATCCACTTTGGAGATGAAGTCTTCATCCTCAAGCCATAAATTCTCAAATCTGAAGGGAATCCCCCCCCCCCCCCCAATTGTCAAAGCATGTGTTCAGTAATATGGGCCAGTGATCTGAAATTGTCTTCCCTATGACCCTACAAGCAACTTGTGGGTACATATCAACCATTCCGAGTTACAAAGAAATCTGTCTAGTCTAGACAAGACTGGAGTTCTTCTTTTATTACTCCAAGTAAAAGTCTTTCCCGGGACCGGAAGGTCAATTAGTTCAGCGGCTCCAATGAAGTCAGCAAACCCCCTCATGGTGGCTGTAATACATCTGGCTGGTGGGGATTTTTCATTTCGACTTTTTATTGCATTAAAGTCACTTCCAATTAGACAAGGGACACTTCTCTGACCGGACATGTTCAATAGTTCATCCCAAAAAGCTCCTCTGTTTCTGTATATAGTAGGCCCATAAACAGCCCCCAAAGACCACGATTTATTGAGGGTCATGTCAGTTAGATCTAATTTTATGTGATAATCCCCAATACTTGAATTCTGAACCGTTACAAAACAGGGGTCCCAAATACATAATATGCCACCTGCTGCTCCCACAGCTGCCTTTACACATCATTCAGGTCTATGAAACGGCACTAATTCCCTTATAATTTGATCAGTCATTCTCTCAATTTTCGTCTCTTGGAATATTAGCAATTGCCCACGATTCTTGGCAATCAAATCCCTCACAACAGCCCTTTTGCTAGGGCTATTTACTCCTCGTATAATCCATGATAAAATAATCATTCAGATTCCATAGATGGAATAGCCACTCCCTTGTTTTTTTTCCTTCCCCTTTGATTTCCTTTTTTTCTTTTTGTTCCAATTCCTTTTCTCAGGCCTCTTTGACATTCTGCTCCAGTTTTGTAATCATTGGTAGCATAGACTAATACTCCTCTTTTCCCATCTTCTTTACCTCTTTCCTGAAATGAACCATCCATGAATATTTTTCTGTTCTTCGATTTTTCTCAGATGAATCATTCCTGTATATATCATCCCATTTCTCACACCAATCCTCCTCAATTGGGACATCAACCGCATCATCATTAAAATCACCATCCATCGACCCTACCTCATCATTTGCATTCACCGAATTTGGATCTGTAGGGGTCAAAGGCTGCTGAGATAGAGGTGATTGCCTCCTTGAATATACTGTGGTAGGAGATTTAATCATCCGAATGGGGGTGACATATTTTGGAAAAAATGGAGACAGCTCAAAGTTGTCTTTGACACTACTAACTGGAGTAGCTTGACCATTCTGACCACTTGAGCAATTAGGGGGACCAATCGGAGAGATGGGAGAGATGGGAGAGGGAGAACCCGACTCATTATTTAGCTCTGAGATCCGACAAGAGGGTTTGGAGACAAACAGAGGACTGTGCGTGGCCTTCTGTGGGTTTCCTACAGACTGGGTTGCAATTACGCACCTGTTTGATGTTTGAGGATCCGGAGTATTCAGCAACTCGGCTTGATTCAATCATGTAGAGGGTACTGCAACTGCACTTTCAGTGTTTCTGGGCTGAGTCGGGGAGTCCCTAGCTGTGTGAAAGCCTCCGCATGGCTGTAGAGAAATTTCAGCTTCCGGATTTGCTGCTATTGAGTCAACTCGGTCCGAGTTGGTTCTGGTCAACTCATCCAAGTTAGGAACGTCCGAGTCTGACCGGGTTGACTCATCGTCTTCAACCTCCCGTTCTTCACTGATTTGGAATGGTGGCATAAATTTCTCAGGCTTGAGGAAGACAGCGAAACATTTTTCACCCACTCGCAGCTCCGTCCATATCTCTTCTACCAGCCACTTCCATGGTCGGATTAGTACCCGCCCATATTCCATGTTCCTCCCACTTGCTGTGTCTACGTCAAAAGCTAGGATTTCGCCCAACTTCTCAGCGATCATGCCAAAGGCATCAGCTCCCCATAGCTCTACCGGTATGCCCCAGATTCGTATCCATATGGACGTTGGCCCAATTTCAATCGATTCTTCCCAAGGTCTTGTGTCCCAACTCGGGATTTCCTCTGCGTAATCCCAGAGAAGTAGCTTATTTTTTTTTTTGAATCAGTGATAATGGACTTTTATTTCTTTTCAAAGACCATACAATCGTCATTTACATGAATGTTCACAATCTTTTTAGAGAAGAGAAGAGGTCTGTGTAAAGAGTACATTGTAAAGGAAGAGCTTGAAGTAAATCAAGTTTACATGGTAGAGAAAACTGAGAAAAAACTAAGTGAGAGGGAGAGTGCTGCCGTGGGCCATTGTTAGTCTGCTTGTGCCTTCTTTTGCTAGCTGGTCAGCAAGAGAATTTGCTGAACGAGGTATGACTTTCCAATTGATGTTCCAGCCCTTGGTTATTTCTGAAATTTCATCAAAGATGAGCTTGAGTTTCCAAGGAATGTTGATGGAGCTCGTAGCCCAGCCAATGGTTAGGGTGGAGTCTCCTTCTATTATGATTGGAGATTTTTCAAGTGTTGCTACTAGTCTGATTCCTTGAATTAGTCCGGTTGCTTCAGCTTCATTTGAGGTGGATATACCATTTGGACCAGAGTAAGCATATAGGACATGTCCATCATGTTTCCTCAAAAGTCCTCCAGATCCTGCTGGCCCCGGATTGCCTTTGGAGGAGCCATCAAAATTTAATGTTATCCATCCAGTTGGAGGAGGAGACCATCCCACCATGACTGGTAGTTTGTATTGCTTGAAATATATAACCTTATCCCAAAATTTTCTTATTACTGCATTGGGGAGAGGTGGCATACCCTTGGTAGTTGAGGCCCATAGAAAAATAGTTTGCAATGCTTTAACAGTAAGGCTTGCCAAGGTACATGACTTGTTGTTGAATGTTCTTTCGTTTCTTTCTATCCAAATGGTCCATGGTATTGCTGCAATGGAGGCTTTCCACAAAATTTTTCCGACCTTAGGAAAGGGGCAAGTTGCACTCGATTGAAGAAGGTCTGCATAGGTTTTGGGCATAGTGTAAGATACTTTGAATTTGGAGAGAATAGCGTCCCATAACTTCCTACTGAAGGCACAATGAAGTAAAATATGATTAATCGATTCTTCCTCTTGTCCACAAAATTTGCAAAGTGAATTAATTATGATTTGGCCCTTTTTTGCCAATTCATCACATGTGAGAATTCTTCCATGAGAAGCCACCCACAAGAATTGCTTAACTCTTCTAGTGGCAGGTAAGTTCCACACAGTGTTGGAGGGATGGTTTGGTAGGAGTGTGGTTGAGTTAGATATTATGCTGTAGTACGAAGCAACTGTGAAGAGGCCTGATGGGGATGGGCTCCATATCAGTTCATCTTCCCCATATCCTAGCATGTATTTTGACCTCAAAAGGTCCAACAAGGAGGTGAGCTCTGATGCTAGTGTGCTGGATATTCTTCTTCTTATCTTTAGATTCCATTCGGTGTCGTTCTCTTTTAAGTGACTGATCCTAGCAAGCTTACTTCTTGCTATTGTATATATTCCTGGATATGCGTCTTTAAGGGGCATAGAATGTAACCAACAATGCTCCCAAAAGAGTACTTTCTCACCACTTCTGATATGAAATCTCAAGTGTTTCTCAAACATCGGTTTTTCTTTGAGGATAGCTTTCCACCAGGGGGAAGTGTTAGGTGTAGGATCTTTGGGGAGCCAGTTCAAGGGGTTGGAGCCATATTTAATCTCTATAAGTGTTTTCCATAGAGCATTCTTTTCCGTGGCATATCTCCATAGCCACTTAGCCAACATTGCTGAATTCATTTCATTGAATCTTCTAATGCCAAGGCCACCCATCTCCTTTGGTGTGCAAACTTTTTCCCATTTGATTAGAGGGTATTTAAATTTTTCTTGTGTGCCACCCCATAGGAACTTTCTTTATAGAGCTTCTAATCTTTTTGAGACCATCTTTGGGCATGAGAGGAGGGATAGAAAATAATTTGGGATTCCAGCCAAGGTAGATTTAATTAGTGTCATCTTCTTTGTATAGTGATGTGTAGAAATCAGTGAATCCACTTATAATCCTTTCTTTATTGTCTGTTAAGTCCCCTTCAACATTGAGTGTGGTAATTCTGTTTCTGCGCTTATGTGTTGAAGCAACCGCATGGAAAAACTTTGTATTACCATCCCCTCCTTTGAGCCATCTGAATCTAGCTCTTTGTTTCCAATAAATTCTTTCTTGATTGACCTTGTTCTCATATTCTTCTTTCGAAGCATCTCTAATCATGTAGTTCCTCTAGTTCATCATAATATCTTATCTTTTCTAGCAAGTGTTGCTTAACCTTCTCGCAATTGAGCTTATTTGCGCCTGCCCATTCTTTGATACTAGCTTTCAGGAATTTTAGCTTTTTACTCAATTTACAGCATGCTGATCCTGTTGGTGTTGCTTTCTGCCACCAGCTCTTCAATTGACTTTTGAAATCTTTTTCTAGTAACCAACCTTCCTCAAATCTAAACGGTGGGGGGCCCCAAGAATCAATTGAAAGTTCCAATAATATTGGGGCATGATCCGAGGTAGGTGTAGGGAGAATCCTCCCAGCTGCATTCACATGTAAATCTAATCAAGTTTGGTTAACTAGGAATCTATCAAGTTTGGCCAGAATGGGGTTGGACCTTCCGTTTGTCCAAGTATAGTCAGCTCCGGTTAGAGGTGGTTCTATGAGAGAGAGATCAGATATGAAATTCTCAAATTGTCTCATAGGTGGGGTTATTCTGCCATTGGTTTTATTCTTTTCACAGCATCTTCTAATAACATTAAAATCACCTCCTATCAACCATGGAAGAGCCCAGAGGTTTATGATGGACGTTAATTCTTCCCAGAATTCTGATCTTAAAGCATTTTCTGTGGGACCATAAACTGACATTGCCGCCCATGTATTCCCATCTTTCCTGCTTCGAAATTGTGCTGCTAAACAGAAAATCCCCTTCTCTGAATTGAGTAACTCATAATATTTGTCATCCCATAAAATTAGTATGCCACCCGAAGAGCCAATAGCTTCTCTTTCAATCTAATTTGGCTTACTTTGGTACCAAATGTCTCTAGCAATTCCTACACTAATTGTTTGGAGCTTTGATTCTTGTAAGAAGACAACTTTTGCTTTGTAGTGTTTTAGTGTTTCCCGTACTGTAGCTCTTTTCCTCGTCGAACCTAGTCCTCTAACATTCCAGGATAAGATGCTCATTGTTCACTTATTCTTACAATGTCTTCAGTAGGTGCCGAGTCGTCTTTGTCCTGCTGTGTCTCGGACGGTGTGTAGGTCATCCAGGTTCAGGTTCATCATTCTTCCGTATTCACGAAATCTCTGATCAATCGCTGCTTCAGTCGCGGCTTTGATGTTTTCCTCAATTTCATCGGCATAGTTTCGCTTTCTGAATCGTCTTCTTACATATGTAAATTTCAACGATCTAGGATGGCGTTCGCGTAGCCTCTGGAGACCCGTGGGAGAGGGAGAGAAGTAGGGTCGAGGCACATACCTGGAATCTGGGTTGTCGTTCGAAGACGACGAGCCTTCGTGTTCTTCACTGCGAGGGGCGATGGCTTGATTTAGTTGTAACGAGTCGACGTCTCTATCCGAGTTGCCGCTCAGTTTGTTTCGATGAGTCGAATCGATGACACGCTCTGAGTCACCATTTAACTCAGTCGACTCACCTCGGGTGCCATGTCTTAAACGTTCTTCCAACGTCTCTAAGTGAGATGTCGATTCAACTTCCTTATTTGGAGTGACGGCGGTTTCAGGCGAAAGTGTCTCTTCAATGTCTTTTCTTGGGACCGTTGGGGGCTTTCGTCGGCTTTCTTCTTCGGGTCCGGTAGGGTTCCGGCGAGATTCGGAGGGACATTCCGGCCAGTCCTTTTCCATATCATCTTTGGGCGTCGTTTTCTCGGAGGAGGAAAGCTTTTGTACTTCTTTCTCCTAAAAGATTTTATCTTTTGGTCGATTCCTCCTCAATCGTTGCCATGTAGGTAAAATCCCCCATTAAAATAGAAATCTCGAGCGCCCCAGTGAAGGATTTAAAAGCTTTGATCTTTACTCGGATGAAATCCATTCGACCTTCGTTTTCTTCAAATTCATCTACCTGACCAGCTCGCCCTGCGATGGCTCGAAAAATGGATTTGCACCAGAGATGAGGGGGGATTCCTTTGATTACCACCCACTTCTCTTTTTCTGCCGCACCAAAAGAGGGATTCCATTCCAAGATTTCAGCAAAGATTTCGCCCAACAGAGTTTCTCGTAGGGTAAGTATTCTTCTAATTTCATCTATAGAGTCCAAGTTTATCAGCCAGTGATTTCTCCCTATCTTGTTCAAAATCGGAGCGCCAGCTAGCATCCAAGTAGTACGAACAATTTCTTGCAGTTCATCTCTTTGCCAGGATTTTCTGGTTCGCGCAATGAGACATTTCTCCAGTAGCTTTTGTTGAGGGCCGATGAAGCTCGGATTTATCTTCAGCGTGGGATCCCCGTTCAGGCATTCAATAGAGAGAGATGGTACCTGTAGATCTTTTTGGGACGTAGCGTCTTTGTAACATCTGCTTTGAGTTGGAAGACCAGAGACTATTTGGGGCTCCGGTTGCATGTTATCTTTTGCCTTTGGGAGAGTCGGGTTCAGTTTTTTCAACGCTTCTTCAAGGCTTTTCAAAAGCCATTTCCATCCCGACCCATTCTTGAAACTTTTGGATATCTCTACCGATCCTACAGTAGTTTGTCTTCTCTTCTCTGAAATTCGACAGATGAAGATTTCATTTTCCAGGTAGGTACCCACTTGAAATTTTCCCCCACAGAGTATGCTCATCTTTCCAGGTGAATTACAGGCTTGGATTTTCTTCGTCCCCTCAACCAGTTCTTCAAGTTCTTCTGCTAGGATTCGAATAAAGGATCTCTTTTTTGGGCTCTTGTTTGCCACTTTAACTGCATAACCCTTTCCCAGCGAAATTGTGTCGATGTATAGCCGATTTTCCCCCTCTATGGCAGCGAAGGAGGATTTTAGAGCTTCTGGTACAGTATTTTCCGGCCATGGTTTCGCCGGAGGTGGGCGTGTAGGGAGGAGGCTCATCTCTGTCAACCCTCAATCTTCAAGTAGCTTATTTTTTGCCTCCTCATCTCGCGCCTTAATCAACCAATCCCCTTGCCCAACATGAGAGACAGTTGGTGCATAGTCGCAATCCCATTTTTTCTAGATCCACTCCTCTAATTTTTTCGAATCCTCAATTTTCCAGTATAGCTTAACAACAACACCCCATTTCAATTCATCTTTTCGCAGCTTCCATATCTCGTGTAATTTCTGTTCTTTCTTGTTTGGCTGCTCACATCTGGTAGCCACAGCCTCCTTCCAACTTCGTGAGGTGGAGCTGTTTTGAGGGGGCGATATGGCTGCAGATCTGGGGTGGTCTTGCTGCTGCTGTTTTGGAACCAAGTCCTCTAAGGCTTTTCATAACATTTTCCAGGGGGAGTTCCCATTCAATCAAGATTTTGGTAAGTACAGTCATGCAAGGAACTTTTGTGCCCTAAAGTGGGTAATTTTGCACTCCCATGACGTGCGTTTCAGAATCGATATGGTATATAGAGAGTCCTCCCATCGAACCTCCCTGGAGGTGTACACATCAGAAGCCAATACAGCTATGAGTTGGAAGAGGAATGTCTCCACGATTGCGAGGGGGATGTGGACAAAGGCCCTTTTGCTTCCTGTCTCCAGTTTTGCACAGAAACAACGCCGAAACGACACTCCCCAATCCTTCTCGGCACTCGTCTCCTGCTGACCTGCGGTATAGTTCTCCATTCAGTTTTTTGTCGCTCACTCGAGCGTCTTTGGTGCGGGCTAGGGCTACGACTGCGTGTACTATGCCATCGCGGCCTGAAATCAACTCCGACGAGAGGAGATTCCGATCTGGAACCCCTTCGTCTTCCTGAATCTATCGCCGTCGCACTTTGCTCCACTCTCGGCACAATCACCAAAAACCTCATCCCACTGTTGCTCATAATAAACACGTGTCCAATCTTTTACAATACTTAGTAGATCCTGGATTTCATGATCTTAACCTCCAAGGTGGCCTGAGGTCATTTTTACACCATTGAATAACAACAGTAGAATCCCCCTCAACATATAGTGGTCCCACAAGATGTGCATTCAAAAAGCACTTCAAACCCTCAAGAAGACTCCTTGCCTCAGCAGTAATAGGTGCAGCTCTGACACGGGACCAATAAATATGTTCGGAGGAATCTATCTGCCAAAGTGGTTTCTCCTAGCCAATAATCCATCCAAAAGAGAGTCATATCCCCCCTACCAGGCTTGTATAATTACGTGTTGTCTGAAAAAAGGTAGGATTTTTATTATTCTCCTCCAGGCAGGAGAAAGTCTCCAGGATCTCAAAGCCTCAAGCCACCAATTTCTGTGGTTACCCAATGTTTTAGTAACCAATTTTCATGTCATCACATCATTCTTATTCAATTTCCAAATCCACTTGATCAGTAAGGCCTCATTTATCTCCTTGAGTTTCCTAATAACCAACCCCCCATCTGATTTTGGGTGGCACACATCAACCCATTTTAAGAGGTGGAGTTTGGATCTATCTGAGGACCCAGACCACAACATTCCTCGTGATTTTTTCCAAGCAAACCTTAATCAAAGTGAGTCGTCCTGCTTTAGAGAGGATCTTTCCTTGCCATGTGCTAAGTCTGGTATGTATCTTTTCAAGAACTGAGTCCCATAAGTTCCTCGGTGATTTCTTGATGTATAGAGGGAACCCAAGGTATGTGGATAGTAACGAGCCTATTTTGCACCCAAGCATGGTAACCAATTCATTCAATCTGTCATCATCCATTGCAAAACCATATATGGCTGACTTTGCCCGATTAATTCTCATACCCAAAGCCAAGTCAAATATCATCAGAATAATCTTGATGGTTCTAAACTGTTTGATAGTTCCTTTACAAAACTTAATGGTGTCATCGGTGAACTGGACAAGTGTGGCATATAAGTATTCTCTATCAATGATAGGGTCAATCCAACCTTTATTTATGGCAAAGAGGAAAAGATTTCTCAACCCCTCACCCACAATATTTGAATAGCATTGGTGATAGAGGGTCCCCTAGCCTGAGTCCTTTGAAAGGCTTAATTCAACCAAGCACCCCCAAATTAATTCACATAGAGTAGTACCGTGCTGATGTAATACATGACATAATCCACTTCCTCCATCTTCCCCCAAAACCAACTTGCTTCATCATAAAGTTCAAATAATTCCAAGAGACCCTATCAAAGGCCTTCTCAAAATGAAGTTTCAAGACAAGCCTAGGCTCAGTGGATCGCTGACATAGATGGATTACCTCATGAGTTTTCATGGCAGAGTCCAAAATAACCCTTCCTTCAATGAATGTATGTTGTTCCGGACTAATTAATCTCCCCTACAACTGATTGCAATCGTGCTACAATTAATCTAGCAATGACCTTATAGGTGCCACTAGCTAGACTGACAGGTCTAAAGTCATTGACACATTCCACACATTGCCGCTTGGGAATTAGAGTGATGAGAGTTGCACCGAGGGCATCACAACTCAAACCATGGTGATAAAAATTATTAAAGAGGCATACCATGCCATTATGAATAATAGGCAGCAAGCACCAAAGAATTCACCGTTGAAGCTGTGCAGGCCAGGTGCTTTATTCTTCGGCATCTCTTGTCCAGCAGCCTCAATTCCCTCCTGTGAAAAAAATCACTCTAGAGCTTCAGAGTGACTTCGTGGCAATCTTTTGCAAGGAATACCCTCCAAAGATGGTTGTGAGGGAGACTCTTCAGTAAATAGGCAAGAGAAATGAGCCATAATGCTGGTAATAATTGTATCCTTATCAAAAGTGACTTCCTCATCAATATTCAGAGAGGAGATCTTATACAATCTCCTCCTATGTGATGTCATTGCACGGGAAAATTTGGTCTTGTCATCCCCTTCAAAAAACCATTTATGTCTATCCCTTTGCCTCCATTGGATAGACTCCATTCTCAATATTTTATTATAATCAGTTACAGCAGAGAGCCTAGTAGCCACTTCATGATCAGTTAAAGATCTTGATTCTTCAGCAAGGTCAATGGAGTCAATTTGTGCACTTAAATCCGCTTTTCTGGTTTCTTGTTCACCCCTGAACAACTTTAACCATACTTGTATTTTCTGTTTCAACAACTTCAACTTTCTGAATTATTTTCCCCCAATAGGACCCTCATCAGTCAATTCATGCCACCAATTCTCAATTTTCTGATAGAAGTCATCCACCTCTAACCATTGATTTTTTTTTTGAGAATTTGTGTTTTATTTCTTTGAATTGAGGAATTACAAAATGATGTTACAATGTCGGCTAAGGTGTCCAAACAACAAGGTGTTGCTCATTGACTCCTTTTTTTACCAATTCATCAGCCCTACCGTTAGCACTCCTAAGTGCATGGTTCCAGCTTACAATAGAGTTGTCTAGAGCTAAGGCACTTATCTCATTAAATATAAACCTATGCCTCCATGGAGGCTTAGAGTCCCGCTTGAGCCAGGAGATAATTGTCTTGGAGTCACCTTCCACGTGGAGGGGGCCTAAGATCCGAGAGTTGCTAACACACTTTAAGCCTTGAAGAAGGCTCAATGCTTCAACTAGTGTCGAATCAGCAATGCCTATGGGAGCTGCATAGGTGAGAAGTGCATGCCCTCTGTGATCACGAACAAGTCCGCCCACCCCAGGGGTCCAAAGTTGGATGGTAGGTACATTCACACAGGCCTCCCTAGAATGTTCAACCCAAGATCTCCATACTAATCCGGAATCAATGTCGTGAAATAGGCTCTGAGTTTTTAACCATCCAATCACCTGATGAAGTATTTGGTGGCAAAGATCTTCCCATTTGATTGCTCGAAATGCTATTGGCAAAAGTAAGATAAGCCGATCTTACTGTGTAGATACCCTTCGGCTCAGGTCTCCACAATAACTTTTCCTCATCCTCCCTATTAAGGCAAACACTATTGAGCGCCCCCATTAGATGCGAGATGTCAATAGCTTCATCATCATTCAATGATCTTCTAAGTAGGGATTCTCAATTAAGGGTACTGAGTTGACCCGATGGAACAATATCACATATGAGGCACTGTTGATTCCTTGCAAGAAGAAATAACCTGGGGTATTTCTCAGCCAAAGGGTTGTCACCTAACCATGAATCAATCCAAAAGTGTCTTATTCCCATTACCAGGATGAAAGAAAATATTTTGGCGGAAAGAGGGAAGAGTTTAATGATTCTTCTCCAGTTAGGAGAAAAACCCCTAGCCCCCCTACCTTCAAGCCACCAATACAAATTTCCTCTCCCAAATTTGGCCCTCACAATTCTTTTCCAGGCCACATCCTCATCTGAATTCAATTTCCATATCCACTTACTCATTAAAGTAGAATTGATATGTTTAATCCTTCTTATGCCCAAACCACCTTTCTCCTTGCATTGACAAACATCCTCCCAGTTAATTAAATGCATCTTAGATTTTTCAGAGGTACTGGACCAGAGGAAATTTCTCATAATTTTCTCAATATTTGATACCACCGAAGCTGGGCAATGTAGGAAGGATAGGAAATAAGTGGGAATCCCAATGAGACATGCTTTAATCAAAACAATTCTGCCAGCTTTAGATAAGAGTCGACCTTGCCATGTACTCAGCCTGTTTTGTAACTTCTCAATAATCGGATCCCATAGTGTTTTTGGAGTTCTACCAATGAATAACGGAAGACCCAAATAAGTAGAAGGAATAGATCCCACTCTGCATCCCAAAACAGCAGCCATAGCAACAAGCATAAGATCATTAATATGGAAACCTGATAGAGTAGACTCAGTCCAATTTATCTTTAACCCTGAAAACATCTCAAACAATATTAGGATGTGTTTAATATTCTCGAGCTAATCCTTGGTGCCCTTACAAAAAATTATTGTATCATCGGCAAATTGGACTAGTGGAATCCTCAATCCCTCCTCAGTAAACACTGCATCAATCCAGCCCTCCTCAATAGCCAAATTCAACAAGTATCTCAAGCCTTCTCCTGCTATGTTAAAAAGCATGGGAGATAGTGGATCCCCTTGTCGAAGACCACGACTTGGCTTAATGAAACTGTGGGCCCCACCATTAACCATAATAGAGTATCTAGTTGAGGAAATGCAAGACATTATCCACTTTCTCCATTTCCTACCAAAGCCGAGAAGTTGCATCATGTGTCTTATGTTGTCCCATGAGACTTTGTCAAAGACCTTCTCAAAATCAAGTTTGAGGATGACATGTGGCTCGCTACTCTGATGACAAAGATGAAGAACCTCGTGGGTACACATAGCTGCATCCATGATGTTCCTACCCTTTATAAATGCATGCTGCTCGGGGCTGATAATATAATTCATAACTCTCTGCAGTCGGCCAGCAAGAACTCGGGCTATGACTTTATAGGTGCTATTAGCAAGGCTCATTGGTCTGAAATCAGTAATCCTTTCAATACACCTTTTCTTTGGAAGTAGGGCAATAAAAGTAGACCCCATTGCATTGCATTGCATTGCAAGTGATGAAGCATTTGAATAAATCCCAGCATGAGTTAAAAAATTCTCCATTGTAATCGTCCGGTCCTTGAGCTTTATTTTTTGGCATTAACTTACCAGCAGCATCAATTTCCTCATTGGTGAAAGGCAATTCAAGCTCATCTGCACGGGCTTGAGTTAACCATTGGCTGAATACCCCAGGAACGCGAGGCCTTTTAAGGGAGTCCTCAGAGTATAATCTTGTAAAGTGGTCCACAATGTTTCTGATAATGACGTCTTTGTCAGAAGAGACAGCACCCTCTACCTCCAAAGAGCAAATTCTGTTCACTCTCCTTCGATTGGAGGCTATAGCATGAAAGAACTTTGTATTACCATCTCCCTCTAGTAGCCACTTATGCCTTGATTTTTGTTTCCAGCAAATAGCATCCTTCCGAAGGATATTATTGAATTCAGTAACTGCAGTGATTCGGCTAGCAATCTCATCATCTAGCAATTCTCTTATCTCCTCGGTTTAATCAATATGAGAAATAATAGAAGATAACTCTTCCTTCCTTGCATTTAGAATTACTTTCTGATTTTTTGACCAATTGACAATTTTGCCTTTGAGAGCTTTGAGTTTCCTAAGGCATTTTCCACTCATCATTCCCTCATCACGAATATCATTCCACCATGTTTTTATTTGAGGGATAAAATGTTCGTCCTCTAGCTAGTAGTTCTCAAACCTAAATGGCGTTCCACCCCACATTTCTGAATTTGTGTCTAGAAGAACAGGCCAATGATCTGAGACAGTTTTCCCAAGAACTTTGCAAGCAGCCCTCGGATAATATACAAGCCAGTCTGATTCACATAAAAATCTGTCTAATCTTGAGAGAATAGCTCGCCTTCTACAGTTGCTCCAGGTAAAAGCCTTCCCGGAGGCAGGTAAATCAACAAGTTCAGAGCCCCCTATGAAATCAGAAAACCCTCTCATGGTGGCAGTGATAGAGCTAGCAATATGTTTCTTCTCGTTCCTTCTGCATATAGCATTGAAATCCCCCCTGTGACATAGCAGAGCGGAGAGCGAAGGACGAAGGAAAAAGCTGCCCCCCCCCCTCCCCTCTTGGACACGTTGGAATAAATTATAAATCTTTGACTTCGGCCAATGTGTCACACATTAGCAGTAGGGAACTCTTCACCTGACCACCAAAATCCTCCTCCATACTATTGACCAGACCATGTCTTCCACATGCCACTTATTGGAAGGATTTGCAGGCTGCTCTTAGTAAAGTATGGTTCTTTTAACCAACTTGGCTCTCGTAAAGTTCTCCAAGAACTGGGACCCATGTACACAAACTAGATCCTATGTGGACGCTTGTGGACTTTATTTGAAATCCAAAATCAACAGTCCACCTCAAATGGAAAATAGACCGTACAGATCCTTAGTAGAGAAAAAAAAAAAAAAAAAAAAAAAAAACTGGACCTATAAGGCTCGATCAGCATAAGAGAAGAAACCAGTGTTCAAGGAATTCACAGGCACTAAGGAAACAAAAGAGATTTTTTGTAAGATTCTTGTTAACATTGATAACTGTTCTAATACAATATAAAGTCGAACTGGGAGGGAAAGAAAGGAGAGAGAGAGAGAGAGAGAGAGAGAGAGAGAGAGAAAGAGAGAGCAAAAGAGAGAGAGAGAGAGAGAGAGAGAGAGAGAGAGAGAGAAAAGAGAGAGAGAAAGAGAGAGAGAGAGAGAGAGAGAGAGCAAGAGAGAGAGAGAGAGAGAGAGAGAGAGAGAGAGAGCAGAGAGAGAGAGAGAGAGAGAGAGAGCGAGCAAAAGAGAGAGAGAGAGAGAGCAAAAGAGAGAGAGAGAGAGAGAGAAAGCAAAAGGGAAAGAGGGAGGGAGGGAGGGAGGGAGTTCCTTTCTAGGTCACGCTTCCTAACAGGCTTTTATTGCTAAGTCATAATCACTTAAAATTACAAAACTGCCCTTCTATGGGAAAGTACACCAAAATAAAGGTCAAAATGATAAAAATTACATCAACAGACTCCTACAAACATCAACTATCAACCACAGAACTAACTAGGATAGCACATATAACCAAATACCCAGCAACACATCGATAGGGTGTGAAATTCTTAGAAATCGAGTATAGAGAATCTAGATATAGAAAACATGAGGCCAGACCAATTGAATCAGGTTTGGCGCTTGGATCGCATTAAAGAGGAGAAGAAGAATGAAAAGTAGGGGAGCACAGTTGGTAAGAGATAGAAAGTCAACCTCTAGCCCTATTTACTCATCAATTAAGCACAAAACAGTGCTAGAAAGCTAATCTGAGGAAAAAACCATCTTCCTGACATTGACCTGCTATAAAAAGGAAATATGATCCTTACATAGTCAAACCACCAAGTTACCCTCATATTTTCCTACCAACTAAATGTACTTTTTTGAAAAGATAGGTATATTATTAAAAGACAAACTGCAGATACAGTTTACAAACATTTACATTCAAGTCGCCAATAACTAGAAAAATTACAGAACTCGAACTTTAACACATAGCAGCTATCCGTTGGTGAGCCCAAAGACCGACTTCTGCATGTTAATATAGTTTTTATTGGTTCTTTAATTTTGTTAAATAGGAGGCTATAATTATTGGGGTATCTCTTGGAGTCAATTCGGGTGCCCAGAAACAGCAAGCTGCAACTGTAAGTTGCATCAGGAAAATTCCAGTTACTATAAAAAACCAGACAGAAATTACTCGAAAAGCTAAAATCAAAAAAATTGTGTTAAAGTTTAGTAATACCTTGGCCCCCACAAGTAGACCCAAAGCCACAAAAATCCTCACACGAAATTCAAAGTTATCCTTCAACCATAAATATTTAGCAAGAGTTTTTAGGATCCGTGTGTCTGCAACATGCTCCTCTGCAGATTGTTTAATAGGTGCTTTATTTTGGATAGGTTTTCCAGATCCAACATACTTTGACCCTGTGATATCACCAGTAGATGTGGAGAATAATGCATGCCCCCTCTGAAACAAGCCCTGTTTGCAAGAAAGACGTGATCAGAATACCAAGAAGACATTACCTTTTATCAAAAGCTTGGGCAGCACTCAATATAGAGACAAAGATAAAGTAAACAAGGGCATATTTGGTTTGCTATGTCAACTTTTTTTCGAATGATGGCTCTGTCTTCTTTAAGACTACTATTTTGCGAATGGATAATTATGCCATCACTTAAGACTCATATTTTGTACTGTAATGTACTTATTGGTGCATCCAGTCATCCTCTAAGCAGAATCTTACCTGAAGCTACTTTATGTTTCCATCTCTTCTTCCTCTTTCTGGAGGTTTTTTACTATATTTAATCAATGCATTCATCATTTCTACGAAAGAAGGTACAAACTATCTTGGTGTTGTAGACTGTACTACTGAAATTAGAAATTACAGACTTTTAATTGCTCGCAGCTAAAATACCACATATAAAATAATAAACAGTAAACTTTCAAAAAAAAATAATAAACAGTAAAAATATGTAATATAGCTGATAAAACACAAGTTTATTTTTTTCTTTTTTTGTGATGATAAGAAATTCATTGATGAAATAGATGTGGAAAGAGAAAAGGGCGAAAAACTATTGTCGTAGCAGAATATGCATCCTTAGATGGAACCAATTGTTGTAAGCCGTACTAAGTATTTTGCAATCCACAAACATAGGGCTAACAATGATAAATCTATTACTTCCACAATGTGTAGCTATATTTGCCTAGAATCTATTATTCAATCCCAAAGAAATAGTTAATACATCAGTGAAATCCAAAACGTGGTTACTTACAAAATCACTAAAGATGCCAGAGAACACTCTAAATTTCACCTTCCCCTCTCAGCCTTTCATTGCCAAGTAAAAAATTATAAAGCTCAATTAAGGACCAAATAAACATGAATGGTAACAATTAATATTCACGACGGGCTCCTCATCTTTATTTGTTTCTTTGGTCAAGACAACTACAACCGTATAGACCTTAATAGTGCAGGACTGCTCATTTCAAGCAGGCATCTAAATGACCTACAACTGAAGCTTGAAGTGGAAGATATCAGGATGATGCTTATTTAGCTGAATATGCAATTTCAAACAAATATAAAGTGCTGGTAATAAGCTAAAGTTAATCCACTAATGAATGCATAATAATGCAAATAAGGTGTTTTTAGAGCTGATCTTTTATTTGGCCCTCGGTGTCCCTAAGATAAGTTCGTTGTATCAAGTTTTCTCACTGAAGCTTGTGCTCATAGCAATATGTATTTCAAGTTGCTCTCTCAAAAAAAGTTACTGTTGTTATAAAAAATAAAATCCACAAAAACAAAATTGTGCCAAGAAATTAAGCAAAATTGTATAGGGAGCGCACTAAGTCAAAGTTACAGGTAGTTATTTTTTGTTTTGAAAGTTGAAATTTTTTTTTATTATTGTGGCCCAAATGGGCGAAAGATTACAACAACAAACAAACAACAAACACAAAAATGGTTACATGAAGCTAGGGGGTGACAACAACAATATGTTACTCAACAGTCCCTTGCTTAGCCAACTCATCAGCCCAAGTTACAGGTAGTTATTGAGATTTGGGATTCATTAAACAAAGGTAACTCCTAGTAATCTCTTTGCCCTCAATAAAGATGATCCATCTTCATCTAGAGTATAAATTTTGACCTCACCAAATGATGATCCAGATTGAACCACTGTTGGGTTTTCTTAAATTAAACTTCAATAACTGCAATTTAATTAAATCAGGGATCTTCATATTCAACGGCCCAACTTCTAGACATTTGAAAAATTACTCAGTCTGACATTCTTATGCCTACTAGGTGACAAATTAAAATGCAACCCCCCATCCACGCACACACAATCACACACAATCTGGAAACAAGATCATTGCCCATTGCACTTTAGAGTATAACAGTCCAAAAAGACATTATAACCTAGAACAGCAAGATGACCCGAAAATAAAGGCACTCATTTTGCCATGTTTTCGATTGCTACTTATCTTAAAGGTAAGGCTTCTTAAAGAAAAATGTGATTTTCTCAAGATGGATAAATAAATAGAAGACTTAAAAGATCAGCCAGAGTAACTGAACAAATAATTGGTGCAGGCAATTCGCAGAACATATGGTGACATTTCCTCAGGTTATCAAATTAAGACTTCACCTCAAGAAGCCGCTAGGGTACTAAATTCAAACCATTTTATGCTCACACATATCTCCATGTCTCAAGCTAGTTGCCAGAGTCAAAAAAGAAGTGAAGGGAACAATAGTCCCCTGTTGATTTTAAACATCGAAACTCCAATGCTGACCTTTTAAAAAGATGTCTCCTAACAAATCTTAACCTATAATACTGGAACAAAATCAGATCCTCTTCTTCTATTTATAGGCCTCCCAATGAATTTCGTGTAGCATGCCTACATGTTCATAGCAGCCACCGACCTTCTTTCTTTGTTTTTTTTTCAAATATGCAGATTTTATAATATACAAGAAAGAGAAGAATATCAAACTCTTCAAAAAAAAAAAGAAAAAAGCAGCACTCAAATGAAAAAATAAGAAAGGTTTATACAGGGGGATTGTTCCATGACGCTAAGTATGAACTACAAGAAAACATCAACAGAGCGGACCTTAGGCTCCCATGGACCACAGTTGCAGAACTATCTGTCCCTCGGACGCCTCCAGCACTCGATATTTGGAATCTCACCACAACAGGGTGTGATTAATTGAACATGGATGGCTCATCAATGGGAAATCCGGGTCCGGCAGGTTTCTGATTGCTCTTCAGGGCATACAATGGAAGCACAATTCAATCCTTCGCTGGTCCATTGGGCGTTTGCTACGAAGTAGCAGTGCTTCAAGACCTTAGACTGTTTGCTACGAAGTTCCAGGTAAGCTCGGAGTGGAGGAGACAAATAGTGATATTAAGAGAAACCTGGGAGCTAGGGGTTTCGGTTGTAGCTGGAACCACATTCCCAGGTCTGCAAACTCTGTTGCAGACAATCTAACCAGGGAGGATTCACCCTCACACAGCTTGTTATAAGTGAACCATTGTAAGACTGTCAAATTGTATTTGCCTCCATTCGCATTCCATGAATTAAGGAAAATGCAACTTCCTCAAAAAAAGTGAGCTACAAGAAAACCCTCTTTGGCCTTTTGTATAAAATGTGCATTTTACTCAGAAACTCTTTTGCTGACAATAGACAAAACATAATGCGAAGTTCTCTTTTCCCAAAGTTTCTGGTATCACTCTTCAAGTCCCAATGCTTTCTTGTCTCTTTCGCAAAAAGGACTAAATGAATAAAATCTTTTTAAGCAATCAAAACTTGTTCTCCATAGCATGACGTTTTTTTCCTGGAAGAACGGATGACGCAGAAAGGCGATATTCAAAAATCTCTAGAAGCTGATTAGGTTATCTATTTAGGCCCAGATATGACAGCAGCATTGATGGGATGCAAAATTCTTACATACGGAACAAATTGAAAAGACCAAAACATAGAAACACTACATTTGTTGGTTCATATAATATGCACTTACCGAATCTTTACGTGGCCCATTTTGCAGCGGTGAAGTTTCCGAAAGAAACCCATTCAAATGTTTCAAGACACACCCTCTTCTAGGGGGTCTGCACAAGGAATCCAAATTCCCAACGAACAGAGATGCTCTGGGAACAAAACTCTTCGCTCCTCCACTGAATCCCAAAGGCCTCTTCGAACCAAAATGCCGACTGAACCGCCACGACACCTCTGAACTATAGAAAGTGCGACCAAGTGCAGCACCACCACCACATCGGATGATCTCGCAGGCCCTGAAGCAACTCGAGGCCGGAGACATCACAGAGGACCGCCGCAACGAAAAATTAAAATAGGAAAAAAAAAACGAAAAGAGGGTGCTTTGAAGAATGAAAAGTGCGCCTGTTAAGAACGCGCCGGCCGTATCCACCCAGAAAATCCTTGGGAAAATGTATTGTCTGAATTGTCGATTATATTGACAAACCCGTCAATAAGCGTTCTCGCTTCACAGAAATAGAAAAAACTGGATTGGGTCCAATTGTGTGTCTAACGAACGGGAAGAATGCTTCAGAAAATGGAAGAGCAAAGAGCGTTTCAGACGTATAAGGGTTTGTTTATAAGGGGGTGAAGTTGGCGCGAACATCTGCCACCCAAGGTCGCAGCCGCCGATACTGCTGTCTTCAAAGTATTTTTGTCTTCTATAGAATCTGTTGACTGTGACGCTAGATATTTGGGGTACGGAGCATGGTCGGACGACTCAGCCGGGTGGGAGATCAATCGGTAGGGTCGGAAGACGACTCAGCCAGGTGAGAGATCAATCGGTGGGATCGGATGACGACTCGGCGAGTTAGGAGGCCAACCACTCGAGGGGGGGACGACTCGGCGAGTTAGGAGGCCAACCACTCGAGGGGGAGACGACTCGGCTGGGTGGGAGAGCAATCGGTCGGAGAGGCGAATCGGCCGAATTGTGATAGATTCTTCTGAATTGTAACAGACTATTCCGAGTGGTGATAGACTGGCCCAAGTTGAAATAGACTCGGACGAGTTATAATAGGGTTGCGTGAGTTGTAAAATGCTCTTTTAGTGGGCAACAAGAGTTTATAGACTCGTCAGAGTTGTAATAGACTCATCGACTTTGTACCCAAGTTATAACTTGTAATAGATTCACCTGAATCACAATAGACTCAATTTAGTTGTATATTTGCAATAGACTCAACCCAGTTTTTGTAGACCCACCCCAGTTTTTGTAGACCCACCCCAGTTTTTTTAGACCCACCCCAGTTTTTTTAGACCCACCCCAGTTTTTTGTAGACCCACCCCAGTTTTTGTAGACCCACCCCAGTTTTTGTAGACCCACCCCATTTTTTGTAGACCCACCCTAGTTTTTGTAGACCCACCCCAGTTTTTGTAGACCCACCCCAGTTGTAAATTTGTAATAGACACAACCGGTTTTAATAGACCATACAGATGTAATAGACTTGCCCAAGACGTAATAGACTCGCCCCAGTTGTAATAGACTCGCCCCACTTGTAATAGACTCGCCCCACTTGTAATAGACTCGCCCCACTTGTAATAGACTCGCCCCACTTGTAATAGACTCGCCCCAATTGTAATAGACTCGCTCCAGATGTAATAGACTCGCCCCAAATGTAATAGAATCGTCCTAGTTGTAAAAGTTCTAATTGACTCGTCTCAATTGTAATAGACTCGCCAAAGTGCTTTGCCGCTGGGCTCTCTTCAAGTAGCACCAGGCACCTGGTGCGCGCACAGAGTGACTGGGAGATTGATCCTTGACTTCCCACTCGGAAACCAAAACCCTACAATGTCTCCATGATGCTGCTGTTTTAAAGCTTTTCTCCTTCGCTTCTGCCACTGCCACTCGAAATACGGAACCGGGATTCCACACCCTTCGGGGTGGTGGTGTTTCCTTCTTTTGCGGCTTGAAATGATTAATTTGGTTTGATGGCAAAAGTTGGGAGCTTTGATGAGTGTTCTGGTGTTTGTCTGCCGGATATCGTCAGCTAAGTATCGCGTCTGCAGCTTTTCATGTAAAGACCTCTACAATAGACGCTCTTTGCGTTCCAAGTGCGTCGGAGACTGGACAGTAGCATCACTGAAGGTGGGTTATATTCCATATTGTAGGTTCTTATTTGTGTGCCTCTTTCTTCTTCTTCTTCTTTCTTTTTTTTTTTTCTGGCATTCGTGTGGATATGAATTGGAACACGACATCTTCGCTGGACTATGTAAAGCTATACCCAGGCCGACACTTATTTTTCCTAAAGGAACAGTGCAAGATGTTGTGGTTCGTGATACTTGAGACTGTTGTATGCTCTGTTCTTTTGATTTAGATAAACTGGCGTAAATGTTGTTGGGTACTTCACCAATGGTGGCTGTGCTGGATACTCGTCATTGCTAGCTGTATACTGCATGTGAAGTGACGATGATTGTTGCGAAATATCACCCAGGTATAAACGTAAATGGCCTAGTCCAGTTGCCACTTATTCTTGGTGTATGCACACAAAATATTTAGTCTTTGTAGACTTGAAACAATATTTCTACCAACATTTCCATGTTGATATTATCATTCCTTTTGGCTCAATGACCATTCGAGGGAGGGTTCTAGCGTGTGACATTTTGGGTTTGTCTCATCAGGGAAAGGTGTGTGTGCATTTAATCAACATCTGAAAAGACATTAAGATATACAAAACTCGGATTTGCCAATTCTTGTCTTAAGAGAGAAAATATCTGTGTAAAGAAACTCATTAAAAATAAATTGAAGATACTAGAACACAAATAAACTGAGAAGGCATTATAGCTATAAACCAGAATAAAATGAAAAAATCTTAGTATCCTACTCCATTGACCTAGATAGGTTCCTGTTGGGTATCTTGGTGAGGATTGTAGATGTTAAAACATGGACCTGACCAAGGTGAGAGCTTAATGCAAAAAAAAAAAAATCCTTTTGTGGCTGAAAGCAGTAGGTGCACATCTTTCCAAAAAAAAAATTTGTGATTTTTATATCTGTTCTCCTGGCATAATTGCAGCTTAGTGACAGTCATTTCAGTAGACCTGTAGATGGTGGATACCTGGCACCATATAATTATTTTTTTCTTTATCGCTTTTATGTAATTTTTGAGCATTTCATTACACTTATATGTCGAAAATAAAAAGTAAAAACAGCATCCCATTTCCCACTTCTTATCCACAGAAGATTCTGTTACTTTTCAGCTTCAGCCATTATCCACAGAAGCTGCTGCAAATGAGCAGAAAGTGACGAGTTAGTCCTTGAACAATGTACTAGTGGCATTGGAAGAGAACCCTACCTTTGGTGTTGCAAAATGTGACTTTCACATTCAGAGCCTTTGCAGGTCTGGAAATCTTTCCGCAGCTGCCATTTTACTGAAGCGCCTCCATACCAAAGGGTTGGTTCTGAGTTCAGAAACCTACAAATTACTACTCACTTTTGCAGCAGAAACAAAAAATTTGGAAGTTGCTTCATGGGCTTACAAAGATTTATTACGAATAACTGCATCACAAGATCTTAGCTGTTTTATGAATGTTGCAAAGGCATTTGCAGATTCTAACGAGGATAAACTACACCAGTTCATTAAAGAAGTGTTAGATTCAACCTTTCTAAGGAGTTGAACTGTACTCAACAAGATCATTTTTGGTTTTTCAAAGACTGGGTAAGCTGAGAAAGCGCTGCAGATATTTGGGAATATGAACAATCTGAAATGCAAACCAGATATAGTAACATATAATATAGTATTAGCAGTCCTAGGCAAGATGAAACTAGTGGATCAAATGCTACAGGAGTTCAATTCCATGGTTCTGGCTGGCCATGCTACTGATATTGTTACTTACAACACCTTAATCAACGGTCTTCAGAAAATTGGCAGGTTGGATTTGTGCTTGAATTTGACAAGAAAAATGCTGGAGAAAGGGATTGAGCCAGATTTGAGGACATACACAGCTTTGATCGAAGTGTTTGGGAGGTTGGGAAATGTTGAGGAAGCTATGAAAGTTTTTAGTGAGATGAAGAGAAGAAAAATTCGTCCATCAATTTATGTATACCATGGGTTGATAAATAACTTGAAGAAAGTTGGCAAATTGCAGTTAGCAAAGAGTTTGTTGGACGAGATGAGGTCTAATTTGTCTAAACTTGTTGGTCTTGAGGATTTTTGACAGATGAATAGGTCGAAATGACTGAGGGTGCCTAAAAAAGAAACTGTAGCATGCAAGACATACGGACTGTTTGATAATGTGAGGGGCCAACACCCTGCCTTCTGCATGGAAGCTCCAGCTCTTAAATTCATTTGGTGTATTACTCAAGGTCTCCTCTTACTCATCCACTATTTCTCCACCATTTCTTATTGAAATTGAGGTGATATACATCAAGATACAGCTAGCTTATAAGTTTGTCAGTCATGTCTAGAATTGGAAGGTTGTGTGGAGGCACAATTGAGAAAGACTTCCAGCATCTAGTCATTTATTTGCGTTGGCATTGCTAATTTGTACAGAGGAAAACACTAGCATATCCAGCGGTACTTTTCAAGGGGCTGTGGTACATTTGAAGATTTAGAAAAGTAAACTGTGGTTAGTTTTACTTGATCTGGGAAAAAGGTCTCTGCTGAATGATGGTCACTCACCTTTCAGCTGCTCAAATAATGTATAAATCACCGCCGAGGTGCTCAAGAGCCATTGTTCTTTAGCCTGGGTTAGGTCACATATCCTGAAAGCATTCTTTGGCTGCAGTCAGTCCGGATGGGCAACACTTTACAACTTAGGTACTGAATTCAATCTGCTGTTTTTGACAAGGCTGTTTGACCTACAACAGTGCACCATTTTTAACGAGTTCAAATTGACAATAGAGAATTCTGAAGCTAACTTACTCGAAGGGAGCAAAGAGGTGGGGCTGGAGTTTACCTGGTTAATTTTTTGTACTAATATTTGGAATAAAGAAAGAATTAGTTTATCTAAATCATGAATGAAACGGCGCACGAAATAGGAATCTCAATTTTTTCTCTGGATGCGTTTTCACTCAGCTGATAGATTAACTCATCATCTGTTCCATTTGTTACGATGTAAAACATTGTTCTCCATAACATCATAGAGAAACTCAAATGCTCTCTTAGAAACTTAGAGAGGTTGGGGGCCTCATTAGAAACTCAAGGGGTGACGTCATACTCTCTTATTCTGGGCCAATTGGTGTGCAGGACTCCAACACTGCTGAAGCATTAAGCCTTCTTCAGGGTCTCAAATGCTTTGCAAACTTGCCCTCTTGGGTCCACTCTATGTGGAAGGAGACTCCAAAATTATCATCTCTTGGTGTAAAGGCGAATCAAGACCACCTTGGCGGTTTTGGTTCCTCTTCAATGAAATCTCTGAATTCAACCATCATGTCTTTGCTTGGTCTCATGTGCGGATGTGCTTGCTAAGCAAGGGGTGCAACAGCAAAATCTTGTTGTTTGTACAACCTGAGCTAATTATTGATTGGCCCCAATTGGGGCAAACATCTTTGTAATTTTGCAAAAATCAATGAAACGCAATCTTCAAAAAAAAAAAAAAATTTGTATTCACGAGTGTTGAATATGCACAACTAAAAGTGAGTTGCTTCTCACAATTGGGTAATGTATTTGAAGTGAAAATGATCTACAAGGCCAAGGCCCATGGGGTAATTGTAAGGCATGGGAGTGGACTAGATATCTCACGGCTTAGAAATGATTTGTAACGATTGCAGGTCTTAATCAACTGCCGGTTATGCAACTTGGTGAAGTGGGTAAAATCAGAAACATACAACTGGAAATAAATAGGGGAGGGGAGGGGATTTTTTTTTTTTTTGAAGAGTTTGATTCCATTACGTGTGGGCTTAATACAATGTTACTTAAATCATGTTGGCTGATTGGCAGGAGTTCCCGTGAGTTGTAGCTAGCTTAGGGAAACTCTCTCTTGCAAGACTGTCAGCCTCAGTATTGGCTGTTTGTGGGATGTGGTTCCACATACATCCGATTATGCTGCCAATGTGTCATATCTCCCTGAACAAGTGTTAGAGCCTCTAGGGTGGTATGGTCAGTTGATTGCACCAGTTGACAACATTTAGGCAGTCACTCTCAACTTCCACGTTTCCTTGAAACTTTGCCACAAAAAGTTTCATGTCTAAGTAGTGCTTTGGCTTCAGCTTCTGTTGAGTCCGAAATTGGCCCTACAAAGGTTAGTAACGTGTTACATGGTTTATGATTAGTCCTCCTATACTTGTTGGCCCTGGGTTTCCCCTTTATGAGCCATCAACATTGAGCTTGTAGGCATGTTGTTGTGGTGGTGTTCATCTTGCTGTAGCTATTGGAGATGTTGTCGCATGGAGTCTGACAATCATTGCCTAGGACGCCCTTAGGTTTAGGCCTATATTTGGATGAAATTCCTTCATGGTGGATAGCCATGTAATCACTTTACCAAGCTCGGCCGAGACAGTGGGTGAGGTTGTGGAGGCTCAGAATACACGCTTGTTCCTAGCTTCCCAGATGCACCATTGTATAAAGGTTACTGGCTCCCAACATGATTTTCCTAAGCCGGGGGAGGGTAGATGTTCTCCAGAATTCGGCAAAATCTGATACTGTGTTGAAGAAGCATAGTGGGAGCTGGAACATTGACCAGAAGAGGTCCCATATGTGTTTGGCAAAAGTGCATCAAACTAGTATGTGATCAATCATTTCAGGTTCGGCATTGCAGAGCGGGCAGAGGGTTGAATCGAGTGCCATTCCTCTTCTTGCGAGATTTTCTCTAGTTAGCAATCTGTTGTGTAGTGTCGTGCACAAGAAGAATTTTGCTTTTGGTGGGGCTGATGTTTTCCACGCCCATCTTGCGAGGTGCTGGTCTTGCCTTTCGCACAACGCTCTATAGGCTGATCTCATAGAAAATGTCTCGTTTGAGTTGGGCCGCCAGATGAGTTCATCATCACAACCGGGTTCGAGGAAGTGCTCAAGCAGCAAGTTGTTTAGTTGAGTTAGCTCTGTTGTTTCCTCATGTTGTGGTTCTCTTTTTAATTCCTCGCTCCAATTGAAAGAGTCGCCTGCTCTTCTTGCAATTACATTTTGAATTGTTTCTTCTGGAGCGTTGGATAGAGCTTGTGCCTCTCCAGAGGAAATTCCTCATTAATTTCTCCTTCTCCTTTGCTGGTCCGGATGGGCAGCGCATGAATGACATCATGTAGGTTGGGATGCCTGCCAAACACGATTGGAGGAGCGTTAGGCGTCCTGCTTTGGGAAGGTATTTGCCCTTCCACATTTCAAGCCTGCTCTTTATCTTTTTAATTATTGGGTCTCATAGTCTCTTATGTTATCTACCATGGAAGACGGGGAGACCCAAGTGAGTAATAGGTAGACTGGATGTCGTACATCCCAATTGGATGCTGCTTGTTGAGTCAACTCTTGACATGTGTTGATTCCAATTATGGATGTTTTCGCCCAATTGATTTTCTGCCCAGATAGTTGTAGGAGTTCCAAGTCGGCTTTTAGATTTTGGATTTGGGCGATTAATCCTTTGCAAAAGATGACCATGTCATCTGCGAATTGACCCAGGTTAGGCCGTCCGGGAGTATGTTCTAGAGCCATCCGATCTCCACAATTCTTCTTACGAATGCAACTAACCCTTCTCCCACAATGTTCCATAAGCCACTTAGTGTCTGGTATTTCGGCTACGTGGGTGCATGCCATGGGATAGTCTTGGTCTTCATCAGTAAGGACTAAGGAGGGCTCTCAAGCCTTAACAAGGATCGTACTAGCTCTGCCCGTTGTATCTAGAAAAAATCACACTGATTAGACCCAACTGTGTTAATTGGTTCAGATGTTAATCCGTGAAAAAAAAAATTGCTTGGTGTATCTGATTCTAATTTTGCATAACGAGATCAACAAACTCCTAGTTCTGGTGCAACTCAGTTACTTATACATTGCATTCTTTTTATCCTTAAAGACCATCTGTTCTGAATTCAGCATACGGCCTCCTATATTTGCAGATTTGCATGCCACAATGCTACCAACTTTCACGATGAATGCGAGTTTTCTCACGATTGTCACTGATAGAAAGTGCTTTCAAAACTTTCACTTGATTATGGTTACGGTTGTTGTAAATCATGTCTCGACTTCTCCGCTAAAAGCAGAAAATTTTATTCATCTGGGGCTCACTGCTTCCCAGACAAAAGCAGGACACCGATTATTCAACTGGAGTTCAGGTGAACTCTTGAGTGAGAATTTTCTCTTTTGATATGAAGAAGGACGTCCTCCTCAGAGATACCACAGAGACTACAGAGCAGGGTTGTGGTAGGACGGGAGATATCCTCTTAGTTTTATGCGTTTCTAGTCTTCTCACTTCTTCGACAACAAAACCATTTTAATATATATAAACATGAAAATAAATACCAAAAAGCTGGAAGACCAGGCTCATGAGATATACACGTTGGTGACATGCGTCCTCAGAAGAGGATAGCAAGGTACAGGACTATCCATCCAGCCATAGAAAAGACTGCAAAAATGTGAACCCAGAACAAGACTGCTGCTGCTTCCTTTCCACAACCTCTCAAATTGGCAACAGCACCTGCAAAACCGAAGAAGATTCTTGTTACTTTTAGTTAATGAACACTTTCGGCAGAGGATTCTCCACGGGAAAAATATGAAAGTTCATGGTTAAAAAAGAAACGCAAGAAAAAGCATTACATCAACTGTATTGTAATCCACAGGCTAATAAATTATAACAAACTCTTGAGCAGTCGCAATAAGATCAAGTAATACCAGAAAGTACAGATGTGGGCATCGTATGCTGAAGAAGAAGGACAAATTTGAACATCTTGTCACCAGTAGGAAGGAAACCCAGCTTATCAGCCAATGTCACGATCCCAAGCCCTGCAGGAGGCACCAGGACTAACCTCCCAAATATGATTGCAGCAGTTGTTCGAAATCCAAGCTTTTTACTTCCAGTCCCGGGTCCTACAAGATCCAAAAACAATCAGTAAGGAGTTTTAAGAAGATTACAAAATGAAGTTCTGAATATCAATCACTTGCAGCTTGTGATCCACCCCTGCAAACCATACAAAGGTTGAAAGACATTCTTTTTCGAAGAATAAAGACAGTTGATTCCGTTTTCTAACCACAAAAGATGAGGTTTCTATGCATTTATTTACTGAATTAGTCTTAAAAACCTTAAAAGCCATTGCAAGATGCTGTAATGACCCCGTAAAAAAATTAGATTGCATCAAATATTATGGTAATCTAAGAAGAGAATATGAAGAAAACTTATCTAAAGGAGAACAGCTCACCACTAAGACGCAAACAGTGTTACCAACAAGGGCAGTTTTCCAACTGTTTTGGAAGTCAGTGATCAAACTAGAAGGAAAAGGATTAGACACTCTCCAACACGAAAGAGTGTCATTTATTATAGCACACCTTGCACACTAGTGTCTCGAATAAATCTAGTCATATGAAACAAGGAAAGATCAAAGATGAAATAGATACTTACCATCAACAAGATTCCCACCCAAAGCGAGCAAAATACATGGGATCATAGCTTCGCTGAGATGCACATGCAGTCGTCAGTAAGTCATCTAATTTAAAACTAGTCGGAAAAATAAATTCTCAAAGATAAATGAAGAAGTTAATAATTATAGCTTCAAGAAAAAAACAAGAGACTAGGTAAGCCTCTCTCACTAGATTTCTCAGTTAGATACAGATACACCCTCACCAGAAAAATTATATCTAATTGAGATAAAAAAGAACGCGAGAGAATGAATGGCAAACAAGATTATTACAGACTATGAAAAAATGAGGTTATCATGTGTTACTCTTAGTAAGAATAGTTCAAAATTAATCAGCATTGGAAACATCCAGGGTGGATTATTTGGTACAGGGGCTCCTAAGTTCTGGTACTCCTGACATGACGGACTAAGATAGATTTTGATATAGTACCAGAGCAGCGGTTCTCAACGGTCTGCCTCCCCCAAAAATTACCATTTGCCGCAACTACAAGGAAGACTTCGAATAAGGAAAATGATTAAAATTAACCCCACACTGCAGGAGACTTAGAAACAGTTCAATGCTTATATTTAGGAAGAGGCTTCCTACCGTTGGTAGACATTTTGAGATGGAACTGAAAATCACTTTCAACATTTTATTAATCTATCGTGATACTAAACTACTTTTCCCTTATAAATTGTTTTGATCATTGAGATGAAGTAATCACAACTTGATTAACTAAATTCCTTCCTCCAAAGTGGAAAACCTAGGTTCATGTTAACATTACAACAGCTTGAATGATAAAACACACGAATTGCTACCAGTTCTTTTCTGTATATAAATGATGTCAAGAATTGTATATCAGCAATGAAGGGGCAAATTTCTAAGAAATAAGTAGAATGCAAATTTTGGTTGGATAAAGATAACTAAGAGCTTGATTGGAATAGACCTAAGCTTACAATCAAATGTTGAACGCAATAGTTGATTTTATAATCAAGAAATCAACTATTTAATTATTTTTAAATATTTGATCAAACGAATAATATGGCATTACACAAGCTCTGAAAGAAGCTCTTGTGCATGGAACAAGTGAGTTTAGCAATTGAGAAAAAAAAAAGCAGAGATATCATTTAAGACAGGACATACCCAAGAATTATGCAACTATCGGTGAAAAAGAACAGAGGAGCATCATCTGTAAAGATCAATCGCTTCAAAAAGGGTATTGCGCCGATCACCATAGCAAGGACCTGCAATCCTCAAAACGTCACATATTTTAGTGTTAAGTAGAAGCCATGAGCAGTCAGCACTGCAAAAAACATTTTTAGATAATAGCAGGTCATATTATTTAACACACCATTGAACTTTTAGTTCTTTGCATTAGAATGGAGGCAACAATACAGACAATGAGGTACCATCACACAAGCCATAAAATTAGAAAAGTAAGATACCCCCTTTTGGAAATCGGCAGCTAGTGAGATTAAATTATCTCACAGACTAGCTTCCTGATATTGTGAGGAATATTGTAGGGATCTGTCGAAGTCGTAGGCGTCATTGAAGGTGCTCTATTCTTCAATGAAAGATTAACTTTGAGTATTTGGTTTAGCTATAATTAATACTTGAGGTACAATATATTAGCAAGCCAATCACAATTACAGGTAAAGAATATGAGCAGGAACAGAATCAAAGTCTCAGAGGTTAACAACAAGGCTTGAGCAACATTTGTTAGTGTCACCAAGATGGCATCTTAAAATCAACTTCAGGAAGACATAATGCTCTTTTGGTGTATAAAAAGTGTTCGTTCAGATGCTGTGGTTATAATTTTCAAAAAAAAAAAAGAAAAAATCAGATGCTGTGGTTATGATCCATAAACTTACAGAAGCAATGATTGGAGGTTGAAGAATTTGCTTAAGCTTCAATTTTTCATAAAGATAACGTAGGATATCCATTATCTGCATGAAAGGAAATAAGAAATAAGTGAAGGTAATACAAGAAAGATTAATTAACTGAATACAACGTGAGGATAAACTGGCATGCCTAAGAACTATTGGAAGTTATAGGTCAAGCAGTTTAATACACAATAGTGAAACCAATTATCTAAATTTTGAAAATAAATATCGTATACAGGAGAACAAATATCTCAGAATATGCATAAGCAGTAAACCCCTTATTACCCCTCTCTTCGAGCTGTCCACATCCTTTGTCTCAGGTTCTTGAGGAGCTAGTAAGGGCTGTTGTTGCTCTGGAGGAGCATCCTTTAAAATGGCCTTAGTAGGAAGCTGTGGCTCTTCTGTGCTGTCAAAGGAACCTCCTGGTGGAGGTGACAGCATCTGAAATACGTACGTGTACAGAACTATTGCACCAACCTGCAAGATCAGTTGTTAAAAATTCTTCATATTAGCTTTCACTAGAAAAAGAGGAGGCACCAGAATGTCTGCTGCAATTGTTTTCAATTGAAATGTCAAACTCTATTGTGTAAGGCATAAAATATAAGCAGGAGTACATTAACTTTAAATGGCATGACAATGAAAAACTGATTTTCTGGTGTCAAGAAAGAAATCTGAACTGTACTAAAGGTTTCTCAACAAAAATCAGCTCTGGAAAGACGATATAAGCACTTTATGCAGGGATCAATTTAGTCATGCATGCAATTCTTCCAATGAAAGGGGAAATTGGGAGGTTCAAGATCTAAGATCTGGTCATTTTGGTGGCGGCTCTGCTGGATTCCAAAATTGATCTACTAGGTTTCATCTGATCAGAAATCAAAACATCTGAACATTGAAAAATTATGTGAACTAATAATTTCTGTCATTAGCCATCTGGGGCAGAAGGAACATACAAAAATGTCAAGAATGCTTAACCTACCCACCCATTGCCCAAATGAAATATAAGCATTTCCCATTTGATTGCACTGCTCTGAGTCACCAAATGGATTAGATTTGTCTCGACATAAAGCTGCAATCAGAACCAGAGGTATATTTCCGATATTTCCTGCATTTGGAAAAATAGGAACATAAGAAAGAAATCATAGGGTTGTACCAAGCCCTTTCCACCCCATAACTCACCCATTTCTCAATAGTGAAAAAGGAAGATTTTAAACTATGCAGAAATTATAAATTGTATAAATGCTCCAAGACAGAAAAAAAAAATGCTGAACTAATTAAGCTGCCCAGTCACTAACCAATTCCAATATGTATTATGGTGAACTTGAAGTATGGATACGGAGGACGAATAATGGTTGCAACAATTAAACCTATGATAGAGCCTGATATCGTGGCAAGAACAACATTGAAAGGAATAAACCACCTGCAAAGAGATGATAAAATCAGTGGTATCTTTGGAGGTTTATTTCATAAGAAAAATTGACAAGCATAGGGCAGAATCAGTAAAAAAACAACAACATTTTCCATCTCCAAGAGTGGGAGCCTACATGCTGCACATTCCAAAGCTAATTAGTAGATGCATGATCGGAAGAACTCTTTCCAATACAATCTCATGTCCAAATGGGAAAGCAGCACGTGAACAAGAAATTTAATAATATGACATAGAAATACAGTTTAACACAAAAGTTATGGGTATAAATTATGCATCCAAATAGAACTAAGGATATTTACAGTTAGTTTTGATGCTACTGATATCATTATTGAATAAATGAGCATGTTTAGCATTGCATTAATAGAAACTATTTTTGGTAGTCCACTGCCAATATGATAGTGGTATTTCTTTACAGAGGACAAGTGCAAAGATTTCCCACATTCTCTGATTGCCAAGGAGATTAGGCTCTTCACTGAAAATATTTTTCCCATCTCTTAAAACCAAATTGAATTTCTGCAAGTACCAAAATAAATGCAGAATTCAACCGTTGTCTCGATTGTGATGACTAGAAACATCATCTCAAATAAAATAATCTATTACTCCTCGACAGTAAGTTCATGAAAGCATGCAAACAAACTAAAAGTTTTGATAAATTTCATCCAAGCATGCGAAAAAAAACTAAAAAAATTTTTTTTTTGAAAGTTATGAAAACTAAAAATTTGATTGAGTAGTTCATCCAAGCATGCAATAGAAACAACAACTTTTTATGAATCAGAGATATTTAGACATAACTTTACCCCACACAATGAGGATATAACTACGTAATTTATTGCAAAAGCAAAGCAATATATAAATAAGACCTATTTCAGAAAGAATCCAATAAAACTATTACAGCTGACAGGACAACTGTAGGTGATTCAAGTCTTACCACTGCAACATTTTCTCTAACGTGACAGCACGCCCCAGTTGAGAGAATATCAAACATGGAAGAAGAAGAGTGAATACCAGCTGCAAGATTGGAAATATGCATTATAAAGTAGTCCAGAAAATGGAAACTAAAATAACCAAAAAAAAATTAAGGTAACCAAAGAAAAACTTATTTCCCCGTAGGAAGGAATCCAATACTTCAGAAGAATTCACTATCCACATATTGATAAAAATAATAATAATAATAATAATAATAAAAAGATACGAAGAAAGGAACTATGTCATGAACATGCTACGAATATCAGCATCCAAATAAAACTAATTTTTTCTAAAATTTTATACATAATAAAACAGAAAAGTAAAGATAAATAGTCTTTCAAAGAGCTAAAGCATAAAAAAGAAAAAAGTGAAAGGATACAGAGGAAATATAAGTAGAAGAAACTTCAAGGGGAATTTCAAATCATTTTCAGCTAAAACAGAAGTCACATCTGCAAGGACATGAGATGTGTTTTGCTCACCCCATTAAGAAGCTTCCTTCCACTTGCTGGAAGGATGTTTACGTACTTCGTAGCCATCAAAAAACCCATAAAGCACATGGTGAAGACTTTTACGATTGGTAACACCGCGAACATCATCGTGGCAAACACGGACGCCTTTCCGGCAGACATAATGCTCTTCATGTTTACCGAAATGCAAAATCTCAGATGAGCAGCAACCAGTAACCATCCACGGCAGCCTTCAGATTCAGAAGTCCGGCGCGAAAATTTGTGCAGCTGAAAAACTTGATTCCGCCGTGTTTTGCGCTTCAATACCAAAGTTTTTCCTGCTTTTTTTTTTTTTTTTTTTGTTACGGAAATCCTCTGATGCTTCAAATTCGAAATTTTGGAGCAGCTGATCTAAATTCCGCCAAACACAATTGCTGCCGCAATTTTGTTTGCTACAACCCGAATCGAAAGCTGGCGCAATTCATTTGACAAATGTATTAGGTCTTGCAGGGGACAGAAAACAATGACATCAAATACGGCGAAAGCGCACTATCGATGTACTATGTTTTATCGACAACTAAAACTCCAACACATTCTTCAAAAGACGCAGAATAAGAAAAAATTTAGTCCAAAAATTGGAAAACAAAAAGGAAAATTTCTCCAAGTTCTTTAATAGAAACACTGCACATTTACCACAACACAAAAAAAAATAATAATTAAACCTGCACGATCGAAATCAAAGAAAGAACTTCGAAACTCTGTTCCGTGATTCCAGGAAAGAAGACGGACAATTCCCTCCAGGCGAGCGAAAACTGGAGTGGAAGACATACTTAAAGAACCGTTATTCATTGAATGTGGAGGAGAAGATGGAAAAGGAAGGAAGACCATAACGATCAAACCTCTTGTAGCTGAATAGAACTGTCATCTGGAATACAGTCATAATGAAGCTAATAACGACAATCATTTAACAAAGACGAAACTCTCACGGGATTTCCGAGCAAACCAGTAACGAATTAATCAAAATAGTCCAAAATTAAAATAAAATAAAATAAAAAAGAAGAAGAAGAAGAATTAAAAATGCACCACCTTTCCAAATATATACGAAAAAAAAGAGAACAACAAATCTATAAAAATACAAAGAACCTGAAAACAAAAACAACTGGAAAATACAACAAAACCACCTCCGCACAGCTCAAGAAGCAAAGAAGAAATTTCCTTCTCGCTCCCTCCCGTCTCTCTGAGCTCTTTCCGAAATAAACGCGGTGCATACTTACTTATAAATTCGGGTTCCGTCACAATCACAAAACAAAAGGGAAACCCAGAAAAAAAAAAAACAAAAAAAAAAAAAAGTGACACGAAACTTGAAAACCCATCACGGAAAACCCGAGCTATAGAACGTTCAGTCACTTACACGCGAAGTCTTCTCAATTCTTCTCCAAATCTCCCGCAAGAGAGAAGAACATTTAAAACAAGAAAAAGGAGACGGACGAATACGACTCCCTCGCCTTGTCAATCTCGCGGCAGCCAAAAAAGGGAGATATATAAAGATCCCGTGAAGTGGAGAAGAAAGAGAAGAAGATGATATGGAAGGGCCGTTCACAGTTCCGCGGAAGCTCAGTGCGTGACTTCCCGTTCTTATTATACCCGTTACAATGGACTCTGCCAATATAGCATTCGAGATTGTTCGTCCGTACTAACTGAAATCTTGCACAGATAGTCTCTCCTGCACGTCTCCTTCTTCCAACTTCTGGAGCTTTTTGGATCTTCTTTCTTAGTCCCTCTATTTCGGGTCAATCTTTCTTTTCTCGTTTTAAAAATTAATTATGTTATAATTATACAAATTTAATATTATAAAAAAATCAAACAAAGAGAAATTTTAAAACGTCAAGTTTTTATTGATATTTTACTTAATTTTTCTGTTTGGCACTATGGGATAATTAATGAAGCCATAAATTCCTTAGATTTTAGAGTTTATAGAAGAAGGACCACTACTTATAGAATTGGAGTCATTTATTCTTGAAAAATTGAATTTAGAGTGGTCTGTGTTTATGACAGAGAATCGAATATATGGTGAGCAATAGGGGTATATCACACTAGGCTTGTTACATAATGTGTACGGTAAGTGTGAGTACCACCGGTTCCTTTATAAGATATTTTTTGTGGTCTATTATATATAAAAATTGCATAAAAATGTTTGTTTTGTGGTCATGGGATCAAAACAAGAAGAAATTTAATAAACTCTTTGTTTGGTTTCATTCCTAGTTCTACTCAGAGGGTTGAACCCATTCAGTTTTCAAAAAGAGTTTTGAGTTGGGTCTTGGATCTTAATTCCCGGTCATAAGACTACGATTTTACTTTTACAATGTTTGTATTAATTCTAATTTTATATTTTAATGCATATTTATTGAATATTATTAACCAATATATCTCACTTCGGCTAAAATTATAAATTCCAGCTCTTTTTAAGTTTCTAAAAGTGTATTTCATTATTCCTAATACTTGTATGTAACATTTATATTTTAGGCCACTATAGATCTATGTAATTTATTTTTTTAAGTTCAAAAGAAAATACACATATCATGGGTGTGAGTTGTCACAATCAAATGGAGATAACATAATTAGGATAAACGAATTTTCTTATGAATCATTGTAAGACTTGAAGCTTAGTTATTACTCTCTCTCTCTCTCTCTCAATCATTTTGTTTTTTTTCTCATATTGATTATTATATCAAGACTTAGTAAACTAATTATGGGGCCGTGAGGTGGGAGATTCAAGTCAGTGACCCACTAGCCTGAATCTTAAAATCTCTTTGGTTCACAAGAAGCCCAATAGTTTATCACAAAATAACACTATGCTTATTTAATTAATTATAGTATATTGTTGAACTAATTTCAGACAAGATTTGATGTATCAAATTCAAGTGATAAATAAGTAAGAGCTATTTCACACTTTTATGGTTCTACTTCCACCAACGTTGTCAAACTAAAAAAAAAATTTAATTAAAAATAATATGTTTCGACTTGCAAAGGCAAAAAAAACATTCAAGGTATGAAAAGAATGTTGCCCATCCAATAAGAATTTTTAAAATTTTCATTATCTAAAACTAATAATGACCTTACATAATGTACTCTTATAAGATTTAATATTTTATATGGAGACTCAAATCATGACAAAAAGTAATAAATTTCTTTCATATGTATTAAAGGAATACGGACCTCAGCAGCCCTGACCACTTTGGCAGTTTGCACATGTGCCAAGGAATCTCATGTCTCGCTACGAGAGAATATACCCTTACGTCACCGGTGCCAAAGGTAAGGGAAAAAAAAAAACGTTCACACGTATGCCGCCATTACGGGGTTACAACCAGTCGACAACGTACGTCACCACCTCCTGTAAGAAACTGTACTTTATGTTTCCCTAGAAGGAGGGGCTAGCTCTATAATTTTTGCACGAGGGGTCCTAATATGGTTGATTGTAATGAAGCTAATATGGTTGATTGTAATGAAGCATCAACACTAAGTTAACTAATTGATTATTTAATCTAAAAAATAAAACCTTATATTAAGGTTTGCACTATATATTAATTATTATGTTGATACCCATCATAGCAATTGTATTAGTTTATTTTGATTGACACGAGTTTAATACATGTAATAAACTAGAAAGCACTTGTTCTTATAAAAAGAATTCTGGTAATTTGGCAAGCGAAAATCACATATCTATGAGAATCAAATGAGTTGTTCAATATAATTATCACGTGCAAAAAGGTTTAATAATGTCTTGTGTATCATGAATTTGTGGGGAACATGCATGTTGGAGAATAATATTGAAATAGCTTAGAAATTAAGGAAGAAGCATATTCGTGTGTGTCCCTAACTTTGTAGTGAAATAATTTTTTGTCTTTTGTCATGTCTTTGTAGTGAAATAATTTTACTTCTCTAATTGCTCAACCATGAAAAAAAAATTAGGTGGATATATGCTCATGACGGTAGTACCCATGGCTTATCCTGATCCTGATGGCTTGGTTTATGCGATTAATCAAAAGGTGTATTCATTGATGAAATTTGCACATACATAGCTTGGAAGGGGTGGAAGGACTTCATTGTCGATTGATTGATCCTTCTCTTGATTTCATCATAGTGATACTTAAACCGATGGTTTTGAGGTTAGGTCATTATAAGTTCTAATATAACTATTCCTATAGGGAATTAAACCAAGGAGTCATGAATTTTATTTTCATAAAGTAGGGTTACACCTCCCATGAAGGAGTAATTTTCTATTAAAATCTACTTAAGGAATATTTTTAAAAACCACCTATATGTTATAATATTTGTTAATATTGAAACATTAGTTATCTAATAATCACTTGTTTTGTAAACAATAAAAGACGTAAGAGAACAAAATATTGGTGCGCTTAATTTACTTAATTATACTAACTTCGTTTTTAGTACTTAACACCCATTTGTTTTGTTTTTGTTTTTCCTGTGTTTGCTTTCATTGCATCTAAACAAAGGTGAGGTGGGGTTAGCATGTCTATGAAAAAGTTCTTACTAGTGGATGTGAGAAGACCAAGTTAACAGGTGGCATATCCTTCCACAAACATACAAAAGAGAAAAAGTGTTCCACTATGGCCTACCTACGTACAATTCCTGGTTTGGTTTCACAAAATTAAGGGAGAGTGTATGTGGGGTAACATGCCCTTTTGTCTAATCTACCAAGAGCACTCTTCAATCATGTGATATGAAGTGGCAACGGCCTTAATTTCTTAGTCTTTCTCGGGCATAAAATGTGTTCTCATATCAATAACTGCCTCCTTATCATACATTTTAACTAATTATAAGAGCTTTAACTACCAACTTATGATTTTGATGCTCTGGGTTTGTGCTAATGCTTCCTGCTGTCTTGTCTTTTCTTATTGCTTTAGTTTGAGGTGGCATATGCATGTTTGCATATTATGCATGATGGAAGTGTATTTAGCTTGTAAGAAATATTGATGATGATTTCATCTAAGCAGCAAGTTTATTTAGAACCCGGATATCTGTAATTCTGTTAGAGAAAGAAATATTCCAGATCGAAGATCTTTTCATACGAGACCTACCATAGATGTATGGAAAGATCTTCTGAAATATTTCTTTCAACTGTGTAAATTTTGATAGTTTACTATGTTTTCAAGATTTTTATTGTTGATATAGATATTCTTGGAGATATAATCAGGATATATAATCCTTAATTAGCATTAATTATCCTTACTTTTCATTAGGATCGAAACAGGTATATTTGAGATTGCCTGCAGGTCTGAGAGGGAACAACATGACCTTCAATTTATTCATATTTTAAACTTGTGGCCTTTCTTCTGCCATTTCAGCTTATAAGGTTGATAACTTGATACTCAAATCCTTTTTCTCCCTGCTTCCAACCCAAGCGGACCCATCCACAAACACTCATCACTCATCAGATTCGTCACTTCTCTCTATCAAAGTCGTATGATTGAGAAAAGAAAAGAAAAGAAAAGGAGCATCTCTCTCTTTCTCTCTCTAATTAGACTCATCTTTAATTTTCTTAATTAGTCCCAGTCAATCACATCAGGGAATGCAGGTGGTTCCATTCGCACCAAATCATCACACGACACTTCGATCTGATCTAGCCTCAATAATGTAGAAACTAATGTGAATTGAGGATGAATATTTATTCCATTATTTTTCTTGCATAAGATCAGTTTGATTTTAAAGAAACAATATTTTCAACGAGAACAAAGTTTTATTCAGTTTCAGTAAAAAAATTCGGGCATTTTTACATGAATAAAAGTCTAGTACTCCTGATGTGTTATCATCTCGGGTCTTTAAGGGTATTATAAATTTTTAGCTTCTGTGGTTACTACTCTGTTACTATAGATATACATAATTGAGTTTGTAGTTCTTCTAACATCAGATCATTTCCATAAGACAGCTTAAACGGTTTCCTACTATATATTAGGAATTCTGTGAGAAATATTAATATCTGAAGAGGAACGGGTGGTCTTCCTTATTGCCGAAGAGCCACAACAAGTTGTAGAGAGAAAAAAGCTTAGCTCTTTGGGTAATTCAAAAGGCAAGATGGTACTGGAAAGGCTTCCCAGATAATGAATATGATTTGGGTAACAAAGAGCTATATGTTTATAGTCAATTGTCTCCTAATTAAAAACTACGCATAAGCGAATTCGACCGCTATAGGACATTGTTTGCAGGATAAGGGTCTCTAGCTATATTTATGTAGTTTTAGAACTAAATGACTCATTTGATGACAAAAAAAGTTCTATTCATTCCATCAGCACTACTAAGTAACAATTAATCTTATGACAAATAAAGCAAAAGTCGACATGCCTGGGACTTGATACACGGGTTTGTTATGGTGTCACTTGTTTAATTAGTTCACTAACTTAAATTAATTCCTCTCGAGGTCTTTCTATTTTTAGTAGAGTAATGCTCTACCTACATGCTAATCTAAGCCTTTAAAAATATAAGATTTTTTTATATTTTATAAAATCCTATATTCTAAAGGATAAACCCTAAGCATCAATGGTTTAGATTAACACGAACGTGAGATGGATAGTGCAACTGGCATTATTATTCTTTTTAGTATGAACACGTGCCAAGTAGTAAGAAGAGTGGAACTTGAATTCAAAGATTAGACAAGACTTGTTCCATTACATAACTTGCCCTTACCGGAATTGGAAATTGAAGGTTTGTTAGAAAATAAAGATATCTAGAGTATAATTAATTGGCTGCACCTAAGCTTCTTCCTTTGAGACCCATACTCATTACACCCCTGTTTTCTCTCATATCTCATCTGTCCTTGACTCCCTGGTCGCTTTAGAAGAGGGTGTAAAAGAGCCAACCGATTTGGTTGTGATTTGTCACTGTCAGTTACTTGAACTTTGTTAGTAGTCTAAATCAAATTGACGTGAGAAAATTTGATTAAGATCGATCGCGTTAAAGATAAGGCTATGAACGAGCTTGCGTGGGGATCGATCCCTGAATTTAAACGTCCTCCTTACAAGATGTATGTTTACAAATGCTACGTGTTGACTGCATGGTCCATCCTCGGCTTGTTGCAACTTTTTCTTGTTCGATAACATGCATGTTCGTTTTCAGAAGATCAAACGAATTAAGGATAAGAAAAGGAAATTCAAGAACTTGAAGAAAAGGGTACGTCGTCCATCTATAATATTGTGCCAAATATGTTGAATTTTAATGCTGATCTACCGATCTAAGCATTTGCAAAGCTTTGTTTAAATTTGATAAATCTTCATTAATTTCTTTGAAATAAATATTCGCTATAATTTCATAATTTTTTAAATCTCTCTGTTAAGCCATGAAGAATATTGCAAGATTAAGTGTAGTAGAACTACTGCTAGTATTTATGCTTTAACGTTTAGAACCTTACTGAAAACAAGAGACCATTTTCTGTCCTCCTTAATATATATTTGAAACCCAAAATTAAATGATCATGAAATTCTAGACCATAATATATAATTAATGTCTTATAATTAGCTAGCTAGTATGAACTACTGAAAACTTGACTAGTACTAATATTGTATGAAGCCAATAATAAACTAGCTAGAGATTCTACTCCCACTTAATCAAATAATGGCAGTGCTCAGAGATTCGTGGGACCGGAAAAACACAGTTCTTGACTCGGCAGTACTCTCTTCGATCGATATCTTGCTCAGAATTTAATGATTGTTGGCTTTGAATTTTATGGGTGCAGGAATAAATCCATTAAATTTTACCGTGTTTTGTAACCAAGCGGTTAGTATTTTGATCAGTTCATTGAACTTGGACTTGTATTATTTGTCTTTGCAAATGCTACGTTAAATAATAGAGCTGGCACATGTGTCTTTTCTGAGTCTTTTTCAACAGACTTATGAAGTGGGTACAGCATGGTGGAAAAATGAATTGTTTATCCTTCGTAAAGTCACAAGGGTCTTATTTATCATATGTTGAATTATTGTGACATAAAATAATTCTCAATTCAATGAATCAGCCTGTTGCAGCCAAATTTTTCTTCTTTAGAGAGTTATTCTTCTCACTCCAATACTACTCTCTCTCTCTCTCTCTCTCTCTCTCTCTCTTTATCATTCAAATTTGATAAAAAATAAGAAAAAAATATAAAAAAAACATCAACATGAAAACATACACTAACAAACAAATACAAAGCAAAATGACACTAGTATTTATAAAATTTGTGTAGGCTAATTACATCGATTCTCTCTTTCCTCATATATTAATATTAAACTATATCTTTTAGAACAAACTATATTTCCTTTTCTCACCCTGTCAATTTCATCTTTGTTATAAACAATATGGGTAGTTGTCACTCTATTAACCCATAAAAGAAATCTCCAATAATGAATGTCTGGACTAGCCAACAAGTGGCATCTTCTTGCACATGACATAGCAAAACAAGAAAGCACAACTGGGGCCTACATTCCCTTTGCCATCTAATTAAGAAATCATATGGGAGTTGTGGGGTGACATTATTTAATTAAACGACAAGGAAAGGTATCATATCTATATCTATACCTATATCTATATATATGACAACGTAACTATCCATTCCTACATTTCTCATTCTTCCTAATTCGCTTCCAAAGTCCTCTATGTCAATCTTCTATGTCAATGACTTTCAGTATTTCTTGCTTTGAATTCACAGGCATAATATATATATTAAACTTAGAAACAATATAATTTATTGATATATGATATATTTAACATATATAGAGAAAAATATCGTGAATTTAAATATATAGTTATAGAAAACAATTGGATGAATGGTTTTTCTTTTTCATCTCTGCAGATAAAGGAAAACTGCAATACAATCATAAGATAAGTTATCATTGGTGAAATTTGTGAAGCGATTCTAACAGTTGAAAGGGTTCTATCTCTTTGATGTTTCATATATTACTTATTAAAAGATATTCACTTTGGCCACGAGGCCATGCACCATGCCCGGATTGTTCTTTTCAACCAGTACCTTCCCAACCCAACAAACAAACCCAGCCTGAACAAGCAATCACTTTTCGTCCAAAGTCACATGAGAAGTGAACAGGAATTATAGCCATTCTAAGTTAGATTATAAGTTGAACCGTAAAATGTATTAGTTGAGGGTACTTAATTATGATTTACTTATTATATACTTATTACTTGTATTACTAGACATTTAAGTGTTAATGCCCTAGCTGCGAATTGTATGGTATTGTTTGTGTCCTTAATATTAATGATATAACCTAGGAGAGATAGGTACGTGTATCTAATTCCAAGAAATTATATCATTCCTTACCACTTGACTTCTCCAGGATTAATATTGGATAAGTATGGATAAGGGTGTTGTGTTACTAACATGATTTTTTAGCCGATACTTATATGTCACATGTAATTTTGTTCTATTTGGTAAGTTACTTTTAATACTTTCTTATTTACCCTCTATAATGGCGCCCAGAAAATTAATTTATAAATATAATGAGCTTAGTGCACAATCTGGAAAACAAATATTGGGTTCAACATTTGATACAATTATTGAGTCTAATTATTGATGAAAAGAGGGCTCATTCAATCACCTTCCAAGCTAGTTGGAACAACCAGAATCATATAAATAAACTACATCAATTATTGTTCTTTCCCAACGACAACAATAAATAAAGTAGGGCATCACATTATTTATTTATTTTTTTTTTGAGGAAGACATCACATTAAATATGAAAAAAATGTCGACCCAGATTTATACAAGTATACGTACGTAAAAACAAAAAGTAGCATGCAGACTACAAGTTTACCACAAACATGTATTTAACAAGATTGAAGTCAGATTTGGAGAAAATAATCTTTTTAATGCAAAATAAGATCTCATATAAATATAATTTTTTAGTTTTTATCATGAAAAAAAATAAAATTAGACATATTATATTGTCATATTTTTTACCATTTTCAAAAATTAAATTTTTTGAATTTGGAGCAGTGTTTTAAAAATCGAACTGAATCGGCTGGTTCGACTGGGTTCAACCGGAACCGGAACTTTAAACGGTTCGGTTCGCTCAAAGACCCGAAAATAGTAGAAAACCGGTTGACAGGCCGGTTTTGAGCGGTTCAACCGCTGAACCGGAAATCGGACCAGACCAGTTAAACCATTTTACTTACCTTTTTAGTATTTTAATAATTTTTAGTATTTTTAATCTTATTTTTTGTATATAAAAATCTTATTATATATTTTTTAATTAAAAAAAATTCATACCGGTTGAACCACCGGTTGAACCCGGTTGATCTGATTGAACCAAAATTAGAGGCTCCACGGTTCGGGGTTCAGTTTTTAAAACATTGATTTGGAGTGATAATTTGTCAATATCTATACCAAAGTAATGCTTCTAGTCCAAATCAAATTGATGCACAAGTTGATAAGACTGTAGAAAAGATAAGGCTTTATCCATCATTGTGGGATTGCATTTCCTTCGCCATTACATACACAAGTTATTATTAATGGTGACAGAATCACTAGGTAGTGCTACGAGATAAACTACATTTGAGCTGTCAATCTAACCATTTAAAAAAGGGTTAAATAGTTCATCTGAAAAAATTAAAAGCTAGAGATCTGAATCTAGTAGTTCATCTGAAAAATTAAGAGCTAGAGATCAGAATCTGATTCAAACTCGAATTTAAAATTTTATATTTTCAAAACCAATTAAGAACTACACGATTAATTAAGGAACTTAATCAGGCATGCACTTACGAAAGATCACCCTAGCTCATTGTTAATTCATTAATCTTAATTATTGTTGACATTATTAATTAGTTGTAATCCCACGTTAATATTTTTATTAAGTACTGTCCATTAATTTATCACCATTAAAGGACACACGCCCTTTCATTCCATCAGAAGGTTTCTAGCTAGTTTCGGGGAAGCTTCGTCTCATGAGTAAAACAAAAAAGAGTATGAAGATGAAACACGAAATGAGATCTCTTGGACCACTAATTTGTGAAAGAAACACAGTCAGGCCGTGTGAACAAAGCTAATTTTTCCATGAACTCATTGACACCCAGGCAGGCTGGCCGGTGGTCGCCTGGATCAAATTAAAGATTGTTTTCTCCAAGAAGATATAAATGAGAACGACATGGAAGATAAGATGTTTGTCCTTTCTAGGGAAGCCTGCATCCTTTGTGAACTAAGGGTCCCAAAGATATGTCCGACTCTAGTGAGATGCCTAAGCATCAAAATAAAACAAATGACAATGTGAAATGTAAGACCCAATGTAAATTAGTACTATAACCAACTTTAAGTCTATGCCTCATCAAAAAAAATTTCTATGTGATGCCTAAAGTTTGGATACATCTGATCAGGTGGATCCCTTATCATGTCCATATCCTACATGAGCCCACTTGGAACTTGTAATAATGAAAAGAAATGTTTCTTAACACTTGTTGCCTGTTCGAGTCTGCTACAGCAATAAGAAAATTATTCTTGTTTACTTGTTGAGGGACATGAGATATTGGGCACGAAGGATAAGTACTTTTTGGTCAAACAAATAATATTTGTAACTTGTAATTTTTTTGTTGGTGCAAAACCACCTCATAGTAGGTTTATAAGTTTTATCCAGTTACTCATTCTACAGTCAACCTTAAACGGAAAGATAAAAACAAAAAAATAATTTCTAATTACAGTTTATGGGTTTATATACTGTTTTACAATTTAATAAACCGAACAGAAATAAAAATACCTATTTCAAACTCATTATACCCAATTACTATTTAAGTAAAAATAATGGTAATTTTGCATAATAACACTACTTAAGCTACTCGTGAAACCATTCCTATTTGGCTATTTCACGAGTAGTGCATAGAATTTGACTTTTATATTATATATATTAAAAATTTAAAATAATGATGTTGTATTCTACTTTTTCTATTAACTTTCGTTTGATTTATTCTTATTATATCTTTTCTCATTTTTTTAAATCTTCGACCAATTTTATTATTGTATGCTCATTTACCATTTATTACCCAATTACTTATTGGAAAACGGATTATAATAAGAAATGGAATGATTTAAAAATTAATAGGACAAAACGGGGCCAGATTAGTTTAAATTAGAAACAGTTACTAAATTACCTATTCCTTTTCATTTGCTTACCACTTATACCCTATCTCAAATATTTCTTTATTTTTTCAGTAGGGGAAGAGTATGAAGCAAATTAATAACAACTAAAAAAACCATGAATTACAATAGATATAATCGGGACACTTATCCACAAAAATGTTCATTTATATCTATAAGGTCGATGCATATTAATCAGAACGATGATCCGAGTAACCAATTTTCGGAAAATGATCACCTAACTAGGCCACAACAACTAGATGTTTAGGGTGGCGACGGACATAAAAAAGACACCCAAACTTGTCCATATGGTCAAATGAAAGGAGAAGAGAACATCACTTCTTAAACATGAAAGAAGATATCTGGAGCATGAGACTAAACAAATAAATCCAAATGTACCAAAGAAACCTTACTTGTAATGCGATGCCAGAACACCTACTGTTACTCCGTTTCATAGTTATCATAACAAAAAAACTTCGTCTTCTCTTTATTATTTATTTATTTGTTGGGAAACAGAGAAAAAGAAAAAGAAAGAAAACTTCTTCTTTATTAATTTTTTTATCCACAACCAAATATGATATATTATATTAATCAAACATCTCTAGTAGCTGAGCGTCACATATATTGTTCAAATAAGTACAGTTATCTGTTATAATAGAGTTTGGGGTTAGGGTGGCCCTTAGAGAGTCTTCATATAACAAAGTGCGGACAAGAGAGGGTGCAGTTCTGAACCATATATATGTGCATTCTAGTATTTCCTTGTGAGGATAATAGAATGCCTTGTTTAGCTAGACTGTCGACGACCCTGTTGGCCTCCCGCAACCGGTGCTGGAGTTTGACAAATGGGAGTTCCTTCAAGAGATTCCTGCTAGAGCAGACCAGGTGTTGTAATCGCCAGTGCTTGTCTCCGATTCCTGCATCAACTGTATAGCCAACTTCGAGTCTCCCTAAACAATAATAGGAGTAGAAGGAAAGATATTTTATAAGAGTAAGAGAAAGTTGTAATGCAAGGAGTTCAGATTCTTTTTGGTTTTATGAGTAAGGGGCCACACTGCACAGAGTAGGCATTTTCCATCTGTTTTGCGGAGGATAAAACCACTACCTGCTTTATGAGTGTCTAGATGAGAGGATCCACGTAGTTGGGCAATAAAGTGTGTTTCGGTAGAGGGTTCAGGTGATGTGATTTTTGTTTTGTTTGATGGATTTGTGTAAAGGAATTTGTTTGTTGATAATGGTGTGCTAAACAAGATAACATATCCTATTATAACTTTGCGATAAAGAGGGTGGTTTTTTTTTTGAAAAGTCTTTTATTCCTAGTGCACCATATTTCCCAGATAGTGTTGATGGCAAATATATGGGTAAGAAATTAAAATTTAGTAGGAGGATCTGAAAGTAAATTATAGAAGTAAGTTCTGTGAAGAGAGCCTTGAGGAATGATGGAGGAGAGTGGTTGTATACGTTGCCAGAGGGAGAGGGCAAAGGGACATTGAGTAAAGAGGTGTTATGGAGTTTCATGTTTAGAAGTACACATTGGGCAAATGGGGTCAATAAGAAGGCCATGCTTATTCAACTGGTTAGCAGTAGGTAGTTTGTCAATGAGGGATAACCACAAAAGCATCTTTTGTTTGGGGAGAGCCCTAATTTTCCAAATTTGGACCATAGTGGATCATTTGGGCCCTCGAGCATACATTAGTAGGTGAGTTGAGGATTAAATCGGCAGCGTCAGAAGGCCATAAGGCTCTGACGTGATATTGATTCCAACTATTATCATGGTGAAGAAGAGACGACACCTTTGCAGAGAGAGTTAGAGGGCCTTGTATGAGACAGGGGAGGTTGCAAAGAGGTTGTTGTAAGCCTTTGACCCAAGTATCAAACCATATGGAGGTACTTTCCCCAATTGAATGTGATTGGGAGGGTTTTTTTAATGCATGGTGTGGAGATTGTTCATACTTAGTCCTCATAAAAGAAGCCCAGAGAGTGGTGACAAGTATAAATTATCCAAAGTAGTTTTAATCTAAAAGCCTAATCCATATCATGTAAAGATCGAAATCCTAATCTCCCTCGTGATGGGACTCACAAAGTAATGACCAATTTACTAGATGAAGTGTTTTGTTGCCTTTATAAGACCATAAAAAATTCCTAAATTTTTGCTCTAGTTTTTAGTGGATGTAGTAGGAATATTGAAACAAGTGTATGAAGTGGGATACTACTAAGGATTTGATAAGAGTCATTCTTTACTGACCCAACCTGATAGCTTTGTATCAATGGCTCTGATTATAGGAGTGTATGTAGCTCGAGTGATTCTTGTGGTAGGAATAGAAATACCCAAATAGGTACCCATAGAGGAGGCTGGAGTGAATTTCAAACAATTTGAGATAGTTTGACGAATGGCAAGTTGGACGCTGTTTGAGAAAAAGATAAAGGTTTAGAGGGATTAGGATGTTGGCCTAAGTAATCCGCATATGTGGAGAGGATATCAGAGACCGTAATAGCCGAGTTAGCGTCTATTTTGCCAAATATTAGTAGGTCATCAACATAGTGGAGATTACATATTGGTTCCATATGCGGGAGGGGTTGTCATGGTTGGATAGTGTTTGATGTTATGGCTGATGTAATTTAGGTGAGAGAAGTTCAGTAACAAGAATAAAGAGAGAAGGAGAGATAGGATCTCTTTGTCTGAGATCACAGGACGGGGTAATGGGTGTAGATGGTGAGCCATTTATAAGAATTTGAAATGAAGTAGTGTGCAGACAGGAAAAGATTAGTTTTTTTCCATGATATAGGAAAACGAAAAAACTTCAAAGTGTTATCTATAAAGGACCATGACATAGTGTCAAAAGCCTTTATAAGGTCAATTTTGGCACCGAAGTAAGCATGTTTTTTTTTTTCAATTGAGGACGAATGTTTTGAGGATTTCATGGGTTAATAGTATGTGGTCAGACATTTGGTGTCCTTTGATGAAGGCTGCCTGGGATGGGGAAATGAGAAGTAGTAGGTATTTGGCAAGGCGAGTGGCTAGGATTTTTGTAAGGATTCGATATATTACGTTGTATAAATTAAAAGGTCTAAAGTCACTAAATGTTTTTGGGGAAGCTGTTTTGGGAATAAGGACTAGGAAAATTTTTATTAATGTTGTGTTCTATAATACCAGAAAGGAACATTGAATTTAGGTTTTTCAGTAAATCTTCTTTTAGTAAAATCCAATGATGTTTAAAGAAGATAAGTTGGAAATCGTCCGATCCTAGGGCTTTGTATGAATCCATCGAAAAAATAGCAGCTCTTAGTTCCGTAGGAGTGATAGGGCGAGACAACGAAGATTTTTGGGATTCATTAAGAGGGGTGACAGCTGAAAAAGGAGGGGAGCTAGAATTGGAGGCTGGGGAAAAGAGATGAGAGAAGTACTTCTCAGCTTCTCTTTTAATGTCTAAATCTGTTTGGATTAAATTTCCTTCAGTTGTCTCTATAGCTTGAATTCTATTGAGATGGGAGCGAACTCGAACAAAAGAGTGAAAATATCTTGAGTTTTCGTCACCTTCTTTAAAGAGATTTTGTTTAGCTTGCTGAAAAAGGTGTATGCTTGATTCTAGAAAGTTTCATTAATTGGTGTTGAAGGTCTTTTTTCCTGAGATAATAGTAAAGGATCATTTGACGAGTGATTTAAGGAGTTTTGTATTTGTGAAAGTATTTGAGAACATTCTCCTATTTTGATGTTAAAGTTACCAAATGATGTTTTATTCTACCTCATAGTTCAGAGGCAATGTTATTAAATCGGAGATGGAGCATATCTGGAGGAGGAGTAGCTTGGTGCGGATGAGTGATGGATGACCATGCTTTATGAATTAGGCCATCATAGTCTTTATGTTCCATCTACATAGCTTGAAAGAGGAAGGGTCTGGTAGGATTAACAGCTTTAGAGAAATTTAAGAGAAGGGGACAGTTGTCCAAGCATACTCTAGGGAAAAACTTGTATATGGGATTGGGGCTAAGCCCTTAACCAACTATGGTTAGCAAGAGCTCTATCTAATCGGGCCTTTACTTGAAAAATATGGTATCTACCATTTGTCCAAATATATTTTGGTCCTATATATCGTAAATCATTCCATCCTCTTATGGTAATGATTCTTTAAAGTGGGTATTTATTCTATTATTTATAGAGCAAGAGGAGAATTTTTCATCCGGAGTACAAGTTGCATTGAAATCTCCTATTAGTAGGACAGGGATAGAAAGATTTACTGCAAGGGCATCAAGGGCAGAGAGAATATTTGACCATGTTGGTTGACTAGGGGGAAGGTAAACGAAAAAAATGTTAATTGGTCCAGCATGTGGTGCGGACACATGACAGTGAATAAGGGGATATGAGTTTTCCACAGCAGCCATTGGCCACTACTTAGTCCACGTGACAGGACAATGTGGGTGGAGGAATAAGACTGTTGGTGCCAACAAAATGTTGCTGAGGTTTTTGGAGATGAAACTTTGCTTTCACAAAGATAAATTATTTCAAGTGAGTGTGTGTTCAATACGGTTGTGAGAGCTGAGACATACAAATAATCATGGACAAGGAGAAGACGTATACAACAACTCAACCTAGTTCTAGGTGTCCTAATGGGATACTAAGATGTTAATATACTTAGAATTAGAGTAGGATTTTAATATGTAACTCTATAAATCAATGTTTTAAAAAACGGACCGACCTGGCCGGTTCGACCGGGTTCAACTGGAACCGGCGCTTCTTGCGGTTCGGTTTCCTCTTAAACTGGCAACAAGTTGAAAACCGGATGACCCGGCCGGTTTTACTGGTTCAACTGATGAACCGGTGAACCGCCGAAATGGGTTGAACCGTTCTAGTTACTGTTGACTCAAACCATTTAAAATAAAACTCTAACCATGAAACCAAATTGATTATTTTTGTATTTACAACTATTATGGATGAAATGAGGGATAAAATGATTGTTACTATATGTGAATATGTGGAAAAAGATGTAGTTGGATTCTCAAGAAAATAATTGTTTTTAGAATAATTTTGTATTTTGGAAGGGTATTTTATTTCTAAAACTCAATTGTATTTGATTTTAAAGTTTTTTAAAAATATTATTTTTATGTTTTTAAAATTTTTAATGGTTTTTGTATTTTAAAACTATTTTGTGAATATAGGTATTAAATAGGCTTATAGGTAATAGGAGTTATGTTATGAATTTTTTTAATGACTTACAGCTCAGACCCGGTTCAACCACTGGTTCAACCCGGTTGAACCGGAATCGGATGTTCAACCAGTTTGATCACCAGTTCGGTTTTTTAAAACACTGCTATAAATAGAATATATGTACAGATTTACAATAAGGCGAAAATTCCATACATTCTTTATATTTATTTATGTTCTTCTTCCCCTTTTCTCTTCCAAAATACCCTAATTCTACATGGTATCAGAGAGGGATTGAAATTGAGAAAGAAAGAGATATTTTGTTCGTCGCCTCCACAGAGAATCGTCGTCAAGAGCTTAAAGAAGCTCTGGTCCTCAACGGAAGCTCTGGTTCTCGACGGAAATCTGCTTCTCGGGAGGACATTTGCTTCTTGCCCACTCAATTTTTGCGGAAATTCTATTTCTCGGCCACTCAGAATGACACTCAGAGACAGTTGGATAATCTGAAAGTAGAGCTTCAAAATTTGATGAACCAAGTTGGTCAGCTTGCATTTATATCTTCAAAACCTACAACAACTCCAGCCCATACAGGTAATTCTGCACTACATGTTAAAAAGGGAGCACCTACTTGGGTCATAGAGTCCAGAGCTTCTACACACATGACATCTACTCCTTCCTTGTTATCATCAGTTCATTATTATTTGCATCTTGGTTATGTGTCTATTGCCAATGGTTCTCGGTCTCAGTCACTGGAGTTGGTGCCTTATCTTTTTCCAGTACAATTGCTCTTAGTGGTATTCTCGTTGTCCCATTTTTTCCGATCAATCTATTTTACGTTAGCCAGTTAACAAAATAATTAAATTGCAAAATATTATTCAATTTTGATCGTTGTATTTTTCAAGACCTCAAGATGGGAGTGACGATTGGTACGGGAATTAAGAAAGGTGGTGTGTACGTTCTAGAGCATCCTCATAATTCAGTTGCTTGCCTATCCTTCTCATCAATGGAGTGGCACACTCGTCTGGGTCATCCTAATAAGGGTAAACTTCTTTGAATGGTTCCTTCATTATCTAGAGGGTTTGAGATTAACTGTGAAGCATGCCAACTCGGTAAGCAACACAGTCTCTCTTCCCACAAGAGGGAGTATATTTGGGTCTTTTGCTTTTCAGCTAGTTCATTCAGATGTTTGGGGTCCTTGTCCAGTGTCTAGTTTAACTAGTTATCATTATTTTTTGTCTTTTATTGATGATTTCAGTCATGTTTATTGGATCTACTTCATGAACCAAAAATCATAGGTCTGTAGCATTTTTCAGCAATTCTATGAAGAAATAAAAACTTAGTTTGATTGCTCTATTCAAATTTTACGACGTGACAATGGTAAAGAGTATGTTTCCACTGAGCTTCTCTCTTTCTGTGCTGACAAAGGCATTCTCTATCAATTTTCATGTCCATACACACCACAACAAAACGGAGTCGCAGAACGCAAAAATAGACACTTGTTAGACACCATACGATCCTTGTTATTCCATATGTGTGTCCCTCACTATATAACAACATGCATGCTCATCAATTGAATGTCATGTTTCGCCTTAGAAGGACGAGTGCCACTCCAAGTCTTGTCCCCCGGATTTCCTAGTATTCGGTTGAACCACATGTGTTTGGATGTATATGTTATGTTCTAAACCCATCACCAGAAAAGCATAAGTTGTCACCTCGATCTATATGTTGTGTGTGTTTAGGGTACTAGAGACAATAAAAAAGGTATAGACATTTTCAGCCATCACCTCGTCGTTGGTTCACGTCCATTCATGTGTCCTTTTTTTATAATGTCCCCTTTTTTGGCGGTGGATCCGAGTCCCCCTCTATGTTCCTTCCAGGTGGGTTGCAATGTCCACGGGACGGAGCGTGCACCTGCCTAGTCTCCTGCACCAATTAAACTCTCAGGAAGGTCAGAATCCTCTATATCTCCATCTTCTGAATTCACTTATTACACTTACCAATTGCTGTCCGAAAAGGGGTGCGTTCTTCTACTCAACACCCTATTTCAATTTTGTTTCACTCTCACACTTACCTCCTCCATATAAGTTGTTTGCTTCCATTGTCGACTCTACCATTGTTCCTCGCTCGGTGTCAGAAACTCTATCTAGACAAGAGTGGCAGCAGGCTATTTATATGAGATACAAGCACTTGAGGACCAATTGGATGTAAATAATGCTTTCTTATATAGAGATCTCCAAGAGGAGGTATATATGGAGCAACCTCTCAGGTTCGTTGCTCAGGGGGAGGAACGCAAGGTGTGTAAACTATAGAAGTCATTATATGGATTAAAGTAAAGTCCCAGAGCATGGTTCGAAAAGCTGAGTCAGGTAGTGTTCTCATTTGGTTTCCACTGTAGTGGATCTGATTAGTCGGTTTTTATTCTGAAACGACAGAGTGGGATAGTTATTGTGTTGGTATATGTGGACGATATTATTATCTCGGGAGATGACCATGCTGGTATAATAGAAGTCAAAAAGTATCTTGCATCAAGGTTTCAAACTAAGGACCTTGGTTATTTGAGATATTTTTTGGGTTACTGGTTTATTGTTGACCCAGAAGAAATATCTGTTGGACAGGTTAACAAAAATATGTTTATTAGGTACGAAGCCAGTAGCGACGCCCACGGACTCGAATTGCTCTTTATTCGACACAGATTCTCTAGCACTACAGAATAAGGCACGCTATAGAAGACTGGTTAGAAAATTATTATACGCAATAGTCACAAAGCCAAATATTATGTTTGTTATCAGTTTCGTGAGTAGATTCAAGGAAGAACCACAAACAATTCACCTTGAAGCAGCTTATAGAATTGTCAAGTATTTAAAGAAGTCACCAGGTAAAGAAATTCTATTTCGCAACAATGGGCATACAAATATAAGTAGAGCCTCGGATGTAAACTATGCAGAGTCTAAAACTGACAGAAAATCAACCAGTGGTTACTATGTGTTTGTGGGTGGAAATCTTGTGATATGGAAGAGCAAGAAATAATTCGTTGTAGCAAGATCAAGTGCTGAAGCAGAATAACGAACTATGACTTACACTACTTGTGAACTTATGTGGGCTAAGTCCTTGGTCACTGAGTTTGGACACGAAGTAAAACTGCCTATGCCAATGGAGTGCAATAATAAAGCTGCAACCTTCATTGCCAACAATCCAATTTTTCAAGAGCGAACCAAACACATTGAAGTAGATTGCCATTTTATTCGAGAGCAGGTGATGTTTGGAACTATCTCTACACCGTTTGTAAGAAGTGAAGACCAAAAGGCCGATTTGTTTATCAAAGCTCTAGCAGGAATCAGATTTGAAATCCTATGCAACAAGTTGGGACTACATGATATATACATCCCTAACTTAAGGGGGAGTGTTGAGACGTACAAGTAGGCATTGACAAGGAGAAGACATATACAACAACTAAACCTCGTTCTAGGTGTCCTAATGGGATACCAAGATGTAAATCGACTTAGAATTAGAGTAGGATTTTAATATGTAACTCTATAAATAGTGTACATGTACAGATTTACAATAAGGCAAAATTCAATACAATCTTTATATTTATCTACTTCCCGATCTCTCTTACAAAATACCCTAATTCTATAGAGCGTGTTTCGGAGAGGAGCTCTGTTCCCCTTTGATATTCCACATTAAGGTGTTATACATGATAACAATAAATAAAAAATAACTATGTATGTACCTGGCGACGCATGAGAGGGAAGTTGGTTTTTGGGATGGAAAAGATAGAGGTCGTAGGAGAAGGGGAATGTAGGGGATTGAGTTGGATCGATAATGATATACGTAGGGAATGACTCGTAGGAAGACCAGAGAAGAGGTTATGCAACAATCGGACAGGATGGAGAGGATCAAAGCAGTAACATTTCGTTGAAGAAGAAGAGGGTAGATTGGTGCAGCAGAAGGAGAAATTTGGATGGATAGTAGGGAAGGCGGTTTAGGAATTAACAAGAGGGGGAAGGAGGAAGAGATAATCTCACTTGTCACATCAGCAAGGTGATGTTTAGATAAACATCGAAGCCTACTCAAGTGCAGTGTAGTAGGTCGTAGGGGTAAATGTGAATGGATTTGAAAGGGGTGTAGTATGAAAGCTGGTTGATTAGTTTGAAGATTGTTTAGGAACAAGGAAGGGAATAATTTGAGTTAAAAGTCTGTTTTAATGCATAGGGAATAGGAGTAAAAGAGTCAAAGAGGGAAAGAGACTCAAAAATGTATACACCTGATGCAGATTCATCAGAGAGAGAAGCCACATGAAGATATATATCTGGTACTTATAACCTGCGAAAGTCGGCTGAAGGTAGTGAGCACCTTCCGTCGCTTCGGTAGTATCATTCGGAATACTGACCAGATTTCGTACAGAGGTGTAGGAAATAAGTACAGGGGACGACTTTGTAGTATGGCGTGTTACTGCAGTTTGTATAAATACAGAGTATTGGGATTGATGGAAGCAAATCCAGGAATTGAAACGATGTAGGTAGAACATGAAAAATGGAATAATAAAAATATGCAAAGCCAGAGGTGTTTTCTGTTGTGCAGGAATGAGATTGAAGGGGAAGGTTTAGAAACGCAAGGAGCGAGGGTTGTAAGTAGGTAACATGTGTGGGGAGAAAGATGGAGATTAGAGTAGAGAGGAATCTGATAAAAGACTGTCCGGAGAAAGTATAAGTTACTGTTTGTATAATCCGAGTTTGGGGATGGAGTATTTTCCTTACAGTATACCGGTGTGATTCCCACTAGGATGGAGGATTGTGGAGAGCTTTGTGAGGGACACCATGAATGTTATTTTTGATTGAATTGTTGATGTAGTCCCTTGTTACCGTTCATTTCTTCCTGTTCTTCTTCTTTTCGCTTTCTCTAGGGTTTCGGCTCTGCCCCGTTCTTTATTTATTCAGTACCGTGTAATGAAAGGATTAAACCCCCTCGAAGACACGCTACATAATTCATATATTCAAGGATATTTGTCTGAAAATGGGACGAAAGGATGTCATAAGATGCGGATACGTAGAGTAGACGAAAAAAATATTGCATGTATTTTTTTTCTTAAAGTTTAGAAATATGTATGAAGAACGGCAAATAATGCAACACTGAAGGCCAATGTCTATTTGAATGAAAAGTAAAATTTGGAAGAGAGTCTGCAATATGTTTTATTACTTGAAATCAAGACAGCATATGATAAAAATTAATAAACAATAACAATCTCATATACAAACACAATGACAAGTCACAAACATCAATTAAGTGATCAATGACTGGTATAGTTGATAACATTAAAAGCTTACCACCAGATCAAGTATAAAAAAAATCTAACAGGGTTTTTTTGTTTCTGAGAGGTAATGCACATCAATGTGAAGGAATCAACTTCTAACCATTATATAAAACACAAATATACTACAACGCTAGCAAATGAGGGCAAAAGTTTTTCCTTAGAGGGTACACTAATGCTGTCAATTTTGTTTTATAATATATAACCTAATATTGATATTTGACAAAGAGCTCAGGCAGCCGTACATTGATAAGTCTCCCTTATCTAGCAACACAACCCAAAGATGAAATAAATATAAAGCACAATGGGCATGCTTTCAGATTATAAAGACGGCTTCGTCAATAAGATTGTAGCCACTAAATGGATCTCACTTCAAACAGCCTTGCTTTCTTTAATGAAGGTGCCTGCCGCTTTAAACCAGCGTAGAAGGTTTCGGTTATCTTTCACATAGAGCCAGGCTTGGAGAAACGGGAAGAGACTTTCATTCACACCACGCTCCTCTATATAACTATAAAAGGCATCCTTCAGTTTCTCATCGAGATCCTCGAATGTGGGGCCTTGGTATTTGGAGGGAATGCGTTGAAACCATGAATCAACTGGTGGTCTCAAGGAGACAGAATGGATTCCCATGGCATCTGGATAAAGGCCACACAAGAAGTGGAGGTTTTTTTCTCGACCCGGCTTCGAGATATCCACATGTAGGAAAAGCTGGTTGATTCCACCATCATCGTCTTCGTCACCACCCCCAGGGATAATGTTAGCCAATCGCATCACAGATATGCTTATCTCCTCGCCTTCATCACCATACGTTCGCCTGAGCACTGGACCATGGCTGTCCAAAGCACCTTTTACAATGGTAAAAGGAGATGGAGGACTTACCTTTGGAGGAGGAGACATTTTAGAGACTTCAAGGTAGTGTTCTTTGAGAGAGCGGAGGACAAGGGAGTTGACAGCAGAAGAAGACACAGTCGAGCTTGCCAAAGTCCTCCTAGCTATAGTACACCAAGCAAGTGTAGTTGAATGGGCACAAGCACAAAAGAGCTTCTTCCACATTTTTCTTCTTACTGTTGTGTTTCAATCTCTTGTGCAACTTGATTTGTGCTGTTAGTTTAAAGTACAAAATGAAACGATGATGCTTCAGTAACATGCAAAATTTAATGCAATATAAGTTTGATCTGAATGTGTCACGTGAAAGTAAAATAAAGAATAACACCAACACCATAACTGCCACAGACAAATATTACCAAGTGACTCTATTTCCACTAGAACTCAAACAAGCATGGTCAGTGATCTAGAATTGACATCTAAAGAAAACATTCTTTATTTCTTTTCCTAACACCACTACTGACAATTAAAAGTCTTAATCCAAATGCCTCCATCCACAATGCATTAGACTATGAACAAATAGAGCATTAAATATGACGGATAGTAGCAAATCATGCTTCTGAAGAAGTAAATTTGATTTTTAACATCTTGTACCAATACTCTTAAAATTTCATGGCATAACATAAGTTAAAAAAATTTAAATAAAAGAAAAAAATGAAGAAAAAAGGAAGTAGTTTAAGCTGCTTCTACTAGTAAAAGGAACTCCTTTCTTAAGCCACGAATTATGAGAGAGTAATTAACCTACATCAAAAGAGAGTATTTTTGTTTGTAGGAAAGAGAAAAGCCTGAATTTTTTGAAAGAATGCCTTGGAACAAGAGATATCGAATGTGTTTGTTTAATTCCCATGCAAGGGAGTCCCGAAAAAGAACACATGGTTTATTGCCCCAAAAAAATTTGCCATATTGATAAAGCCATCTACTTCTATAATATGCTTTTTTATGAATGTCCAGATACTAAACAAGTTTAAGAAAATAAGTTAGTTGGAAAAAAGAAATCTATCTTATTTTGTTTACTTTGGCCCGGCCTATTCAAATGACAAGCCAAGAAGGAAAGCCTCTTTCTTACCGATAAACCCTAAAACATATTATACAGTTTTTTTATGTGGGACTATGCTCGAAAACTCCCCCTTACATGTGGTACCACCTCTGACACCATGTTAAGTTGGGTCCCAAATGATTAGCCAAGTTGAAAAACCTCTTTCCCAACTAATAAACCCAAGATCATATTATGCAATTTTCAATGTGGGGATATACTATACCAGGTTAGGTAGAGAACACTCAATACCATATCATAGAATGACGAAAGGACGAAGGACCTTGAGATTGAATTGGAAAGTATATACAAACATAGTGGAGCTGTATTTGCGCAACTAACAAGAGAAGGACTCGACTGAAGACAGGAGAACCTGCCCTCTTGCATCTGCTCATTATCTGTCGAGGCTTCAGAATCAATTGGCCACTCGCTAGTTATCCGCCTTAACTCTTGGGACATTTGGACCAGCTACATTTGTCACTTTGGCTTCTCCACCACTTTGCCCGGAACACCTTACTCAGCTTTTGGGAGGTCTCTCCTTAGGCTCCTCTAGCAAGAAATTGTTGGCTGTTGTCTCTGCTACATCCCTAGGCTCATTTGGGAGTATATGAACCAAATCTGTCTGCTCAAAACACTATATAACTTGGTAAAGGGCTTCCAATCTCACTCTCTGGCAAGTCATCTCTAGGCTGAAGACCCTAAATATTTTTAGAAGTGTTGACAGCGGTCTTCCCTGGTTTTCTTGATCAGCTCTTCTCCCTCTCCACCAGCACACCTTTCACCGCATCATGGACTCCCCTCAGTTCTGGCTGTATCAAACTTAAAGTTTGAAAGGCTTCTCTATCAGTAATCCGAGGCCTTTGGGTGTAGGGGTGTCTTCAGAGATGAGTTTAGAATTTTTTTTTTGCAAATTATGCTAGTCGTTGGGTATCATAGACTCAACATCTGAAGAGCTTATGCTTCAAAAACTTCGTATATGCCTCAACCTTCATTGGAGCACTTCACATGGAGGGTGACTCCAAGATCGTCATTAGCTAGGGCAATGGGGATCATACACCCCTAGTGTCATGAGACTGAATTTCATGACACTGTTGATCTTGCTGTTTCCTATGTCTCTATATGGACTTATGCATCTCGAAGTGCTAAAGGTTATAATTACTATCTGGCTAAGAAGGGAGTCTTCCTCAAATCCCTGAATGTAAAGGACCCCCCAACGATGTAATCTCTTGTATACTGTTGCTATTCTGCCCCAGGTCCTACGAAATAACCATCTTCAAAAAAAAAAAAAAAAACAAAAAGAAAAAGAAAAAAAGAAAAAAGGATCAAGCTCACCCCAGTAAGGAATCAAACCCGAATTTGCCTAAGCTGCAACTAGGTCACCACCATTCAAAAGATGCAAGTTATCGTTCCAAAAGAAATAGAAACTTATACATGATAAAAGTTAACAGTTAATAAGATAATAATACCAAAACAACGCGCGTGTTTATTCTAGAAAACAAATATTATTCCTACGCGTATAATAAGGCAGCAAGAATAAAACGTATAATTACTGACACCAGTAATTAGTCGAACACCCAGCTTTACACAAACTACCCGAAAAAGGTAGGCACTACCCACATTCAAACTTTCGGGATAAATATAAAAAATCAATCTTTAACGATAAATTAAACGACTGCAGCAGGAATACCAACAAAAGAGTAGCAGTTCACGGAGGTTATAGACTGAGCTATCTAGTAACTCACTCAGAATCCAAGCTTCGTAGGGGGCAATGCGGCAAATCAGGTCGAGAGCAACAACAGCAGCCGATCGCGTTTTACGAGACGAAAGAACAAAGACCAAAGATGCCAAGGCGCATATGCTATGACTCTCTCTCGAGTCTCAGACTTCCAGTCCCGCCAAACCTTAAACCCTGAACCCCTCGACTTCCGTTGGTTAATCTTTTACCGTTTTGTCATTATATAAGTTTTTAACTAATAAGTAATATCTCTATTTTTTTTTTTTTTGAATGTTGGTAAGTCATTTTATTCCATTGCCCTGATGTTATCAAATTACATAATAGGCCCAAAGGCCATTACAATCATAGGGAAATTATGGGGTCCATAGAACAAGATGTTATTCATTGACCCCAAACTTGGCTAATACGTCAGCTCTATTGTTTGCACTCCTAAGAACATGATTCCAACTCGTTACAGTAGAAGAAAGATTACTTATTTCATAAGGATGTAGCACATTCTCCACATTCTCCAAGGCGGTCTAATATTGTTCTTGCACCAATGAATGATCACTTTGGAGTCCCCTTCAACATGAAAGGGACCAACTAGGTGGGCCTCCTTAAAACATTTCAGTCCCTGAAGTAAGCTTCTTACCTCAGCAATAGTTGAATCAGCTATCCCAATTGGGCCAGCATAAGTGAGAAGAACATCTTCTTGGTGATTTCGAATCAGCCCCCCAATACCCGTAGGTCCAGGATTGCCCATGGAGGAGCCATCAAAGTTAAGCTTATAGGAACCTTTTGGAGGAGGCTGCCAAGATTGGATTTTGGTTAGATTTTGATCACCCTCCTGTGCATGTGCTGCCCATGATACCCAAATAGTATTACGGTCTGTACTTCTAAATTTTTTCCGCAGCTTCAGCCAACTCACAACATGATAGAGAATAGTATAACAGGTATCCCTCCAACCTTTAGAAGTATTGGAGAACACTCTATTGTTTCTCTCTTTCCATAGTAACCAGGGGATGAATCCAAGGCAGCATTTAATCATTAATATTCCTTTTGTGTAGAGTCCAAGGGAGCTAGTCATCATAATAAGGCCATAGAAATTCTGAGGCATGACAATGTCAACTCCAAATTTTCCAAGGAAGAAAGTCCATACCTTCCAGCTATAGTAGCAGTTGAAAAGTAAATGCTTCCCTTGCCATGTGTTCAGTCTATTATGCAGTTTTTCAATGATCGGGTCCCATAAATTACGTGGAGCCTTCCTGATGTATAATGGGAGGCCCTGGTATGTAGCTGGTAGCTGACCCACCTTGCAGCCTAATGCATCGGCCATCTCGTTCAGTCTGATGTCATCAATTGCAAAGCCAAAAATGGAAGACTTAGCCCAATTAATTCTCAACCCTGATGCAAGTTCAAATAAGATCAATATGCTCTTGACAACTCTCACTTGCTCGATAGTACCCTTACAGAACACAATTGTATCATCAACAAATTGAACCAACGGTGCAAGCAAGTGGTCTCTGTCAATTGTTTCTTCCAACCAGCCTTCAGTCATAGCAAGGTGAAATAAACATCTAAGCCCATCACCAGCAATGTTAAAGAGCATTGGTGAAAGAGGATCACCCTACTTAAGTCCTCGAGTTGGTCTAATAAAACCATGCGCGCCTCCATTAATAAGTATGGAATATCTAGTGGAAGCTAGACAGGTCATGATCCATTTCTGCCATCCCTTACCAAATCCCAACTGTTCCATCATTGTAGTAAGATATCGCCACAAAATTCTGTCAAATGCTTTCTCAAAATCAAGCTTGAGGATAACCCGAGGTTTACTAGATCGCTGGCAAAGATGAACAATCTCATGTGCATTTATAACTGCATCCAATGATCTCTCTGCCTTTAATAAAGGCGTGTTGTTCACTACTGATAACATGTCCCAATGACATTTTGAAGTCTTGCTGCCAGGAGTCTTGCTATAATCTTGTAGGTGCCACCTGCTAGACTTATTGGTCTGAAGTCATTCACTTGTTCTACACACTGCCTCTTAGTGATTAATGTTACAAAAGTTGCCCCAAGGGCTGCTGAAGTGAGGCCATGATGATAGAAGTGGTTAAGAAGGGTAACCACATCATTGTGGATGATAGGCCAGCATGTCCTGAAAAATTCTCCATTGTAGCCATCTGGCCCAGGATTCTTATTATTAGGCATTTCCTGTCCAGCTATATCAATCTCTTCAAGAGAGAAAGGCTTCTCAAGCATGACAGCAAGTTCCTCACTCAGCTTAGTACTGAAAATCCCCTTAAGACGTGGTCTCTTGGTGCACTCTTCAGTATATAGACTAGTGAAGTGGGCCACTAAGCTTCTTATGATGGTATCTCTCTTAGAAGTAACCTCTCCATTGATAGTAAGGGACGGGATTCTATTTATCCTTCGTCTATGTGTTGCAATTGCATGGAAAAACTTTGTATTTCCATCCCCATATAAGAGCCATTTATGCCTGTCCCTTTGTTTCCACAATATTGCCTCCATTCGTAGAAAATTATTCAATTCTTCCACTGCTTAGAGTCATGTATTGAACTCCCCATCATTTAAAGACCTGGTTTCTTCAAGTTGATCAAGTGCATCAATTTGAATGTTTAGAGCCTCATGTCTTGCCATCCGAGCAACCTTGTTATCTTTTGACCAATTCTGAAGCTCTTGCTTCAGCAATTTCAGTTTCTTGACGAGTCTCCCTCCAATAGGTCCCATATCATTTAAGCTATTCCTCCACATCTCCACCTTTGGATAGAAATTGTCATCCTCTAACCAATAGTTTTCAAATCGGAATGGAGCACCACCCCAATTTTCAGAATTTGAGTCTAGTAGGATAGGCCAATGATTAGATATTGATTTCTAGAGTACCCTGCAGCTCACATTAGGATATAGGTCCAGCCAACAGCTGGAGCACAAAAATCTATCAAGCCTTGATAAAGTGGGGTTTCTCCTCCCATTGCTCCACGTGAAAGCTTTCCCTGACACTGGGAGATCGATGAGTTCGTATGCCCCAAGAAAGTCTGTGAATCCTCGCATTGTTGCATTGAAGGATACAGCAGGAGGGGATCTTTCATTCCTTGCCTTTATGGCATTAAAGTCTCCTCCAAGAAGCCACGGTTCACCCCAACGAGACATCACTGCTAATAGCTCCTCCCGGAGTTCTGATCTGCCATTGTAGGTACTTGGTCCATACACCCCACCAATGGACCATGTTTTGTTATTAGAAAGGTCCTGCAGTTTCAGAGAAAGACAGTAAGTACCCACAAAGGAGTGTTGTATAGATACAAAATTGGGGTTCCAAATAATTAGGACACCCCCCGCAGTGCCCACTGCATTTAAAGCCATCCATTTTGGATGTTTGAATGGGGTAAGGTCGTTGATGATTGCATTTGTTGCTGCCTTGAACTTAGTTTCTTGTAGCAGAATGAGATGGGCTTTTGAACTTTTTATAATACTCCTAATGACGATCTTCTTTACTTGGTGTCGAACTCCTCTTACATTCCAGGACAAGACAATCATTTCCTAGTCTTGGAAGGCCCACCAACTCCCTTTCCTCTTCCTCTAGTTCTCCTTTTTTCTGTTTGAGCTGCTGTAATTTCTGGTGCTTCACTCCCTTTTTCATCAAGTTTGGCAGCAATTGGCATAGCTGACTGAAATTGTTCATTTGACATGTTGTTTGCATGCTTCTTGAGCATTGTCACCCATGAGAAGTTTTCCGGGTCATCATCATCTCTTTCTGTTGCATCACCTTCATCTCCCCTTTGGTTTACTTCAAGTTCATCTTCGACACGAAGGTGAGTAGTACAATTCTCTACATCATGGATGTAAAGTGCATTAACAGAGTTTGGTGAGAGATCTGCAAAGACCAAAAGTTGATCAGATGGTGGGGAAGTACGGTAGAAGGGGTGTTGAGGTGTTTAATAGGGACTGGGGTGAGTGGTGGTTGTCTCAGGTGGGGGGACTGGTAATTGTCTTGCGTAGGCGGAGGATTCCCAGGTGTTGGTTTGTTGATGGTAGCCGATTTAGGTGGGGACGAAATTATAGGTTAACTAACAGTGGGGGGCTTGCAATAGTGGTGTCCATGAGAATGAGGTCTACAGGTAATTGTGCTGCCAGGGGAGGGGGTTCAATTTGGTTGCTCATGTGGTTATCCAAAAGAGAGATAGGTGCTCTAGGTTCGATTTCAGTAAAGATTGGTGGTTGAACAGCCATGGCCTTTTGGCTCTGTCTCTGCAACTCCTTCCAGGCATCCAAAGAGGGAGATAAAACACAGTTATGTGCCGAGTTTAACCGAGTTGTTGCCGAGTCAACTCGGTTCTTTGGTGAGTCAACTCGGTCCATTGGTGAGTCAACTCGGTCCATTGGTGAGTCAACTCGGTCCATTGGCGAGTCAACTCGGGCCAACCCAACTAGAGTTGACTCATCGTCTTCTTCCCTTCGCTTGTAAATCACTCGGAACGGAGGTTCGAACTTCTCTGGTCGTAGTAGAATTGCAAAGTGGTTTTCACCAACCTTGATGTCATTCCACAACTCTGTGACCGGCCACTGATGCGGATGAACACGAACCCGAGCATACAGCATGTTCTGCCCATCAATCGATTCTTCATCCAGGTCCAGAATCGATCCAAGCGAACTCTCCAATTGCCGCACTGTTTCCGCCTCCCATAGTTCAATGGGAATTCCCCAGATTTGAATCCAAATCGACAATGGTCTTGTTGGCTTTGTGGGTTCCCAAGGTCTCACATCCCAGCACTGTATCTCCTCGTTCTGGTTCCAACAAAGCAATTTCATTTTCGATTCTTCATCCTTCGTACCAATTAGTCAATCCCCTTGCCCCAAATATGAGGTTCGGGATCGATAGGGCAGATCCCATCTTTGTTGCAGCCAGGACTCAAGATCAGTAGTTTTCTTGAGCTCCCAATCCATCTTTGCTACGATAGCATGCTTCAATGAATGTGATTTACGCTCCCACCTGGCTTCCATTTCCGTATGCAAGGTATTCCTAACACAGACTGCATCATTCCGAGCTTCTTCCACTGGTTTAGGATGTACGGTAAGTCCCGAGTTTTCTTTCAAAGTCTGAAGCAGGATTTTCCGCATCGAATCCTGGAGAACAGCCCATGGAGAGACCTCATTCTCCCCGTACTCTGGCAAATAGATCCTAGCTAGGACCTTCCTTGCCCTAAAATGCACGATCTTGCACTCCCAACTGCGTCTTTTGAAGATCGCAAAGGTGTACTACGAGTCTTCCCACCATAACTCCTTGGAGGCTGTTTGTTTTCCTACCATTACTGTTTGGAGTTGAGACACAAACAGTTCCCGGCCTCGATGGGGATTCTGATGAATGATTTTTTGTCTCCCGTCACCAGTAGGATGCGAAAGGTTCTTCTGGTAGTGTCGTATTCGATCGTAAACGAAGAATCTCCAAATCTGCAGGCTCCAACAACCGTAGCTCTCCCTTGGGCGCGATGGTATCGCTGGCTTCGACGTTCCACCACTCTCCACCCATCGTTTGTGGTGTCCGTTCGAGATTGGTTCGGCTCTTCTCCAACAAGGTGAGGGGTTCGAATCTCCCATCGCGATCCGTCGTCTCCTTGCTCACCGATCCTCCGTGTCGCGTTGCTCCTCGTTGCACCGCTCATCGCATCTAAATGTGGTGTTATATTATAATATCTCTATTTTTTTACCTCATAAGTAAGGAAAAATGATATAATGAGTAATTACAAATAGGTGTCAATTTTATACATTTTCTTGATACAGAATTAAAAAATCTTTTTCTTAACCCATGTATGTTGCGGGTAAGTAAACAGATAATTTTAATTAATTATGGTTACCATTTGTTAGATAAACTAAAACAATTCTATCTTATTGATTTAATGAAGATATTATATATAATTGGCTGGTCTTCATTTAACAGAAAATATTTCATATTGTATATATTGCTGCTTGCCTCTATTGATAAAACCCACTAAAATATTAATAATATAATATAATTGTTTTGTTAGTTAATAAAATCTTAGGTATTTATATGAATTATTTGATTATTTTATACAATTTGCCTAGTTTAATGATTTAATTTATTTATTCATCTGATTATTTAATTTTTTTATCAAATATCTTAGAATAGTATTTGTAAATTGTAAGTCTTTCAGCAGACGTAGCTCTTTGTTCCAATTGACAGGTCGCAGGAGATCGCCTTCAAGGTTTCAAACTTTCAACTCGAATGGCAAGCACATTTTTTAAGCCTTTTCTTTAATCTTCTGATAAAAATAGATGATCGTTACAATGGAATAGAGGCGGTGAAAGAGAGCAACCAGGCAACCGTCAGTTCAACGAACAAGAAGCAATCTCATGCTTGGTGTAAGGGTAACTGTTTACTCTATTTCAGGAAGAAAAGAACGATCCGAAAATGGAATTGAAGGACCTGCCATTTTCTTCTCCTTCAGTGTCTTTTTGATGGGATACTCGTTTTCATCCTCCTTCTGTCATTTCCTTTCGATGTTCTTTTTCCCTTGAGTTCAACATGCACAAGTTTTCTGAAAACCACTCTGGATTAAAAGTGTTGTGCATGGTAATGATTTGGCCGCCGTCGTGAACTGTAGAATTAGACAGATTTAAAACTCTTGTATGTAAATTTTGTGATTTCCCTCTTTTCTTTGTCTATATTTTGTTTGGGTTTCAGTGGGGGGCTACATATTTGGATCCTTCAGATTAGTGTGATATGTACAGAAATGTTTCCCCCTCACTTATGTTAAAGTTGTTCAGATCTTATCTCCATTTTCTTATCTCACCACCGTATCTGCTGTACTCTAACCTCCCCTAATTTGTATCCTAACAAATCCAATCTTGATCCTCTCTTTTTGAATCACACCTCATGTATAAATACATGTACACTGATTAATGAAAATCATCAATTTGTCCAACTCTCACATGGTATTAGCGACCTAGGCCTTTTTTTATCCGAGTTCATCCCTTGCTGTTTTTTTCTTTCTTCATCTTACTTCCTCCAATGGCTTCTTCCACGACCTCCACCCATGCTGCCCTGGCTGCCGTTTTGCCTCTTCCGGTCGTGAAATCAATTTCTCAAGAAGTTTCTCTCAAACTATCTCCAAACAATTTCCTAATCTAGAAAGTTCAGATTATACATGTCTTACGAAGCCATGGCCTTTTGGCCTTGATTGATGGCAGTCTTCCGGTGCCCACTTCGTCCCCGGACGAACTCGTAAAATGGAGGCGGTTAGATCGGCTTGCCCTCGGATGACTTTTTCAGTCTCTCTCTGCTGAAATTCTACCGCGTCTGGTGGATGCTGAGACGACCCGCGACGCCTGGCTGACCTTGGAGGAGGTTTATGGCACCGTCCCCCGCTCTCGTCTTCAGCAATTAAAAACCCAGTTACACACCTTGCACCGTGGCAGTCAGTCTGTTCACGAGTACCTGATCCATGCCAAATCCATTGCCTTGCACTTGCAAATGCTGGGAAACCTGTGGATGAAGATGACCTGATTTTATTCACTATGCGAGGGCTAGGATCCGATTTTGATCAAGTTCTTGATGTAATTAATTCTCAGCCAACTCCCCCCCCCCCCACACACCCTACTTTTTCTTTTGTCTAGGCTCTGTTACTTGATCACGAACATCGACTCCGGTTTGCCCAACCTGTTGTTGCTCTTGCTACCACGGCTCCACCACCATCTCCTCGCCCACCCTCTAGACGCCCTTCTCGCAGCTCGTCTCGCCGCCCTGCAGCAAATCGTGGTCGTAATACCGGTGGTCGTGGCCGCGGTCGTAACCTACCCTCGACGACTATTTCTATACCAAACAGCTCAGATAATTCCTCCGTGGTCTGTTACCGTTGTGGCCATCCGTACCACAAGACGAACCACTGTTGGGCTCCGGATGCGGCTCTTTCACCATCTTTTGCACTTTCGGCTTCCTCTCTGCCAGTTCCCCAACCAGACGACTGGTTTTTAGACTCTGGGGCAACACATAATATTACTTCTGATTCTGCCGATCTTTCTGGTAAGATGCCATATCGTGGTCACGACTCTATTCTTGTCAGTAATGGCAACTCGTTGCCTTTTTCACATTCCAGTCATTCTTATTTGACTCTTTCCTCTGGACCTCTTGTTCAAATTTCCACTCTTTTAGTTCCTGCAATCTCAAATTAATTATTTTCCGTCTCTCACCTCTCATGTACTAACAATTGGTCTTTCTTATTCAGTCCATCTGGATTTACTATCCGTGATTTGCAGACCAATAGGATCCTCCATCAAGGACCCAGTAGAGGTGGACTATATCCTCTATCAGTCGCTCCAAAACAGTGTCTTTCTGCCATCAAGGACCTCTTGTTCACGCTTCACTTGGCTTTTTCCTCTTAAGCGTAAATCTGATGTGTCTTCGATATTTCAAAGTTTTATCCCACTTGTTGAAAACACAATTGGTAAAATTCAGAATATCCAGAGCAATAGAGGTGGCGAGTTTATAAGTACATCTTTGCAGGTACAATTTCGGTCCAGAGGAATTTGTCATTGTTTGTCATATCCAGGTACGCCTGAACAAAATGGCTTAGCTGAATGGAAACATCGTCACGTCGTTGAAACAGGTCTCACCCTTCTGGCTCACTCCAATCTTCCACAGTCGTTTTGGTCATATGCCTTTCTCACTGTTGTGCAGTGTATTAATTTATTACCCAGTCCACTACTTCTTCAGACGACTCCATTTTATTGACTGTTTAAGGTTCACCCTGTTATGATCATCTATGTGTTTTTGGTTGTTTATGCTTTCCATGTCATCGTTTGGAAAATTGGACTTTCGTAGATCGTTCATACAAAAGGATATTTATGTCTTGATATATAGTCCTCTCGATTGTATATTTCCATGCATGTTATTTTTTATGAGAATACTTTTCCCGGCCTATCCATGGCAGCTATGCCTTCGGTCTCCCCTTTTGCGTGCAGGAAGTTCCCCCCAGTGGCGTCCTACCCCTGTCATTGAAACTTCACCAGCGGTTCCTCGCCTTCCTTCTCCGCATACTGCCGACAAGCCGCCCTCGCCTCATCCTTCAAGCGACCCCCGTCCCACATCTCCGCCGCACCACTCCCCGGTGGTCGCTCCATCTTCCATCTCTCTCGGGCCGCCGGCTTCTGCCATTGCCAAACCCCCACGGCCGCCCCGTCCGGCCTCGGCGCCGCCCCGTCCCACTTCCGTGCACCACTGTCGGCCCCCGCCACCGCCTCAGCCGGTCTCGCCGCCGCCCTCGAATCCCCTCACTTATACCCGACGCAGGGGCTCGCGCCATCCTCCTCCGGCTCGCCTCTCTCCGTCGTTTGCGGCTTTGCCGGCACCATTTGCTGCTCGCACCTCCAAATCGAGCCTCAATCCCCCACCGCCTCTTCGCAGTCTTCTTCCGCCGATTCCGCGGCGCCTTTCCACCTCATCTCTTCTTCGCAGCCGCTTCACCTCGCCGACCGCCCCCGCCTCGCCACTTCGCCACCCGTCCGCGTCGGCCTCTGCTACATCCCGACGCCCTTCCTCTCCTTCTTCTCTTCCGGGTTCGATTTCGCAGATTCAGGAGTCCTCTTCTACCTCCGCCGCGGCCGCACCGTCGACCCTACCTCCCCTAGCGACTGCAACTTCTCCGCCTTCTCTTCCCGCCAGCCCCAAATCTGCCCCTGCCTCCGACGGGCCCTCCGTCCCGAGTCCTCCTTCGGCGAGTCCCCTCTCCCCTCTTCCTGCAACTTCTGCACGTGCCCGACCTCACACTATGGTGACTCGTACCATGGACGACTCCCACCAAGAGAAAATTTTGTTCGCCGAGAGATATCCTCTGCCCAGAATGTCTTTCCACCGAACTCCGCTGCTGCCCGTGACGTTCGCTGGATTGATGCTGAAATTAAGGCTCTTCATAAAAATAACACGTGGACACTTGTGCTCTTCTCTACTTACATGTGGTTGGATGCAGCTGAGTTTATCGTTTAAAACTGCGTTCGGATGGGACAATAGAACGCTTTAAAGCCAACTATTCGTCTAGTTCTTGCTATAGTGGTAACTCTTAATTGGCCCTTACGACAGTGGGATGTTAAAAATGTGTTCCTTCACAGCGATTGATCTGAAGCAATATATATGTAGCAACCTGAAGGATACGTAGGCCCGGCCCACTCATGTCTACCGTCTCCTAAAATCATTATATGGAACTTAAACAGGCTCCATGGGCTTGGTACTCAAAACTCAGCAACTTCTTGATTAAGTCCGACTTTATTGGGTCCCCACATGACTCGTCTTTATTTTTGAAACGCAATTCCGAACACCATTATTATTCTTGTCTATGTTGATGACATTATTGTCACAGGATCCTCAATTCAGGTGATTAATGATATTCTTACTTATCTCCGGACGGCCTTTGATTTAACAGACCTCGGCCCACTAAAATTCTTTCTCGGAATTGAAGCATGTCGCAGCACAGCCAGGTTATTTCTCTCTCAACGCCGCTATACTCTTGAACTACTTCACAATTATGGGATGGAAGGCGCCAAACCAATAAGCACTACCCTTTCTGACGACAAACTATCTATTAATGATGGCGATCTACTTCCTGAACCAACGTCATACCGAAAACTACTTGGCAACCTTCAATATCTCACATTAACCCGCCCTGATATTGCTCATGCTGTAAACTCCCTCTGCCAGTTCATGCAAACCCGCGAATCCCTCATCTCCAAGCGGCCAAACGTATTCTCCGTTATTTAAAGTTCACTCCCACTCATGGCATTTGGATTTTTCCTTCTTCCTTTTCTCTATCTGGATACTGTGACGCTGATTGGGCCGTTTCTCTTGTAACCCGTCGTTCGACAACCGGTTATGCAATCTATTTTGGACAAAATTTAATATCGTGGGCCTCTCAGACACAACGCACGGCATCTCGTTCAAGTTGTGAAACAGAATATCGGGCTTTAGCAGCCCTCACTGAAATATTATGTACTCTACACCTCATCAAATTTCTCCACGTCCGGTTTCCTTCACTTCCTATCCTGTATTGTGACAATGTCAGTACAATATTCTTGGCCTCCAATCCCGTAGTTCATAGCAAAAGCAAACATATCGGGCTGGACATTCATTTCATCCGAGAAAAACTCGCCAACGGGCTTCTTTTGTCTCCAACATATCTCTAGTGCCAAGCAGCCTGCAGATCTACTTACAAAATATTTACATTGCGCACGATTTGAAGCTTCGAGATCCAAGCTCAATGTTCTCACGCCACCTTGACCTTGCGGGAGGATGTTAAAGTTGTTCAGATCTTATCTCCATCTTCTTATCTAATCACCGTATCTGCTCTACTCTAACCTCCCCTAATCTGTATCCTAACAAATCCAATCTTGATCCTCTCTTTTTGAATCACACCTTATGTATAAATACATGTACACCGATTAATGAAAATCATCAATTTGTCCAACTCTCCCAACTTACTCAGGTTCTGTTGAAGGAATCTTATTTTCGGAGGCCCTGAATTGAACCAATCCATACAATATTTTGGGGTGGAAGGTGTAAAACATCCATTACTATCTGTCTCTTGCCGATCGTTCAAAATGAGGAAGCTGGTTCCTGAAGGACCAACCGAAGCGCAAGAGGAAAACGAAAGAGACGCAGATGAAAATGCTAGACCGATATCTCCTTCTTCTTCCATGAAAGAGATGCATGAATTACGAGCAAATTTCCCTGGAGCTGTTCGAAGAAAGGCTTATCAATTTGATGGAGATGGTAATTACTTCACAAAGGAGCGGGACCTCTCAGAAGGCTCAGGGAGGGAATTCTGTTGGTACCATGTAGAACTGCCGAGGGGAAAACAGAAACATGCATTAGCTGCACAGTACCTGATTCATGTTCTCTGTCCTCCATTGAAGCTCCAAGATATTCTTAGCCTAATCAGCAATGGACCCTTCTGTTGCCATGTTGATGGTTCCCTTATTTTTCGTGTAAACTCTCCTGGTCCCGCTTCAAGTAAGTTCACCATTAGGCTAGCCGCAAGAATCACGGAGAATTCTGTTATTACTGTCTCATTGGGTCGAGTCCCCAGATTGAAATTTTCTCCAACAGGACAATCTCTCCTGTCAGAGATTCCTAGTGTTGAGATCCCAAACTTTCTTTCTGAAAATAGAAAAGCTGAATCCAGCGGATTTTTGATAATGGAGCATGTTCTTGAATTTTTGCTGACAATGAACAGTATCAAATCTGATCATTCACATCCTAGATACTCACATGGATCAACTTCAGGATATTGCAGTCAATCTTGAGATGGAACTGGATTCGGCTGAGCTTGCATTGGACAAAGGTAAGATGTTAAAAAGTTAAGGCTGCCTTGCCTTGAAAATTAACTTTTTCATATATTTATTTTAAATGCTTCTGAATGGAAGTAAATATTTCCTGTGTATTTAATTTCCTCCTTTGTTGCATTGTTGTTAGGCTCGGTGAGTTTCCATGCATGACTTCTTGGAGACGTGATATTAAATTGCACTATTTTATCCCTTTGCGTAATTTTTTCTTTTTTGATCCCATTGCACCGTTTATGACTCTAGTCGTATTTTGCAAAATTATGGCTCTCATATAGGTTCTAAAATTTCGAAATCAGGATAGGGTAGCTAATTAATATTCCATGCCCTCTGGCTTTGCATGTGAAGGTGGTAAGAAATATTCTGATGAAAGGTATATTACTTTGTTTCAGTAGACCCAGTCAAAGAAATATCATAAAACACTGGTGTCTGTCCTTTTCTTGTGCACATTGCTCATGATAGTAGTCAATTTTTGTATTGTTCTGCTTTTTAGGTGGAGAGGTGTTTGAAAAGGCCAGTGGTCTTGGTAGTGAAGGAATTGTCATTCTCGTTCTAAATCAGCCACATGAATTTATGAAGGATTCAGCCTAAAGGGAAAACACTAAACTTTGTCAACCGGGCTTTACTGCTAGTCGGGCTGATGCTAATGTTAGCTTATGACATTTTCTGGAACATAATTTTTTGAAAAGTTAAGGGAGAGAGTGAGTCTCTTCACCCCCAGGCTTACCCATTGTATTACTGAGAGAGGGTGTCTTAGCACCCTAGACATTTCTTTTTGGAAGTGAGGTATGGGGCCAGAGCAGCCTCCCCTCAGTCTACCAGCGATGGTCCCCCACTCATTTACCAGAAAATTACTTATTTTGCCCTTTCCCATTTTCTGAGAAAACGAGGCGGCATACTCTTACCCTTCCCACTTTTGTTTGCTAGTGGGAAAGGGCGTCTGCCCTTTTCTTACTTTGCAGAGCCACTGGATAGCGAGGGAAGGGTGCGGGCCTCTTCCTGGATCACTTGCTGAAAAAACACGGTGGAGGACGGATCCAGTTGATGATTGTTTAGTTGTCTCTGGTCTAATTCCAGTAACATAGTTATATTATGTTCTAATAGATATTCATATCCAGATGACGGCAAAAATTTTAATGGAATTTCTACTTTGTGAGCTTCTTTACGTGTAACAACTCTGAAAATTTGTAGTGATAACCTACTAATATATTTAAGATACTTTCCTAACCTGCATTAGTTGCTTGTTTGGATTTCGTTTTTGTGGTAATATATGACGTAGGTTATACATTTAAACTAAAATTTAACCCAGTATTAGTTTCATTATTATTGAGGATCTTTTATTGTAGGGGGTTCTGCTTTAAGGAAACAGTTGCTTGATGACAGGAGATTCCCCAAAATGCACCTTGATCTGCAGCGTTTGTTGCAGGTATTTCTCTATTCTACTCCTACTTTATTGCACTCTCACTGTTGTCTTATGTACTTGATTCATTTGCTTTTCAGATAGTTTCTCATGGTGAACAAGTTTTTCCACGTGTCAAAGAAAAGTGTGCTAGCAAAAGCTGGTTAACCTCTGAAGACATTTCCTCTCTGGAGGAGTTAATAAGCTGTCTCAGGAGATTAAAGGAGAACATAGGATTCATAGCGAATAAGGTCACAGCAATTCAGGCTGGTCTAGATAGTTGGCAGTCTGAACAAATCAACAAGAAACTTTACTACATTTCATTCCTATCAATTATCTTTCTTCCATTATCTATCATTACTGGAGGTAACCTTTTCAACTTTCTCTTGCTCTTTTAGACAATACATTCAGCTTTGCCTAGGTCCTGATGGTTGATTTGATGGGTCTTGAACAGTTTTTGGGATGAATGTGGGAGGGGTTCCATGGACTGATCAGACTGACCCTCTATTACAAGATGGGTTTCAAAATGTTATGTTGGTTTCAATTTTTATTCTACTGCTTCTGCTGCTATGTTTTGCTTTCCCATCTCTCTATGCAAAAATTGTTTCATGGAAAAGAACGAGAGCATTAAGAAGAAGTTTCTCTCTCAATAGGAAGTCTTTCCTGAGAAGAACTATCTGTAAGGATAGATTTCAAAGTGGTGGGTACATGCGGCTCTGAAAAGGTACCAAAGGTGACTTTGTTAATTTTCAGGTGATATTTTTATTCTTTTCAATTCTGAAAAGATTGTGGTTGTAGCATTGGTGTTATTTTCTTTTCTGTGAACCAAAATGACTTTCAACAAGGAAATATAACCTCTTAAAGAAAAAATGGTTACTATAATGTGGTCCTTAGTAGATATTCAATGCCGCTTTTTGATGTCACATGAATTAGTATTTCTGCAGATTCAGTTGGATACAGATAGAGGCAAATGTGATCCTGCCCTTTTCAAGCAGTGCTGGGTAGGAACAGAAATGTCTGTTGAGCTTGAATCAAAATCTCCAGCTGCAGAATGACTTGTTGAAAGTGTGAAAAACCTATCCAAACAACTTGACAAGTGCCATAGTTAAACTGACTTGACAGTACAACAGGCAAGTTGAGGTTGGCGGTTTCAAAGTTCATGTTTTGGGTGCATAATTAGAATTGGAGCACTGTCCTGCTGGCAAACATCGTAAGCTGATTGGCAAGAAATTAAGCCACTTTGAAACCATTAAAATGCTCAATGACAATGACTCTCCTTACTCACACCTCCATCCCAGACCTGTTTAATATCAAGCGTTTGATGTGGGAGGATCCCTACTCAAAGAAATAAGGGAATGAGCATTCAAAAGACTCTCTTCAGCTGAAAGACCAGACAAATTTCAAACATCTACATCCTAAACCATTTAGAGTTTGAGGATGAGCTCTGTCCAACCAAGGGAGAGTTGTGCAACTCACATTATACGGAAGTCATGCCTGGTTGAAATTGACCATCCTGGGTTCCACAACGTTGGCGTTTGGCAGGAAAGAGGTGCAAAGGATTTAAGGATCTGAAAAGTAGTTAGTAATATTTTCCTTCTACAACGTAGTCACAGAAGGATCTTTAAGCATTTGATGCTCATAAGAGAAAACATGAAGCCTAAAAGTAGTTAATTTTTATTGCCGAAGTATTACCGGTTTGCCCCAAGCTCAAGAAAGAGGATTTGTATTAGTTCTCAATTCAGTGGAATACAGGGATAGTAGTTTCTCAACTTTATTATCTGGGTATGCTTATGCATCTAGCTTTCCTCATCTGCAAAGCCTACTGTATACCACCCTGACACATATATAGGTATCAATATTCGACTAGAATATTTAGAAAGATACATTAAAACTGGTACGCAGAACAATTCTCACTCTACAAATATTTGATTTGGTTAATCAGTCTATATTGCACATCAGGACAATACTCGATGTTACATCATAAGAGAAGAGTAGTGCATGATATTCGTGAAGCTTTTAAACTGTTTCCTCAAATGACTTAATTTGGGCTAGTCGAGCCCCTTCAGGTATTTTTCACCAAAAATAACCTTCTAGAAGAACACTTCTGCCAGAGACTTTCGATTTTAAATCCTCCAATGGAAACCAATTTTGGCCTAAGTCTTCCACTCTCATAGCATCACCGTCACTATGTCTAGCCCACGATGGTAACACCTCTGCAATCACCTTCTTCAGCAGCTTTTGTTCAATACCTTTGTCAATGATCTCCTTAAAGTCACTACAGTCCCCTCTTTCATCCACCAAAATACTGCACAAACCTCGCTGTCCACAATAACTTAAAATCTGGCCCAAGTCCATCTGATCCAAAGTAATTATTTCAATACCCAGTTGATGCAAATTTGATTCTGTTGATGGTTCAAAGACAGCATTCTTTTCTTTCACGACAACTGCCTTATTGGTATCAGGAACCAGGAGATATAAAGGAGAGCATGATGATGATGCTATTATAATTTGCAAAGGCTGCTTAGCGCCTATTTCACTGGACCTGGGATATGTCGAACGTTGGGCCAAAGAAGCACTAGAAATAATGATCCCGTCATACTCTTGAAGCAATTTTGAGTAGTACCCACCCAACTCGTCAGCTCCTTGGCCAAGTTGACTTTGAAAGAGACCATTCACTGTGAGGGAGTACCTGAAAGTAGATAAGAAATGAAGAAGGTAATTCTATAATAGACAGATAACACAATTTTATTCCTCATACATAAGAAATTTGCTCTATTTCTTTGACAATATGTGATTTTATTAATTAAGAAATACTGTGCTACAAAAAATACACCTAGGAGTCAGAATGTCTCATAACAAGTTGCTGGAGATCAACCCATTTCTTTGCTAACAAAATCTACAATTCTATTTGCTGACTTAACTCCACAATACCTCTACGTCACAAACTAGGGAATAATTTCTGTAATAAGAAATTAGTTCTTTCAGCGGTGCCCAATCAACAAAATTAACAGTTGATAAAGAGAAATGAAAATGCTAGTCTCCTCTATTCTTTATGGACATGCAGATGCCTCAATGCTGGCTGAAGCTGGTTTTGAGTATAACATGCAGAACTAAATTGGAATGCAGTGGTTTTGAGTATCCAATGACCAAAGCCATCTGATCACTTGTTTCTTGCAAGTAAAATATGAACTATACATAGTTTTAAGAACTCTGCCGGCCAACAATAACTAAGAAATAATAAGAACAACTAAATTTCTCCTAATTTGCCTGCTACCACAGTAAGGCACCATTGAGCGTCCTGGAATAGTAAAAAAGACCTCTAGCACCTCTAAGAGTTTAAATAATTATATCTCGAAGATATTCAACCAAAAACCGTTCCATCTTATCTTACATATCACCATGTCTCATTGCATTAAAGTCATGTCATTAAACACAATTTGAGTAGAGAAATTACCTTAGTGTACCAAGTGGGTTCCCTGTGAGCATTCGGTGAATGTAGGCTTCATTAAGCTTACGGCACAATTCTTCCTCCACTCCTACTTTCACCTCAATTCCAGCTTCTTTCAGTCTTTCCACTCCTTTTGAAGCCACAATTGGATTTGGATCCACCATGCCGACAACAACATGTTTCACTTTGGCTTTAATCAGCGCTTCTGTACAAGGTGGAGTTCTTCCATAATGGTTACACGGTTCTAAGCTCACATATGCTGTGGCATTTTCAGCCAAGACTCCAGCATCTTTAAGAGCAAATACCTGCAAGTTTAAAAAAATTTATGCCAATGTTATCTACTTATATTTCACATTTGAATTTATCTTTTTTCAGAAAACAGCAGTAAGACAATGACATGAAGAAACTTGAATCATTATAGAAAATAAATGAAGATCCCTGGATAAGTTCTAAGAGGTTTTACACCTGCCATCAACCTACGAGGGGGAATTCTTCCTTTATACCCAAGCCTAAAGCCAATTGTCGGTAGAGTAAAAGTTGATGCAGACTCAAGTAGGTTATGGGCTTCAGAGAACGAGACCAGTAATTTTCAGTTTATTATTATTATTATTTTATTATCTTACTGAAGATGACACATGCACTCCACACCATTGTGCGACATGAACCAAAGACCTAACAGGAGAGACCTACTCTTGTGGTCATTGAGCCAGAGGCACTGACCACTATTATCATGAAGAATTTACTTCTAATTTATTTTCAAGTAAACCAGTGTCATCTACAATTTCACCAAGATAGTTCAAATGAAACATTTTATTTCTCTGGTGAAGATAAAAAAATTTATGAAAAGTAAATATGTATATATATAATTTAAACAACCATTCCAAAACACAGTTTATTCAAAGAGATCAAGTCATTAAATAAATGAAATTTCCATACCAGAAGGTGTCTTAGCAGAAGGATTTAAGCACGTGAATTTAAAGAATAAATGGACGGAGGTAAATCAAGTCAATTCAAAGTGTAATACTTTGAATACATCAGAGCATCTGGTACTCTCATTAAGTTTTATCCAAACACGCAATTGCATTTCTGCCGTTATTAATGTCAGATTATCTACTCTTTTTTACTTAATATAATCGATCAAGACTGAACTTCATAATCCAGCTGAATCAATAATGTATAGAATCAAATAGTCAGATACATCCTCAGCAATATCAGAAAGAGAATTTGGGTTGAACAATAGTACAAGACGATGGATCACATTAGCAAATTGGACATAATCGCCAGAAACAACAAAAATGAGTAACTTTATGAGTCTATGCCAGCAATCTGAAAAAGCCATAAAAATAGCTCATTTAACTCGAAACTAGATCCTATCTGTAAACAGAAGAAGTTTTCCATTAAAGAGCATGAAAAGGATAATGGGGAGAGAGAGGTAATTCCTCTCTTTAAATAACACAGAATTGAGAACAATTTTGTGATGATTACGGTGATGAGAATGATAATTGCTTATCGACAGAGATTACAGCAACCATGTATCTATCTACCAAAATGAAACATTTGCATGGTCATTACCTCAGCATGAGGCTGCCCAGCCTTAGGATGAAACCCCTCACCTACTATCTTCCCGTCCTTCACAATCACACACCCAACCATTGGGTTTGGGCTTGTGCACCCCAAAGCCCTTCTTGCAACCTCAACACACCTTCTCATGTAATGGTTATCATCTTTTTCAGCAGAAAACTCGCATCTGATACTCAAAGAACTGCCACAGTTTCTCATAAGAAAAGGATATGGGGGCTTATTCGCCCAGTGACATATTTCTGTTCCAAAAATGGATTTTGAGATCTTTACAGAAAGACAACATTTCACGGGGGAAGAGGATGAGACGTAATTAGGAAACACCATAGTGGTGGGATTGGGATGGAGTTCTGGTGTGGGAATAGTGCGAAGATGCATATTGAAAGCCTTCGAAAAAAAAAAAAACGATAAAGGCCCTCCAAAAACCTGCAAAACTACGAAATTCCTAAAGTTTTAAAAATCCTCTCGTCTTGAAACTTGAATTCTGAAAAGACTAAAAGAACAAATAATATTTGATTTGGTAGAATCAGAACTTTAATGCTTTTCTTCCACATAACTTTAATGCTTCTTGTGAAACTTCTCTAACCTCCGGAAACCTTCGCCTGAACTCCTCCCCTCTTTCCCTCGAAGAAATTAAACCACAAGAAGCAACTTATTAGAACATTCACCGTTTCGGAGCAACCTATATGAGTAAATATCAAAGTGAAAAAGATGCTGAGAGAAAGAATGAGAGAGATTCAGAAAAGGAATGATCTAAGAAAGCCAAATTATACTTCACTTCTTGAGGTACATGAAGAATAAAAAATATCATAAATGACCCTTAAAAAAAAGGCAAAAAAAAGGCAAAAAAAAAGGCAAAAAAAAGGCAAAAAAAAGGCAAAAACAAAGGCAAAAAAAAGCCACCCAAAATGCTGCATATCGCAATTCTTAATTCCTATTCCTTCTTTCGTCTAAGAAGCAAACAAGGTGATCTCATGTAAGAGATAAATGCCCAGTTAATCACTCTTTAGCAACGCCATTGGGACATACTAGATTTGTCTGAAACAACGAAATGTAGACTCGGGACTCGGGACTCGGGACTCGGGACTCGGGACTCGGGACTCGGGACTCGGGACTCGGGACTCGGGACTCGGGACTCGGGACTCGGGACTCGGGACTCGGGACTCGGGACTCGGGACTCGGGACTCGGGACTCAGGACTCAGGACTCAGGACTCAGGACTCGGGACTCAGGACTGGGACTCAGGACTCAGGACTCAGGACTCAGGACTCAGGACTCAGGACTCAGGACTCAGGACTCAGGACTCAGGACTCGGGACTCGGGACTCAGGACTCAGGACTCAGGACTCAGGACTCAGGACTCAGGACTCAGGACTCGGGTCTCTCTCGGGTCTCAGGACTCAGGACTCAGGACTCAGGACTCAGGTCTCAGGACTCTGGACTCAGGTCTCAGGACTCGGGACTCGGGTCTCGGGACTCGGGACTCGGGACTCGGGTCTCGGGACTCGGGACTCGGGACTCGGGACTCGGGACTCGGGACTCGGGACTCGGGACTCGGGACTCGGGACTCGGGAAATGGACGAGTCAGACCGAGTCTGGCGGTTGACAGAAGCTCCCCTAACTACATCTACACTGCCTCGAACCTTCTGTCTTATCTTCTCTCTCCGCCATTCAAACACGCTGACGCCGCTACCGCCCACTCCTCCCTCACTTCAAACAAAAAATATGGCCACTTCCCTCCTTACCTCCACGCTTCTACTGCCTCGGAAATTGGCAGGCCGACGACAATGGCAGCCGCCGCCGCCACCACCACGTCAACGTATCTCTCGTCGTCGCCCGGAATCAGCTTTAACCGATTGTCGCGTTTGCCGGCCTCGGTGGGACAAAATCGTCACAGCAGGAGAGGGACTTCCGGACTAAGGATAAAGTGCGGGATTGAGGACTTTATTGGAGGGGATCTGGTGAAATTGGATCTGGGTCGATGGCTGGACGACGTTGAGAAGCATAAGGCGTTGGCTATTTACAGCCCCCATGAGGGAGGGCACGAAGGGAGGTATCTGACCCGGCTCCGGTACCGGGGGTACTACTTCTTGGACTTATCCGCCCGCGGCCTTGGCGACCCAGAGACCACTCTCACCAAGATACACCCAGTTTGTCCGGTAATGGACGGTGATTATTTAACCCCTGAATGTATACCAGTTCTATTTCTCTCTGGGCATTTCATCCCACCTCGGTCTTGGATGAAACCGGCCCTGTTCGGCATATCGGGTGCTCGATAAATGTCCTCTGAGAAAAAGCCTCGACTGTTGGGAAATGAGGAGAAGAGCTGACAAGGATGGAATCTCAATTAATTACAAATATCTCTCTGGGAAAGACCCTTTTTTCTGTTTAAATGGGACCGTTTTACCTCCTTTGATCTTGAGTGCTGTTATTACACCATTCGTCGTTTATGTTGATGTATTTTTGCGGCTGTGTTTTCTTTTTCTTTGGAATGATAGTTATCATTTTTGATAGACAGGCACATGTAGGGAAGCAGCCAATAGCGAGATGGTATTACCCACCAGAGGTTGATTACAGGCTTTCTCTTCTGCCACCAAATGCCAAAGGATTGGTGGTCTGGATTATAGAAGCTAAGGTAAGAATTAGTCATGAGCATTTGGTGAAGAATTTCGACTAAAGAAAACACCAAAGTTGCATCTGCTGATAGCATGCTTACTTTCATGAAGGATAATCTTAGAAGATCTTGAGAATGTTTGTGTATATTTCAATTTTTTTATCTCTTTTCTTGTTGTTTAGGTTCTATCCAAAGCTGAACTACAGTTCCTTGCTCTGCTTCCAAGCCTCCGGCCCAAAGTTAGGGTGATTGCTGAATGCGGCAACTGGTAAGTGTTTGTCACTCTTTAACTAATTTTCCTATTTGAAGTTTTGGCTTTGAACCGTTTTCTTTCTTTGATGCCTTATTGGCAGAAGGCATACTTTTCTTAGAGTGACAAGATGAATTGGATTCAAAATTTTCTCTTTCACTACTGCAAACACTACCAAACAAGCCATAGAAAAAATTAGGTAGAATAAACAATTCTGTTGTGCTTTTTCCTGTAGTTTCTTCTTAATAAACATATGGATCTAGGACATCAACTCGATTAAATTTGTCATTTATATAAAGTATAAAAAAGATGGGGCGGGATAGTGTTGGTTATAATCATGTTGACACTCCTGTAAAACTTCATCTTAAGAAAATACCCGATGTGGCAATTGACCTGTTTAGCTAAATCAAATCTGCCAAAATGATTTGTTAGGCCCAGTTAAACTGGGTTAGACCATTGGTTGAACAATAGCAAGAGTTTAAAAAAGTTATATTTTTAAAGCATGACGACATAGTGTTCAATGTGGTTAGCGTTTTGCATTCAAAACTTAGAGGTTGCAATTTTGAGTTAGGCCTCTAGCACTATCTTGGGTTTGTGTTTTTGTTTTGTTACATTTTTATAAACCGGACTGATTAGACCGGGGTGGTCTAATGTCGATTAACCGGTTGGTACATACAGTTCTTAAATAAATTAGTTTTGAGTAATGCTAGCTGCACCTAAGCTGCAGTACTTACCTATACAACGTACCAGCCAATCGAAAAACATAAAAAAATTATTTTATTTTATAAAATCCTAAATTCTAAAGGATAAACTCTAGCAACTTTGTTTCGGATTGGCTGGTACGTCAAATAAGTACTGCACATAGGTGCAGCTAGCATTTTCCATTAGTTTTTGTGATTAATGACACCAGAATAACTATTGGTTTTGGTTCATTTGGGACAAACCAGCTGGTTCAGTCCAATTTTTAAAACATTTAAAATTTTTTATGCAGTTTTTCTTCTCCCATTCTGCCAAAATTGTGATGCTACAAGATTGGTTAGATGACTAAATTCTTTCATCAAAGCAATCTCTTTTGAACACCTCACTTTTTTATGAAAAAGAAAAGAAAAACAAAGAAAAGAAATAGACGATGAAATAGTAACACATCAATTGCCTATCCTGAGGACCTGAGCAGAAGCTGGAAAAGTAAATTATATTATTTTTGTATAATATGTATTGATTTAAGGCATGCTAATGAACTCGAAATCTTGGCTTTCTGCAACAGGAGAAATTTTGTGTGGAAACCACTAAGAGAAATTGCTGGGCTGCCCGCTGAAACCAGTCTAGTGTAATCTGTGTCAGTGTATCCGTCTACCAAACAAAAGCTCAGAAGATCATTTCTTATCTGCTCATTTTTAGGAATTTCTGTACCTATTTTGAAGATGGAAATACTAGTCTATAAATAGCCAGAAAAAATCCTTTGGACCAATGTCCTTAACAGGCCGCAATTTGCTGGATAGAGGCAAAACTCAAACACGTTATCTGTAGATAAGTCCTCGGTTGCAATTAAAAACCAGCAAACTCTAACTCGGAAATAAAGTCTTCATTCAACACGGATATGTCAAGTCAATTGCATAACAAACTAAGCAGGATAAAGAATTGGTTGTCTTTCATAGTTTTACTTTTGAATCGACTCACAGAACAAGTTTGAAGAAAGTCTAGGGTTTTGAGCTCTGAAAAAATTGCTCTTAATATAGGAAAATGAAAATTTCTTTTCATTTCCGTAATCTTCGCAGAACTTAATCTAATATGTGATTAACTTTTTTGTCAAAATTAAGGGAAGCACTGATAATGTTGTAAAATTAAAAGAAAGGTTTTCATGGCTTCCCCTTTGCCATTTGCTTTTATTGCTTTAGTGCTTTAATAAAGGTATGAAAGAGCGCGATGGGAATATCTTTTCACCCGGGATGGAGAAGATTATGGCTGATTCCAACTTTATACAACACCAAATTATAAAAAAATACAAATAGACAACAAAAGGATCTTTTTAACCCAACTATCAGAATGAAATGCATATTTTTCTGAACACTAGATTAAGACAATTTGTTATGCACTGCTCCTGGACAACCTGCAACAAATTAACAGATTTCATGAAATCGGGGAAAAGTGTAAACATGAAAGTTTATCGTTCAGAAAAGAAAAAATGATAGTTTGGTGGAACACATGATAGAACAGACGATGTAATACATGTCTAGGCTTTGTGGAAGCAGCAGAACAAGAAGAGAACGAGAAAGGACTTCAAAAATGGGTAAAGCCTGAAAAGTACAAAAACAGCAGCAAATAAGATAGGTTCTGTTACCTTTCACTGACACTGAATAAATCATTTATTTTTTGATGCAACAGTTCTCTGGACTGTAGACACTCCATCTACAAACTTTGTCCGGAAGATGACGTTAGCATTGTTAAACATACCCTCTTTCAGGGACACCACAATAAACTGCATAAGAGACTCGTCAGAAGCTTGGAAGGCAATTTTGGAATATAACTCTTAATTATCCATGTCATTGCAATTCAGAAAATATATTCTATGGACAGGAAGAAGCGAAAAATGAAACAAAGAATGCTTCTTCTCTAAAACTGCATATGCAGACATGCCACATTTAGGAACTCAGAAAATAATGTCCAATAGCCTAAAAGCTGTTCATTGCACAAATTTTCCTTTTGGGTAAGAGGCATGATCTACTGTATTAGTTTTTTTACCCAGAAATGTCCAGTGGACTCAAAACCAATCCAAAGGTCGATATTAGTTCAAATCCACCTTTTCAGGATCTGATAATGCGCCTGTACATGAGTTTCTGCTATCGGCTAGCACAAGAAAACATCTCCGCAACAGCTAACAATAAGGGGAAGTTGCTTTCCACAGGTTGTATCAAACAAAACAATTAGCTTCCATCAATTGTACAGTGCATTCAGAAGCAGGTGGTTCGACTTTGTCTCTCAGGAATTGATCCACGAAACTTCAAAACAGCCAAAATACCAAAGGACTCTTGTAAGTAAAGCTTCTTCCCTCTATTACCAAAAAGTTTACCAAAAACTGCTAATTCAGGAGTCCCACATCTGTTGTGGACCAGGTTAGACACTAATGGCAGGATGACTATGAACAACACTGTTTACCCAAAGCTTCAGGTCCCTAATGTTAATTAGGAAATTTTGTGGCCATGGCATCACGCTTTTAGCATTTCTGCTCAAGTGAAGGAAAAGGGGCCGTACAGAAGGAGCTGCCAATAACACGTAATGACTGCCTCTAGGTTTAAGTAGTTGGAAGGCACTATGAAACACAAGGAATTTGCAATCGGATTGCTTATTCTAGAGCAGCAGCATTCACAAGACTGCTGCTGGTTCGACGGCAATTGATATAGTTGGTCGACGAACTGCCACAACATTATTACTAATTCCACTTGGAGGCAATAAGCTTTAGTCCACTGCTGTTTTCATCCGTTTCATAAGGGCAAAATAAAAAAAAATAAACAAAATAAAAAAGTGACCCAACCCAACTCTGTTTTGGGGCTTTCCCCTTCCTTTGGGGAAAGTCCCCTGCCCTCTCAAGCAAGATTTGCCACTGACCCAACCTAACTTAACCTTTCCAACCTGGGTTTGAAGAGCATGGTAGTCTTCTTCTTTTTTTTTTTGGAAAAAAAAGGAAGGAAAGAAAGAAAGAAAGAAAGAAAGAAAGAAAGAAAGAAAGAAAGAAGGAAAGAAAGAAATAGGATTATCACCATGCTGGCAGTAGTGTGTCCATCAAGACACCTTAACCAGCTGAGGTTTTTGTTCGAGTTATCTAAAAAATTGTTGAAAAAATTTGCTGAAATTAGTTCATTCAGCCACAAACCTGAGAATGTGGAAAATGAGCTTTTATCATCCTCCCTATGTTCTGTGTGTGGCTCAGATCAAGAGCAGAATCAACCTGGTCACAAATAAATGCACAATGGCTTTCATAAGTGAATATTTCATTACTTTAAAATGAGATAATAACTGCAGTAGTATCACAACTTCATAGGCTATGGTCACAGAGGAACCAGAGATTTGTAGATTGACCCATCCTTTGCTAGTTCAACGGAGCTAGAGTAAGCACTTACTACTTACTAGAGACAACAACTACAGTCAGCATCTTTAAATACATCTGAAATTTCCCTAAGAAACAGCTTAAATCATGATCCATCAATCAACTTACAGTAACCCAAGCAAATCAATGGTCACAGCAAGATTTCCCTCATATAAGCTACTGCAAATTTGTAGGAAAGACCTTTTTAGTTACTAAAAATACTTTGATAATGTCAAAGAACCACTTCCTCATGTCAAAGACCTTAAGACTTCTGGCCAACACTAGCTGGAGAATGTAACAGAGTGATGTGCTGAAAAACAGAGTGATGACCTTAGACTTTTGTATAAAAACATGAAGCACAGAAGAAGAAAAAGCATCTTATTAAAAACTTTGCTGTAAACTACATATCAAAATTCTGTTTCTGTGTATTCTCATCATGCTGATTTTTTTGAAAGCTTGTAAACAGATGTACTATCCAGATGTAAACATAGATTCGCTGTTCTCAAAAAAAAAAAAAAAAAAAGTTTCAGTAATGCACAAACATTTATGCGAATTTTCTCAACTCACCATCACCACAGTCAATTGTAGTTTTGTGATCAAAGATAGAGAGAATCTTGATAGGAAGAAATTTTGTGCTCATTAATTCACCAATACAATGGCAAACAGTATGCAAAGTGTTACAGAACTATACCACTCATAAGATTCCTTTGAGGAAACAAAATTTTAATTCCCAATTCAAAAATCAGTTTAAGCAAATATCAATCTTTGTCTTGGCATAATTATTATTTAACATAGTCAAAATCAATGCAACATACAAATGCTCAAGAAGTCACTATAAATAATTTTAAGTTTTCACAAAAGGGTCGTGAATTAATATTTAACAATCATTCCCAACCTAAATGAAGTAAATGATTTGATTGAGATGGTTAAGAGCCATAAAACGGCAGTCACTTTTCACATCACGCAATTGAGGAATTAGTTCATGAAATCATCCAAAAGAAGAATAGGAAAAAGCTCCAAAGTTGGCAATTGAGGAATTAGTTTAGTAATTTTACTAAACTTCAATTAGTTATTATTTTTTTATTGTAATTTTGTATTAGCGGACTCTATTAATACATGTTTTAGGGTTGTAGGTCATTAAGACTTTACGACCTCTTTCTCTCCATCTCTCTTCCCCTTCTTCCTATCTCTTCACTTTTCTCTCATCTTCTATCTTTCTTCACTAAATCTAATATGGTATCAGAGTGGAGTCTGTATGTGACGACTCGTCACTTACAGAGGTCATGAGATCTATTTTCTCGAAGCTCGTTGTACAAGTCTGATGGCTGGAGTAAATTTTTGCTGCTGCGCGAAATAAAACCTTCCATTTTTTCTTCTTTTTCCTTATCATGGTGTAAGCTATGGGTCGTACTAGTGTTGTGCTAGATGCACATCTTTGTGCCCTCAAAAAGGGTTATTTACTGTTTTTGAATTGTTGGAACCTAGTTGCTGCTGCTGACGTCATCCGGTGTGTCGTCGAAAGCTAAAGATTCAATTGTTTTCTTTTTTCTGCTATTATCGGAAGGCTAATGGTCTAAATTCATGTGTAAGTGCTAGATGCACAACCTACTGCCCCGAAAAGGTTTTTTACAGCATATGAGTCCTTGGACTCGTACTACTGGCATCACTACCGCACTACTGCATGAAATGACTCAATATTTTGCCTCGATAATCGTGCCAAATTGTTTTAGCTCACCAATGGCTGTTGAAAGATGTTTTCTAGGCGTCAGAGGCTTCTTCAGGATTTTAGAAACATGAAGGTGTGTTCTTTCTAACTTTGTGTTGTGTTTGAAATCATCATATTTAGGGATGATGTCAGCAACATAGCAATTGTGAATTTCATACTCTCAAGAAAGATTTGGATGTCTAGTTGTTACTGCAGAAAGAGTGATCGCTAGTACTATTGTTTAAGTGTTCTACATAGTTGGTTTTTTTTTTTTAAAAGTTGTGATTTTATTCATTATAACCCAATTGGGTAAAAGAAGTACATAATAGGATTACGTCTAGTAAGGGGTCCATACAATAGCATGTTGCTCATGAGCCCCTTTCTTAGCTAATTCATCCGCTCTACCATTTGCACTACGTAATACATGACTCCAACTAGTGAGAGTAAATGCTAATTCTCTGATTTCCTCAATGATGGGAAGAAGCCTCCAAGGAGGCTTGAGGTCCTTCTTACACCATTGGATTAGAACTTTGGGAGTCACCCTCAACATGTAACGGCCCAACGAAATGGAACTTGAAGAAGTCTTTGAGGCCATGAAACAAACTTTTAGATTCAGCAATTGTGGAATCAGTGGTACCAATTGGGCATGAATAGGTGAGCAAACAATCCCCAGAAGAGTTACGAATTAGCCCACCCACACCAGCTATCCCCGGGTTTCCAAAAGACGACCCATCAAAATTCAGCTTATAAGCATGCCTCGGTGGAGTTACCCAAGCGATGATTTTGGGAACCTTCCCCCCCTTTTCAAAAACATATGGGGACCAAGAATTCCAGATTGCACCTCCCTCTATGTTCTTGAAATGTTTCTGTACTTTCAACCAACATACAATTTGGTGTATAATGCGTTGGCATAAATCAGGCCAAGTACTTTTATTCTGAAAAATTTTGTTGTTTCTTTCCTTCCACAGCAACCAAGAAATGTAGCCCAAACGGCAACTAATCATCAATTTTCCTTTGGCGCCAAGGCCAAGAGATCCGATAAGAGCAATGATGCTACTAAGATCTTTAGGAATAGGGAAGCTCAGACCAAATTTATCAATGAAAAAAGTCCATACCTTCCAACTATACGTGCAGTGTAGTAAAAGGTGATTTAGAGATTCACTCTCAGAATTACATAAAGGGCATGTAGCTTCCTGGATCAGAATTCCTCTCCTTAATAGTGCATCCTTGTGGGTAATCTTCCTCTTAAGCAACAGCACGCAAAAAAAACTTGTTTCCTAGGGCAAGAAAGAGTCCAAGCTTTTGCGGCCTGGTGGGAGTGTTGTCCACGATCAGTTAAGCAAGAGTAAGCCGTACTAACTGAGTAATGCCCCAAGGGATGAGGCCTCCGTAATAATTCATCTGTCTGGTCTCTCTTTAAGAATGTCATACTTAACTCATCAAGTAATGAGACTATCTCAATAGATTCCTCATCGGTTGGATTTCTTCGAAGCAATGTTGTCCAATCCACTTCTCTCAGCTGTCCCCTAGGGGCAATGTCCCTAATAAGGCAGTTATGATCCCTTACGAATATGAAAATTCTTGGATACTTCTCAGCAAGAGTGTCCTTACCCGTCCATTTGAGCAAAAAAGGGCAGCAACTTAACGATTTTCTTCCAAGTCGAGGAGGGCCTCCATTGCCATATGTCACCAAACCACCAATCTCTCGGCCTACTGTCAAGTGTTTTTACAATTAAACTTCTCCAAGTAGCCCCACTACTTGTGTTCAGTTTCCAAAGCCATTTAGTTAGAAGTGCTTCATTCATGTGCCTTATTTTTCTGATTCCAAGTCTTCTATCCTTCTTTGCCAGGCATACATCCTCCCAATAGATAAGGTGCATCTTTGATCTTTCTGAAGATCCCGACCAAAGGAAATTTCTCATCAACTTCTCAATACTGTTTACCACTGATGTAGGGCAATGTAAGAAGGACAAAAAATATGTGGGTATGCCAAGTAGGCAAGCTTTGATTAAAGTAAGCCTGCCTACTTTTGTAAGTAACCTCCATTGCCATGTGTTCAGTCTGACATTCAGCTTTTCAATGACCGGATCCCATAAGCTCTTAGTTGCTCTACCAGTAAAGAGGGGTAAACCAAGGTAGGTTGCAGGTAGAGAGCCAATCTTGCATCCCAACATTGCTGCCATGTCATTCATTATCTCACTTGCTATAGTTGGTGTTGCTCCGAAAAGGAGTTATTTTGCTTTAATTGGGTTTGTAAAACCCCCTTTCTTCTACTGCTACTACCAAAGTGTTAGCCTTTGTTTCACTGTATACCTCGAGATTCGTGCAATCTCTCTACATATTACCTAAGCCAGCAGAAATCACTATTCTACAAATCCAAGTAGTTCTGAACTTTTTCTTTCGGCACAGCCAGGTATGCAAATCCCGTATTTTTTTCATGCTAACGTCATCGTTTCAACATGCTGACATCAGCAAGCTTCAAGAAAATTGTGCCGTGACTAGTTAGCTGGTATATTTTAAGGCATAGTAAGTGTGATTTGTGCACGAATTAAGGTTTCTGGGTGTAAATTTGTAGTGTGCTAACATCACTAGTTAGTGCTCAAATTGAAATTTTTTGTCTACTGCACATTGATTTGGAGATCCTAATGGTTTTTTTGGTTGCCGGATTCTATTTGTTGAAAATTGTTTAGTGTTGACTGGATATCTATTTTGGACTTGTGAGTTATTCTCTGGTAATTTGTTGTGGACTTCCTCGATTAAAAGTATGTGAGGGCAAAAAATGAAAGGTCTTGGTCTCTTTCGGTACTTGGGCATTGAAGTTGCTTCTCATCATAATAGTGATGGAAAGTTTGACGGTGAGCCCAGCCTCAACAAAAAATATTACAGCTGAGAGGGTTTTGTTTTTAAGTTGTGATTTTATTATTTGTATCCCAAATGGGCTAAGAGAACACAAACATCTAAGTTACATGAAGCTAAGGGGCAGAAACATCTCTTCCCTATGACAGGACCTTTGCACTTCAATCCAAGGAACTGCTTTGATTTGTATCTTGATTGTTCCTTTCTTTTCCTCTTATTTTGCATTATACTCACCCCACATCCCTCGGAATTTTTCTTAAAGTCAGTTTACTTCCCCAAGTTAAAAAAAGGACAATATCACTAATTAGAACATAACCAAGGTGGCTGTATCTAGAACTAACCAAAATATACAAGTAAATTGCTTTAAATGATAAAATACCTCATCTAGGATATACAATGGTGCTGGTTTAAACAGAAGCAATGCCAGAATTAGGGACAATGCAAGAAGAGATCGTTGTCCACCACTAAGTTCTGACAATGACTGCTTCCAAACGGTCCCAAAAGCAACCCGAACCTCAAGACCATCTAAAAAGGTGCAACCTTCTGGTGGCTCAAGTTTAGCCATAGTTCCAGGTAGGAGAGTGGAAAAGATAGATCCAAAATCCCTGTAGAGGATGAAGGTAAAATAAAATGTCACAAGCATCTCAAACCAAGGTCATAGCCATGAAACACAAGAGCCTCTTTATATTGCAGTAAAGTTAAAAACAAGTAATAGAGAGCAGAGAAGACAATCAGTGTACAAGGACCTACTTGTTTACTTTGACCCATGTGACATTCAAAGTCTCTTTTTTCTTTTCATCGAGCTCTTCAATAACTTCCTTGATTTTTGACTTGTCATTCTACAGATGACAAATCTAAGTTTAAGCCTAGTGTATCATGCCAAACATAAAGATATGAAAACTTCACAATCTGAAACAGCTATCTACCTCAATTATATTTTTCTTGGATATCAAGTCCCTGTATTCATCCTCTGCTTTCTCGAACATTGCCATTACTTTCTTGTTCACCCTTTTCTCAAGCCTTCATAAAACAAAACAGATAGAAATAATCACTCAGCGTCACAGGCAAAAATTCAAGGACAAGTTCTGATTGCAGCAAGCACAACAAAAGAAAATCATATCAGGTACCCAGATTGCTCAGCTTGTAGCTTTTCCAATTCCTCCCTTGATTTATGAGGGTCTCGAGAAGAAAAATCATAGTCAGTCCCCCCAAATAACTGTTTCTCAGCTGCTATCCAGCTATGCTTCTCTAGTAGCTTTTCGACTTTTAAAGAACAATCTTTCTGCTCCATCTCCATCCGTTTTATCTACAGAAAAGCGCTATTAGAGAATTTGCATAGATACAAATAAATGTCCCCATCTTGTTGGGCAATGCAATCAATACCTCATTTTCCATTTTCTTCCTTTCCACATTGGCATCACTCAGTTTCTGCTGAAGCTCTGCTTGCTTTTTGGCCATAGAACTAATCTGAGAATCACATTCCTTCAACTTCGAACGACTAAGGTTCAGCTCTGATTGTGCCACATCAAATTCCTTCTTTATGGAACTAAGCTGAAATAGTAAAAGAAAAACTAAATGCAATGATTTGTAACATGAAAGATTTGGTGACAAGTCTATGTAGGTTACCTTTTCTGCATGGCTATTCACTTCTGCTTCAAGATTATTGATTTGTATTTTCAAAGAGGCCAGCTGAGCCTCTAATGAACTACATTCTATAATAACAGCATCTTTTTCCATAATAAGTCTCTCCCTTTCACTTTCATGTTCCTGGTTCACAATAACAAAGTCAAAGACATGTGGTCGAAAGCCCACCCAAAGGAGGTAGTTAAACTTAGGTCCAAATCCATCTAATAACTAACAAAAATTTAGGAGGAATTATGGATATATGCAGGAATATTTTTAACACACCCCACATGTATGGCTCCTTCATGTGAAAAAGTTAGGATGAAAGCCAATGTTCAAGTACACACTTTAACACCATGTTAGAATCAAGCCCACGTACATCAAAAGATGACTAGTAAATAATTTTAGCTACCTTTCAAGGTTATAAATATAAGATCTAAGCCTAGATTTATGTGGAACCATTTCAACAAATATTTTTGGCATTACTTCACCCTCAACCTAATATTTGGCACGAAAGCGTTAATGATATATACACCCACAAATGATTTCAGCAAACATATTTGAATCCTGATTTGGGCCGAGTGATAGGAAGGCGCAGCATATTTAAATCACTAGAAAGATTAATAATCTGAAAAGAGAATGAAAGTTCAATGACTCGTGCTGACAAATAAGGCTCAAATATGTACTAGCTACAAAACAATCTACCTTCAAGTCCTTTGATGCTGACTGCATCTGAGATTTAGTTACTTTAATTCTATTATCCAGATCTTGCAACCTGCTCTCACGATTTTTACCATGATCATGGATAGATTTTTCCAGTGATGATACCGTTGATACACACTTTTCATACAAAAGTTGTTTCTCTTTTGCTTCACTCCTTGCTTCTTGTAGCTCCTCTTCAATCTTTTTAACAAATTCTGCCAACTATAGCACACAAAGAATAACAACTTCAGGTAACTAATTAAAAAATTACAAAAAATCCATAAGAGCAGAGAATTTTAGATATGGGGAAACACCTTATGATGTTCATGTTGCTCAGCTCTTTTCTGAAAAAGTGAAAGATCATACTCTTTCAGTTCCAGCTGAGATTTAAGATGTGCAAATTTCTTCTGAAGGGGCAGAATTAGTGCAATCTGAAAATAAAAACTAATAAGAGATAGGTTCTTGCAAGATGACACCGGTAGTGAAGTTGTGAGAACTTAATTTAAGGACAACTATAACATAGTAGGGTTCCAACTGATGTTGGTGTCATAATTACATCATTTATTTGCATTAAATAAAAAAATAATGAAAAAGTCGAGGGAAAATTTTCCCTGATTTAAGTTAAAGAGAAGCGAGGCTGAAGCTTTGGCACAAGGTTTGGCACAACAGAAGCGAGGCTGATGGACTTCCATGCTGTCTGAAGGTGGAGCTCCACCCTTTTTCATCTTTGTAACTTTTAGAAAGGGAGAAATGTGGAGGATGATGGCCCAGCCTGGTCTATTATCATTTTAATTTTATATAAAATATCAAATTTGAAAAAAATTATAAACTATTATTTATTAAATATTCTTAAGTAAAAATACATATACTGTTATTCAAAAATAAAAATATATATTCTAGATCAGGTCAGGTTTTTGAAACAAAGCGAAGCCCAATCACACCGTGACAGGTTCTGATACAAAAGCTCATCCCTGTCTTGTGGTTTGGGTTTGAGGTGTCCCCATTTTAAATGGGTCGGTTGGAACAGGTTCCTTGATTAACCCCACCTGCTCTCGTCCCTAGGCGCCTTGCATCCATACACCAATAGCAAATACAATAATGTGACAATCATACAGTTAGAAGTCTAGGGTATTTGAGTAATTTTAATATAAGGTTATTTCTGTAATGTTATTATATTTTAGTTAAGAGTTATGTTATGAGTAGTGGTGTACCTTGAATTAGTCATTTTATTTCTTAATCAGTGCCCACTTAAGGGCATTATTGTAATACTGTAATACCACATCCTATATTAATACAATCAGGAACTAGAGGTGGGCTAAGCACTCTGGATTCCTTTCTCCTGTACCTTCTCCCCTCTCTCTCTTCTTTGTTCTTCTTTCTCAATCTCTCTCTTTTTCGATTTCTCACATATTATCAGAGTGGGAGGCTTAGTTCAAGACCTCAATCCTATCCTTCTCTCTTTGGCAAGGTTCAATTTTGTTACTGGAGGTTTGGAATTACCTTTTGGCGCTGGTTACACTAAAGATTCCATCTTTTCCCTTTATTTTTGTCGTTGCCAGAAGGCCAATGGCTAGCACTGCTGCTTAAGTGCTAAGTGCCCAACTTCCTGACCCTAAAGAGGGTTTTCTGCCGTTGCTGAGTCATTAGACTCATTCAAATGATGTCACCGCCATACTTTAAATTTTGCTGCCACAGGAACCGTGTGAAGAAATCTTCTTCTCCCTTTGTGCATTGCTGATGTCATCATTACTAGGGCTGATGTCAGCATCGAATTTTTGCAATCTAGAGACTCATACTTGCTTAAAAGTGATGTGACAATTTTTTACTGCATGCTGTTTGGAGAGTGGACAACATCATCATCATTTTTTATTTTTTTTATCTGATCATCATCATCTTTGTTGACATAAAAAAAGTTGAAAATACTGTATTTTTTATTATTTCAGTAACAATAATAAGTCTTTCAGTGAGGTCGTTGATTTTGGAAGTGATGCTAAGGTGGACAGTAGATGTAATACAGATTATGTCCACTAAACTGAATGGTAATAATTATCTGCTATCGGCTCATTCTGTTCAAAAATATTTGGGAGCTAAAATGAAGGACAATTATTTGGCAAAGTTTCCTCCTGCTAGAATGACATTTAAATGGAATGTTGAGGACCTTCAGGTCCAAACTTGGTAAATTGGGAGTACAGAGGATAGACTGGCATCTCAAGTTATGAGTTGCAATATAGCAAAAGAAATCTGGGAAGTATTAGTCTATGTTTCTTCAAGAATCGAAACAGTCCAAATTTTATAATTTGTATCAAAAGTTTTTCACTATATCTCGTGGAGCCAAGAGCATGATAGAGTTATTCATCGAGAAGAGGGTGTTGTTGCCACTAAAATATTTCATAAAAGAACTAAACACATAGAGGTGGAGTGCCACTTTATACGTGATGATATCATACAAGGCAAGGTAACTATACCATATGTCAACACAAAAGAACAGGTAGAAGACATTTTTCCCAAGCTTTTTGGGAGGACTTTGATTCTCTCATTTCCAAGTTGTCTTGCTGATATATATGATCCAGCTTGAGGGGGAGAGTTAGAAGAAAAGGGTATTTCAGTAATATTTATTCTATGGGTATTTCTGTAATGTAATTATATTTTACTTTGAGTTGTGTTATGAGTAGTATGGTACGTGGAATTAGTTATTTTTTATATTCTAGATTAGTGGCCCAATTAAGGGCATAATTGTATTATTCTAATAATACATCCTATAATAATAGAATCAGGAACTAAAGGCGAGTTAAGAACTCAATATTCCTTTCTCCTTTACCTTCTCCCCTCTCTCTTTTTTTCTCTTCTTCTTTCTCAATCTCTCTTTTTATTTCTCACACATACAATCATAAATAATATAAAATAATAAATCATTTCATTAATTTCATGGTGAAAGAAAAAGGGGTACAGCCAACCTACCACAGACTTCCTTGCAGTGTCTTTTTAAAACATTGAATACCATAACTCTATAGAAAGGAAACTTTGAAAAAGCTTTGAAAGTATAAATTTTTATGGATGTAGAATTCTAGCTGACCTTGTTTTCAATTTCTGACAACCTTGTCTCATGAACATGAAGCTTTGATTCAGATTCTGCCAAATTATGTAGCTGCCTCAGCAGCTCCCCACCATCTCTACATGCACAAGTAGTACGTCAGGAACCTACCAAAAAAGGTTTGAAGTACACCCTCACTAGAAAAAAAAGGTGCAACAGAGTTTCACAAAAAAAATTACCAAGACAAAAAAAATGTTTTTTTTAACTTGAATGGTGAAGATTTTTTTATTGCAGTTAATAAAATTAAGTAGTAATACAACAGTAATGTTACAAAGATCAAAACCAAAATTTGAGTGACCAAGGTTTACTTAAGAGCTTGTAATAAGCTGTGTTACAGTGTGACTAGTGACTAATTCATGCCTCACAACTACAATTTTGCCAGCTTATTAGCTACAGAGTTGGCTGAATGAGGAGCAACTACTCCATTCCTTAAATCAGGTTGGGTATCTCAGCAAAAATACACTTCAGCTTCTAAGCAGCAGAGTCCACTTTCGTTGCCCAGCCAATAAGCAGTTCTAAATCACCTTGAACCAAACAAGGCCCCTAAAATTGCTGCTTCAGAAGCTTAATACCAGCAAGTAATGCCTTTGATCCTCCCTCTAAAGCTTACAAATAAAGGACCTGGGAAATGATTCTCTTTATATCCATAACCGAAATCTGCAAACAATGGGTAATGATTCTCATGCAACGAAATCCGGAAACACGATGAAACAATTATTTTAATACCCAAGAAAAACAATATGGAAACCATTATAAATGATTTAACCAAGTGAAAATAAAGGAACATACTTGCGGCTACCACCAGTAAGAAAACCGCTAGGTTCAAAATTATCCCCTTCAAGAGTTACACTTGGTGTAAATATATCCCTATTAAATGCAACCTGCACCAAATTTTCACATTCAGAACATACAATATAGATAGATGGGTTCAGAGTGATCATCCACAAAATAAATTGGATCCCTAAACAGAGAAATCACACTACTAAATATAAAGCGGTAATATGGATTCAAGAATAAGAATACCTCCTTTGCAGCATCAGTACTTCTACAAACAAAGGTTGACCCAAAGACATAGGCCATTGCATTCTGTAACACACAAAAATGTTCATTCAGATAAAATGCATGTTTTCAAAAAGCATAATCCAGTGCAATCTATTATTAGACAGAAATCTGTTTTTGGTAATTTGTAGTATGTTAAGTGATTCTTATTCCAGTTTTTCAGTTTCTACTTATGGCACACGTGTGAGTGCCTTTGGTTGCTGTCTTTTTTATTTAATAAGCCACACAGTGGCACATGATGTAGAGATAACTCAGGGTCTTGAGTAGAGATAACTCAACGACCCCTTCTCTCTTCTCTCTTTTCTCTCCCTCTCTTCTCTCTCTTTTCTCTCCCTCTCTTCTCTCCTTTCTTCTTCTTCTGAACTTATGTTTTTCACACTTGTAAACAGTGCTTGAAGATCTTGAATGTATTCACGAAACTTGGAGAGTTTTCCCTACACAACTGATCAAAAACAGGAAAATAAAATATTAGCCAAAAGCTTAGCAGAGAAAATAGTTGGCTGGATAAGACTTGCATTCATCCAATAAGAATATCTAGTACTCTTAGGTCATTGTCCACGATAAAATGGTTACTCTAAACCAATAAAACTTTGAGCCAAAAAAGAAATCAGAAAACAAAAATGACCAAAGAGGGAAGGAGATAAAAGGATAAGAAGAAAGACAGTTCAAATTAAACAAGTTGTCAAAAATTTCAATAAACTGAAAACCCGATGATACGTGTTGAAGTTGGATCCTGGCCTTTCATGAAACTGCTAAGCCCAAGTTCAAAACCTCTTCTAACCTAATAAACCTAAGATCTCTGCAAGACCGAATTACTGCAGTAAAGCAACCAGCTTGAGCTATCATAAATTTGAGCTCTTAATACCTATTCCCTTGACACAGGGATATCAAGTTACAATGAGGTACATTCAAGATAAATGCATCCATATCTATAGCGAGTATATTTGGAACTATCAAAACACAGGAGTTCGCTATTATGTACCTTTACTTCTTCATCATATCCTACTAAAGATAAGGCCAATGCAGCATTCCCTTCACCAACCTGCATTTAAATACAAATTATTGCTCTTTTGATCAATCCATTAGGTGAATCACTGCTGTCTCTTCTCTTAGTTATTCCTCAGAGATAGATCAAAGCAAAAGAAAGTGAATACTCAATTCTATTGAAAGGACAAACAAACCAACAGAAAAGTAGAAGGTTACAAACTGACAAGTCTACATGCAACTTCTTGAACTCTCTGTGGAACTGTATAACTCTGGATTTTATTTAGTGGAATTATTGTAACCCTTCTCCGAAGATCACCATTTTGAAGCAGTTGCTTCCCTGTGTTTTCTGTGTCTACAACAACATTAAACAGCTTGCCTCGAGCAGCAACCTGAGGCCAGAAAGAAAAGCTAAAGGCTTTCACACTATCTTTTATTGATGTAAATTCAGTAACATCACTTTCTTGACCATAGAAAAATGACAGTAGCTTATCAAACCAACCTCTAAAGCTGTCATTGTTGAGCTATCCTTCACTTTGATAAGTCTCGCAACTACTCCCTTCACCTTTGACCTATCAAAATTTTTTCCAGGATCACGATATGTGAACTGAACATTTGCCAGCTTTCCAGAAAGTATTTGTACTTCATCTTTCAATTTTTGAACTTGCTCCAACTCTGCTGCCCTATCCTGATGGAAATTAGCAACAAGAATAACTGCACAAGTAAACTATAAATAAAGAATAGAGTTTAAAAAACCTTTTTCATTTAAAAGTACTAACCCTCTGGAAAGCTTCCAGCTGTCCATTTTCAAAAGGAATGGATTCAAGAGTCATTCTAGCATCTTCAACTTCTTTCCTTCTCACTGAAAGCTCATTCTCTACAGCAACAGCTTCTTCACGTTTAGCCATTAACTGGCATTTCTTCTCTTTAAGCTCTTTCTCAGAATGTTTAATTTTGGCTCCTAATTGTTTCAATTCAGTTTCTGTAGTTCCAACTGCAGCTTTGGCATCCCGCAGCTGATCTTCAAGGCATTTTTCCTGATCTTCACTGCTTTTCCCAGCCACTACACCCTACCAAGAGCACTCCATTCAGGTATTAGGTTCAACAGAAAAGTTCAACAGATACTTTTCATTTTTAGGTACTCAAATATTCTGGTGAAGGAATCCCAGACGACTTATCATTTTTGAAACAGTCTTAGACCTAAAGCTATCAATAAAAGGAAACACGGAAATAGTCAAACAGTCCATAAGGCTGTTGATAACAAATTGCATTGCCTCGATTTAAATATAGATCTCATTATGCATGCAAAACAATGCAAACTCAAAAACTGGTTTACTCTAAACCTGATATTCTTTTTCATACTTCTCCAGGCTCTCAGAAAGATCGTCGACTTTCTTCTTCAGATCAGCGGCTCCATCTTCTGCTCTTTTAACAGCAGAGTCCCTTTCACTAATTGATTGTTTAATATCTTCAATACTTCTAACAATCTGCCAAAGCGGTTCAGATATAATGTATACATAATAAAATATTGAAAAAACTTAAAATTACAGCCTAGTTCCAATCAAGACAGTTGTTTTCACCTTTTCAGCCGCCTTCTCTTCAGCAATAAGAGATTCCTTTTGGTTGTTCAATACAGAAGTTTGCTTGACAAGATCACAGGAAAGTCCATCAACCTTGTCGGAAAGAATTTTCATCTCTCCACCCAGTTTAGCTTCTTTTTCAGCAGTTAACGCAGATATATTTTTCTCCATTTCCTGAATTTCCCCCTGCAACCCTTCAATATTCTCATCTAGCTGTAAGATGTTGGCCTTTCTCTGCCCAACCTCATTAACTGCATTAGCTTGTATTTTTTCTGACTGAAAATATTCATACGCTATGCAGAACCTTCTTAAACGATCCAACTCTGCGTTGCCATTGGCCCACTGCATGTACTGAACCCTTTCTTTTCTAAGCTTCTCCAAGGCAGGAAGTATTTCCTGGTCCAGAAGCTTGTCAATCTCGTCAACCTTGCTCTGCTTCTTTTCAAGAGTCTTCAGAGCAGCTTCCTTCTTTGTTTCATACATACGTGTCCCAGCTGCCTCTTCAAGCATAGACAAAATTTCAGGGGGTTTCATGTTCAGAACCTTAGTGATACGACCTTGCATTATGAGAAAATGGGGATTGTTCACATTAAGCTGCACGGAATGAAAAAGTGTCTGTACACGAGAAGGCTGTGCAAGGTGACCATTAATGAGATATTTGTTCCTTCCACCAACTACAATCTGCAAAAGGAACAAGTGCATCTTGAAATTTAAAATTGAAAAGTCTCTAGGAAGCAAAGGTCTTAGCAACCATGCAAGAATAATGAAGTGCCACTAAGATTGCAAGCCAAATGGCCAAATTAAATCTGCTGAACAAATTATATAACTGGTTTCTTGGATGGAAGAGTTTGAATCAAGTTGAACATCAACGACTCATCAAAATTACGCCAACCTTTGGTTGCCCTTTGCTTCATAAATGTTCACCCGAGTTGTGAAATTGTCAGCATATAACAGTTCTGTGCAGCATATCAACAGAACTAAATTATCATATGACCCTTTCTCCTAGTTCAAAATTTTAAGTGAAAATGCCAGTCGAGAATAATGACATAAGCCACAGCATTCTAATTTTTTATAAAAAATCCTTCAACATTAAGAGAGAGCTTCAAAATTTTTTAAGTCAAGACTTTCAACGTTCACCTTCTTGTGGTTGTAGTGTATCACCTAATTAATACCGTTTATATTATGGGTGAATCAAAATGAATTATTTTTGTCAAATGTGATCGAGAAGTAGGGGGCACAAAGCTTGCAAGCATTTTTAACAGTGTCACCTCGGTTTCCTAGAAGGCCTTCATTGCTATATAACATTACAATTACCAGTAAGCAGGAAAAGTATGAAAGGTCCATTCGTAGCAATAGATAGTACTTCGTTCTCTCATAAAAGGCATTAAATCACCCTTAGCCTGCTTGGGGTCCCCTTCGGTGGAATTCCTGGACCCCCCCGCCCCCCATTAAAGAGCGATTGAAGAAAATTTAGCTCGAGCTGGGTCAAGAAACTTAAACTCGCCTGCCTAGTAACAGTAATTTCTGCACAGTCTTCATACCCAAGAGGGCTCCGACTCCTGTTTGAGTTGTCAAAGACAACGGAAACAGTAGCCTTGGTTACCCCAGCCTGGCCCTGCTTGTAAACCAGCTCCTGAAGGTTCGAAGCCCGTACCTGCTGAAGATTCGTGATCCCCAGCACGAAGCAAATGGAATCGAGGATATTTGATTTTCCTGACCCGTTGAGCCCCGTGATGGCGTTGAAGAAGGGATCGAACCCGGAGACCACCGTCCTGGTGGCGTACGATTTAAAACCCTCCAAGCAAATCTCCTTGATGTGCATCTTTGACTTCTAAAAATGCACCGTAAGCACAAGTTGGGAACTCGATGGACTGTCACCAGAAAGGAGAAAAGAATAGAGGAGAAAAGAGCGCAGGTTCCAGAGATTGAAACCCCGACAAATGGATTCAATCGATTGCAGGAGAGAAGCTCGGGAGATGGGGTTTTCGATTCGAATGAAAGTAGTAGATGTGGGAAAGGCGGGAAGATAATAGGCGGGCGTTCCAAAATTGAGAAAGCAAATGTGGGCTATTACTCAATGGGCTTTTTAAGCCTGTCCGCCTTGAATTACCAAATTGCAGTGGACATTATTCCAATATGGTTCATTGTTCTGCCTTCCTCCTCCCCTCATTTGAGCTAAAATACAATAAATTCTGAATATCGTTCAATATTCTAAAGTATTTCTTAAAGTTAAATAACATGACCCAGAGGAGAGAAAAAGTCATTTGGGAACAGTCCAATTACCCAATCAATTGTGATTATTAAACGGAATAAAATGGAAATAAAATATTATTTTTTATTTACCATTTTATTGTTTACTATTCAACCGTTTTATAAATGGAACAAAAATGGAAATGGCTTTTCCTTACCCGTTTAGCTAATTACCGTTTAAGTAAGGGTAATATGGTAAATTTATTTATGTACTTAGCTTAACCATAAATTTTTAATTTTTCATATCTATAACCTTATTTTTTCTTAATGATTGAAGACTGAGGAGTGCAAATGACTATTTGGAATTGGATAATTTTGAATATTAATTATCAAATATATTATGGACATATTGAATATTTGTATTTAATTTTTATATTATGTAACTTGTGTTGGAACTCCAAAAAAATTTTTTTACTACTATTTTATTTTATGTCTTTTTTAATAATTTTTAAGAAATAAATTTTATTTATTTTATTTTTTATTATTTTAAACATTTTTGGAATTTTTTGATAGTTTTTATATATATTTTCTGCAATTTGATATATTATATGCCACATGAAATAATATAAAAAAATCATGTTTAATACGTATGTATTTGTAGACTATGCAATATTATTGATTATACATATTAAAATCATAAAACATATATATGCTATTATTGAAAGTACATTATAACATAGGTGTTAAATGAAGTCGTAGGAAAAAATGCTCCTGGACCAGGAGAGGTGAAAGATGGAGGAACTGCGGAAAGCTTTCGAAAAATTTCAGATAAACGAAGCGTCCTCTGAAGATCGAAGGACAGAATCACAAAAGACATTCGAATTCGATAACCTCATCGACAAAATCCAGAAAATGGGGATCGAGGAGGAAGAAATCAAAAAGCAAGCAGGAATAGGAAACAACGCAAGGGGAGAGGAAGAAGGCCCGACGTGACTGTACACCTCTAACCTAGCTTTTTTTCAAACGTCTCCTTTCTGAAATGATATTGATTAACATTTGGAGTCAAACAACATTTTCTTATATAATAGTTATGGAAACAATTTCTATTATGGCTTTTTATTACGTTAAGTTAGGGAGGAGATTAAATCTAAACCATCTTGGCTTCCCAAGGAATATTCCAGCACACAAGTTCGCACAAGGCAAGACGAAATCATTTATGAAAATTCAGAGCAGGAGAGAAAATATTTGGCTCCAAAATTTTCATTCCCGAGGCCCCTCAATCCAAGAAAAATCTTCTAAGACATACTCAAATTATCTCAAAGCTCTAGTTTAGATCAATGTTTTGAAAACCAAACCGACCCGGCCGGTTTGACCGGGTTCAACCGGAACCAGAGCTTCTTGCGGTTCAGTTTGCTTTAAAAACCGTAAATGCTTCAAAATTGGATGGCCTGGCCGGTTTTTATGGTTCGACCGCTGAACCGTTGAACCGACGAAACCGGTTGAACCGATTTACTTACCGTTAGCCCAAACCGTTTAAAAATAAATCACCTAAGAGAAATGTTAGGTCGTGAAACAGAATAAAGCTCTCTCCTCTCTTGACTCGAATACAGAAAGGGGAAGTTTCCTTTTCGTCTTCGACTTCAACTCCTTGAAATAGTGATGAAGTAAAGGTTATGCACTACGGCAAGGGTTTCCATTCCAAGGACTTCCAAGAATATTTGCAAGGGCTTCCAAGAATGAAAGAGGTAAGTTTATTGCTTTTTTTGTTTGATTTTTAGTTCGATTCTATTCTAAAGTAATTAAATTCTTATTTTTAAATTTTTTCAAATTTCATGGGAAATTTATTACTTCTGGTTTTTTTTAGTTTTTTCCCAAAATACTGTTTGGGTTCAATAATGTTGGCATCGTCTCATGCTATTCTTCTTCTAAAATAGTAAAGGTAATGTTCAATTTGTTTGTCATTTGTTCTAAAGATGAAATTGCAGAACGATTGGTTTCTTTCTGCAGTATTGTTTGGGTTCTGTAATATTGTTTGGGTTTTGCAATATTGTTTGGGTTTTGCAATATTGTTTGGGTTCTACAAAGGCTTCTAAAATATCGTTTGAGTTCTGCAATATTGACCTTACTAGTGGATGTTTTCATGGTTATGGACAGTTGATTGTCATTAGTTTTATTAATATTCAATTGAATTTCGCAAAATAAATAGTGGTTGTTCTTTTTGTTGCAAAAATTTTGTCATTCAAAGAGCAAGAATCTAATTTATTTATGCTTGTGAAGGGATTTTTGTCATGGCTGATACTGATACTCGTTCAACTCCTTCACATTCACTAGTTGCATCACAACTAACACGAACAAAGACTGACATTGCTTGGAATCATTGTATTCTACTTGATGCAAAAAATGGTAGTAATGCAAAAAAATTAAAATGTTTATACTGCTCAAAAAATTTAGTGGTGGAGGAATATACAGGATGAAAGCTCCTTTAAGAAAACGGAAAGGTCAAGTTACTCCTTGTCCAAAAGTTCCTCCGAAAGTAGAATATGAGATTTCTCGAGCCTTAGATGAGTTTCAGAGTGAAAAGAATAAAAAGAGGGCACATTCATCAAGGGAAGATGTCATAGACCTAGACGATGATGAAAATGGGGAACATTTAGAAAGAGACAAAAGTCCTGAATCTTTAGGTAAACTAGCCCAGAATAAAGGGGTCTTAGCTCAATATTTTCCTTCAAGAACTTCTTCTGGATCTCAACCAAGTATCAAAAGTGTAATGGCGGGGAAAAAAGCTATTGTAAAGGCAGAATTAGAGTTTATGAAGTGGATGTATGATTCTTGTATTCCTTTAAATGCCCTTAACTCTCTATACTATCAGCCAATGCTTGATGCTATAACTGCTATTGGACCGGGTTTCAAAGGCCCCACATATCATCACGCACGGAAGCTTTTGGATATGACTGTTGCAAATATTAACGATCATTTTGACTCTTTTAAAGCATATTGGGCACAAACAGGATGTACTCTTATGGCTGATGGTTGGACAGATACACGTTGTAGGACTTTGATAAAATTTTTAGTTTATTGTCCTCGGGGATTAATTTTCATAAAATCTGTGGATGCATCAGAGGAATAAAAAACTGCAGAGATGTTATTCGAATTGTTCAAAGAAGTTATAATCCCCATCGGAGTTGATAATGTGATCCAAATTGTTACAGATAATGCAGCCAATTATGTGGCTGCTTGAAGACTCTTAATGCAAGAGTTTCCAAACTTATATTGGACACCTTGTAGTGCTCATTGTGTGGATTTGATGCTCGATGATTTTGCTAAATACATAGTTGAAGTACAACGTGTAGTAGATGATGCAAAAAGTCTTACTAAATTTGTTTACAATCATGTTTTTGTGTTAACATTGATGAGAAAATTTAGTAAGGGAAGAGCATTAGTTCGCCCTGGGGTTACTCGATTTGCAACAAATTTTTTGACATTACAAGGCCTTCATAGAAATAAGTTAGCTTTACAAACTATGGTAACAAGTGAAGAATGGAATAAGAACAAGATATCCAAAACAAAGCATGGGAAATATTTCTATTACTTGGTATTGAATTCTGAGTTTTGGTCTTCTTGTGCCAAAGTGGTTAGAATTACAGAGCCTCTTGTAAAAGTTTTAAGGATGGTTGATAGTGATGAGAGACCCTCAATGGGTTATATCTTTGAAGGAATGAGAAGGGTTAGAGAAACGATAAGAACAGTTACAAAAGGGAAGAAGGAAGATTATGAGCTTTATGTTAAAATTGTAGATCGTCATTGGGAAAGTCAGCTCCATCAACCTCTCCATTCTGTTGGTTATTGGTTGAACCCAAAATTTTTCTATAGCCCAACGACTGAAGCTGAGCACCCCCGGGTAAAAGCAAATTTATTAGATGTCATTGAGAAGTTCTATAAGGGTAATCATGACATGCAAGTGGCAACTATTAATGAACTTCAAATATATAGAGATTCTATAGGAGACTTTGGATGAGGGATGGCTATCAAGGCACGTGATACGATGCTTCCAGGTAAGAATACATGTATCTACTTTTTATAGATGTATTTTTATTTCTATAATTTACTTTAAATCAAATAATGGTTATAAAAATTTTGTATTTTACAGCTGAATGGTGGGGAACGTTTGGGAATAGAACTCCACATTTGCAGAAAATTGCTATTCAAGTTTTGAGTCAAACATGTAGTGCATCAGGTTGTGAGCGCAAATGGAGCGTTTTTTAACGCATTCATACAAAAAAAAAGGAATAGATTAGAGCACAAAAGGCTTAATGACCTTGTATATGTTCATTACAATTTGAGATTATTATAAGTCAGATAAACTAAGCTTGTGTTTTCAAATATTTAGTATCAAATGTATTAGTTGATCTTTAATATAAATTTGTTGTTGTAGGAAAAAGAATCAAGTTAAAGTGAGAAGCTTTGATCCAATTTCTTTTGAAGATATGGATTTATTAGAAGATTGGGTAGAAGAAACAGATCCTCCAATACTTGATGATATAGAAAATCAAATTTGGGAAAATGTGCAACCAGCTTTAGTGCCCGTTGAAGATGAAGGTACAACAATAAAAAATTTGCATAATTAAAATGTGTAATTTATTTTCTGTTAAATATGTAATTGATTTTTTTTATTTGCAGCTATTATGGATGAAAAGCAGGATGAGGAGATTGTTAATATAGGTTAAGATGTGGAAAAAGATGTAGTTGGTGGTTGAAATACTTAGATGTGTGGATTCTCAAGAAATGTTTTTTAGAATAATTTTGTATTTTGAAAGGATATTTTATTTCTAAGAGTTAATTACATTTGATTTTAAACATTATATTTTGTTTTTATATGATTTTTGCATTTTTAATGGTTGTTGTTTGTTGTATTTTTAAACATGTTTTGTGAATATAGGTAATAGGAGTCTTGTTATGAATATTTTAATGACACAACTCATACCCGGTTCAACCTGAATCGATGTTCCACCGGTTTGATTACCGGTTCGGTTTTTAAAACATTGGTTTAGATACACAATCCATCGAACTCCTTCCACTACTCATCTCTTATTCCATCGAATCCACTATCTTCCCGGAAGAGACCATGGAAGAGCTACTGCCTTTCGAACCCGAACCCATTCCATTGAAGACGGCAGCTCCTCCTCTCGAGCTAGCCTCTCCCCGACTTACACAAAAAATTTTGGTCCAACCATCATTTCAGACAAATACAAGGGAGATAAACAGCTCACCATGATTACAAAGGATTTAAACCGAGTTGCGATTTCACGGGAGTTTACAAAGAGAGCTCTACCACAATGTGCAAAAATTCCTTGGTCGTAATTTTTGTAGTAAGTGTCCCTTCCCCCTTATTCGCCATAGCAACCTTCCTACAAGATATTCTCATGAAGTCAGGCGTACCTGAACCGTTGGTGGCTGTGTATGCTCTGAATAGGGGATATGACTCCATTTTCCTTGACTCAGAGGCAGATGGAGAAGAACTCCTGCATGCTCCCATTCGTATCAAGGAATCATACTTACATCTCTTTCGCTGGCCAAAGAATTTCCACATGGATAGTTATCTATTTACGGCCACGCCTCTGTGGGTTCGCCTGCCGAGACTACCAGTAAACCTATTCCACGATGTTGCACTGCGTATTGTGACCCATCATATGGGGAGATATGTATGTATGGACACTGAAACTGGGTTAAACCCTTGTAGCAGGACAAATGCAAGGGTAAAAGTCCTCGTGAACCTTGAGGACGAAGATAGGAGGGGAACTACTGTTGATGTTCCAGACTCTAGTTTTTACTTGCCGTATATAGTGGAAGGAAGACCCAAAATAGGAACTGTATGCAGGAGATGGGGACATAGTACGAGTGAATGCAGAGGACGTGTGCCAGCAAGAAATGAAGGAGATATGGTCCCTATCCAGCCACGTTAGCATGAGAACGAGGACCAGGATGGTGATTGGGCACGGGTACAAAGAAGAGGGACATCGAGAGGGACAAACAATAAAGCCCAGTTTCAGTATAAAAGAAATTTGAAATAGTCCGAACCTTTAGAAAAATCAATCACGGTTGCCAGGGAACAAAGTGTGGACACAGAGGAAGTCACAAAAATTCAGCGTCAGAAACTCATTGTAAGGGGTAAGAGAGCAGCATCAAAACTAATTACAAAGGGCGTGGAAACATGGAAGGCAGAACACAACCCGTAGAAGAAGGAAAGAAGAATGAAGGAATCACTAGAGACCCAGACCTTGTCGCAAGGTAAAATTTTGCGACCATCCCAAATTGTTTAATATGTCAGTAGTCTTAGCTTGGAATATCCGAGGAGCACACATCTCCTCGGCTAAGCATGCTTTGTTTAACATAATACAAAATCACTCACCGGAAATAGTTTATTTGTCAGAGGCAAAATCAGTTAACCCCGAGTCGTCTCCGACCTTTATGTGGTTGGAAAATAATTTTCAATTATCTTTTACGATTCCCTCCCAAGGACTCGGTGGGGGACAATGGTTGTTTTGGAAAGCTAATATAAAATTAGCTATGCTACAATCTTCACCTCATCTTATACAATGTAAAATAGAACCTAGCACGGGTGAACATATGAATATTACGTTTCACCTATCTCCCCCCACAAGCTAGAAGATGGACATAAGCACTAGATGACTTGAAACAATTAAACCAATCACAAATGGTACCAGTAATGATAATAGGTGACTTTAATCCCACACTTAATCATACTGAGAAATTTTCAGCACATGGAAACACCTTCAGAGATAACAAACCCTTTCTGAATTCATAACAAATGGGGGATTAAATGACCTAGGATATTTAGGGCCAAAATATACCTGGTCAAATGGCAGGAAAGCAATAAATTAGTGATGGCACATCTAGACCGAGCCCTTGTAAATAGAACTTGGATTAGCACCTGGCCAAACTCGATCATACGCGTTTTACCCAGGATTAGATCAGACCATTCCCCCTTACTATTCTCAACACAAATAAACACACCTAGAAGAAACAGACCTTTTAGGTACCAAGCTATGTGGCAAGAAGGGGGTGCTATGAAGAAATAATAGCACAAGCATGGAACAACATTAAGCATCCGAAATGTCTACACCCCCTCATGAATTACTCCCTTCACGTTTTCAAAAAAATAGCAGAAAGTTTAACTTAGTGGAATAGCAATTCATTTGGCAACTTTCATAAAAATATCAGGAGCACAACAAAGACCTTAGAAGAAACACAAAAAAATATTCAGAATAGTCCACAAAATCTAAATCTCATTCATAAAGAAAAAAATTACAACATAAATTAATGAAACTTTCACAAATAAAAGACTAGAAAGATGGAAGAAAAAATCTCTTTCCTTGGCAAGTAGGATTACTTTAATCAAAACCATTCTTTCTAGCATCCCACTACACTTGATGACTTGTCTCGAGTTGCCAGTTAACATAACAGAAAAAATTAAGAAACTCTTTCGAGACTTCCTATGGTTATACAGAGGAAATAAGAAGCTACACTTAGTAAACTGGTCTAGCATATGTGAATCTCACAGAGAGGGAGGCATAGGTTTGAGAAGCCTACAAAGCATGGGCTCGACCTTTAGAACTAAGCTACTATGGCGTATGTTCTATCAGTCAAATTCTCTATGGGCAACATATATGAAATCAAAATACGGCTCATCCCCACACACAACTTCAAGAGCTAACAAACAAGGGTCCTCTTTGGCATGGAAACAAATATCAAAACACATAAACACACTAGTAGGAAACACAAAACACCTCATATCAAGGGGAAACAAAGCATCATTATGGTTTGATAACTGACTTTGGAAATTAGAGAAGCCACTAATTGATCTTAATTGATCAATTGGAATGAAACTCGCATTAGGGAGCTTTGGCCCCCTAACATTGCTGATAAGATACTAGAAACACCTAGGGAGAATGATAACTTAGACTCCTACATATGGTCTCCTTCGAGTGAGGGAACTTTCTCAATTAAAACGGCATATCATATTCTCCAAAAAAATCTGAAGGAGAGAAAAACTACACAAATAAGTGGTCCGAGGGACTTTATCTGGCCATACATATGGAAAATGAAAACACTCCCAAAGCACAAAACATTCTTGTGGTTACTAATGAGGGACAGGGAACCTTCTGCGAATTACTTAAATATGAGAAGAATTCAAGTAGACCAATTATGTTGTATGTGCAATCTTGAACAGGAGACCCCATAACACCTCCTTATGCATTGTAACTTTGCTAGGGAGGTTTGGGCTCTATTAAAAGAACGCACTATATAAACACCCATGGGGCCCAATATTAGATCATTTCTACAAAGGAGTCTAACATCAAACTGTGCCAGGAACCTTCCTAGATCTCACATATATGTTGCTACCACACTATGGGAGATCTGGTGCGCTTGAAATAGGAAAAAAATGATAACATTTTTGTTAGACAATGTGCAAATAATATTTCTGCCCAGGCCAAAATGATCATCAACAGCAAAGAGGTACCAGAAGGTATAAAAGGAAAAACAGATAGATCAAACCTAATTTGGAACCCACCAATGACTGAAATCTTAAAAGCAAACTTCGATGGTTCCTCGGTAGAAAATGGAACTTATGCAGGGGTGGGATCCATTATTAGAGACCATAATGGCTCTCCTCTAGTTGCTGCCACTTGGCCTTTACATGAAAAACAAATAACGAGGCGGAGTACATCGCACTTTTCCTAACACTCAATATCATCAAAAAAATTTCAAGGGAAAAATTTAATAATTGAAGGAGACTCCAAATTGGTAATCTTATCGTTGCAGGAAAACAAGTCGAGACACTGGAAGTTGGAAAGATGGAGGAAACTGTGCCGCCAAATGCTATTCTTATTACCCCAGTTGACACTCCACCACAATTTCAGGGAGACCAATAGTGTGACAGATAACTAGCGAAAAAAGGGTTCATTTCTTGCAGGTCAAAGTGACTCAATGATCAGATTATGGATACATAGTATCCCAAGTTTTTTGAAAAACTAATATTATATGATTGTATTAGGGCATGCTTAAGTCTGGAACTAGTCTTTTTAGATGACTGTAATATGTTACAAACTATCTCCTCATTGGAGATGCTCACGCATCCTCAAAACTTTGGGTCACATGAATGAAATGGTATTATGTGTTTCAGGATAAAAAAAAAAAAAAGAAGTCGTAGTAATGTGTTATACAATGATCGTACTAACACCTATTGAGAGCACAGAAGCAACACAACAAGCAAGAACACACAATATGTTTACGTAGTCTGGCACAATGTGTACTTACGTTTGTGGGGCTTTCTGCCGAGGGTGATAATAAATCCACTAATAAATGCAAAGTATACACTAAGGTCTTACACAGCTACCCCCGATCTTGTCATTTAGGTATTACTTTTGTGGAACCTCCAAGAACACTTCTTAAGATATTCTGTTTCACACTAGAATGCAGTTAGCCTCTTAGTCACCACCACACACCAGGCCTCCCCCTTGGTCCGGGCTACCAAGGATCCCCTTTGGTAATAGTTTTCCCTCTTGAAAACTCAAGTCTTCAAGCATGATGCTGAGAATCACTTCTTGTGCATCTCTAATGATGTTCCTCGTGTTAGAGAATACACTTCCGAGCACTTTTCATTAACTCTGACCGTGTACTTATAGTTACACGAATTACAAATATGGTATGACTATAATTCAACTGTAGAAAGAATTCTAAATATACAAAGTTTACATAAGACTAAACTACTTAAATCAGGAGAATCCATACACAGAAGATTATATCTTTCACACCTTGTGGATAGGCAAATGCATGATATTCACCATAGTGAATGGTGAGCATAGTATGATATGCATACAACTTTAATATCTCACAATCATCTCTTCACGAGTTAGGCTTAAGCTTAATAATTGTTCAAATCCTAATTGCTCAATTCACTATTCCCTGAGTTTCTCGATTGGTCAAGTCTCAATATATATAACCTACATATACAAGACCTATTTTTGTTTCTAAATCCTTCCATAAGTGTGGTTCTTCGGGTAATTTGTATCTGCTTGCTATTGTATCTTGCTGTCTACTATGTGATTTTTTAATTGGAAACTAGCATGTTGTTTCTTAAATTTTGAAATCGTTTTGAACTCCATTAATACTTGATTCTCATAGTTTTAACATGACGAAAACACAACTTTATTCCTATGTATGAAATTTTCTTTATCCATGTTTTATTTTTGTTGCTCTCCAAGTAACACTTGAACTTGTCAATAACTACCACGCCAGGTGTTACTTGCCACAAGCGTGATGTCATTCTTTAAATACATTATGTATCATAACATTCCAATGGTGTTGCTTCTAGTGCCACTAAAACCATGTTTCAAAATTATATTCATTAGGTTAAACAAATAGTATTTAATGCTTTTATAAAGGGTTTTATAAGATTATTAGATTTTTTATATTTTCAAAAACAAAACGAAAATCATGCATTCTAATAAACCGTCACTACCGCAAAAATAATTTCTGTTCACCATTTCCTTTATTCTTTTTTTTTTGCAAAAAACACTTTTTTCATGTACAAAAATTTTACCCATGACATTAATTTCAAGGCAGTTTGTTGTGACGTTAATTTCCATAGTAATAAGTGAATGCCATAAAATATATCTGATTCTAGGAAAAGGTTTATCCATTAAAGAATCTTCATTGCGGCAAAAAATGGAAATTCTAGTGACAATTATGAACATTTTGAGGCTAATAATACCTGCGTTAAAAAAAAACCAAACCAGGCTCAACCGGACCAGGGGCTTCGAATGGTTTGGTTTGCTTAAAAACCCGTAAAAGGTTAAAATCTGGATGACTTGGCCGGTGTTATTGGTTCAATAGCTAAACTGTTAAACGGACCGAACCGGGTAACCGGTTTAGTTACTGTTGGTCCAAACCTTTTAAATTAACTTTAGACGCGAACTAAATTGGGAAAGTGATGAACGAGTCTAGTTATTTATATTTGATTTTTAAACATTATATTTTATTTTAGATGATGATTTTTAGCACTTTTAATACTTTTTGTATTTTAAAACTTGTTTTTTTAATATATAAACCTTATTATGAATTTTTAATGAGATACAACCACTACTAAAAAACCTCAGTTTGCTGGCGGCTGAAAGGTGTCGGCGGAACACGAATACCCGTCGGTGGACATTCCAACGACGGGTAAGACAACATTGTTAGAACATCGGTCGGCGGAGACTTCGGCTGACGAAAAAACCCGTCGCACAAACTAATCTACTCGGCTGACCCCGAGAACCGTCGGCGGAGTAGGTCGTCCAACGACGGACTGTATAGCGTCGGCGGAATGGATTCCCCCGACGCGTGGGGGTGTGTCCACAGAATCGATTCCCCCGACGCGTGGGGGTGTGTCCACAGAATCGATTCCCCCGACGCGTGGCGGTTCATCGATGGAATGGATTCCCCCAACGCGTGGGGGTGTGTCGGCGGAATGTGTTCCCCCGACGCCTGTGGGTGCGTCGGCAGAATGGATTTCGGCCGACGGAACACCAGTCGGGGGAAGCATTTTTTATTTATTATTGTCAGTATTATTAATATTATTTTTTCCCTGCTAATAAAAAATCACACCACATCAGATAAACAATGAAACTCCACATCAGATAAAAAATGAAACTCCACATCAGAAATAAAATTAAAAGTTTACATGTAACAGTTAAAATGTAAAAATTTACATATACATAATGTACATTTACAATGAACAGAAGCACCTATATCTTTAATGACGCGACTGGTCGCTTCCACCATTGTTTGAAGATCCTGCACAAGGTTAATTATGTACAACATTACAAACATACATTTAAATTCATCAATTTAAAATAATTCACAAGACTGAAAACAATACTTACCCTATTGTGACTGTGCAATAATCAACATTTCTAACCTCTCCATGTGTTGGCTCATGGCGTCCACCTTCTGGGACAATGCCTCATTATGTCGTCTCTCCTTCTCCAATTGTTCAAACAAGGCCAAATAATTAAGAGAGTTTGAAGAGGCACCTCTCCGCAGTTGAGCACCTATTCCAACTCCTCTCTCATAACCTCCTTTGTGTCCCCCAAACACCTTATCCAGTACGGGTGTCAGCTCTATGGGATCTTTGGAGGTAGCGACATTATTTTTGAGGGCTTGTTGACGAACCGCTTCCTTCATAAGAAAATTATAAATTTAAATAATAATTATGGCTGATCATAGTTCAACACAGTTCATAAAGCACTCGATAACTTACACAATGTTCAACTATTATTTCATCTGGATAAGTCTCATCCTTCCTCTGGTGAGCTTTGATGTATGCCATCAGGAAGGTGTAACCATCAGGATCGGTCGTACGCTGTAATTAATGTCTATTCTAAGTATTCTAGGCTAAAAATGAAAAATCAGTTTAGTTCAAACTACTAAGACATATAAGTACCTGTTCTTCTAAGAATCGGGGAGGAGACTTCGACCCAAGGGTATGTATTGTCTCAACTGCTGTCGATTAAAACTATTCTGCTCATCGATATTCAGTTTCTTAACATTGTCCCAATATTTAACGAGGAGAACCCAGTCTTCTTGGCTCATATCATCAATGGGACAGGTCTTAAGCTATTCTACGGTCTCCCCATCATAGTGTTCTTTCTTATATGCGGCTCTATTGTTTCTGATGATTTTCTGAAGCACCGGCTTGATTGCCTCCATGGCCACTTGCTCTATGACTGCAGCACCCTCTTCATCCACAAAGGTATACTTTTCCTACAAAAAAAAACTTAGTTTAAATGTAACCATTAAAAAAACTTAAACAAACACGCCTTCCTTTGATAATGTTAAACCAGGTTTGCAGCTCATGGGAGTGATAGTCACGCCACTGGAGATGCAACGGAAAGTATTGGTCTACCCAAACAACTGTCCCTATGAGAAAGGAAATGAACCCTGTCTTTCAGAAACCATCTACCCATCTTTGATTTTTATGTAAAAACTCCTAAATCAACAATACCTCAATAAAATTAATGATGAACAGCAAGAGTTTTTATGTAAAAACTCCCAACAACAGTCACTATGGTTTTGACCTGCTTATTTGCATTTCCAAATCAGTTAATAGCACTAAAACTCACATGTAGTTCATTTTTTTATCGTTTAATTACATGCATCCCAAACATTCATGTAGTTCATTTTTTTCTCATTAAATCACACGCATGTGAAGATGGGATAAAAGAACGTGAAGATGCAAGGCACAATCAATCAGACTCTCTTTTTTGTAACTCAAACAAATCTTGTGATAACTGAGCTACTTTATACTTATGCTACCTATTCCCTTGTGCAATTTGTAAAGAACTTTAGCTCTCCTCTTAGCAGATTTTGGTCATAATATGGGGCAAACTAGTTTACAATACTCCAACTACATATTTTTTGTATTAAGGGTGGGCAACAACATTCCTATGAGTTAACATAGACTTTTCAAGGCTTCCAACTTGACCTGTTTACTCGTGATTACAATCGGTCATCAATGAAATGTTTTTTCCCAATTACTTCAAGCTAAGTGGACAAAAAATTCTGAAAAATGAATTTATCATAACTACTCAAAGGCAACCAAGGCCAGAGGCAAGAAATTAAGTTACCTCACTGAAAGGTAGATACCCACCGCATCAATTACCCTTTCAAGGCCAATACAGACAAGGCCGCCAATATTGTTACCGAAATGGAGGAGATAGAGCATAAGCAATTTAAACCAGGAAAGAGCATAAGCAACTGTGAGCATAAAGCTACAGAGAACATCCAATTAACAGGAGTTTACTAGTTTCCCAATAAGACAATGAACACGACTTCGAAATCACACAGAACAACTTGCACTAAAAAAGCAAACAAGAAAACTGCATAAGGACACTTATCTTCACTACCTTCTCAGATTCAACAAAGTTTTATCACTGAATAAAAAGAATTTGTTGTCAAAAGTTATAAGAGTCTGGACTGGTCGGCTGACCAGGCCCTTATGCCGATTGAAAGAAAGGAGATCTAGATCGAGTATGAGGCATGCAATGTTCGCTGAATAAAATTCTCCACACTTTCCTCATACAATAATAATTGAGAAAAATTGGCAAAGTCGACTGACGAGGCCTATATGCCTGACAATAATTTTTATGCATAGTAGTATAAACAATAGACTATGAAATATAAAATAAAGTAAATTTAAAACTATTGGAAGAAAGTAGCTGACGACTTAATATGATTAGCAGGTCTTCAAAGTTTGATCGAGAGGATGGAAGGTTCCTGAAGATTAAAATCATTGATGTATAAAAATATATTGTATATTGCAAGAGTACAAATAAGTTTCGATGAATTTAAGCCTAACTAATAAACATAAAAATATATCTTGAGGAGATAGACACAGTGGGTAGTGAATAATATCTGCAGTCCAATACTCGATATTTAAAAATGCTTCTAAAAAGACAGAGAGAAACCCAACAAAATATAACCTCTACAAATATAGTGCGGTTGTAATTTCTGACAAATTACAGTGTATATCATGATCAAATACGATCCAGGGCTTCTTCAAATGCAAATTCCGCCACTTTTGTCAAGCCTCATGCTTCTGTAATTCCTCAAGTGCCTTATCGTGCTCGTCCAACAGAGCTCGCCTTCCTCGAGCACTTCCCCGATTCCCCTGAGTTTCTCTCTGTTCCTTTTCCTGCCTTCCGAACAACCGCTTTCTGTCGTCTCCAGTTGATCGTGCGTTGTTCTTGATTTGGGAAACGAACAACGTCTGGAGGGCAAATATTTGAGCGACGACACAGCTGTAGACCTTTTGAATGAAGGGGTTTTCAAACAGAGAGAGTGATTCTACTTTCGATCGGAGGATAACGCACGCCGGAGTACTCCACGGAACGATTTCAGATGGATTACTGTCATCGGAACAGTTCGCCGGAGAGCAAGGGGTGGAAGAGGAGTTTGCAGAGAGCAAGAGGTAAGGCGGAGGAAGAGTTTGCGCGCGGGGGAAAATAAGGTTTTCGGGTTAATTTAGGGCAGGAGGAATTAATTTATTGCCGTTACATATGTAACTGCTTTTAATTAAAATTCATTGTCGGAACAGATGGGCCTGACGAGCCCTTTCATATTGGGCTCAAAGTCAGGCCCAGTGTTCCTCCGACGGGGGTTCGACTTGAAGCTCAATTGGCCGGCGGACGACCTAAGTCCGCCGGCCGATTATCTTTCCGCTGATGGGTGCGTCAGCGGAATGCACTTTTCTAGCGGTGAACGTTGAATATAGGATTTATTTTCATGAGTTAACCAATACCCGGTTTAACCACCGGTTGAACCTGGTTGAATGATTTGAACCAAAATCGAATTTTCCACCGGTTTGATGACGGTTCGGTTTTAAAACATTGAATACTACTGTAAGATAGCAAGAAAAGTTTTTTTTTTTAACTTTTATACACATAGACACAAGCAATATTTGTGCTGGCAGTTATAAACAATGAGATCAAATAAACCATAACATTATTAGCCACGAAACCTCAATACCTAATGCATCAATGCATGGTAACATTACAGTCAATATAAAATATATTAGTAATAATATTAAATCCCATTTCTGAATTACACAAGTAACTATCACCTCCTATTGCATAATTTTTTACATTATTGACATATGTAAGTCACTCTATTAGTGAGAAACATATGTGTGTGTGTGTGTATGGTACTCATTACTAGCTACCGCAAAAATTACTTACACACACACACACACTCACTCACACACACCCACCCACCCACCCACCCACCCAACTTACACATACAAGTTATTCTTAAGATGTTTTTTTGGTACCTGTCCTATTTGAATGCATTTTAAAAAAGAGTGTAAAGCTGTTGGTACGTCTAATCAGTGAGACGTAACAAATGACTTCAGCTTATTCACCATTTTGCTATATAGACTACTATACATTAGTGTTTCCTAGCAAGCTACATTACTGTTTATTCATATATTTATATAACTCTCTCATATTATTTTATATAACATCCTTTTCTCCCCATTACAAATGAATCATGCATTTTCAAAAGCAGCCCGGAGTTTCCTGGCTAGCTATAACAACTGATTAATTCCCATCACTTATATCCAAGGGAGTAGAAATGGAAGCTTTAATGCAGATCTGCTTTGCCTCAGTGGTTGTGTTCATTTGTTGCTTGGCTTTCCGCTTCTATTATGTGGCGATTCTAAAGCCACGGACAATAAGAGAGAAACTGAGGAGACAAGGAATTAAAGGGCCCCAACCCTCATTCTTCTATGGGAATTTGCTGGAAGTGCAAAGACTACAAAGAGAAGGCGTGAAGGCAGCGAAGATAGATGGAGAGATGTCACATAACCATCTTCATACTATTTACCCTAGTGTTGAACCTTGGAGTAAGCAATATGGTAAGATTGGAATAACTTGCATATACATTTAGAGCTTAAGACTTTTAACTCCTTCCAAACAATACAACTAAACAAGCATAATACTGCAACAGGTAAAATCTTTACATATTCATTAGGGAAGATGGTGGTGTTAAACGTAGCCCATCCGGATCTACTCAAGGAGATCAACACATACAAAGGCCTGGAGCTTGGCAAGTCTGAACAGCAGAGGAAGGATTGGAAAGCTCTAGTTGGTGATAGTATTGCTTGGACTAGTGGTTCAACATGGCAGTACCAGAGAAAAGTCATCCAGCCAAGTCTCTACCCAGAAAAAGTTAAGGTTGGTCTTCTCATTAATCCCATTTCGATTGATCAAAGTACTTACCATGATTTAGTTGCTGCTTAATTATAAATTTTATTTTTTAATCTTTAGTTTTACTTCATTCCCGCGTCTATGTTCAGGGTATGGTGGATTTGATGGTGAAGTCCACTCTCCCCGTTGTTAAATCATGGGGAGATAAAATCCAATTAAATGAGGGAGGAGTTGCAGACATTAGAATTGACGAGGACTTAGAAAACTTATTTGCTGATGTGATCTCAAGAGCATGCTTTGGGAGCACTTACGCACAAGGAGAAAAGATATTTTTGAAGCTAAGAGAACTACGTAGATTGATAATATCTTCTAGAGGTTTGTCTATTGGAGGTCCAGGATGGAGGTATTTTTTCTCCTTAATCACTTTCTTTTATTAACTATTTACTTGGTCGACTTCCACTTCAAGTTTTCATCATCTCTATATTACTAATTAGTGCGTGGTACTTTTTAAATTATTTTCCTATATTTGTTTAGCTATATACCAACAAAAAGAAACATTGCTGTTTCCAAGTTGGCGAAAGAGATCGAGTCATTGATAATGAAGGGAGTTGAGGACCAAAAAATGAATCCAACTTCAGAAAATCACTTGTTAAAGAGTCTTCTTGACGCTGCAAGTATTGTTTGCCATAATGATTTTGAGGCCAGAACTCGTTTCATTGTGGACAACTGCAAGGCCATGTACCTTGCAGGCCATTCCCCCACTATGGTTGCCACCGGATGGACTTTGTTGCTTCTAGCAGCGAACCGAGACTGGCAAGATCGATGTCGTTCAGAGGTATTAGAAGCTTGCAGTGATCATTTTCCCGATGCTAATTCAATCAATAAGTTGAAAGCGGTAAGAAAATGAAGATCTATAGTTTCTACTTAATATATATATATATACATATATATATATATAATTAAATATGGATTAATTTTTCGGTTGAGAAGGTTCCGGCCGTATGGTGTTATGTATACTCTTAATTCATTAAGTTGTCCGTACGTGCATGCAGTTGACAATGGTGATCCATGAGAGCTTAAGGCTGTATCCTCCCTCCTCATACATGTTCAGGGAGGCAGTTGAAGATATGAATTTGGCTGGTATCTTTCTTCCAAAGGGTCTCACCTTGTTGGTCCCAATTACTATGATGCATCTTGACCCTGATATCTGGGGCCTTGATGTCGACAAGTTCAAGCCAGAAAGGTTCGAGAATGGGGTCAAGGCTGCATGCAAGTACCCACATGCCTACTTGCCATTCGGTTCGGGACCTCGACTGTGTCTTGGGCAGCACTTTGCAATGGCAGAAATGAAGGCAGTCCTTGCACTCTTTCTCTCCAAGTTCTCCTTGTCCGTTTCACCGAAATACCGACATTCGATACAAACACGACAATGGGCCACAGTTCCGAAGTATGGAATAAATATCTTGATGAAGAGATTGTAGACTGGTCCTGGGAGACATTTTTCAATGTTTTGATTCTATTCCCTCAATCTTTTCGTCAGGTTGATATTAGAAGACGGTTTTCAGCCTTTTGCCGACTGTTTTGATTCTTGAACCATTGTGATAGACCTTATTTGTACTAGTGGTTATGTGGTTTTGTTCTTGGTCTCTTTCGGCATTTTTATGTAGTACGTTTGACAAAATATAGACAAGGAATTACAAAAATGTTTTAAAATAAGTGGATGTCCATTTACCATTTATTGGGGATTTGAATCTTCTACCAATTGACATTAAATCAACCTACATGATAGAAAAGATAAAGGACAAAGATAAGACAGAGAACTATATATAGTTTATTGTTAAAGATGTAAAAGAAGGAATTAATACAAGGGATATGTAAAGAAGTAGATTTGTGGTTCTCCTCGAGCTTCTTCTACTATTTACCTAATTTAACTATAAACAAGATATAGGTTGCCAAGGGTTTGGTAAAAAATCAAAGGAAAATATACTCAAGCTACGAGTAGGAGAGCTTGTCTCAGAATAACAAACGTTCAGGTTTAGTGTACAAGAGGCGAGCTTTGAAAAGGTTCTCTTTAAGCAAAGGCAACATGCATATGCATGAAAAAACTTAAAAAATATAAACACTAATTCTTCCGGACTAGAGGAGTATTTTTTTTCCTTTTTAAAGAACTAGGAATATTTATTTAGCCATGCAGTACTCGAAGAATATAATCCCAAAACAATGCATATATAGTAAGAAATATTTACATGCATAAGACACTATATATAGAAAAGTTTGCAAATGAACTATTGCTGGAGATGCCTCCTTGTAGGGCCCAGCCTTAAGTTGTTCAATAATTGGTTTATCAACAATTAAAACCACTGGGTTAAACCTTATTCCCCCGTATAAATTAGTTGCACCGGCGGTTTATCAACAAAACCACTGGTCAACGTGGTTTCTAAGCGCCGGTATATATGAACCTCTATTCCAGGGGTTTTACCTTTTTTATCTGCCAGTAAAAATTTATTTCACTGGTGGTTTCTCGTTAAACCTCTGGTAAAACAGGTTTATACTGGCGTTTTTTTTCTCAAAACCACTGGTATAAGCTGTCTTCCAAGCAGTGAGTGTTAGACCCCTTTATTTGGGCTAAATAGAAAAGGCAACACCTGACCCAGTTTGATGGCTGGTTTCCGGAGAGGGAAAAACAGTTCTTTTTTGTGGCTTCAAAGTCTAAAGAGAAGGGATTTCAAATCCAGCATATTAATCTAATTTTCCAGCATGGGATAATAGCAAAGTTTTTGATATGGACATACATGATAGCGAAGTTAATTTATGGTACCTGTCCTTCACTTCATTACAATAAGGAGAATATGAGGCTGTTGGAAGGTCTAAATCAATGATATCTATATAAAATGACTTCATATCATATGGCTTGTTTATTAGTTTAAACACCAAATTATGCCATATCTTTTTATTACTTAAATGGAAATGACTTCATGAGTTTGTTTTGATCGATCGATTGCAGTTTGCAGCAGATCTGCTTCCAATTTGTTTTTTTCATTTTTTTTATCTGAAGTGTGATGTATACTTTTCTCTTTCTTTATTCAGCAACTTGAAGAGATTAATTTATTTGTTTGTATTTTCTTTAGTTTGTAGAAGCTCGCTCTTATCTCTCTACTTTCTATTACCACTCGCGGTCCATTCTCTCCCATTTATTTGAAGTGAAATTTGTATCCGGCCGGCTCCTCCCCTACTTAGAGTAGGTTTGGTGCGGTCAAATACTGATTTTCATAAGATCAACATTTTACAATAATTAGGTATGTCATTAGCTATTTTCTAGAAATCATAATTTTTTGACTTTTAATAATGTAAAATTCTTTTTGACTTGAATAATCATAAATTATAATGATAGTACTCTGATATATATCATAAAATTAGATTTCTATTCTTGGTTTTTTTGTGGATTTCGAAATAGTTGTTTTGAGATTTTTTAGAAAATTTTCTTTAAATTGATTGCTTTTCTATAAGCCAATGTTTTGATAATATAACCAGTCATCAACCCGGTAAGGAAGTTAGTTTGGTTAAACCCGGTTAATTAGATGGGATTAGCCAACAGTTGAGGTTGACCTCACGTATGAAAGACATTGAATTTTAATTTTAATTTGATGTTTGTAAATTGCATGAGCTGATGAGTGGTGTTTGTTGGAGGGCCACTTGCAACACTCAAAAGTTTTAGACCGTTTTAATTGGAGGAAAACTGGTTCCAGCATTTGAATGAACTGGAAGTGTCTCCGGTTCCGGTTCAACCCGGGTGAATTGAACATGCCGGCTTTCAAAACACTACTATAAATATTTACCATGGATTAGGTAGTCTTAGAAATAATAACATGCAGCACCATTCAAGTTTAACTTCAACATATGGACACAAAAGTTTTTATAACTAATTAATTTAATTATCGTTGCATTCTTTCTATCTTCGAATCAAAATTAAATAACATAACATGAAGCTGTTAAAAGGCCTAAATCTGAGACATTGTAGATGACTTAAGTATATAGTGCTTTTTCCCTGAACAGGTTATTAGTGTTTTATGCTATTTCATGTTTCTTTGTCATAAATCACCATGTTCTTTTAGGGAAAGAAACAAGAAAGGCCTCTAGGATCATATACTTGTTTACATGAATAAATAGAAACGAGAGTATACAAACATAAAATTTAAACGACTTATACTCATGTTTGTCAAAAGATATTGCCTATGACCCCAGCCTATTGGTTTAAGGGAGGGAAACGCTGATTTCCTACAAAATGAGGGGTGAGGAATATTTAGAGACTAAAAGAGGCATAGATCGATTCAAGAAATATTTTCAGTAGAACTTTTAGTGATTCAGTTTTTCATCGTTTTGTCTCCTTATGGTGGATGAAAGATTCCTTAATTGTTTCTATTTTCAAACATGCCCTATCAAATTTTTTCAAAAAACTAATTAAATATCTAATTTCTTTATTCAGCCAGGTTGCTATCCTTATTCCATTAGTTAAATAGTCGACCAAAATAAGATAGATTAAGAGGCGACAAAGATTATGTCAACTGGTCTCACAGAAAAATTATTGTCTCACAGAATCATTTATGTCAACTGGTCACCTATTCAATATTTTATGTTTAAGAACTCATATGCTCTTCTCTAATTGTTTACTTTCATTTTTAATTTGCAATGAACTTATATGTTACTTAATATATTCATTACCATTATATATAATTTTTTCTAAAAGTGTTGAAAGAATTAAGTTCATGTACTTGTTTTTTGCTTTAATTTTACGAAAGTATTGCAGTTCTTTGCTTCATAATTCGCTTATAACTAATTTCATTCATTATTTTACGACAAAGATTCAGCATAACTCCCCACCCCCCTCCCCCTTTCTTTTTTCCTTCTTAATTTTGTAGTTATCTCCCCACTATGAGAACATACGTATTTGGAGGTTAGAGACAGAGATTGACTCGTCGATAATGAAGGTAGTTGAGAACCGCAGAAAGCATCCAAATCTAAAACATGACTTCTTGCAGAGTCTTATCGATGCAACAATTAAGTATTTATGATACTCACTTGAAGTCTAAAACTCGTTTCATTGTGGACAACTGCAAGACCATCTATCTTGGAGGCCATTCCACAACTGTGGTTGAGACAAAATGGACCTTTTATCTGTTGGCCGTACACCAAGACTGGCAAGCTCGATGCCGAGCAGAGGTGTTAGAAATTTGCGGTGACGGATACCTGGATGCTAATTCTAGCAACAAGTTGAAAATGGTAATAATTTACCTGTCTGGAGTTAAAAATTGATTTAATAGCTCATAAGTAGAGATTTGTTTTTTTTTTATATTTATTCTGATATGGGTTAAGGATATGTAAGATGTACATGACAGGTAGCTTTTGGAGGTGGACCAGGTGTGGAAATTCCTAATATGTATTTCTTACCCTCTACAAATTGCCCATATGCAGCTGACAATGGTCATATATGAGAGCTTAAGGCTTTACTCTCCCCCCACATACGTCGTGAGAGAGGCTCTAGAAGATATGAACGCGGCAGGTATATAGTGTCTCCCAAAGGGCCTAAACACGTTTATTCCAGTGTCAATGGTGCATCATGACCCTGATATCTGGGGACCCGACGCCCACGAGTTCAAGCCAGAAAGGTTCACAAATGGGATCGTGTCTGCATGCAAGTACCCACACACATTCCTGCCCTTTGGTTCGGGTGCTAGATTATGTCTAGGTGAGCACGTACCCATGGCTCAATTGAGCGGTGTTCTTTCACTCATCCTCTCTAAGTTTTCATTGACAGTGTCACCAAAATATCAGCATTCGCCAATGGGTCGGTATTGGATAATGATGCCAAAGTATGGTAAAGACATCAGGATGAAGAAGTTGTAATTAACAATGTCTTTTGATGCACCGTGTGACCCTTGTTTTATGTCATAATAAAACTTTCTGACGGAAGTTGTTTACCAATAACACACTTATTGTCTGTATGTTTTAAAGGATCAGGAAGAGTTATCATCCGGTGCAATTAATGAGTACTTGACCATATTAACTTCGTTAGGAAGAACTATATACACACACACAAATACACAAATATACAAATACACAAATACACAAATACACAAATACACAAATACACAAATACACAAATACACAAATACATAAATACACAAATACATAAATATATAAAGACATAATACATAGATACATAAATATATAAATACATAAATACATAAATACATAAATACATACACTTACACACACACATACATACATACATACATACATACATACATACATACATATAGATATATACACACACACATACATACATACATACATACATACATACACATACATACATACATACATACATACATACATATATATATACATATATATATATATATATATATATATATATATATATATATATATATATATATATATATATATATATATATATATATATATATGTATATATATATATATCTTTTGTAGAGTAAATAAAAAAGTCAACCAGTGTGGCTTATTGGTAGGGCGCTCGATCCAACAACATTTTCTCTATAGTTTTTGGGTTTTGCCTTTAGTCGGTTCTCATCACCTTCAGCCGGACTGATCATACCTGAGTGGATTGAGGTCGAACAAAACGAACTGGCCATTTCACGCGGTTCCTGAGCATATCCAGTTTACTTCTCAAAGCAATTGCAAAAGTCACTGATTCAGGTTCAACCAGGTTGAACTACCCGGTCCTGTCCGGTTTTTGAAACACTGATTTAAGGCTTTTAACTCATGTTGCAGCCAATTGCCTTTCGTATAGCCGATTGCCTGGGACTGTCGTCTATTGTGCTCTATTAATTTTTTTGTACGCAATATTAAAAAATAGTGACCATCAGCCAAAATCAATGAAGCCAATGGTTCGAGCCGTCAGCTATAACGACTAGCTGATGTTTTGAAATCGTCGGCCAAAACCAATAGGCTATAGAACCAACCTAAGGTTGTAAACTGTCAACAAATACTTATACTTGATGGTTTATATGTGACTTCCCAATTATTTCCCCAAACTTTGTAGTCAACACATGTATCATTTTCAGCTCCTTGGAACTCCTCTATAAAAACTGCTCGGCTCCTTCAGACACTCATCCGGAAGGAAACAATTAATCCAAATCACTGAGAAGAAAATCACAGCTTTAGGTGATATGCTTTTCATTCTTCCTGCTGCTCGTTTGTCTCTGGGCCTTTCACTTCTATACTGTGATGATTTTAAACCACAAAGAATGAGAGAGAAGCTTAGAAAGTAAGGAATAAAGAGTACCTAACCCTCTTTCTTCTATGGAAATTTGTTGGTGCTAAAAAGGACTTCAAAGGAAAGAAGAGAATGCTGATTAATGATAGAGGAGAAATCTAACAATCATCTTCATGCTAACCACCCTACAATTCAGATCTGGATAAGGCAATACGGTATGTTTCCACCTCCACATTGTGGCATATATATAACTAGAACATTATTAACTTGTTTCTTTCCGGTGGAGATGAGATTTCCCGTCATATGCTTATGGAAAATGTTGTTTGATCAACAGGTAAAATATGTGTATTAACTAGGTAAGAATTTGGTGTTAAGTGGTAGCATATCCTGAGATATACTCAAGGCGACCAACACGCACAGAAGGCTAGAATTGCCAAGTCTGAACAACAAAGAGTATGGAATGCCCTGTGTGGTGATAGAACGGTTGTTTGGACAAATTGATAGTTCAACTAGGCACAGGCAACCCCATAGAGAGAGAGAGAGAGAGAGAGAGAGAGAGAGAGAGAGAGAGAGAGAGAGAGAGAGAGAGAGAGAGAGAGAGAGAGAGAGAGATGAAATGTCGTTGCTGCCACAAAATTAAATCAATTCTTAACCTCTAAAATAATTCACAACAAAGTATAGGGTAAGAAAAGTTCGATCCCACGAGGAGTTTTGTGCATAACTTTTAAGATTTATTCTAATAAGAATACATAAATCTTATGTGGTTTATGGGGGATTGTCAAGACCTTGAAAAATAAAACAACAAACTATTTATCTACTATATACAATTTACCTGCCCCTTTTCATTCCCAATTCCTTGGCTAAGAATGTAGTAACTTAAATTTAGATCCGGTGTTATACTTTTGATAGGTTGACAAAGAAAAGTTCACAAGCTGGACTCCCCCTTAATTTCATATAACTAAAACCAGTTGAGCAAATTTCTAATTTATTCAAATTTTAAACACAAATTAAATCAGCCCAAACTAAATAAAACATATCAATATGTTCAAAATAGTTGATTTAAATCATGCTTTAGTTGAAATTAAGATAGGTGTGACCTCTCCAAACCCAACTATTTGCTTTTTTTACCATTTTGTTTACCTTGTGAATAACTGAACAAAAAATTGTAAATTTAATCAACATACATAAAATTATCAATTCCATGCATAAAGATAATTTTTTAGCACTACAAATCAGTGTGATTTAAATATCAAAAGTACCAACACTAAATTTATAGAAATGAAGTCCAAACAATCTATATAATACCCAAACCAATACAAAAGTCAAGGTGCAAGAGAAATTTGGAAGAGAGATAGAGAACAAAGCAAAAACAAAGCCTAAGAAGTTAGAAATAAGATTAGGATCAGGAACTTTCCCCTTTTGAGAGCTTTCTGTGACACATCCCCCAAAGAGAATCATTTCTCCAATGCGGACAACAAACCCGCTTGCTTCCAATGGGTTCTTCCACTCCTAAAGCATATACCAGCATTGTCTCTATTGTCTTTCTCACTCTCTTACTGGGAAATGATAAGAACAAGTTAAATCCTTCTCTCTTTCTCCAAAGAAATTTTCGTGCTCTAAGTTCTGCTTCAAACAGATCACAAAACCCCTATTTATAGGTAATTTTCGGACTCTTTTCTTTTCTTTCTTTAATAAAACAATTACTGAATTAATCAGCTACTTCTTTGCTTTAATCTCAGAGTTAATGGCCCAAAAACTGCCGTCTCTGTCGTCTATATGATCTCCAAGTACCTGTCCCGATTCCCCCCCCCTTTTTTTGTTACTAGTCGCTTTTTTCCTCTTTCTTGGTTGAATAGAATAAGGGCAGTTGAGTGAAGATATGATTTGGCTGCACTTTTTTGGACGTGGGCTTCTAAATGCTTCATGTTTTCTTCTTTGGTCTTTCACTTGGACAGACAAGAACTTTGAGCGCAATTTCGATCACAACAAATCCCGATTCAGTGAAAACACAAATGACAAAAGTTGTAGATATCTTTGCTAGATTTCCAATGCATCTTCAATCTTTAGAATCTGAGTATAGATGAAGTCGTTATTTTCAAAATACGAAAGCTAGTAAATCTGGTAAAAACAACTGATTCCACACCTTTATCAATTAACAATAGAATTTAGACATTCAAAACTCGAAATTGATAAATCTTTGCAAATAAGCTCAAATAATGCCCAAAATGTAACTAAATTAATGAACAATTAACCATCTTTCCCCACACTAAATCTTTGGTTGCCCTCAAACAAAGCAATTCCCAATTATTTTTCAACCAAAATCAATAGGAAGTATAACTTACAAGTAAAATGAACAATTAACCATCATAAGTCATAACCATTCTTGAACAACAAACTCACAGAACTCATAACTGATTGACAATCATTTCCACTCATTCATAGAGTAAACCAAGTCGATAAACCCTCGCAAGGTAAAACACTCAACTCTTATGTGTTTAAAAAGGGTTATGTGTTTTGTTCAACTTCCTTCCGTGAACTTGTTCTGCCATAAGCTTGCATTTAAATCATGTCTCCACTACTTAGAATAATGCATAACATGAATCAAAAGGTCTTTCATTGGGTTGTAACGGGGCTACGGGGCAAAAGGTGTGGAGAATTTTGGATAAAGTGGAGCTAAATCATTGAAACTAATAGGGCATAACACCAAGAATTTGCTTCACCCAACTCTTCTCCATGATAAGAAATATAGATTGAGTTATATTCATCAGACACAAACATAAATTTTCTCCTCTAGTATATTTTTACAGAACCTTTTTTCCTTTTTCTTTTTTCTTTTTTTTTGTTCTCTTTTTTTTGAATTGTAACTATAGGATTATATTGACTAGAAAACTTGGAATGATGAGTACATTATAAACATAATACCTATTCACCACACTACTTACTCATAACAAGAAAAATGAAACATTAGCCCATCCTTCACAACATTGAAATGCTCTACTAGTCCTCTATATGGTAGAAACATTTGTTTTTTAGGCTTAGGTCTATTTTTGTGAGTTTAGTAAATCAAATAAATGGTTCCATGAAGGCTCAAAATTGCCTCACTAAAGTCACAAAATTCAAGGGTAGACTAATTTGGCTATGTGAGGTTGAAATTCTTTTGTGCGTTTATCATCTTCATGTATGCATTTATCAATGTAGTCTCAACAAGTTTATCAAAGCAAGTTCTAGAGATTAAAAATCATGAAATAAATCACACATGAAAAGAAATATGAGATTAAAATTAATGTATCAATCATAAAGGCTCAAATGTCTCACTAGTTTTTCTTGTTCACCATACTTAACCACCCTATTTCTAAGGAAAACATTATGCCTACCAATCACAATCAGAGAGCTCATTCATTCAATCATGCTATGAAATTTTCAAACCAATTGTTCTGAGACCCTATCCAAGTCGAGATTGAAAGGTAAAAGGTAGTGAATTAAGTACGCGTGTACGTGATGTGTGAGATTTAGCCTTGCCTGAAGTCGGGTCTAGCTATACAACTTAAAACCATTTAAAAAACACAACACAATCAGAAAAAAATCAAAGGTTTATGCAAAAACAATTTCAAATAAAAATGGCAAACATTCACTCGTCCACACTTAAACCTTACATTGTCCCCAATGTTAGACCCAAGCTCGGTTTAAAACAAGTCTAAGCACATGGTAGGCACTTATTCAAATTTTATTCAACAAAGAAAAACTTAAAACGAAAACGAGTCAAAAACAAATAAAAAAAATAAAGTTTAAAGAAAAGTAATCTAATAATTATGGTTGGCTCTTCCCTTCTTTTGTTGGCTGGACTTCCATTCAATAAATTGCAACGGAGCTGGTTTATGGAATTCCTTTAAAAAATCTGTGGCCATTCACTTTGAAAGTCTTACCTGTGTTAAGACTCTTAATTTCCACTGCACCATGAGGAAATACATTTGTAATAAGAAAGGGACCCAATCTAACGTGAGTGAAGCTTACCGAGAAATAATTTTAGTATAGAATTGAAGTGTAAAACGTTTTTCCCAATGCAAAAGGATTTCTTGGTAATCATTTTATCATGGAACGCTATGATTTTCTCCTTGTATATCCTAGGATTCTCATATGCCTCCATCTTTAATTACTCTAACTCTTGCAATCGTAACTTTCTTTCAACACCAGTTTGAATAGGACTTAAGCTCAATCTCAACTGGCAAGTGACAAGCTTTAACATATATAAACCTATAAGGAGACGTACCTATAGGAGTTTTAAATGCTGTCCTATAAGTCCGAAGAGCATCATCCAAACGAAGACATCAATCCCTCCTAGATGGATTGACCATCTTTGCTAGAATATATTTGATCTCCCTATTCGAAATTTCGGCTTGTCTACTACAGAAATGAGTACCACAATCACTAATGATTTCCTTAAAGATTTTAGTCTTAACAAATTTAACAATAGATTTTGCATTATCCTTCTTAGTAGCTTTGGCTTCTACCTACTTTGACACAATCGACAAGTAAAATGATGTAAGTATAACCAAAAGATGATTGAAACGGTCTCCTGAAATCAATACCCCACACATCAAAGATCTCACAAAATAATATACTAGATTGAGGCATTTCATTCTTTTTAGACAAATTACCAAATCTTTGGCACTCTTCACATGACTTGCAAAACAAATATGCAACTCTATTAAGGTAGGCAAATAAAATCCGCACTGAAGAACCTTGTGTGTTGTCCTTCTCAGTCCGAAATGTCCTCTAACTTTAGAACTATGACAAAAAGCCTGAATAGATATGAATTCTGATTCATTGACACATCCCCTAATTACCTGATTAGAACAAAATTTCCACAAATAATGATCTTCCCAAAAATAATATTTAGAGTCAGCCTTGATATTTTCCTTCAGAGCATGTGTCAAGTCATTGGGAAAAGTCCTAGTTACTTAATAATTGGCAATATTAGCATACCAAGGAGGCATACTCTAATTTATCTACTTTATACAATTTACCTGCCCGTTTTCACTCCCAAATCCGTGACTAAAAATGTGGTAAATAAAATTTAGATATGGTATTATACTCTTGATAAATTGACAAAGAAAACTTCATTAACCGGACTCCCCCTTAATTTCATATAACTAAAACCAATTGAGCAAAAGTTCTAATTAATTCAAATTTTAAAAACAAATTAAATCAACCCAAACTAAATTAAACATACTAGCATGTTCAAAATAGTTGAAATTAAGATAGGTTTGACCTCTCCAAACCCAACTATTTGCTTCTTTAAACCGTTTTGTTTACCTTGTGCTTAAAGAAGAAAATTTTAAGCATTACAAATCAGTGTGATTTAAATCCTATTAGTACCAACACTAAATTTATAGAAATGAAGTCCAAATAATCTAAATAATTACAAAGTCAAGGTACAAGAGAAATTTGAAAGACAGATAGAGAACAAAGCTAGAATAAAGTCTAAGAAGTTAGAAATAAGATTGATCAGAAATGAGAATCATTTCTCCACCACGGACAACAAACCAGCTTGCTTCTAATGGGCTCTTCCACTCTTACAACATATTCCAGCCTTGCCTCTATTGCCTTTCTCTTTCTCTCTCTCTTGCTAGGGAGTGATAAGGGCAAGATAAACCTCTCTCTTTCTCTTCTCTCCAAAGAAAATTTCGTGGTCCAAGTCTCCCCTTCAAATAGATCACAAAACCCCTATTTATAGAAGATATTTGGACTGTTTTCTTTTCTTTCTTCAATATAGCAATTACTGAATTAATCGGCCACTTCTTTGCTTTAATCTTAGAGTTAATGGCCAAAACATTGCTATATCTCTGTCTTCAAGAGGATCTCCAAGTGCCTATCTCGATTCCCATGTTTTTTCAGTAATTGGTCGCTTTTTTTACTCTTTCTTGGTTGAATAGAATAAGGCAGTTGAGTGAAAATATGATTTTAGTTAGGGGGCCTTTTGAGAAAACACAAATGGTAAAAATTGTAGATATCTTTGTTAGCTTTCCAATGCATATTCAATCTTTAGAATCTGAGCGTATACGTAGTCATTTTGATCAAAATACGAAAGCTAGCTAAATCTGTGAAAAACAACTTATTCCTTACCTTTATCAATTAAAATTAGAAATTAGCCATTCAGAACTCGAAATTGTTAAATCTTCTCAAGTAAACCCAAATAATGCTCAAAATTTTTCCAAAGTAATGAAGTTTAAGGGATCAAAATATGTTAAAATATGCACTTATCAGAGAGTATGACGGAAATTAACTAATTAAATCACGAATACATAAAAATAGATTGTAAAAAATGCATAAACTTGAACGAAATAATAAATCATGTAGCAAGTAAAATATAATTAACTACTTACATACTACAAAAAGTAACATCTTGTGTCATTCTGATATAAATCCAAACTAATTAATCAATTAGATTAGATATGGATGCATATATACGGGAAGGATAATGCTAGTTGCACCCATGCACAGTATCTCCTATCTGATGTATGTGACTTAAGCAGCTAATTTGAAACACAGTTGCTTAGGGTTTATCCTTTAGAATTTAGAATTTTATAAAATAAAAAAATATTTTATTATTTTTTTAAGTTTTCCAATTGGCTGGTTACGTAATATAGGTGGGATAAATACTGAAGTGTAGGTGCAGCTAGGATTACTCATACAGGAATCATTGGCACTTTATTTAAGTTTTATTTTTGAAGCATTTACACTAAATAGTTCGATTTGTCAACCCTGAGAAGGATTCATTGGATTCATAAATGAATAAAATGCTACTTCCATCAATAGCCCGAAGATTTATTGTTCTATAGTCTCCGGCATTAAGAGCTAAGGAGAAGTAACAAACTATAGCAACCCATAGAAGACTGGAATAGATGAGAAGAGTGACAGAGCAAAACTAAAAGTTTGAATAAGTAATGGGCGGCTTTTGTTCTGACCACGGAGGCAACCCAGGTTTGTACTAGTGAAGCAATATGCATGGGCCAAGTGATCGACCATTATCCACGGTAAATTGCGCTGTGACTTTCCCTCTCCAATTAGATTCATTCAAGCTGATCAGAGCTCTTCCTGTCTCCGTCAGCAGTCACATTGATCTTGAAAAAAATCCTTTTTAACATTATTTATTCCAACCGAAAGTTGACTTAATTATCTTAAATGTATACACCACCTGCCGGCCGGGCGGAGCTGGCAGCCATATATATGAATAAAGTAAGGAGATCAATTGAAATGCAGGAAGGAAGAAGGAATCGAGCTTAGGAGAAGAAAGAAGAGGTCGAGTACTAGCTAGTACTGCGGAAAGAATTTTGGGTAACATGCTGGAGGACATTAAAACCATCCTGTTGACTCTGGTTTCAGTGAGCATTTGTGGCTTGTGCTTGTACTTGTATTATGTGATATGGGAAAGGCCCGAGAGGATTAGAGAGAAGCTGAGAAGGCAGGGGATTAGAGGGCCAGCACCCTTTTTCTTCTATGGTAACGGAAAGGAGATGAAGAGATCCTTAAGTACTGCATAGGCTGCTGCGGTACAGGAGAATAAACCTGGAGGACATGTCTCCCATGAGTACTATCCATTGATGTTTCCTTATTTCGAGAAATGAAGGAAAGAATATGGTAAGATTTTGTCCCCTATTGTTTCTTTGTCGTATTCTGCATCAATATATAACCACACAATGCCAATACCACTTAATGTGTGAACTTGATCATATTGACGAGGTTTCGGTGATGAATATCCTTAAAATTTTGAATAACAGTAATGCCTAAAATTTATCGCTCACTCATATATAAAATCCAATCTAATTAACACGTAAAATTTTTAAATATAAAAAAATTAATTTAGAAACAATTGAGAGTAGCTAGGAGGTCATAAATTTTATCTAGACTTGTTTTGTCCAGTTGGAGGCATTGATATCTGATGAGCTTTTTAGAGGTATATATTGGCCAAGAATAAGCGACAATTGTGATTTGGAATTTGGGATTTGATCAGGTACTTGATACCACCACTAAAGGGTTCTCCTTTTTATTATTATTAAGGTCTTAATTTGGCGTAGGATTATTATTATCGGGACGTGCTTGCTGGGTTCGGGTTAAATGTGGTAAAGTTATATTAAATAATCAATTGCTGATCTAACCTATTTAAAAGACTATTTCCTCCATTAATCAATATTAATGTTTCTTTTACGAAGTGTAAATGACAAATAGGTAAAATTATTAGAATTATATATGCGATAAGGTTCTTATTTTATATTTATTAATAGAGAAAATTTGAATAAAAGAGTAACGCCGATACTTGTTTCACTGTTCAGTGCTCAAAATTTTCCCCTGCACTATTATTATAATTTTTATGGGACGAGGTTCTTGTTATATATTTATAGAATAAATAGCATGCATAATAAAAATTGAATAAAGAGGTCTTTTCGACGCTTTGTCATTTTTTCTACATTCTAGATTTTTCTCCCTAAACCAAATTAGCTAGAGTTCATGTCTGAGGCTTTTTATTGAATTACTAGTGGATTAAGCCTACCTTTCTCTCTCATCAAATGCTTTCTTTCTCTAATTTGACGAGTTTGGTATATATGAAGGTCCAATATTCATGTATACAATTGGAAGTATGCCTGTATTGTATGTGACCCGACCCGAAATGGTGAAAGAGATGAATCTTTGCACGCCCCTTGATTTGGGAAGGCTCTCGTATCATCAAAGGGACAGAAGGGCCCTGTTTGGGCAGGGGATCATTTCATCCAATGGCTTGACTTGGGCACACCAAAGGAAATTAATCGCCTCTGAGCTATTTATGGATAGAGTTAAGGTACATCTTGTTCTTAATGATTTCATACTAGATTGTGGAAAATGACAACCTTAATTTATATATTTTTACGTTTAATGAGGGTAATTATGCTGGCAATAATAATAAAATCCTTGGTATTCTTGTTATTATTGTATTAGTATTACTTTCATTATCAAATAATTTTAATCTTATAGATGACAAATTACTAAAGAAGACAAGAAAAATCACACTTGAATTTATATTGAATAGGTAGATCTAGAATTAGGTCTAGTATGCCTCCACATGTATATTTATATCCACTATTATCCACTACAAACTAAAATTTCCAAGTAAAACCTGATAAACAAATTTTTGTTTCTTATTTCCATCAAAGAGAATGGAGAACCTCTACTATTTAAATCCTATTTTTTTGTGTAGAGTACAAAAATTCTCATTTTCAAGTATTGGAGGGTAAATGAGAAATTTGTCCTTTTTCTTACAATTATTTCTTAGTGCCAGTGGGTTGCCATAATAATTAGAGTAATTTTATATACATGCCTACATATGATATAATTATGCATAAATGATCAGTATGACTCCATTGCAGTAATTTATAGCTAGGTCATGAATCTTTAAACTAAAACCCATCTTCCTTGCTTTTCCAAAATTTTAAGTATTAGATTATTTTCGTACCCAACTAAAGATGATAATTCATTTTTTTCTTCGTAAATTGAAATTCAAAATTTCAAAAAGACCAAAATTTGATAAATTTTAAATAATATTAGGGAATGGTAGATCTAATGGTTGCGTCCACCCTCCTGTTGTTGAAATCGTGGGGAAGCAAAATTGAGGAGGACAAGGGGATATCAGATTTGAAAATTGATGAGGACATGAGAAGCCTTTCAGCAGATATTATCTCCAAGGCTTGCTTTGGGAGCTCATATCTCAAAGGACAACGCATATTTCAAAAGATTAGAACCCTGCAGACCACCATGTCACTACATAATGGAATTCCTGGCCTAAGGTACGTGATTAAATTGCTCCTTCTATGCATGGGATATAATCACTCAGTATACAATTTCAAATCTTTTGATTGATATATTTGGCATCAAAAGCTCAAGTAGATATATTTTTGAGATGAAAAGTTAAACAGTTCACACGATTAAATTTTTCAATGGAACATAATTAAATATTTTTCAAGGTTATTATGAAAGGTGATTTATATTTTGTGATCCAAGAAGTAAATTAGGACACATCATATTATTTAATTTGGGGCCAAAGCCTATTCTAATATGACTGGTCAAGTTGTGACATCTTGTTTCACGTAGTCTTGTAGTTTATTTTTTTACTCTTTCTCTCAATTTTTTTAACATGTAATTTATTTGGTTTTTTTCGAAAGATTTCCTACTCTTGTACAAACATAGGCTACAACTACGGCTATGGTTAAGAACCATATCCAACAACATTAAAGACCGTCACTGTTCGATTTGGTGACAATTCACCGTCGAACAGTGACCATGGTGGTAAGTATTGTAGCTTCCATAAATAAATGCACCTAAAATATTAACCTCAAAGAGGAATAGTTGTTAATTCCTAAGTTTGTTACATCTTGAAACTTTGGGATACATAAAATTAGCAGGAAGTTTTCGTCAATTTTGTGCTGGTGATAAACCTAGTTTAAACGTGTTGAAGGTATCTTCCCACAAATACTAACAAAATCGTCTGGAGGTTGGAGAAGGAGATAGACTCTTTGATACTAAAAGTAGTTAAGGAAATGAGAGAAGGGGCTGCTACTAGATTGGAAGGAGACTTGTTACAATCCATCCTTGAAAAAGCTAAGTCCAACAACATGCCGGCACACTTGGCGGACAAATTCATCGTCGACAACTGCAAAAACATATACTTCGCCGGCCATGAGACAACTGCAATTGCTGCTACATGGACTTTACTTCTACTTGCTGTGAATCCAGAATGGCAAGATCGTGCCCGCGAAGAGGTTGCAAATGTTTGTGGAGGTCAACATCTAGATGTCGACATGGTCAAGAGGATGAAAACTGTGAGCTATATTTTAACTTTTCAGTTACTTATTTAATTTAATTTCCATTTTACATCATATTCTGCCTACCTTCCCCAGCATATTGAGCAAACCAACTTTGTTCTTTATTTATCCATGTAATTACTTTTTTTCCATTACATCAACAAAAAGACTCTTTTACATTGAATAATTGCTTTACTTTTGCAGCTCACAATGGTGATTCAAGAAAGTATGAAGCTTTATCCTCCTGTATTATTTGTATCAAGAGAGGCTTTCCAAGAAATGGTGCTTGGCGGCATTTGCATCCCCAAAGGATTCACCATTTGGATATCAATTGCTTAACTTCACCATGACCCAAAAATTTGGGGGCTGGATTCTCCCAAATTCAGACCTGAGAGGTTTGCAGAAGGGGTATCAAATGCTTGTAAGCACCCTCATGCGTACATGCCATTTGGTTTAGGGATTCGAACATGCTTGGGTTTAAACTTCGCAATGGCAGAATTGAAGATAGTCTTGTCCCTTCTACTTTCTGAATTCACATTTTCTCTCTCTCCCAAATATGTCCATGAACCAACTTTCAAAATGTTTATGGAGCCAAGTAATGGAGTTAACCACTTTAATTTTTTTAGTGTGAGTTGAAAACAAACTACTATCTGATTTGTTTCATTTCTTTAACGTTGTATTTAATTTAATGTACATTTCAATGTACACAAGTGTTGGGTCTATGGACACCACCAAGCTCCACATTATTATGATATTGTCTACTTTTGGCCCAAGTCCGTAAGAATTTGATCTTGGGTTCTACCCAAAAGGCTCATACCATTGGAGACTTTTTCTTCCGCTATAAACCCATGATCCTCCCATTTTTAGATAATGTGGGACCTCGAACAAAGTACCGTTGAGTCTCTTTTCAAATCAAATTATCCATCCGTCTTCTTCCTCAAGTCTAGCTCAATTTGAGAACTCCTCTATCCAAGCTCAGCCCAACTTCTCTCCATCAAAATTCACCGCTTGTCCAATAGGCTAACCACATGATGGGAATAAGGGGTCACTCGACATCCCAGTTGGACCTATCACACAAGCCCGAATCAAGAAGTTCAAGGAAGAGCTCAAATAGTCTGATTGTGGGGTGCACCGGGGAAAGATAAACATGTACACTTGGGCTCATCACATGACAAAGCACAATCAAAGCTTGTATTGTGTATTCAAGCCGAATAAGTGGATCGAGACTCTTTGTCATTTATTTGAATTGTTCTTTGTATGTTGGGTCCGAGTTGAGTTAAATAAAGCCCATACATGTGTAGTATTTGATAAAAAAACCTTTCTTTCATTCATTCAATCGTATTGTTACAGAGATTGGAACCCTTTTTTATAATAACTTAGATACCTATTTCAGCTATCCAAGTAACATTGTAAGAATAAAATATTCCTATACAGGTTTTACACTGATAGAGATTAACTCCTATAATCTAGCTATACACAGCTCACACCAACACTCCCCCTCAAGTTGGTGGGCACAAATCTCGGAAACCCAACTTGTCAAATGAGCGTAAAATTCTCGTTGCAAACCTCTTTTGTGAGTATATCTGCTAGCTGGTCTTCAGACTTAACAAAAGGAAATTAGATAATTTTTTCCTCAATATTTTGTTTGAGAAACTCTCGATCAACCTCCCCATGTTTTGTGCGATCATGTTGAATAGGATGATGTGAAATATCAATGGCAGCCTTGTTATCACAAAACAAATCCATTCTCATTGTAAGGAGCAAAACCAATTTTTGTTAACAATCTGCTAAGCCATAGAATTTTGCTAAGACCCTTAGCCATTCCTCGAAATTCAGCTTCAACACTTGACAATGCCACAACTTTTTGCTTTTTACTCCATGTAACAAGATTACCACCAACAAATGTGAAGTAACCTGAAGTTGACTTCTTATCAGATATATTTTCTACTCAGTCTGCATATGTATATCCTCAATCCTTAAATGATTGTTTTTCGTAGGTAATTGGTCAGGGTAGTGTCTTGAAGAGTTTCATGAATATCATACGTAAGGATGTAAGGGGAAGAAGAAAACACACAAGATGTTGTTCCACACAGCTAGGGTCATGGTTCACCCTAATCTATGTGTGTGCTCCCTTTAAATAGGCCAACACTCTTCTTACATTAATAATAAATCAGTTACATAATTACAAGTATGCCCTTATAGGGGTAAAACACTAAATTACAACATATGCCCCTATATACAAGTGTATTGAGTATCTCTAACACTTCCCCTCAAGTAGGAGAGTGTATATCAAATCACTCCAACTTGTGACACAAATGCCTATGTCTTGATCTAGCCAATGCCTTTGTAAATATATCTGCTCTCTGGCCTTCTGTGCGTACATAAGGTGTACAAATAACACCATTCATTACTTGCTCTCAGATGAAATGACAGTCCACTTCCACATTGATAAGCTGAGTCACAATAATTGATAGCAGGTATAATGTGTATCTCAACACTAGATAAAATCCATGCCAATACCAAGCTGTTATTTGCAATCCAAGTCTCTGTTCTATTTTTTGGTGGTCCATCATTAATAAATTTACCCTTCTTCTATGTTCTAATGTGAATTTCTTCAGCTCTACACCATAATAGATAGTTTTTACCATTCATCTTTGGACCAGAAATACCTCCAACCACTTGCTCATCTTTTTCATTCTCATTAACAGCAGTGAAATTTATATCATCCATATCAGATTAGAACAAAAATTCACAGCAAAACAAGCAGCTAGAATACCAATGACAACTCGCAGCAGTCAACCAACCGACAACTTGCAGTACAACAATATTATCAAACTAAGCAGCAGCTTATATCCAAAAACAATTTTCAAACCAAGCGGCTCACTTATCAACCAAACACTAGACACATCATTTTTCAGGCATACCAACTAATGTCCTTAATAATTCAAGATCAAGTAAATCAACCACTTCAATCAACCAAGAAAGAAGAAAACAACTTATCTCAAAACAGAAATCAAAACACACTTCCTCTTATTATATAAGCACAAATTCCTAATCAAAACACACTTTCTCTGATTATAAAATTCCAAATTCTAAATTAAATAAAACTCCTTTCCTTCATCCTGAATTCTAGAGTACAAGGAATCATAGACTTTTAGTGCAACTAAAACTTCCACTATGAAATTTCCAGGTTCGTAACTTACTCCAATATGCCTAGTAGAGTCCCAACTGGAATAGGAGAGGTCTGTCCAATCAGGAATATGATTTGACATCCTCACAACTAACCCAAAGATAATCTCACGCAATTTCAATTTACAAAGAGAAACAAATGGGTTAGAGAAGATATCACCAAATTTTCAGTAGTGTTGGCACTAATAACGAACAATCCAACCATAAAATTTCAATCTCCAATTTTAAGAACATATATTGAGGTGCCATGAACGTTCTCAAAAAATATCAGCTCAATTTGACCAGGGATGCCCCTCCGATAGCTAAGAAGTGTGAGACTGGTCGGTGCAGAATTTACCAGTTGAAAACTTTATGTTCGAATGACTATAACTTCTTTTCGAGACTTTAAAACACGATCTCCACCATTCAAAATGTTGAAATAAAGGTGAAGAACATGTACCAAGTTTTAGCACGATCCAATGGTTAACGAATCCACAACCTGTTCTATACCATGAAGAGTTTCATGAAGATCATACGTAAGGACGTAAGGAGAAGAAGAAAACACACAAGCGGTTATTCCACACAACTAGGGTAGTGGTTCACCCTAATCCATGTGTGTGCTCCCTTTAAATAGGGCAACACTCTTCTTACATTAATAATAAATCAGTTACATAATTACTAGTATGCCCTTATAGGAGTAAAACACTAAATTACAACATATGCCACTATTTACAAGTGTATTGAGTATCTCTAACATGTCCGAGTTTGTGATTATAGACAATTGGTGTGTTTGCAGGTTTACATTCTAGAAGACCTACTTCTTATAGTAAGTCTAATATATATATTTGTTGAGAGAGAAATATACCTTGTCTTGATTTAGTAACTTCAACCCCCAGAAAGTATTTCAATCCTCCAAGATTCTTCATCTTGAATTCAAATGTCAATTGTCTTTGAACCTTTAATATTTCTTGAAGATCATCTCATGTAAGAATCATGTCATCCACATAAACTATCAGTGCAGTTACTTTGCCAAACTGATGTTTCAAAAAGAATGTATGATCAAAATTGCTTTGTTGAAAGCCATATTTCTTCATTGCCACGCTGAATCTCCCAAACCATACTCTGAGGGATTGTTTTAACCCATACAATACTCGTTGTAGTTTCCACTCTACCTTGTCTTTTGAGGTCGTTGTATAGCCTGGTTGAATGTCCATGTGGACTTCCTCCTCAATTTCACCATGGAGGAAAACATTTTTTCATCAAACTGATGTAGTGGCCAATAAAGATTAGTAGCAAGCGACAATAACACCCAAACTGTGTTTAAATTAGGCACTGGTGAGAAATTCTATTGATAGTCTACACCATAAGTCTGTGTGTAGCCTTTTGCCACCAGTCGAGCTTTATATCTTTCAATAGATCCATCTGCTTTATGTTTGATAAAGAACACTCATCTGCATCGTAACGATTGTTTTGTTCTTTTAGGCAAAGGAACCAAGGTGTATGTGTCATTTTTCAATAATGCTTTCATTTCCTCCTTCATAGCTTGAGTCCGCTTAGGATCAGAGAATGCTTCACGAATAGTAGTAGGTACATGACATGAGGAAAGAGCATGTACAAAGGTCTTAAGAGGCTCAAAGAGTCTCTTTGTAGACACATAATTTCTGATTGGGTACTTGGACCTTCGTTCTTGAATGTATACGTGGTTTGCCTCGATTGTGCCTGAAAGGTAAAGTATAGGCACCGGTAGTATCTCTACTATTAGAATTTAAAGAAGTAGGAGAGCTTACCTCAGGAATATCCTTACGAGAAGAATCATTAGGTACTGGAGTAAGAGGGTGTTCTAAATCAACTTCATCTGTAAAGGGTTCTATGTTTGCTTCATCTGCATTATATCGGCGTGCTTTATATCTGACTTTGAATATTCTATGTCATTGAGCCAACTAAATTGCATCCAATTTTGCACTTCACTTTGACTCTCCCCCTGAAGTTGAAAAGTCAATTGTCTTTAAAAGAATGTGCCAGATTCCATGAAAGTCATGTCCACGGTTACGTAAGTTATTTTAGTAATCGGATCAAAACATCTGTAACCTTTTTTATGAGTACCATATCCCAAGAAAACACATCTAACAAAAAGCAGATGAACAAAGGCCACACATCCAAATACCCGTGGTGGAATCAACAAAAAAGTAGCTAGAGAGACATAGGATGAAAGTACCTGAAGTGGAGTCTTAAACTTCAAAGCCCTGGATGACATCCTATTGAGGAGATGCACTGTCGTAGAAACAGCATCAGCCCAATACTGGCTAGGCATGTGTGCACCAATTAATAATGCTCGAGCACTTTCAAGGATATGCTGATTTTTTTGCTCAGCTACTCCATTTTGTTGAGGGGTTTGTGGACATAAGGTTTCATGTATAAGCCCATGGTGGCAAAAATAATTACGAAACCTCTGATTCACATATTCTCCACCATTATCTGACCTAAGAACTTTAATTGGAGAAGAAAATTGGGTCCAAATAATGTAGTGAAAGGATTGGAACACATTGAGGACCTCATCTTTATGTTTCAGCAGATAGAGCCACGTCATGCAAGTACAATCATCTACAAAGATCACAAACCATTGACACCTAGATGTAGTAGTAGTCGAGGAAGGACCCCAGACATCCGAGTGAATTAAAACAAAAGGAACATTACTTTTATTCAAACTTAAAGGTTAAGTAGCTCATGAATTTTAGCTAAAATGCAAGTATCAGATTTAAAATCTGTTTCAGACATATGTAAAAACAAAGGCGGTAATAAGTGTTTTATATGACTAACTGACGGATGCCTCAATTGTTGCCAAAGAAAAATTTGTTGCTTTTTAAGGGCACCCGACGAATGTACATGATTTGCTCTGCTTATACCGAAAGCAAGTTACACATGGGATATCCGTGTAATTTAAAGCAAGTTACACATGTGCACCTCTGGTTGCTCCAATGAGAACACTTCCTTTCAGCCGAAGATGTCAGAGTTTTAGATGACAAACCTGACTTTCCATTGTTCAGTGGAAAGGGCTTAGGAGTCGAGGCAATGGGCTGCTCGAATTTCAGTCCTTTGGAGGCTAAAACTGCTCCTGAAGTATCATCAACATTGTCATTTTTCATGAAGGCCTGACGAACAGCTTCCCAATGGACAAGTACATAAGCCTGTTCAACCGTAGGAAGTGGTCGCATCTGCGACATATCACTCCGAATATTATCTGGTCAGTCATCAAGTCCATCCTGGAAGACATATACTTGATTTTCTTGAAGTAACTTATTATATTTTCCTATATCAGCAACATACACCATGGGATTTGAACGTTGAAAATCTAATTTACGCCAAAGATCTTGGAGACCATTGTTGTATTTTTATATGGAGCTACCATATTGTTTCAAATGGGTCACACGTCTTTAAAGAGCATATACATGAGAGGTGTCACTACCATCAAAATAGATTGTGGCAAGGGTGTCCCACATTGCTTTTGCTATTGAGTATCGAAAAAAATTACTGATTCGGGAAGGACCAATCGAATTAATAAGTCATCATTTGACAATGGCATTGTTTGTACACCACTTTCGAAAGAGATGATCAGTTTGAGACGGTTGAGGGAATTCACCTTTGATATACCCCAACTTGTCTTTTCCAGAGATATACATCTCAATAACTTCAGACCAGAGACCATAGTTGGTCTCATCCTAATTTAATCCCAATAGGGACAGCAGAAGGTTCTTTCGTCAGGGTCGGGGCAGGAGCTGTGGTCAAAACATTGGCCATCTTTGTGTTTAGTTCTTCAATGAATGTATGGGTTTGAAGACTACTAGAGTTGACTGAAATCTCTTTTTCTCTTTTAATAATCTTCAATCAAGAACCAGCAAATAAAGTACTAACAGAACTAATAATGAACAATCCGACCACTAAAATTCGATCTCCACTGTTCAGAATATTTATTGGCTATAACTCCTTCTCAAGACGAAAAAACACATGATCCGCACTGTTCAGAATGTCGATATAAAAAGGACAAACATACCTCCAAAGTTTCAGCACGATCCAACGGCTAACGAATCCGAAAATTGCCAAATTCTGAAGCTGGTAAGCACAAAACGTGAAGAACAAAAAAAATTCCCCTTTCTGCTCCTTTTCTCCGTCTTCAATTTTATTCATGTACGCCTAATCAAAGCAAGCAATGAAAAAAAGGATTTATGCTATGATACCATGATAAAAAAAACCTTCATTTATTCAATCGTATTGTTATAAAGATCGAAACCCTTATTTATAATTATTAGGGTTTTAGGGTTTTAAAAACGTATTTAAATTAGGGTTTTAGGAGAGTACAAAAATTAAAATGTAAAACACTATTTGATGAGGTTTAGAGGAAATAATGTAGAGTTTTGGTTGCTGGTTTACTTGTGAATTTATTCACTTCTTCTGACTTTTTGAGATTTTTTGATTTGACGAAAAGCTCTCTCGTGCCTTGTGTGTCAGTTGCCATATGAGTGTGGGATATCTACTTTAGGTTTGACTATCCTTTTTATTTGTTTCTTTTATTCAGTTTTGTTTTTTTTGTCGTTATATAGTGTTGAAAAAAATGGAACAGATTTTTTTACATTGTCTTTCTCTACCCTAGTAGTCCATGTCACTTTTTCATTGTTCATAGCTACTCCATTCCAGTTATTGTGTTAGTTAATTGTTCTTTTTTCCCTTTGAGTCTTCATTCTTTTCAATTTCCTGAGTTTAGGTATTACCCGGACTGAATTACCAACTTAAAAAAAACAATCAGCTCGAATTCCAACAATGACCTTCGAACATGAATATGAAGCACATGATTTTATTTTTCACATGCTTCAGGAAGAAACAAAAGAAGTTCGAAGATCAAGAGGCCAAGCAGTGACTGGGAAGTTAATTCAAGGGTTGCCATAAGCTTGCGATTGCCTCTCAAACCTAGAATGCAATGGAAGCTTCACGCCTCTTGCAACCTAAACATGACTGAAGTGCCCTGGATTTTACATTCCTCCAGCTTTGAATTAGATTATGTGTCCAACAACAATCAGAGTTCCATTTCTACTGCAACTCAAAATGCAGGACACCTAGATTTGCAGTCAGCAGTTACAAATGAGAACCAAATTTCACAGCTAAAACCCACTACTAATCGCACCAAGTTTACAAGTTCCAGGTAGCAGCAAATTTGAAGGTAAATAAAAATAAAAAGTGGAAGAGAAGAAGGAGAGTCATAATTTCAACCACCCGTTGCAAGTCCACTGAGAGCTGTCGCCAAACTTCCTACAACTTATGTGATTCATATAGACATATAGGGGACTCGACCAAGGTCGAGTTTGATCAAAATTCCATTGTTCACGACCTTCTGATGTCCCCCAATCAGAGTTTTCATTAAAGGATTCTTTTAGGGTGAGAACAAACCACAATACAAAGTCAATTTTCTTCTTTTCCCCTCCCCGTTTTTTCTTTCCCCCTTAAACATTTGAGTCTATCTACTTAGTTACATAACTAACCATTCAGTTAGATCTCCTTACCGTTAGATCTCCTATATATATATATATATATATATATATATATATATATATATATATATATCTCACAGTTGTCTTTTTTTGTTTTTTGTTTTTATCTAAACACCATTCAAAATGACATTCATAATCATGGGGGTGGTGCGTTCATGATTATAGAGTTTGGGATAGAGTTTGGAGAGTTTAAATATGTACAGTCATCCAAAAAACATAATTCTGGGCAAAGGTGAGCCCTTAGACAGTCATGTGTAACTGTTTGTTTAAAAAATAATAGCATAGTATGTTGCCATAATCGGATACGCTTTTCCCCCTGCACTGCTAGGCTTGAACCCTCCTTGGCAAGGGCGTCAGCAACCCCGCTTGCCTCCCTGAATCTGTGACATCGAGTCACCTGTGGCATGCTCTTCATGAGGTCCCTGCAAGCATTTGCCCATTGCGCTAGTTTCCAGTGGCCCTGCTTGTGTCCCTGTATCAAATGAATTACAATTTACAAATCCCCCACAATGATCACACTAATATCAGGGAAAAGTTTTTCCTTTTGACATCAAGTCTAATTTCTTTTTCTTTCCTTTTTTCCGGAACTTCCCTGTATTTTATAATTTGTTGGGCCAACTCAGAAATTCTATTTGCGATTTGTGTAGGGTTGTTTAAGTTTTTTTCAAAATGCTTTGTATTCCTGGCACACCAAATTTCCCAAAGGGTTGTGCTAACATGGTTGTGTGTTCTAGGATAGTGTTTGGTGTGGCTGGCTGTAAAGACTTTAAGTAGGAAAGATCTAATGTTTTCACCATTTGGTGTGAGCTTTGTCTTATCTTTCATCAAATTCCAGATCTCCCTAGCATAAGTACATGTCAATAATAGATGAGTACGTGTTTCCATTTGTTCTAAGGACATATGACATAGGCGATTTATCTGCATTCCCCTTCTTATTAACATATACGCCGTTGGAATTCTATCCCTAATAAGCAGCCACATGAATGTTTTATATTTGGGTATTGTTCTCATACCCCATATATATTTCCAAATACAGTCCGTTGGTCCGTATATTAATCCATTTTGCTTATTCTTTTGGGTTGAATGGGCTAGGTAGTATGCTGTTTTCACTGTGAAGCAACCATCATTTGAGGGGAGCCAGATGTTACCTTGCTGGTTTGAGGATACAATTTGTGTCTCTAAGATAGATTTGCTACGTCAGGAGGCCAGAGTTCCCTGATGCGGGTTTATTCCATGTGTTTCCCTCCTCTATGATAGTACCAATATTGACTTTGGGTTCCTGCGGCCCACATTCATGTCTTTGTCAGTTTACCAAAGGTTCTCTAATTTCTTGGGTCCAACAGTCATTCCAAAGTGAGATATTCGAGTTGAACTGTAGCTGATGAACTATGTTTTCCTTTATAAGATCTATATATTTTGAGATTTGCTTCCAAACTAGTGAGCTGCCATATTTGTTTAATTTGCCCCAGTTATGGGGTGAGTTCCCGTACTTAGTTTTCATGAAAGCTGTCCAAAGCGAGTCAGATGTGTATAGCATTCTCCACAGAAGTTTTATTAAAAAAGCTATGCCAAAGTGCTGAAGGTTCCTTATACCTAGCCTCCCTCTTTTTGTGATTCACATATATTTTCCTAATTTACTAAATGCAATTTCTTGTTGTCCTTATACGACCAGAGGAAGTCTCTGAACAGTTTTTTCTATTTGATCAGTTGCTTTGGTTGGGAGTTGAAAACAGGATAATATGTGAAGTGGGATGCTACTTAGTACATTCTTTATCAAGGTCACTCTCCCTGTCAAGGACATAGATTTTTTTGTCCATCCATTCTGTCGTTTCTGGATTTATTGTATGACTGGATCAAATGTTTCTCTGGTGACCTTACCTTTTGGGATCACTATCCCTAGGTATTTTCCTAGTGTTTGGGAGTGCTGAAAAGGGAGTTTGGCCTTTATATCTTCTTGCATTTGCAGGGGGACTGGTTGGGAGAAACAAATCTCCTATTTCTCCATGTTAATTTGATGACCAGAGTAATCAGCATATTCACTAAGTATTTCTCCCATTTCCTTAGCTGTGGTTACTTCTGCTTTCCCTATCTGGATGATGTCATCAGCATAATGCACATTGCATATATGAGGGGATCTAGTAATAGGTTTCCATGGGGTAATCTTTCCCTCTGAAACTACCTCATCAAACCTTTCCAAGAGCAGTTCAGTTGCTAGTATGAATATGTAAGTGGAGATAGGGTCCCCTTGTCTTATTCCACAAGCTGGGGTAATTTGGTCCATGGGGATTCCATTTATTAGAACTTGATATGTGGTGGTTCGGATACAAGATAATATTAAATCTTGCCATTGCTGTGGGAAGTTAAAAACTTTTAGCATGTGACTTGTGAAGTTCCATGAGAGAGTATCAATTTTTGCTCCAAAATAGGAGTGCATTTTCCTTTTTGTTTGGAAGGTTTTTAGTACTTCGTGGGCTAATAGGATGTGGTCAGTTATTTGTCTTTCTTTAATAAAAGCAGCTTGTGTGTGGGAGATTATGTTTGGTACTATTTTTTCTAGTCTACCAGCTAAGATTTTTGTAAAGATCCTATACGTGACATTACACAAGCTAATTGGCCTATAATCTCCAAAGTGTTTTGGCTGATCTTTTTTGGGGATTAATTCAATAAAAGTTTTTTTTAGCTGAGTTTCTATTTTCTCTGTATTAAACATTGCTTGTATGTTCCTATGGAGGTCTTCCTTGACTAGTTTCCAATTATGTTTAAAGAAGATGGGCTGGAAGCCATCTGGCCCAGGCGATTTGTAAGATTCCATAGTGAATAAAACTTCCGGAGCTTCCCTCAAGGTAATAGGGGAAGTTAGGAGATTTTTTTCAGTTTCGGGGAGACTTCTATTAGGTTTAAAAGGTGGAGGACCCTTCCTAGTTTGTTGAGAGTATAGTTTGCTGAAAAACAAAAATGCTTCCTTCCTAATAGCTTCCTCCGAATCTAGAGTGATCCCATCATAAGATTTTATTTGTTGGATTTTATTTATGTGGTTCCTAGCTTTAATAAAGGAGTGAAAATAACTCGTATTTTCATCCCCATCCTTGAAGACACTCTGTCTGGTTTGCTGGAACGTGTACAAGTGTTTTATTTAAGCTAATTTCATGATTTCATGTTGGAGAGTTTTCTCTTTCCCAATAAGTTCTTCACTATCAGGTCGATTTTGTAATTGTTTTTTGAGTTTTCTCAAGTTCTTTTGCTGACTTTCTAATTTTTGAGTGAAAATTTTCGAAGGAGCTACGATTCCATTTTGTAAGCTCCTCCGATATCCTACCAATTCTAATAGGGAGGTGGTCTGGGGGAGCCGTGGAGGTTTGGGAATGTGTAATACTTTTCCAAGTAGTCTCCACAATATTTTCGTAGCCCTCCCCTTTTCTCCACATGACCTGGTACTTGAAGGGGCGCTTCAGTGGATTTTTCAGGGGTCAGTTGGGGAATAGCATTGGGGACTGGTCGGATCTTATTCTTGGGAGGGCTTTCAGTGTTGGGTTTGGCCAGCTATGGAGCCAGGCTCCATTAACCAAGGCTCTGTCCAGTCTTGCTATAGCGAAATTTTCCATGTTTCTCCCATTTGACTAGGTAAAACGGGTGCCTACAAATCCTCTGTCATTCCAACCGTTGCTAGAAATGAAGTCTATGAAAGCTTTGTTTTGTATGTGTGGGGTATTTACTGCAGAATATTTTTCAGTCGGTTGTAGGGTGGCATTAAAGTCTCCAATCAACATGGCAGGAGACGTTGGTGGGTGTCTAAGGTCTTCAACTCTTCGAGTGCTCTAGTCCACCTAGGGGGTTGGGGTGGTAAGTAGGAAAACGTTATGAGCATCTCCTTCCCTAAATTTGGATTTATTTTACAGTGTATAAAATGTGGTGAGATGCTGAGGAAATCTAACTTGTGATTTCTAGACTAGAAAAACCACTGGCCTCCACTCAGTCCCTATGAGGGGATTGCAATGAAGGCAAAGTATTTTTTGTTTAGCCAATTAAAGGTTGGTAACGTATCAGGGGACGAAGATTTAGTCTCTGATAAGTATATAATATCAGGTGTGTGTAGTTTTAGCACTGCATCTAGTGCTTTTTTTGCCGAGGAGCTATGCGCTCCTCAGATGTTCCATACGAGGATAACCGTCACGAAAAAACAATTGAACATACCTGGTGACTGGGCCGGAAGTTGTGGTGCTTCCGTCACACTTCTTTGGAGTTTTTTGGTATATCCACTGGTGCTGCCGTGGTCGTATCTTGGCTGACGAGGGCCTCCGTTGTCCTCATCTTCCCCATGTTTTTTCCTTTTTGTGAGCTGGTTGTAGAGTCTCCCTTAGTAGTTGGTTGCTTTCCATCGTCTCTCACCTTCATTTTGACACCCAGAAGGGAATGGGTGCTTGGCATAGCAGCTCATAGCATTTCTGGCTAGATTTGAGTTGGACCCGTCACTGTGTTGGGTTGCTGGGGGAGGGGTGTGTTCGGTGACTGCGCAGGGAGTGGGTATTTGGTTTTCTGTTTCCTGAAATCTGAGAGTTTGGAGGCGCTTGGGAGTATTGATTACCCAGGTCCCGGTTCTGAGTATTTTCTCTATGAATAATGCTAGTTGCACTTAGCACACGCATCTATCCCACGCACTTGTTAATTTAAACCGTTGATGCCTAGGGTTTATCCTCTAGAAAAAAGGATTTTATAAAAAAAAATATTTTTTTATATTTTTAAGGGCTTAGATTAACATGTACGTCGGATAGGTGTGTCCGCTAGGTGCGTCTAACATTACTCTTTCTCTATATCTCTCATTTAAAGGCTTTCTTAGTCGGCTATTTTGTCGAGCCTGCACTGTCACCCATCCTTCGTTTTGACTTTCCTCCAACTTCCTCGTCTGCATGGATAGGCTGGGCGCTCGGTGGTAAGACTCGACCTCTACACTCCTCTGTATCATGTCCCCATCTCCTGCATTCTGTGCGGATTTTTGGGCAACCTTCGACTGTGTATGGCTGGTGGAACTTTCCCTCTTCGGTTACTATTGTGGCCCCTTTTTTCTTCGCTTCCTCTAGATTGACGCGAACTTTTACCCGAGCAAATGGTTTCCTGCATGGGTTAAAACCAGTGTCAGCATCCATGCACATATACCTTCCGAGTGGATGCACGACTACCTTGAAAGCTTCGTCATGGTAGAGATGGAAAGGAAGTTTTGGGAGCTTCACCCAAAGTGGGGCTTCCTTGAACAAGTAGCTATCCATGTGGATATCCCTGGGCTAGTGGAATAGGTGCAGGTAAGACTCCCATATCTTGATCGGTGATTGTACTAGAAGGGTTTCACAGGCTTTTGCAGTGGGAAGGACAACCAAGTGGTATCCTCTATTTAGAGGATAGACTGCAATTGTCGGTTCTGGTTCTCCTGGTTGCCTAAGTATATTCTGTAAGATAGTGGCTATAACGTTCATTGGCGCCGGGATTCTGATGACAAAAATATAAACTAAGGTATTTTGGACACAAGGCATGCCTTTTTCCTCACTTTCTTTGGATATGGTAACCTTGTTCATGTTCTTGGCTAGGGAGGTCATCTGGCCTTCCATTGCATGACTCTCCTCCGAGTCGCCGTTTTGACTGGGATTATATCTATTTCCTCTAAGATAGGTGCAGGAACAAGCCTGAGATCCTTATCGGCTTCATTCTCCATTTTGGGCGATCCGATTTGCTGGATGGGATTTGGTTAGGATTGAAGGAGGGGGCAATTGTTTTTTCCTCTATAGGAAATTAGAAAAGGGAACTGGTTTCTGTAATCTGTGAATTTTTTGGGGAGTTTTAGCGTTTCTTTCCGTTTATCAAGTTTTGAGGTTCCATTGAGGGCTCGCCCTCGCCTCAGCCTCCCGCGGCGGCCTCGCCCTCTCCTCAGCCTCCAGCGGCGGTCTCACCCTCGCCTCAGCCTCCCGCAGCGGCCTCGGCCTCGCCTCAGCCTCCCGCGGCTGCCTCGTCCTCGCCTCAGCCCCCCGCGGCGGCTTCGCCCTCGTGGATGTGGTTTCTTCATACTCCTGTGCTGTACAAGGTTGAGGTACTGCTGCTATCTTTGGCGGATTGTCATTCTTATGCCTGCAATTTCTGCTTTACGTGGAACCACACTGACCTCCAACCTTTGTAAATTATAGGTGAGGGTCCTAGTTTCCATATTTCCTTTATGGCTGTTAGAACTATATAAGCTGCTGGTATCCCCTGTAGCAGGAGGAAAGGTTGCTGCTATAATGGTTGGTAAGAACACCTTTGTACCTCTGCTTTTGAATCCATGACTTTTGTGGGTTTCTGGTCTTCAGAAATTTGGATTATGAACCAGTGGTTAATGGGAACTTGCACAGTGAACGCCATAGAACTTTCGAATGGATCCTCTTGGAAGATCAGGGTAAGGTGTCATCCCTTCCTCCAATGTGATAATTTCTTTTCCCTCCAGTATTACTGTACAATCCATTATAAAACAAACTGTCACTGACTTGGCTAATCTTTGGTAACATCTCCATTGCTCTGTGTATCAATATAGGTGTTAGAGAACGCCAGTCTCCAGAAACTTCTATACAAGGAGACTCATCTTCTATGGACTCAATTCAGAAAAGGCAAGCCGTCTCATGATCAAACGCAGTCTCCCTTACAATGTAAAACTCTGTAAAGATTTCTTTCTTAGTTATTAAGCTTCCGAGTCTGTCTCTAAATGTGACTTGGACTCTCTTCTTCCTGTAACTATATGTACTTGTGAAGCCTAAGAAGTCAATATGAAATTACACAAATTACATGGTATCAGGCCAACCCTAGGCACAAACCCTAGGCCGCCGTCTTCCTCTTTTCAGGACGCCTTCCTTCGTAATTTCTTCCTTGCTGAGCTTCTGCAGTGGCCACCGACCTATCCAACTCTTCCTCTGCTACTCCTTCCATCTTCTATAACGAATCCTCTATGGTCCCACCTCCCCGCGGCCTCTCTTTTGATCTCGGCTCTGTCCATGGCCAATTCAACATCACCCTCTCCAACATATCGCACTATGTGTCCATCAAGCTCGATCTCCAGAATTACTTGCTCTAGTGCCAGCAGATGCTTCTGGTCTTGAACAGTCAGCAAGTCATGGGCCTGGTCGATGGCTCAGTCACGCCACCACCACAGTACCTCTTTAATGATGGTTCTCCCATGCCAACTCTGAACCCGTAGTACTCTCAGTGGTACCTCCTTGATCAGACGATACAATGCTGGATCGTAGCCACACTTTCAGAAGCCGCTCTCGGTCACACTCTCGGCTTGACGACTGCTTCAGCCATGTGGCACAAGCTGAAGACAGTTTATGCATCTACCTCACAGTCTTGTCTTAATCATCTGCGATTTCAGTTACAGACTCTTCGCAAAGGGTCTCTTTCAATGTTTTCTTATCTCGACAATATTAAGAAAATTATTGATGATCTCTCTGCTTCAGGACAACCCCTCGACGATCAGACAATCACCCACTATGTCGTTTCAGGTCTCGGACAAGAGTTCGAATCTTTTACACAATCTGTCACAAGCAGAGATGAGCCCCACAATTTTGACTCGCTGCAGAATCTTCTTCTCACTCAGTTTGATATCTCTGGTTCTCCGTCCGCTAATGTTGCTGCCAGAGGAGGTCGGGGTCGCTCCTCCCCCAGGGGACGTGGTCGCCCTAACCGTGGACGAGGGCAGCAATCTGGTGGAGCCCAAGGTCGCGGTCAGCAGGACAGACACGACAATGCACCTCGCCCAACTTGTCAGTTTTGTCAAAAGATTGGGCATGTAGCACTTCAGTGTCGCAATCGATTTAATCTCTCATACCATCCCGTCAGTCCTCCACCCCAAGCATATTCGGCACAGACTGACCAGATTCATGACTCGGTCTGGTATACTGACTCCGGTGCTACTCATCACATTACTTCAGACGCCTCCTAATTTGCTGAAAATAGTCCCTACACAGGTTCGGACCAAGTAATTTTGAGAAACGGATCAGGTTTGCCTATTTCCACTGTTGGTTCACTTCCTTTGACTAGTTCAATTCACCTTCGCAATGTTCTTTGTGTTCCAACTTCTCTTAAAAATCTCCTATCAGTTTCTCGTCTTACTTCGGGACGCATCCTGCTCCGTGGACGGAATAAAAAAGGTCTCTATGTCGTTGATTACGCTGCTTCACCCACCTGTTTACTTTCAGCCAAGTCCCTTTTTTCTTTCTGGCATAACCGTTTTGGTCATCCGGGTAGTTTTGTTTTACGCAATGTACTCAGGAGTTTGAAAGTAGAAGTCTCTAGTTTCAATAAAATGGCATCATGCCATAGTTATTGTGTGACAAAATCTATTTCCTTGCTATTTTCATTGTCTTCTTCATCGCCTCCTTCTCCTTTAGACGTATGGGGGCCATGCCCTATTGTCTCAACTAATGGTTTCAAATATTATGTATCATTTATTGATCATTTTAGTCGATTTACGTGGCTGTTTTTACTTCATTCAAAATCTGAAGTTTATTCGGCATTTCTGAAATTCAAATCATCTGTTGAAAATCTATTTTCTACTAAGATCAAATATTTTCAATCAGATGGTGTCTCTGAATTTGTAAATTTTCTGTTTAAGGAACTTTTCTCATCTTGTGGAATACATCACAGAGTTTCGTGCCCTTACACTCCATAGCAAAATGGGATTGCCGAACGAAAGCATCGTCACATTGTTTCCATGGGCATGACCTTACTCGCTCAAGCGTCCATGCCGAAAGAACATTGGGATTCAGCTTTTTCTACAGCCACTTATACCATAAACAGACTCCCCACTCTGGTTTTATCTTCCAAAAGTCCGTTTGAGCTTCTTTTTGGTCACAAACCCGATTATTCTACTTTTAGGATTTTCGGATGCCTTTGCTATCCTCATTTACGTCCTTATGCGTCTCGCAAACTGGATGACAGGTCGGTTCCATGTGTTTTCCTTGACTATCTCCATAATTACAAGGGCTACAGGTGTCTTCATGTTCCCACGGGTCGCATATACATCAGTCGCAGTGTGAACTTCGATGAGACGTCGTTTCCGTACTCCAGAGCAGCTTTGCTCCCAACACCATCAGGTATGCCTTCTACTACCAAACCAGTAAAATTGCTTCCTCTTCGAAAGCACCTCAGGCATTCTCCCATTCTGTCCTCTCCCACTGCCAGAAATGATTCACTCTCTCCCTCAGTCAATAATCCCCCCTCCACTTCTTTGCAATCCGACATTGACCATGGCTCCATTTCTGTCCCCGAAACCCTAGTCTCTTCTCCAGCTCATTTACCTCTTCCCGAACCATCTCTTACTGCTTGTCCTAGTGCTCCTCTTGCAACCCATCCCATGACCACTCGGTCTATGACTAGGTCACTCAAACCAAAGATCTTTGTGTCCACTCGTCATCCGTCTGTTCCACTCTCCTCCCTAGTTGAACCGACATGTTACTCTCAGGCAGTCAAATCTTCGCAATGGCGAGAGGCAATGCAAGCCGAGTTTAATGCTTTATTATCTAACCATACATGGAAACTTGTCTCGTTGCCACAGGGGAGATGTCCTATAGGTTGCAAATGAGTATTTCGGATTAAAACAAAACCGGATGGCAGTATTGACCGCTATAAAGCACGTCTTGTGGCGAAAGGTTTCAATCAGCGGTAAGGGCAGGACTACTTTGAGACGTTTAGCCCAGTCGTCAAACCAGTTACAATTCGGGTAGTACTTGCACTAGCCGTGAGAAAAGGGTGGAGCATCAAACAATTAGATGCCAGCAATGCTTTTCTGAATGGCGGCCTTGCCGAAGAGGTTTATGTCTCAACCTCCCGGGTTTATTGATCCTATCCAACCGAATGCAGTTTGCTTCCTTCAGAAATCATTATATGGCTTAAAATAGAGCCCACATGCATGGTACTATCGTTTGACTTCATTTCTTCTTGAGCTCGGATTCGTGTTATCCCAGGTTGATTCTTCTCTGTTGTATCGATATAGTGCTGGTTCTATTATATATATTCTGGTGTATGTGGATGACATAATTGTTACAGGGGACTCTGCATCAGTTATGTCCTTTGTTATTCGCAGCCTTCAGACTGAGTTTTCAGTCAAAGATCTTGGTCCCTTGCATTACTTCCTTGGAATTGAAGTCACCCGCAATGCCACTGGTCTTCATCTTTGCCATTCCAAATATGCAAACGACTTATTACATCGACTTGGACTCGCTGACGTCAAACCGCTCTCTACCCCTGTTGCTGCTGTCTCCAAATTGTCAAAATTTGCAGGGGTTCTTCTCCATGATGGGTCTGAATATCATTCTACATTTGGGGCACTTCAGTATTTGACGCTCACCAGACCGGATATACAGTATGCGGTTAATCAGGCGTGCCAGTTTCAACAAGCTCCTACTGATGTTCACTGGTCTGCCGTCAAGCGGATTTTGAGGTATTTAAAAGGAACTCTATCACATGGGTTTCTTATTCAACCTGCAAGGGACATTGGCATTCATGTTTATTGCGATGCTGATTGGGGTGGCTGTCCCGATGTCCGACGATCCGTCACCGGTTTCTGTATGTATCTTGGGGGTTCTCTCATCTCTTGGTCATCCAAGAAGCAAGCTACTGTAGCACGCTCCAGTGCTGAGGCCAAATACAGAGCATTGGCCATAGCTGCTGCCGAAGTATCCTTGATTCTTTATCTGTTTCGTGAGCTGCGTATTTTTCTGCGGGACCCTCCTATATTATGGTGTGATAACTTGTCCGCTACTTATATTGCGGCCAATCCTGTTTTTCATGGCCGTGTGAAGCACGTTGAACTGGACTATCATTTCATTCGTGAGCGGGTGTGCAGTGGACAAGTCCAGGTCATGTTCGTCTCCACCCATGATCAAGTAGCTGATATCTTCACCAAAGGTTTATCTAGAGGGCAGTTTGGCCGATTTCTAGTCAAGCTTGGTGTCTTTCAAAAGACGCCAACCTTGCGGGGGAATGTTAGAGAACGTCAATCTCCAGAAACTTCTATAAAAAGAGACTCATCTTCTATGGACTCAATTCAGAAAAGGCAAGCCGTCTCATGATCAAACGCAGTCTCCCTTACTATGTAAAACTCTGTAAAGATTTCTTTCTTAGTTATTAAGCTTCTGAGTCAGTCTCTAAATGTGACTTGGACTCTCTTCTTCCTGTAACTATATGTACATGTGAAGCCTAAGAAGTCAATACGAAATAACACAAATTACAATAGGTGTTTGTGGAGAAATGCAAAAACTAGGAAGAGAGCAAATGCATAGGCATCTGGATAAACACATGCAAACTACCTACACAGGTAGTTTCTAATCTTTACTCTCTTTTCTCTTGAAAGTTCCTACCATCACCATTATGGTTTCCTACACTTTTTTTTTTTTAAATTACGATTTCAGTTTAATGATAGGTTTAAGTTATTTGATCTAGTTTCCAGTATCTTCTTCAAACATCTATTAGTTTAAAAAGATGATTTCTGTTTTTTAAGTAAGGGACTGCAAATAGTGTGTGTTGATCAAATTTATTACTACTTGGATTACTTTCAGTGGATCTTTAAGCTCAAAATGGTAAGAGCACTCAAAAGTCTTTTTTTGAGGGGATGGTGGTTTGAATCCACCAAGATCCAAGTTATGTTTCGTTTTTTTTAAATTTCATTTATACTGCTTAAGAGTTCTACCTCAGCTTTATAATTATGAGATGATTGGCGGAATGGCTTCTCTTATGAAGTTTCTGTAACAAGTGTTGAGATGAGAAATTTGGAGCAGCATCAATTATGTCTTTCATCTTAATTGTTGTCTCTGATTTCCTTTTCATTGTCTTCTTGTTGTGGGAGAGTTAAGCTCTAGTGAACATATTTGGAGAATGAGTTTGATGCTCAACTGTAGATTATTTTCCCAAAGGCAGTCCTTGTGTTCAATCTTTTCCAAGGTCACCATCAGAGGATCATACTATACGACGTAACGTCATTCTTTGACAATGCATTCTTTAATTATTTGCAACCAGCGTCAATGGTGAAGAAAGGGAATTGGAGAAAGAAACACTGAAGGCACCATCTATTGGTCATAAAACCAGAGCTGTCCTCAAAGGCTGCACTGTGCTGCTGCATGTTACAAAAACAGAGGTTCCAAGATTACTAAAACATCGTTCCTGCCACAAGTAGGTCATACAAATGGCCTTCCCTTGATGGAAACAAAAAAAAAATTAAAAATGGATCTTGGTGGATTCGAACCACCATCCTCTCAAAAAAGACTTTTGAGTGCTCTTACCATTTTGAGCTTAAAGATCCATTGAAAGTAATCCAAACAGTAATAAATTTTATCAACACATACTATTTGCAGTCCACTGATTTTATTTTAATTAACTTGACCAGTAAAAATACTGCAGGGATTCAATGCTAAGCCAGCTCTGCCAAAGGAGGTTAGAAACTCCTTTCCATGCACAACCGTTGAGTTGGTAAATTCATAGGCAAATGAAACAAAAGCTACTTCCAATTTGATGGGAAAAACTGAAAAAACTGCATATAACATTTGGAAAGAACTTGATTCAACTGAGTAGGCGGTCAACATAAACAGATAAATGCTTTTAATTCAACCAAAAAAATCCAGAAATGGTCCATATAGACACTACATAATGACCAGGAAAAGATAAAAACGGAGAACGTCGAATAAAATATATAATTGATAACCCATCTTATTAATCCACCAACAACTGATGATGAGCAGAAGCATTTGTATTTCGTTTAAATTTTTCTCGTCGTTTTAACAATTCATTGCTATAATAACAATGCAAGCAAGAAAATTTAAGTTATCACAGGGGAAAGGGGCCTTCAAGTCTTAGTTATGCTATAAATGCATAGCGTTCATAAGCAAGAACAGTGTCCAAGTAATTAACCACTCATGCATCCAGTGAACAAACAATTGAAGAAATCCAGACCATACACAATATTCATCATTGATGCAAGCAATGATCCACTCGGATTTACACCAATAAAAGAGCCAAATGTGCAAAGAACAAAGATTTCCACTCGTTCCAGTTAATACCTTCACTCACTTCCCCAAAAGATGAAAAAGCATCCTTTAAAGATTTTTCATCCACTCCCCACGAAAGACCTGAGAAACAAAATATCGAAATCAATGGAAAACCTGCCGCCGAAGAGGCTGCGGGAGGCTGAGGTGAGGGCGAGGCCGCTGCGGGAGGCTGAGGCGAGGGCGAGGGAGAGCGATTTGGGGGAGAGGGAGAGCGATTTGGGGGAGAGGGAGAGCGATTTGGGGGAGAGGGAGAGCGATTTGGGGGAGAGGGAGAGCGATTTGGGGAGAGGGAGAGCGATTTGGGGAGAGGGAGAGCGATTTGGGGAGAGGGAGAGCGATTTGGGGAGAGGGAGAGCGATTAGGGGGAGAGGGAGAGCGATTTGGGGGAGAGGGAGAGCGATTTGGGGGAGAAGGAGAGCGATTTGGGGGAGAGGAAGCGAGAGAGAGAAGAAAAACGGGGTCGAACCAGACCCTTTTTTCTTAGATGTCAACTCAGCTGCTGATGTGGACGGCCACGTGAACCATCCACGTCAGCAGTGTGCATAACATTACTCTTTCCTAATATACAACCGCCCTTTTTGCGTCCCCGATTTTGAACCTTTTTTTATGGGTAGAAGGAGGCTTTTGGGTTTGTCTCCCACCGTGGGGGCCACCGTGAACATAGTATTTTGTGTTGTCTGCTGTAGGTAAATTTGTTTCACCTATACTGGAATCCTCCTCCCTTCGACGGTATGTGGCCAGTCTTTTTGGGTTTCTATTCTTGATAACTCTTGGGTTTTCTCCGCTAGTCTGACCTGCACCATTCCGCGACAAATCATCTCGATTACCATCTCACAGTTGTCTCGATATCTTACTTTTATCCATATTATTTCTAATATATTAAAATAATAACATTAACGCTAATATAATATACTAAGTGAGATATTTCTTAGATATTTACCTATGGTCAAGTACCATTTTGTTTTACTTGAGTCTGAGGTATGCTTACAACTCAGGTGATTATTATATGATCATCTTTTATGTAGTTTAATGCTATTATTCATAAAGTTTTACCACGTTTGTTAATAAACCATTTGGTTGTTGTCAGTTCCCTCGCCTCTTTATAACAAAAAGAAGGAAAGCACTCAATTACGGATGCAAAACGACGAGCAGTTGCCGACGGTGGGAAAAGGCTCGTTCACTAACCGCGCCACTTTTTATAAAAGCTCCAAACTATGTCAGAAAACAACCCTAGTCTTATGTTTCAGGGAATCGAATCAAGTGACTCGATCGATCACAACCGGAAGTGAGTTCTGTCCAACTCACCCTTCATCTGGGTCTGACTCCGGCCGATTTGGAAGATCAACCTAGTCCGAGCTTCAAAGAACCGTCTTAACTGTTGATCAAACTCCTCTCCTCCTCTTTTTGTTTTTTTCTTTCTTTCCGTAAAAAACTCATCTCCTCCTTAGACACACTGGTGCAGCTATCTCTTGATCAGATGGTGCCCTCGCGTGTGCGCAGTATTCTGTCTCAATATTGTGAGGTCTCTCTATCCTCGTGCAACATCACCTGGGCTCCATCGAACTCTGAAAACGAAAAATGTCAGCTCGTACAATTTCACCGTTCACGTGGGTTGAGAGCCAAATTTAGATAAGTAATTAACATAATGCATCTATTAACTATTCACGATTAATCACGTGGGAATTTGGAAGGAGTAGGACAGATATGTGGAGATCATTTGTTGCGAAAGAATCTCTCTATATATAGTACAAGAGAGAGATGTGGTGAGTCGTTCGACAAAAGAATCTCTCAATATTGTGAGGTCTGTCTATCCTCGTACAATTTCTTTTACTTGAGTCCGACGTTTGCATGTAACTCAGGTGATTATTACCTTTTATTTATTTTAGTGCTATTTAATTCATAAAATTTTACTCAGGGATATATAATCTCAACTTTCTAAATTACCACGTTTGTTAATAACCATTGGGTTGTTCTCACTCATTTATAAGGGCTTCAAAACGACGGCAGTTACCAACCACGGAGATGTGAATCCAGTAGAAAAAGCCTCGTTCGCTAAGCCACATCAAATATTTTTTTAAAATATATACCTCGATCATGTGATGATATAATTATTAACTATAAATCGTACTAGCTTCAGATGTCACCTCTGCTAACAACCCTAGTCAACCAGAAGTGAGTTCTGTCCAACTCACCCTCCATCTGGGTCTGACTCCGGCCGATTTGGAAGATCAACCTCGTCCGAGTCAAAGAACCGTCTTGTCCGATACTGGGTTACTGTTGATCATCAAACTCATCCCCTCAGACAGACACTGGTGCAGCTTCCTTGATAAGAAAACGGAATGCATCTATTAACTATTCACGATTCATGTGGGAATCCATTAATATTGGAAGGAGTAGGACATATATGTGGAGATCATTTGACGCGAAAGAATCTCTCTCTCTATATATATGTATATATAGTATAGGAGGTTTAGGCGATCATGGGTTTGTACAAGAGAAGTGAGTGAGTCGTTTCGAGAGGAGAAGAGGTGCTAGCAACACATGGAATTGGATTTGAAAATGTGGGTTTCGTTTCTGGTGATGGGTCTCTGCTCCCTGCTGTTGTTTCTTAACGATGAGTTCTGGTCGAAGCCGCAGCAGATCCGGAGGAAGCTGGAGAAGCAAGGCATCTACGGCCCTCGGCCTTCCTTCTTCTTCGGAAACATCCCGGAGATCAAGAGAATACACGCCAAGGCCGTTTGAGCACTGCCGGATCCCGGCGGTCCGTTGTCCCATGACTACCACAAGGATATCTTTCCTCACTTGGAAGAGTGGAAGAGGATTTACGGTAATCAGCTACCTGCATAACATAACAATGAATCGAATATATATATGTTCATGGACTGATCATGCATATATGTACTCATATATATTTACTAAGATATATAGCTAGCGGCCGTTTTAATTTGAATGATTTTCTTTGGTTTAATTGCTTGCAGGTCCGGTGTTTACTTTCTCAGTGCGTCCAGTGGTGACCTCTGGGTGCAGCAGCGTAAAATCATTGCGCCGGAGTTCTTCATGGACAAGGTCAAGGTAATACATGATGATAACTAAAGTAAAGTACTTGATCCTGCAAATTGAATCTCTATATATATAGTTCCGTTTTGTATATGTAATCATCATATCTCTATTGATCTGGGCAGGGAATGACGAATATGATGTTGGAGAGCCTGAGGAACTTGACGGATTGTTGGGAGAAGAGAGTGGACTCCTCGTCCGGTACTAGTATTACTGGAGGTGTAGACATGAACGTGGATCCAGATTTGAGAGCATACACGGCCGATGTGATCTCGAAAGCCTCCTTCGGAAGCTCCTTCAACGAAGGAAAAGAGATTTTCTCACAGCTGAAAACTCTCCAGATTGCGTTGAGCAAGCAGACGTGAGATATCGATATCCCAGGATTGAGGTACATCCTGAACAAGAGCAAGAGGGAGGGTGGAGGCTGGACTGGCGTGGCTTTTGTCCCCCATTCTCAAATAAAAAAACTAAATAAGAAAGGGGGTTGTCCCCCCTTTCATGAATTATTAATTCAGGCGTCAAAGACACGGACCGTAGGCGTCGCCGAGCCGAAATTTTGGACTTCGGCGCCGCCTAATTGGAAAAGAGATAATAATATTTTAATATTATAATATTATTATTTTTTAGAAAAAGGGGCAAATTCACTCTTATAAATAGAGGAGTTTAGATACTTATTTGATATCTCATTCCAGTTGAAGAGAGTATTTGTGAGAGAAATATTGAGAGAGAAATCTCTTTCTCTATTTTGGTGCTCTTGGGTTTGAGATCTTGTAAGTTCCATTATTTGGAACATTTGTATATCTCCTATTTGTGGGTATTTGGGTTGAGAGTTTTCTCCCGTTAGAGATTGTATCCAAAGTTGTAACTACTTCAACAGTTGATAGTGGAGATATTTTACTGTTGCCTGTGGATGTATGTAAGTTTCCGAACCACGTAAATCTTGTTGTTATACTTTTAGTATTCTTTGTTCGATTCATTTGTCGGGTAATATTTGTTAGGTGATATATTGTCCATTAAATTATTTAGGAAAAATTATGTCAAAAGACATACGAGTCTAAGGAAGTTGGGTTTTAAGCGAGACCGTTCGTGTCTCCTCCAACTACCTGGGAATTTTTTTTAGTCTAATTTCTTGGTTCAATTGTTCACATTCGGTGGAAACCAACCCGATTTCCACAACAATTGGTATCAGAGCCAAGTTTACGACTTCGACAGTTTATTTTTTCCACGCCCGTATCGTAGTTACATTTAACTATGGAAGCATTATCAACTACCGCTGCTCGACTTTCAAGGTCTTCCCGGACGGTGTTGACAAAAGCTAATATTGACGTGGAAAAATTTGATGGATTGAACAATTTTAATATGTGGCAATGTGAGATGTTGGATGCTCTTTATCAACAAGAGCTTGATATTGCTTTGGAAGAAGTTAAGCCTTCATACCTAGATGATGAAGAATGGAGTCGGATTAATCACAATGCATGCGTAGTAATTCGATCGTGTCTCACGAGGGAAATGAAATTCCCTTATATGAAGGAGACATTTGGAAGTAAACTATGGAAGGAGCTTGATAAACAATTCTTGAATAAAGGCTGCCAGAATCGGTTGTATATGAAGAAGAAATTATTCCACTTTCAGTATCAGTCATGTACGACAATGTATACCCATATTTCGAATTTCAATAAACTGGTAGCCGAATTGTTGAATCTTGAAAAGGCTATCAAGGATGAAGATAAAACAATCTTGTTTGTACCTTCCCTTCCTGGTGAATATGATCATCTAGTTACTAAAATACTTCATGGAAAAGAGAAAATTATATTAGATGAAGTATGTGCTGCTTTATATGATAATGAGATCCGGAGAAAAGACCAAAAAGAACACGGTAATTTGTCAGCAGGAGAAGCCTACACTGTAAGGGGTCATACTAAAAATAGTAAACCCAAAAGGCGAGGCTGATCTCGTTCTAAGGGTAGATTTGCTAAAGATGAATGCACCTTCTGTCGTGAAAAGGGCATTGGAAGAAAGATTGCCCAAAGTTACAATAAAAGAAAGGAAAAGCCGTGTGAGGAGTGTGTGTGGCAGAGAATGACGAGTCAGACTCTTCTCTGGCCTGTTTTTCAGGAATAACTCTCACAGATGAATGGTTATTTGATTCTGGATGTTCATTCCACATGTGTTCTAGAAAGGAGTAGTTCTTCAACTTTGAGGAAATTAATGGAGGGGTTGTCTACCTTGCAGAGAATCAAACATGCAAGATAAAAGGATCAGCTCAATTAATTTGAAGAATCATGATGGATCAAGAAGATTGTTGATAGAAGTTCGGTATATACCGAAGATAACTAAGAATCTCATATCGGTGGGAGCCTAAGAATCAAAAGGCTTCATCATAAATATGCAAAATGGGATTCTTAAGGTTATTTCAGGAGCACTTGTTGTAATGAAAAGAGTCAGGAGAAATAACTTATATTTCTATCAAGGCAGCACAGAAGTTGGTACTGCAGCAGTAATATCAGAAGAAGATAAAGAAGCTGAGATGTCCAGGCTATGGCATATGAGGCTTGGACATGCTAGAGGAAAATCCTTGCAAACATTGTCAAAACAAGGATTATTGACAAGTGCCAAAGTCTGTAAACTAGACTTTTGCGAGCAGTGTGTTTTGGGAAAACAAACAAGAGTAAAGTTTGGAACCGCAATCCGCAATACAAAAGGAATTATGGATTACGTTCACACAGATGTATGAGGACCAACCAAGATAGTTTCCTTGGGAGGTAAACATTTTTTTGTTACTTTTGTTGATGATATTTCCAGAAGAGTTTGGGTGTATATTATGAAATCCAAAGATGAAGTGTTGGAAAAATTTCTCGAGTGGAAGAAAATGATGGAGACCAAATCCGGGAGGAAGATTAAGGTGCTCCGATCAGACAATGGAGGCGAATATCGAAGTGATCCATTTTTCGATATTTGCAAGAAGGAAGGTATCACTTGACATTTTTCAGTCAGAAATACACCGCGACAGAATGGGGAGGCAGAACGGATGAATCGGACCTTGTTAGAGAAAGTTCGATGTATGTTGTCTAATGTTGGTTTGGGCAAACAGTTCTGGGCAGAGGCTGTCACGTATGCAAGCCATCTCATTAATCGTCTACCATCAGCTGCCCTAAAAGGCAAAACACCTTTAGAGGTATGGTTTAGCAACCCTGCAAATGATGATGATACTTTACGAGTTTTTGGTTCCATTGCTTATTATCACGTAAAGGAATCTAAACTGGATCCAAGGGCTAAGAAAGCCCTGTTTATGGGATTCACTTCGGGTGTGAAGGGATACCAACTATGGTGTCTATCTTGAAAGAAGAGAATTTTTAGCAGGGATGTTACCTTTGATGAATCTTCTATGTTCAAAAGGGTAACTAATGATTCATAGAGAAGTCCATAGCAGGTGGAGGATACTCCACAACAGGTGGAGTTTGTAACAACCACAACCAAGGCAATAGAAAACCAGCTGCAGGAGAGTGACACTCCAGGAACAGAAGAAGGCGCTGGTGTAGAAGAGGTTTTAACTCAAAAACCTCCTCATCAGGAAAATTTACCTATTGCCAGCAGTAGGCCAAGAAGGGAGATTAGAAAACCTGCTCATTTTAATGATATTGTGGCCTACGCATTTCCAATCATTATTGAAGGTATACCTCAGACATTTTCTGAAGCAAACAATAGTTTAGATAAAGAAAAGTGGATAAAGGATATGGAGGAGGAAATGCAGTCCCTAGATAAGAATCTCACCTGGATGCTAGGAAGGCTTCTAAAGGGAAAAAAGGCAATTGGTTGTAAATGGATTTATGCTCAGAAAGAAGGATTTCCTAATAAGAATAATGCCCGCTACAAAAGCAAGGCTCGTAGCTAAAAGCTATGCACAGAAGGAAGGAATCAACTATAATGAGGTATTTTCTCCAGTTGTGAAACATTCCTCCACTAGAATTCTTTTGGCGTTAGTAGCACAATTTGATTTGGAATTAGTTCAAATGGATGTGAAGACAACATTCTTACATGGCAATTTAGAAGACGAAATCTATATGACTCAACATGAAAGATTTAAAGTTAATGGAAAAGAAAATTGGGTCTATAAATTGAACAAATCGCTAAATGGCCTAAAACAATCACCTAGGCAGTGGTATAAGCAGTTTGATCAATTTATGATTACTCAAAAGTACACCCGAAGCAATTTGACCATTGTGTGTACTTTCGCAAGATACAAGATTGATCTTTCATTTATCTTCTCTTTTTTGTCGATGACATGTTGATAGTATCAAAGAATCAAGGGGAGATTGATAGAATGTAAACTCAATTGAGCAAGGAGTTTGAAATTAAAGATTTAGGTGAAGCAAAGAAAATTCTCAGTATGGAGATCATAAGAGATAGAATGAGGGATACACTTTGTTTGACACAAAGTCAATATTTGAAGAAGGTACTACAACATTTTAATGTAGATGAGAAGTCTAAACCTGTAAGTACCCCATTGGCACCTCATTTTAAACTAAGTGCTTCACAGTGTCCTAAGACAGATAAGGAACGAGAGTTTATGTCAAAGGTTTTTTATGCAAATGCAGTGGGTAGCTTGATGTGTGCTATTGTGTGTACAAGACCAGACATTTCACACGCAGTTGGAGTTGTGAGCAGGTATATGCATTATCCAGGGAAGGAACATTGGCAAGCTGTGAAATGGATTCTAAGGTATATTCTTAAGACCTTAGATGTGGGTTTGATGTTTGAGAAGGATGATAGTATTGGTCATCAAATAGTTGGATACTGCGACTCAGATTATGCTGGTGATCTGGATAAGCGTAGATCAACTACTGGTTATGTATTCACACTTGCAAAAGCACCAGTTAGTTTGAAGTCTACCTTACAGTCCACAGTTGCCTTATCAACGACAGAGGCAGAATATATGGCCATTACAGAGGCAGTAGAAGAAGCTATTTGGTTACAGGGGTTACTTGAAGACTTGGGAGTTGGTCAAAAACATCTGACAGTATTCTGTGATAGTCAGAGTGTTATTCACTTAGCAAAGAACCAAGTATACCATGCCCGGACCAAACATATTGATGTGCGGTATCATTTTGTGCGGGAGATCATCGAAGAAGGTGGAGTTCAAGTCTACAAAATTAACACTGATGACAATCCTGCAAAAGCTTTGACGAAGGTGATAACAGGGATCAAGTTCAGTTACTGTTTGGATTTGATCAACATCCTTCAGATTTAAAGACGTCGAAAGGCGCATTGGTTGGCACTCCTTATTTTACATTTGGATGAGGAGAATTCGCCCAAGTGGAGATTTGTGAGTGGGGTGGCTCTTGTCCCGCATTCTCAAATAAACCCCCCTCCCCTTTCATGAATTTATTAAACCCTTAGCGATGTATACATGCAGTACATGCATGTCGCCTCTTACTTCACTGCATACATTTTAAGTTACCCACATGGAATAATGAATACACGTACGAAGTTGAACTGATCTTACTGATTTCTCTCTTTCTCTCTTTCTCTCATTCTCTCTCACTTAGTTTTCTCTCTAACTATCTCTCTGACTTTCTATCAAAATCTGTTTCTTATCGGTTCTTCTCTCTCTTTGAATTCCTCTCTCTCTCTCTCGATTTTCTCTCTCCTTCTCATTCTCTCTGATTTCCACATTGTTAAATATTGCTCTCTCTCGGTTTATGTGGATATTCTGTTTTAAACTTTCAATCTCTCTCTCCCTCTATCTCTCCAATCTTCCTCTCTTTCTCCCTCAATCTCCCTCTCTATCTATCTCTCTCTCACTCCTTTTCTCTCTCTTTCTCTGACTCTCTGATTTCTCTCTACTTAAAACCTTTCTCTCTCTCTCTCTCTCTCTCTCCCTCTTTCGGTTTACTCTCAAATTCTGTTTCAAACTTTTATTTCTCTCTCTTATCTCCTCTCTCTCTCTCTGATTTCTCTCTAGTATCGGTTTTCTCTCAAGTTCTGTTTCACTCTTTAATTCTCTCCCTCCCTCTTTCTCTTTTATATTTCTCTACCTCTGACTTCATTTTTGATGGAGTGTTCATATAGAACCTGAAATGCTTTTTTATGTATGTGGGGTAAAAATAAAATTTTCACCACCCTTCAGAGGTGAGAATTTGAAAGCACTTTTGTACAAGAGAAATAAGAAAGTATGAAGGATTAGATTTTCTCTTAAGTTGTTCTTGCGCCTTGCTAGTTGCTTAGTATAAGACTATTAGCTGTTTGCGTTCTGCTGCATGTTTTATTTTGTGAAGTTATTTCTTTTTTGTCATTCCCTGTCATAGTTTTACAGAAAGATTTTACTGCTGCTACATGCTCTAGATATTTTGTGGAGAGTTGTAGATATTGTTGTTCCTTATTATGCGATGGCATGCTTTTTATACTTAATTTCTTGTTCTATTGACATTTCCAGCAAGTAATGAGATATTGGTGTTGTCCTTAAGAAATATAGAATGCCTTTTCACTCCTTCAAAATGCTGGTAAACAATTTATTGTTAGCTATCTGAAAATCCTTTTACTGATGTGGGTTATTAGTGCTGCAACATTTTCATAAACTTGGTCAAGATTTTGAGAGAAGATGCCTCAGAATTGTTTTCTAAAAGTTCAGGCTACCACCTCACTTCAAAACTTTTGGGCTGAGATTTGGTGACCAACCAACACGGGTCATTTTGCCACTTCTCTCTTTCTCTCTCTCTCTCTCTCTCTCTCTCTTTCTCTCTTTCTCTCTTTCTCTCTCTCTCGGATTTCTTTCTTTCTCTCTCTCTCTCGGATTTCTCTTCTTTCTCTCCTTCTCTCTCACTTGGTTTTCTCTCAAATATTCTGATTTCACTCTTTAATTCTCTCCCTCCCTCTATCTCTCTTATCTTTCTCTACCTCTGACTTCATCTCTATCTCTATGGGATTTCTCTCTTTCTCTCTCACTTGGTTTTCTCTCTTACTCTCTCTCTGACTTCCTATCAAAATCTGTTTCTTATCTGTACTTCTCTCTCTTTGAATTCCTCTCTCTCTCTCTCTCTCACTCTCGGGTTCTCTCTCTTTCTCATTCTCTCTGATTTCTCCATTGTTAAATATTTCTCTCTCTCAGTTTTCTCTCAAATTCTGTTTCACTCTTTAATTCTCTCCCTCCCTCTATCTCTCTAATGGAGAATCCATGATAAGGTCACAGCTGTAGTTGCTCTTCACCATGTCTGATTTGTAGTTTCTCATACCCACGAGGTCAAATCTTTCAAGGCTATTTTGTTTTCTAGTTGCCTCGTTCCACACAATTATTAGTTTTCACTGATTATGCTTCTTTATTCATTGCGATAGCCTTTTCTGTCTAGTTAGGTAGGTAGCGAGTAAGGTGCTATGTTAGGAACAGCAAAGTCTGATGAATTTGGGGACTGTTATGTGAGTTCGAAAAATTCAACCCTTCTAAAACAAATTACTGTGAAGTTACTAAATTACTGTTTCCGTTAGAGGTTGTCATCCGTAGTGTGCATTGCCATTACACCCCTATTTTACTTTTTCTTTAGAAAACAATCTGTGGGTATTCATAGCTTTGCAGATATTTGGCATGGTGAGTTACCCAATTGAGTGTTAAACACCCATTCTTTTCTTTTGTGTAGATTATCTTTCATCATTACCATGGATACAGACTATTTGAATGACAAGAGATTGATGTATGAGTACAAGACAAAGCCGGTCCGGTGTCATCCTAGATTTGTTGCAGGAGTCAATTTTTTATTGATTATGCAAGAGAACGGCTAGGAGTGCAAGGCAATGGTCTGATGCGTTGTCCATGTCGGAAGTGTTAAAATGGACAAAACCTTGACTGTGAGACCATCAAGACCCATATAGTCTTAGAGGGTTTTTTCCCACTATACGAAAGCTGGTCATACCATGGAGAGCGTCCACAAAATTAGTCCGACATTAATGTGCGGACTGGCCATGGTGAGGAGAAGGGAAGGATGTTGGGTGATGCTTTCATGCACAATGTGGAAGAAAACAACGTTCCAAATGAAGTTGATGATGCAGAAGAACGTAAATTTCAACAGTTACTGGAAGAGGTGAAGAAGCCGCTATATGGAGGATGTGAGAAATGCTAAAAACTATCTTTCATGGTGCACTTATTCCAATTAAAGTGTTTGAACAGATGGAGTAATAAATCTTTTTCAGATGTTGTTTCCCTTCTTAAAGACGCCCTTCCCCGGGATAATTTGCTTCCACGAAGTAGGTATGAGTCAAAGAAAATGATGGCAGACTTCGGATTGAGTTACGAAAAGTTCCATGTATGTCCGAACGACTGTGTATTATACAGAAATTATTTCAAAGATCTCGATAAGTGTCCAAGATGTGGATCCTCAAAAAAAAAAAAAAGGGAGAGTGTAGACTGTTTCAAGGCCTGCAAAGGTCCTTAGACATTTTCCCTTGGTTCCGAGGTTGCAACGGTTGTTCATGTCCAACAAAACATCCGAGTTGATGACATGGCATGGTTCGGCACCTGCAACTGAAGCGGAAAAGATGATTTACCCTAGAGATTCAGCAACATGGAAACACTTCGACAGAGTGTATCCATCTTTTAGTTCCGATCACCAAAACATTAGATTGGGTCTTGCAAGTGAGGGTTTCAACCCATTTAGGTTTGGAACTGGGCCGAGCAATAGTAGATGGCCAGTAACCATTACTATCTACAACCTTCCTCCTTGGTTGGCAATGAAATAACCTCATTTTATGATGACTCTTCTTATTGATGGACCGAAGTCCCAGGGAAACGACATTGACATCTATTTGCAGCCGTTGATTGATGAGTTAAATATTTTATGGGAATCAGGCGTGAGGACTTACGATTCACATACGAGGTCATTCTTTCAAATGCGTGCAGCGGTGATGTGGACCATATAAGACTTTCCTGCATATGGTATGTTGTCTCGTTGGAGTACGAAGGGGTACAAAGCATGTGTTACCTGTCACGTGAACATTGGTTCATCATATATGCTCCACAGTCGAAAATGTGTTTACATGCGGCATCGAAGGTTTCAACCGAATGATCATCGGTGGCGGGCAGATAAGAGGTCGTTTGATGGGACCGAGGAACTAGATGGAACCCCCCGTTCCTAGTCAGGTGAAGACATTATGAACAGTCTAGTCGGGCATGAAAAAACTGTGTTTGGGAAGGGGAAAGGGGTTCAGACGAAGACCAACACTTTGCCCGAAGGAAGGAAGAAGATGAGTGTATTTTTTGAACTTTCGTACTGGAGCAGTCTACTCATTCGCCACAACTTAGATGTCATGCATATCGAGAAGAATGTATGCGACAGTATTCTGAATACGATATTGGAAAAGGATGGAAAGTTAAAGGATAATCTGAAGTCTAGATTAGATTTGCAGACTCTTAACATACGGAAACAACTCCATCCAATGCCATCGAAAAAGGTTGTTGGGAAGGTAGTAATTCCTCATGCAGCATACAGTTTGACGAAGGATGAAAAAACACTATTTCTACATGTTTTGAAGGAATTAAAGCTCCTGTCAGGTTTCAGTTCAAATGTCTCAAACCAAGTACAAGTCAAAGTAAGGAAAATGGTGGGCCTGAAGAGTCATGATTTTCATTATCTCATGCAACAGCTCCTTCCAATAGCGTTTTGGAAAACAATTTCAATGCCAGTGTGCAAGGTATTGAATGAGTTTTCAGCTTACTTTAGGGAGTTGTGTTCCAAAGTGATTGATGTGCAAAATGTGGAAAAACTTGAGGTAGCCATTCCATTCATCTTGTGCAAGTTAGAGAGAATATTTCCACCTTCGTTTTTTGACGTCATTGTTCATCTGAGCATACACCTAGCAACGGAGGTCAGACTGGCAGGGCCAGTGCAGTATGGATGGATGTACCCAATTGAATGTCACTTGCTTACTCTAAAGAATTACATCCGTAATAGAAATCGGCCGGAGAGATCCATTGCAGAAGGTTATTTGATGGAAGAAGTAACTACTTTCTGTGCACGTTATGTTGAGGGGATGGAGTCCAACATTAGTAGACGGGAAAAGTATGAACCAGGACCTTTGGTGACAGCTCGTCCTCATATACTCACCGCTGATGATGTGTACCAGCTCCTCCGGTTTTTACTATTCAACACTCCGGAGGCTCATCCATACCTCTTGTAAGTAATTCTTGTCCTCTCACTAAATATTATACTGTCAAAAACCAATATACTACAACTTAATTAATTTCTTCCACATTTGGTTGTAGGCAACATAGAGAGTACTTGAGAAGGCTGCACCCCCAATGGACCGATCATCGGATACAAATAGAGCAACACTTACATGTCGTACAGTGGTTTAGATCACGGGTGAGTTTATCACCCAAAACGAAATTTTGATGTTCTTCCATTAAAGCGTCTCCTCTCCGTTGACACCTAAGGTGTTTAATCATTAAATTGTGTTGGTGATAAATTTACCGCTGGAGGGCGATGAGATAGAAGATCTACAATATCTTGCTCGTGGCCCCAATTGCAAAACCAAATCGTATAAAGGTTTTTTGGGAATGGTTATAAGTTTGAGACAGAGCTAGTTGATTAAAATCGGACCACTCAAAATAGTGGCATTGCTACTGTGGGGGAAGAAAGTGAGATATTTTATGGTGTTCTACAAATGGTACTCGAAGTCTTCGTTGGGCCATCGACTCTCATTAGCATATTTAAGTGCAGATGGTTCGATATGAAGAAGGGCAGTGGTTGTGTGAATGATGGGCTTGATTACACGTTAGTGAATTCGTCAAAGCACACATATGAAGATGAACCCTTCATCTATCCATCTCAAGCTCAACAAATATTTTATTCAAAAGCCCTATTGATCCATCTTGGAGTGTTGTGTGTCGTTGGAGACCTCGGGACACAAACGACATCCCTCTAGTTAACGTCGATGTAAGGGCCGAAGAAGATGAGGCCATCTTGTTGGCACAAGACCTAGGGATCGGAGACGTCACAGAGTTTAACCAAGCCAATGATGTTTTGTGGGTACACACTGACCTGGGTCCAGGAATAAGAATTGATCCAGCAGACTTGAATGTAACATTGCATAAGTTTGATGGACTACAATTATTGTAGTGTTGATCGTAACAGGTAATTTTATTTTTTTTGTGAAGATAGCTAGCAATCCCCGTCTCTTTAAATTTGCAGGGTAAATATGCCTCCTAGGAAGCATCCCATTGACTCCTCATCACCGTCACCGGTACGGGTCAAAGTTCGGCCAGTTCGGCCAGCCCGAACAACAGTAGTCCTGAGTCCGACTCGGACTGCCCGGGCAACACCAGTTCCAACTCCAACTCCACTAGCTTCTGCTCCAGCTACACAAGCATCGTCATCACAGATGCCTGACATGGGTACTAACAAAAAACAGATTCTTTTTTTTGTAGTTTTGTTTTCTAATTTTAGTTCTTTCACATTATAGCTGAGTGTATGCGTAAGTTTAGAGAGTTCTTTCCAGAATACAAATCACCTGAGAGCCCCTCTTCAGGTAAATTTGTAGTATAATGGTCTAATTGCAGTGTGTTATATAAATTGTGTTCTAACTAGCAATTTGGCAGGTCCGATCCCCATGGAAGATATGGAAACACAAAGACCCGACTGGGCAGATACAGAAGATGTTGGTGAGCCATCACAACCGCACGTGAAGCGGAAAGTTGAAGCATCTTCATTTCTACCAGATAAACCGTGGATGATAACAATCAAGGATGGGCAGATGATTTCAGGACAACAGGGTTCATTGTCATATCTCATGGGGACGGTTGTTCGGGCTGATCAGTACTTTTCGTTGCATCTCCATGAGCTACAAACCTGGTTTAACGTTATCAAAGTAAGTCGTGTTTGTTAATGTTTTATTTTCAGCCTTGGGACGTCTAAACTAAGTTTCTTTTTTGCAGACAAAGTATAACTTTGTGGATGAGGAGGGTGTTGCAGTCACAGAGCAAGTGGCCATGGGGGCAATCAAGCCGGTGCTCCAGAAAATCATCAGATACAACAGAGCCGCATATAAGAAAGAGCACTTTGATGGGAAAACTGCAGAACAACTTAAGACTTGTCCCATACATGGTATGAGCCAAGAGGACTGGGTTCTCCTCGTTAAGTATTGGGATAATGTTAAGAGTCTGCATTTCGATGAGCAGAATTGTCAAAATCGACAGAAGTTGAAGACAACGCATACCCTTGGGTCGAAGTCTCTTCCCTGATTCTTAGAAGAACAGGCACTTATATGATTTAGTAGTGAGAACTAAACTGATTTTCATTTTCAGTCTAGATTACTTACTATAGACATTAATTACAGCGTATGGCCGACCTTGATGGCTACACCTTCTTGATGGCATACTTCAAGGCTCACCAGAGGAAGGATGAGACTTATCCAGATGAAATAACTGCTGAACACTGTGTAAGTTATCGAGTGTTTTATGACCCGTGTTGAATAGTACTCCTTGATTATTTAAATTCATTATTTTTTGTCCAGGAAGCGGTTCGTCGTCAAGCCTTCGATACCTCTAAGGATCCCAGAGATATGACACCTGTATTGGATACAGTGTTTGGGGGCCACAAAGGTGGTTATGAGAGAGGAGATGGAATAGGTGCTCGACTGCGTAGAGGTGCCTCTTCCAGCTCTCGTAGTTATGTGGCCCTGATTGAACAATTGCAGAGGGAGAGAAGAGATAAAGAGGCATTGTCCCAGAATGTAGCGCCATGAGCCAACGCGTGGAGAGGTTAGAAATGTTACTTCTTGCACTGTCACAACAAGGTAAGTATTGTTTTCACTATTCTGAATTATTTTAAATTGATGAGCATAAATGTATGTCTCTAATGTTGATGTATTAACCTTTGGCAGGATCTTCTGGCCACGAAGGAGCCAACCCGCTGCGGACTTCAAGATCGTTTATGTAACATTGTAAACTTTTACATTACATTGTAAACTTAGACATTGCAAACTTTGTATATAAATTGTTTATTGCAGACTTAGACTTGAAGATCGGCCGACTGCGCATATAAATTGTTTATTGCAGACTTTATTGCCTTCTACAGGATTTTCTCTGTTGTTGTAAACTTAGGATGTTAATGTTGATGATGTGGAGTGAAAAACAGAAAAAATTAAAAACAAATAAAAGAAAAAAAAAACATTCCCCCGACGGGTGAAACCATCGGCCGAACTCCTTCCGCCGACGCACAATAGGACAGGTGTCGGGGGAACACTCCAAGACTTCCGCCGACGCACCCAATACCCGACGGCGGACACGAAACAATAGCGCCCACGCACCCCGGTGCGTCGGGGGAATATATCCGCCGACGCATATGCAAGCATCGGGGGAAACGTCTGCAACGACGTGTGCACACGCATCGGCTGAATCAATTGCCTCGACGCGTCCTCATGCGTCGGGCATATTTTTTCCGCCGGCACATATGTACCCGTCGTCAGACATAATTCCGGCGACACTCCCTGGAGCGTCGGCTGAATAGTTTCCCCCGACGGGTATCCACGCGTCAGTGGAAATTCTTCTGCAGGCGCACCTCTGCGTGTCGGAGGATATTGTTCTGCCGACGCGTTTGTTTCCGTAGTCGGAAAGCCTTACTCCGCCGACGGGCCCACCGTCGGCGGAATTGATTCGTTCGCCCGACGGTTGTTTATGTCGTCCGATGGGTTCCAACGTCGGCAGAGCTGTCTGGCTACGATCTTTCAGACGACGCTAGCCGACATGTCGTCGGATGATCCACCGACGGTTATGATTGTTCCACCGGCGTTTTTTTCCCGTCGGTGGATTTCACTTTTCTAGCAGTGGTATAAATATATTTTTACTGGTGGTTTGATAAAAAACCACCAGTATTTGTAAATAATCGAGGTAACCCCTGTTAATACGTTTTATTGGGGGTTTTTCATTAAACCGCAGTTAAATACTTTATTTACTGGTGGTTTACTGACAAACCTCCGGTAAATGTTTTATTTACTGGGGTTTTGAGAAAAAGCCAATAAATGACATATTTACTGGGGTTTTGTGGAAAACCGCCAGTAAATATTTTTTTTTGGGGGTTTTGAGAAAAACAGCCAGTAAATATTTTATTTATTGGGGGTTTAGTGTAAAACCACCAATAAATATTTTAATTACTGGGGGTTTCTTCAAAACCACCAGTAAATATTTAATTTACAGGGGTTTTATGGAAAACCACTAGTAAATGTTTGATTTGCTGGCGGGTTTGAAATAAACCCCCAGTGAATCATTTTGCTAAATTTAAATACGCTCTGGCCTTCTCCCCCGCATATTTCACTCCGGCAGGAAGTCCCTAATCGCGCGCCTGAATCGTCTCCGTCGTGCGTCCCAAATCCCTGGAATCGTCTCTGCCGTGCGTCGCCGCCGTCGCTGCCAACACCCGCGTGCAATAATCGTTACCTGAATCCCGAGAATCCTGCTCCCTGATTCCGTTGTCACCGTCGTCGCCGTCACCACCGCTGTTGCCGACGCCACCACTGCTGCCATTGCCGTCATCGCCGTCATCGCCGTCAATGTCGCCAAAGGTTAGTATGTTACTAATTCTTTCTCTAAGTCGACTCCTGAATTTATGACTCTGTTCTAATTTCATTATGAACTACATTAAAAGCAGATTGATTTGTTTTTTTTAAAGTTTTTGTTTAGTATTTCTCCCTCTCCTCTCCCTTCTCTTCAAGTCTTAATCGCATGCGTTTTTTCCTTATTATTTGCTTCTGTTTTTTTAATCCAATCAGACGGAATCTGCTTTCATTGATTAAGTGGCGACGAGTATGACTTTCACGACTTCACTTTAGATTTTTTGGATGGGCAGAAGTTCCTGTCAGGAAGATGGGGATGATGATAGTCTTATGCCTTTCTTTTTTCTTGAAGTCGCAGATATAAAGCGGAACTAAATTAAAAGGGAGGGGGACAAGATACTACTATTCTTACAAGCTTGCAATCTGAAAGTGAAGATACTACTCCTGGAGCAACTTTGACTGCACATTTTCTCTATCATCTGGCTGTAAAGGTAGTTCTACTCCACTAACTCTTTCCTGCAGCTTAAGTTGGAGCTACGAGATAGAGTAGACCACCTTTTCAAGTTCCTTCACAAATTATCCAATATAAAAAGGTGGAAAAGTATTTTTTTTTGAAAGTGAGGTGGAAATGTAATTACCTTTGTTTTATTGTTGTACTTAGTATTTAGTATCTCTTTTGTAAGTAGTTGTATAAAAACTTTCAGGCCAAACCGAAGTTGGCTGATCAAAGTTTTCTCCTCTCTTTTGTTGTGGGAGGAAATAATAGTTTAGAGGTTTGAGTTTCTCATCTTTTTAAGAATTTTGTTTGTAAGCTTTTCTCTCTTGCCCTGAGTGCTAACCTTTTTTGGAAGGCAATATATCCATTTTTCAGATATAGAAGCTGCCTAAAGTTTCTTTCTGTGTTACGTTTGTTCATCATTAAATCATCCAATATTTTGATAATGTCATTTTGACAATTGAAGACCATATGTTTTTAATAGGTACGGGAAGCAATGGAGTCAGCCACTAGTAGAAATCCGCTTCAACCATAGATTCCTCCATTTAGCGGGGTTTCACTTTCATAACCTAACCACAAAAAACTAAAGTTGGGAGGGGTAAGTGAGAAAAAAAAGGATATCCCCAACATCCAAAACCTTAGATAATGTTCGGATTCCATTTCTTTACTTTTTGTGGGGTTTGGGAGATCAAGGTGTCCAATGGTGTAGGTCTGTTCCTATGTTTGAGAGCAATGGTTGCATCTCCTTCTCTTTCTCCCTCACACGCTCTCCATTCCTCCTTTTCTTTTCCTTTCTCTACCTGGCTAATAATATATAACATGGCTCACAGATCCTCTGGTGGGGTTTTCTAAATCAACCATAGGCAAGGTATAGGATGCTTGTAGATTTTTTTCTCCCCATTCCACTTTGCCTCCTCCGTAGGCTAGAGAATTAAGGACAAAACTATCCAGTTTTCCTTTCTTAATATATACCTTTGCACCCTATAATGGTGCCAATAGTTATTCTATTTTAAAGGGTTCGAGTACCTTTGCTTATTTAGTTGGAGATCTCAAGGACAATTGCAACTAGCTAGCTAGCTAGTTGGTCTCATTTACATAAATATAAAACTTGCTTGACATGATTTTTCTGCGTGCAAAGGGCATGCAGCTTGGAAGCAGGCAGCACACCAAAAGAGACAAGTTGATAGCATCGCGGGTAGCGATTTTTATGGCTTCTCCTTCTCTTTTCAAATGATTTTGATATGTTTCATACAGCCTAAGATCTTACATTTAGATAGCATATGCCAAGATTAATCCCCTTCCTCCTAATATTTCACCTTTAGCTATATAGCCCTCTTCTTCAAAGTCTAAGTCTCTTCCCAGTGACACCAATTATTGACCTTTATGATGAAACCCAAGATGGAACTGCAATAACTACTACCGCATAGGTAGCTAACCCAAGCAAGATATATTTCATTTATTCCTCCCCCAACCCCCAATAATCCACACTCAAGCAACATTGTCTCCATGTGGTTGGTATCTAGCTACAGTGTTATGCCTCTCCATGATCCACGGATTCCCTGGAATCTTACTCCTCTTGGCGCAGTACTGACCCATTAAATAAGAACATCAATCACCCCTTTCATTTTGTAGCACCAGAAGTAACTGTTTCTTTACTTAAAAAACTGCGCGTGCTAGATTAAAATCTTTGCTCTGTTGATTTCTTTTGAAGAGTTGAAGCTCTAAATATTTTATCTGATCATTGGATGAAAGTGGACGCTTTAGTGGTGAAGCAGAGAAGAAGCTAGAAGAGGTATTTCTATTGTTCTCATGATTTGTTGTTAATTTCGTCATCTTTGAGAGTGGTAATAGTGTCTAATCTTCTTGGTTCTGAATGAGAGGTTTTCTTTATATAGCTTCGAAAAAGACTGCAGGGTGCTTCAACAAGCAATCGATTTGAAGACCTCTCTTCCTCTGTGAAGTCATCGTCTGATTATTATACCCAGGAGGAAATGCTTCAATTTAGGAAACCCAAGAAGAAAAAATCTTTGCGAAAGAAAAGCAAATTGGATTTGGATGCACTTGAGGTTGAACCAATCTCTGCTGGGCTAGGTGTAGGGGATCTTGGATCCAGAGATAACTCAAAGAGACAATCTGCCAGAGAGGAAAAGGATAGGTCTGAGGCTGAAAAGAGTAGTGCTTTAAAAAAACAAATTGCCGGCAGTTTTATAAACAGCCATTAAAAACGACGAAAATATAACGGCGGTTTTTAAAAACCCCCATTAAAAAAACGATTTATTCACGGTGCCAGGAAAAACCGCCATTAAAAAATTCGATATTTTTTAATGGGGGTTTTCCAAAACCGCCGTTAAAACATTCGACATTTTTTACAGGGGGTTTAATTGACCGCCATTAAATATAAGAGTATATTTAATGGTGGTTTATACAATTGACAGTAATAATAAATGATAGTTTACACGGCGGTTCTGCAAACTTCCTTTAAATATCTTTAATGGCGGTTTCAAGGAAAAACCGCCGGGGAAAGTCTTCTTTTTGCAGGTGGTTTGAGTTTCTCCCGTTAGTTGAAAAAGATTTATCCCTTTAGTAGGGGCTTTTCGACCCCTCATCATATATCCATCCAAAAGGTTGTTCATAAAAGGAAATAAATCTATTCATTAATTTAACAGAGGATCACAAAAATCATTTTATTTGTGTTACTTATTTTATTTTATTTTATGCATGTATGACTAGATCAAGTTATGAATTAAGTAAATTATTGTGTTAATAAACAATCGTTAAATTATAAGGTGTATGTTCGTGTACCGGTGCAACCTGTCCGCATACCATATCTTTCTTTTAAAAACAGTAATTTTTAATGGGGGTTTTAAAACTGCCATTAAAAATACTGCAATTTTTAAAAACCCCTATTAAATATTGTAGTATTTTTAATGGCAAGTTTAAAAACCGCCATTAAAAATTGTTGTATAGTTATTGGCGGTTGTATGAATTGCCGGACATGTGTTTTTGTTTGAATTTAATGGTAGTTTTAAAACCGTTGACAATAAATATTTTTGAAAAAAAAATTCGTGCTATTTGAAATCAGTACACTTGTTAACTCATGACAATAGACAACTATCCTCAATGAAATAAAACAATTAAAGCTCTCATTGCTAGCACAGAGACTCGCATTTATATAATCAGCTTCACATATATACCGCTATATCACTAGATGTTAGCATGAAGTTCTACATGCTCATGACACAAATTGTACATTCTAAATCTTTTTTTTTTTTTTTTGAAACAGCACATCTATCATACATTATTTTTATCAAACCTTATATGTCTAGTAGGACCTTGCCCCCTGCGTCCAATAGGACTTCGTCCCTGTGTCTAGTAGGACCTCGCCCCCTTCGTCTTGCAAGCGCCTCCTGAAACTGTCTCCATGACCTCCTCCTTAAACAGGTTTGCAAGGTTAAGAATTAGGATGGAACAAAAGGAAGACTGCTAAGAGTAAAGACTTTAAATTCAATCAGCCCCACGATTCGATGTGAATATTAGCCTCTGAACTTCATCCAATGATAATTTATCTGAATGTTTAATTAACTTTTTAAAGTTAATGTTTAATTAATTTGCAGAATTGATCACCTCAACATATGAGATATGGAGAAGGAAATAACCTTTAAATCCTTGTAACCATAAATCTTTCCATCTTCACCAAAAAATTGACTCAAGTCAACTGAACTAATATAAAAGCTCTCAGCACAATCTACTTCTTCGGGCTTGCTTATTGCTAATGCGAGCAAATGAAGAGCAAGTTAGTAGCAGCACTAAAATAATTCAAAATCTTACAATAGTTTAACCTGTTGGTTTGTGCTTAGGACAAAGTTCTTTCCCCTCTTGTAAAAAGATAATAATATTACATGAGCTTTAGTAGAAAACATATTGGAAATAAAGATAAAAAATACTCGTCACATATGACTCAAGTAACAAAGTTTCAGAAGATCCTAATATGTCATTTTTCTAATACCTCAATGTCCATCCTTTGGAATCTCTTAGAGCAAACTCATCCAATCTAAATAGTGCAAAAATTACTCAAAACTGGCAAAATTCATATAGAGTTAATGAGTACCACATTTAGTTGGCACGAGGAGCTGTCAAAAATAGATGATGCTGTAGATGGAGGATTCTTCACCTAAAACGAGTCCATACCAAAGGGGTTGCTCTATCCAACACTTAATTTCAAGCACCAATCAGCAACTGAAGAGACAAAAAAAAATTAAAAGAGCATACTATAGTTAAACAAAGACTCCAAGCAATGTGTTAATGGCCGTTATTAAAAGAGGGCAGATTTCTTTTAGAAGATTAGCACTTTCTTGTTCTTCTTGGAAAAAGAATACTATATTTAAGAAGATTAAGAATTGTATTTAATTGTAAAAGTATTATCCATCAGCCCCTTGATTCGAATTGAATATTAGCCTCTGAACTTCATCCAATGATAATTCATCTCAATGTTTATATAATGTTGCAGAATTGATCACATCAACATATGAGATATATAAGGAGAAGGAAAAAACCTTTTGAATCCTTGTAACCATAAATCTTTCCATCTTCACCCAAAAATTGATTCAAGTCAACTTGACTAATACGAAAGCTCTCACCAAAATCTACTCAAACTTGTAAAACCCATTATGATGTATATTGTCTATAGAAGGGACCACAAATAAAATGTTGTAATGAGATTATAATCCTTTTTATCAAGTAACTGATCAAATAGATAGGAACAAATATTAGGATGAAAAATGGTAGGTATTTGAAGCCTTTCAATGTTAGAGTGATTGCAACAGAGGAAGCATTGGAGTAAGGAGATTATCTTGTTGTAATGGGAAAGTTAAAATCTGAAAATTTTGTATTTACCTCCAACTGCATTATTTGGTTGAAAAAGATGAGATCTGCAATAGACGGGTTCGGATTGCCTAACTAGTACGCTATTGCGAAGCAATCCAGCTGCAAATAAACACATACGATCAGTTATGGAAGAAATGCTAGCAGCGACTTTAACTTGTCATTGCCATGTTAGCTTGAAAAAAAAATCATTGAAACCTAAGAATCTGAATACGAAAGCTCTCAGCACAATCTACTCAAAACTTGTAAAACCCATTACTATATTGCCCATAGAAGGAAGCACAAATAAAATGCTAAAATGAGATTATAATCCTTTTTATCAAGTAACCGATCAAATAGATAGGAACAAATAGTAGGATGAAAAATGGTAGATATTTGAAGCATTTCAATATTAGAGTGATTGCTACAGAGGAAGCATTGGAGTAAGGAGATTATCTTGCTGTTACGGGAAAGTTAAAATCTGAAAAGTTTGTATTTACCTCCAACTGCATTATATGGCTGAAAAGGATGAGATCTGCAATAGATGGGTTCGAATTTCCTAACCAGTACGCTATTGCGAAGCAATCCAGCTGTAAATAAACACATAAGATCAGTTATGGAAGAAATACTAGCAGTGACTTTAAGTTGTCATTGCCATCTTAGCTTGAAAAAAAATCATTGAGACCTACAAATCTGAATATAATCAAACAACAATTTTCTTTAAGAAGAAGAAGATATAATCAAACAGTTTAAACACACAAACAACTACTACACTGATAAGTTATAATAACAAAGCCATGATTGCGATGCTGACAACACAACCTCCACCACTGCGCAAGCTGCAGTGATGCCAATCTAGGATGGATTGGATCTGGGCTCTTTTGGAAAGATCAGCTGGGTACCGACAACGAACGTACAAAACTAGAAATGAATCTAGCTAGGACTACCTCAATGAAACAAACACCCAAGGACTTGAAAACATGGATCAACTAAATAATGCAATATCACTATTTCAGATGAGATATGTGACTCCGTGCAACCAAATGGTCACAAAAATTGGTAATATCAACAGCAAGCTCTTAAACATTCAAACACCATAAATTCACTAAAATTGGACACAACACAATCCTTTGTTTCTTCAAATAAAACATTCACTGTTAACCATTAGGCAAAGATTGCATTGAGTGCCACTCTTCCCTGCCCAGTTGACCATCAAACCAAAGGAACAAAAGTGGAGCCACGACAACAGGATTACTGAAGGAGGGCTCACAGAAAAATTTCTGCTGACAGGATACCATACCTTTAGTAAATCCAGTTCTGTAACGAACTGAAAAAAAACAACAAATATTGACCTGATTGCCTAAAACAAAAAAATTCAACCTAGAGTTCAGGAGAGAGATTTAGTCAATATCGCCCAAACGGGAGAGGCAAACTTTCATCATGAAACAATTAAAAAAATAAATAAGCACAAGTAGGGCACCAATTCTAATTCTAACAACGATGGACCAATATCCCCTTGAAATCAGTCTCTTCCACAGATCTCTACTGTACAAGAATGAACATTTTAAAACAGATCTGTCACCAAATCAGTCTCTTCCACTAGCAAAACGTAGAACCAACAAAGAAAAAGTGAATAAAAATAAAAAGATGAATAAACGGGTAAACAAAGAACGCCACAAATGGGAAAGTCTCTGCCCAAGACTAAAAGAGATAATTATGTAAGGAAAAAAACCAAATAAAAGCAAGGGCAAAGACCTTCTAACATTGAAGCAAATAGTGTAATAGCCAATGGAGATTGGCAAGAGCGAAATCTGTACCAATTTATAGCCCTACACACGACAGCGACGCACCGTATTGTCAATTCCGGTGGTTTGGGACGGAGACGAACGGTGACAATCAAGGGCGAAGACGAACGGCAGCGATGATGAATGGTGGTGACCACGGTGGCGGTGAGGCTGGCGGTGACGACGGCAGCGGCGACGACGAACGCTTGTGAAGACAGCGGCGACGACGAACGACGGTAAGGACGGCGGCGAGGTAGTTAGACAGATTCAGGGAAAAGGTTCGCAGAGTGTTTTCGCGCACGCGAGAGGAAGGAGAGGGAAGAACTAAAGCAGAAATTTGTTCAAAACACTCAGTTTAAGAATGATTTATTGAGGTTTTTCCCAAAACCGCCAGTAAATCATACATTCACTGGGGTTTTTCCCAAAACCGCCAGTAAATCCTACATTTACTGGGGTTTTTTTTCAAAACCGCTAGTAAATTATACATTTACTGGGGTTTTGTTCCAAAACCGCCTGTAAATCATTCATTTACTGAGGGTTTTGTCCAAAACCGCCAGTAAATCATTGATTTACTGGGGGTTTTCCTGAAACCGCTAGTAAACCATTCATTTACAGGAAGTCTAAAACAAACCCTCCGGTTTAAGTATATTTATTGAGTTTTTTTCCAAAAACTGCCAGTAAAACTTTATTAACGGGGATTAACCTGGCTATTGACAAATACTGGGGGGGTTTTCCCAAAATTGCCAGTAAATATTTTTTTCCGCCGATGGTTTTGGGTCAATATCATGATCTGCTGTTATTTTTGTTGTACTCGTGGTTCAAGGGTTTGGGGATTTGTTGCAGATGCTCGTCCACGGCACATAATCAATGGACCCCTACAGGAGCCTCACCCACGGACGTGCATGACGAATAGTGGAGGTGCCCAGTGACTGCTGTATGGGGGACAATGTGTACTCAGTCCATAATGCATGTAATCATCCAGATGGTTAATAAAAGGAAAGGGATCATCTATTCATTGGGTTGATAGAGGACTATATATAATCATTTTATATGTTACTTACTTTATTGTTTTATTCTTATTTCTATGCCTGCATCACTATATATATATATATATATATATCAACTTATGATGAGTTAAGTAATTTATTATGCTATTAAATAATTTTTCGTGGACATGGATGTCTACAATCAATAAATAAGTTGTATTATTGTACTATATATGTGCAGGTGCCGGTACGATCTGCCCACAACCGGATCGATCAACATTTTTTCATCTTTTGTGAAACACCGGGGACTTTGCAGCATGGACCCCAATAAATTAAGCAAGGAAGTTCTATCCCGATTCCGTGTCACGCATTGCTTGCTTTATTGAGGAGGTGACCTATTTGTATGAGCCTCCTTTCTAATAAAGTTTCAGAAAGTGACTCTTGTAATTCGGAAAAGCTCAGAAGTTAGACTCATTTGAAGAGGACTTTTCAAAAGCTATTTCGAATTGTCAAAGAGTACTACAACTAAACGCTGCCTAAACTAGTTGGTTCTCTCTGGCTTTATTTCTTCTCAATGCTAATAAAAAACTATATAACCCATAGGCTACGAATCCTCTCAAAGGATCTAAAAGTTGCCTCATCATGGCATTCGTATGTTCCTTCTATTGCTGGTAGCTACACTTTTTATATTAACGCCCCATCTCCCGATCAAATGGGTCATGAACCAAATATTGTTACTTTTTTGCTTTTGGTGTTAACGTTAACGGTCACTTCTTTTTGGATTTTACTATTAGAGATTTCAGATATAGAAAAAATATTTTCTACTTTATTAAATTAAATTTTTTTATAATTTTGATTATGAGAAAAATTAGCTAGTAAGTTTTGCCTGATTATTTTCTATCCCGAATAGTTAGGGCATCATGATTTTCTATGTATTAGATGTATCATTAGAATTTTTTTCTTGTTAAAGCAATTATTGCCATAAGTGTTAACCCTTGTATCTGTATGCACATGTTTCACTTAATGAAAGTTTTCTACAAAGTTTATACCCTCACATGGTATCAGTGCCTGCATGTCTCAGACTCAGAGATGGCAGCCTCACCCTCTTCCTCCTCTTCTCCTTCTCTTTCCTTAGCCACCTCAAACTGTAATAATCCCTCTTTGTCACATGACATCATGTATGACCTTGCTGTTCCTGGGGGTCTTGTATTTCTCTCAATGATGACTAACATAACCACCATGTTACAATTATGCTTGATCATAATTCATTCCGGTGCTCCTCATGGATTTGTTGATGGATCTATTTCACCACACTGCAATTTGTCTTGGGTCTGGATTTGTCTATGGTTGTCAAATCCGACTTACAAGCAATTGTACCAAATTGATCATACCATTAATTTAGTGTTGGTTTTTGGTAAAGTTGTCCTACAATGGCTAAAGTCTTGTTCAAGAAGTCATTACGACTGTGGCTGTGTAGGAGAAATAATGAGTCATCTTTGCAAGCCATTCCTTGACGCTTGTCTACCATCTTTGCTTTACTCTCTAGATCATTCAGCGAGGTAACTTCCAATGGCAACTTCATCGATTGATAAATAGATTTTTTTTTATTTTTTTTATTTTAGAGCTGTGATATAAGTACTGCGGCCTTTTACTTCCAAGGTTTTATATCTTGACGTGGCGTCCACATTGCAGTGTAGGAAAGAGATAAACTCGGAGATAAAATCTATAAGATTTTATTTTTCTAATAAAATATTATATATCTATTCTATGGGTAAACCCTAAACTCTAGATTTTCTCTTACCTAGACCGCTAACTATGCAGCTACGTCATGATGTAAAACTTCGACCAATGCACATCCACTTTTTTTTCTTGTTTTGTGTAACACTGCCAATCCAGGACCTAGACAATCCGTGTCCAACGGCCAATGCCATGCAAGATGCTTGCATTATTAATGGTCAAGCATAGAATGACTTAAATGGGTTGTGTGGTATTATAATCTTGGCTAATTAAAGCAGCTGTCTAATAATATATCGAGGTTCCATCCAAAAAACAGTCGTGATCCAGCAATTCAACTAATTTATAATTTCTAGGTCAAGGATAATAAATTTGTGATCTATTGAATCATTCATTGTCTCTGTAAAAATATGCCTAATTAATTTGACAATTCCATCTCTTATTTAAGTATAAATTCAATAAACTGCTTCATATTAGGTACCTACTAATAATCGATTGAGCTTTTTAGTTCAAACTATACTTTTTTCAATTACAGCACCTGGACAAAAGAATTATTTACAAGGATTAAGGACCTCCCTGCTCCCAACATTTCTATTATATAAAGAGAAAACCATGTATGTTAAATATTAGCAAAGTGGACAGACATTCCTGTACCCCAGACCTGGGACAGTAAAGGACGACCCCTCCTCTATTCAACTCTTCCAAGGCTCTCCCTTACCCTCTACCTCCACCTACCATGCTCTTTTTATATTTTTTTGTATTAATTAAATTATTTATTCTTTTCACACATGAAAAATAATATTAAGGCGGAATTAGAGTTACGGTCCATGTATATGTTAACTGATGTGATGTATTTTTGGAGGTGTTTCCACTATATAAGATTTGTTGAAAGAGACTTGGAAAGCCGCCCAACGTGTCAGGTCTGGAAGATGCATCCAGACGGGGAAGTGCGGTAGCGGACGATCAACTAAGTTAAAAGCAACGACCGCGATGCACCCGGGTGTGGGATCGGGTAGGAACTTCATATGCCAGACTGCCGGAGTGACGGGCACTCGGCCAAATTTCATCTAATTCATGTCTCTTAGTGCATCAACCAAGGTTGAGTTGCGAGTCCCGTGACTTTAATTGTCAACTCCTTTCAAAACTTTTACCCAATTAACTTGTTGGATGTAATAGTTTTAATAATCACTACTAAAATCGCAGGGAAACCAGAAGGCCACAGGAATGCTGGAGCTCGGTTGAGGGAATTCTGGAGCTCGGTTGAAGGGATGCCCGTGCTCGGTCGCGGGAATGGCGGAGAGGGAAACTAAGTTTTCGCGGGTGACAGGCGTAGCAGGTTAAAACTTAGGAAAAAATAGAGAAATCGGGTAATATAAACGGACGTGGGCTTCAAAGGTCCATGTCCATGTGAAGGAAAGGGAGCCGGTTACCATTCTGCCGGCGGTTGGGTGATGTAGTTGGATATTCCTCCTGCCGAAGAGCCTTTTGCCGGCGGATCAGAAACCAGCCGCAGGCGGAAGGCTGTTTTCTAGTAGTGAATCATCTAATTATCTTTTTTTTATCCTATTCATGTAATTATCTAAGAAAGTTGTGTAAGAGAATAAAAGTTTAGAGAAGCAACTTGTTTGTAAAGCAAAATCTCATAAACCCAAGCAGTGGGACTTTCTAGCTTAGCTGTCAATCTCCAAAGCTTAGGACCATTTATCAGTAGATTCTTTGAAACTACCTGTAATATCTCCCTTGATTTTTCTCATATCTCAACTGATTTCTATCTTTGTATCTCTTCATCTCTCTCCCTCAAACGTCTCTCATTATTCTATCTCTTCTACCTTTCTAGATCCTATTCTTGTGGATCTTCAACTGCATTGAACTTGTATAAATATAGATAGAAATATGAATGGAAGTCATCTGAACCTTTCCATTCTTACATGGTATCAGGGCTTTAGGAATTTTTCATGATCCTCCAGTATTTTTTCCTTACCAAATTTCTTGCTTATCCGTCTCCTCATTCTATTTCACTACCGATTTTGTGGGACCCACTACCCTGTCTATTGTGAATTGTATCTCCCTGGATATCTCTCAAAAGCTTACGAGCGAGAATTTTCTCCTCTGGAAGACATAAGTGCTACCAATCCGTCGTTCACATCGCTTACTTCGGTTCATTAATGGTAGCCAAGCTAAACCCACCTCTTCTTTGGAAGAAATCTCTAAATCGGAGCATCTGGATCATATAGTACTTGGATGAATTCTATCTTCTCTCTCAGATGTTGTTATTTCCGAAGTTGTGGATAAAGATACCACCGGAGATACCTGTGTCACTCTAGAGGAAGTATGCAGGAGTGTCTTAAGGTCTCGAATCCAACTTTTAAAGACATAACTCCATTACGGTCGGCTATGGTCGTCTTCTTTCCATTAAGTGTTCTGGTTCTACTACATTGCCTTTGTCATTTGGAAGAAAGGTTAAAAGTAACGTGCTCTTGGTTCTTCATATTATTAAGAAACTCGTGTTTGTTACTCTTCTGGCCAAAACTATTAATTGATTTTTTCAATTCTCATAAAGTGGATATTTCATTCTTCACTTGCAGACCAACCAGATACTACACAGACGACCAATTGAAGGCTGTTTAAACCTTTTTCTACGTTAAATAAAATAGCTCTCTCAGCCAATAAATGCACTGAGCAGTATGGCATCATCGGTTGGGACATCCATCACCGTGGATCCTCTAGATCCTGTTGGAAAAATGGTTTCAAATATGGATTTATAAATATTACCATGACTTATGGGTATGGGGTCCTTTTCTAGATAATTTGTCATTGGACGTTCAGTACAGGAAATAATGGCCAGCACATCCCCCTGTAGAGGTAGATTTAATGGGTACATTGACTCTGGGGACATTTTGGGAATAAAGAGTTGTATCTCTCCCAAGCGTCATTAGTCCCACATTGAATAGAGTCATTAGTGCTATACCCATTGGAATCTATAAATCCTCCAAGGTCTTACAAATGAGGCTACGACTTATGCACACCCAGTCTGGCTGAAGGGAAGCAAGCTAATCACTTGTAAAAACATATTCGAAAACGTCTGATTGTGCACAAGACCTCAATTACTACTCCAAGATGAAAGGTACGCTCCCGTTATCTTTCTTGTTTCAATTTGATTATATTTGTATAATGTATATGCAATAGGGATCCTATGGAAAATATTATGTCTCTTTTCATGATGTATTTTGTTATTTATTAGACCTAAATCTTACAAATACAAGTGAGATTGCCTCTGCTCGTACCATGAAGATAGATTCTTAGTGTTTGTAATTTCTGGATTTTTCCGGATTTGTGGGCTGAAGTATGTGGGCTGAAGTATGTGGGCTGATGGGTCCGGGCTGGTTTGTGACCCGCAGGGGATTATAAGATTTTGTGCGGTTCAGGCCAGTAATGACAAAGAAATATGAACCAGACCAGTTTTTGCATGTTTATTGCGCCAGAAAGTGTTTTCAAGTGTTTTTTGATTCCGATTTCTTTTATTTTCATGCAATGCTTTATTAGTTATTTTAGTGCAATACTTTAATTGTATTTATGTATTTGAATGTGAGAATTAATTTAATTGTTATACTTATTTTATTATATAATGAGCAAAATACCCAAAGGGTAATGCAAGTTGTATAATTAAATTAGTATATTACAAATTAATTTATATAAATCCCGAAAGAGTAAATATAAATTAATTTGTTTGTTTGTGACATTACTGTTTGTTCATTATCTGTTGAATGATTTGCCTAGTATCTCTCCTGTATCTCTACAGGGTAAGTTGGAATGCTAGATGATTGAATGTTTTGCCTAGTATCTCTCATTAATCCCCAAAGGGTAAGTGGGAGTACTAGATGATTGAGCAGAATGTATTATTGTGTGTGTTCTCCCAAGATATTGAAATATTTCCTGGATAACAGGAACATTAAGTAGTGGACATTCGTTTGCTAAGTCTTTGATGAAAACCGTACTTGATGGAACAAATTATGTGAACTGGTCACCAAGGGTTGAATTGATGTTACAAGGCTATAGATTTCATAGAATTATCAAAGTGGATCCTCCTCCTCAGAGACCTTCCCAAGTGAACTACCCCAACAATATGAAACAATATAAGAAGGACCTAAGGAAATTCAAGTAATGGGATGATGCGAACGAAATTTCTAGGTCACATATTTTTTATTCTCTTAGTGAAAGTCTTTTGATGACTTATTTTCATGTCCCTACTACAAAAGAGATTCTGGACCAGCTTGAGGCTAAATATGGGAAGAAATCGTCTACTCATATCTATAATTTATGGATAAAATGTACTCTTGCCAAGTGTGAGGAAAACGCTGATGTGAGAAAGTATGTAAATGACATTCTTGCAATGGCAGATGAGTTACAATATCATGGTAGACAAATGGATGAAGAAACTAAGGTGGTCACCATTGTGAACTCTTTACCAAAATTTTGAAATATATTCAAGATTTTTACTCTCTATCCAAGACGAAGTGGACAATTTCTGAATTGGTGAATAATATCGATAACCAGTCTGAGAGACACAATTCAGGAATTAATCTGGATAAACCCTTGCCTAGTGCTAATATAGTTTTGAAGCCGAAGAAGAAGAATTTTAAGAAGAAGGGAAGGAATTTTCAGTTTCAAAACTTCAAGGATAAAAAGGTCAATGAACAGAAAATTGAAGTACTCCCAAATCAACGTGTATGTTTCTTCTGTAATAAGCCAAGGCATATTAGGAAATATTGTAGAGCATTGAAAATGATGCTGGAGGAACAACATGGGAAAACAAGTCCATATATTTTGAAAATTGCACTATTTATATACAACCTTTAGTTGGTGGGCTGATTCTGGTGCAACTGTTCATGTATCGAATGAGTTGCAGGGTTTCAAGGAGCTAAGAAAGATTGATGAAGGTGCAAGTTTTATTTACATGGGGAACGATGAAAGCCGTTGTGGAAGGCGTAGGAACATACCAATTAAAGCTTTCTTATAATAATGTTTTTGATTTAGTAGATTGCCTTTTACTCCTTTGAGGAGAAGTCTATCATCTGTATCTTGTTTTGAGAAACTTGGATTTACCTTTTATTTTGGAAATGGAAAGTTTCTTATGCTACAAGATGACACATTTATTTTGAGAGGCTTTCGGAATTCTGATTTATATCAATTACAACTTAGGGGAAATATGGTGTTTAATATTTCTACTTCTTCAGATATAAAAGAGAATGAATTATATTTGTGGCATTCGGAACTCTGTTTATACTTCACGTATATGAGACGTTATGTCTCTTTATGACCACTTAGTTATCTTCACAGAAATTATTTCAGATTTAGAAGGATTGCTGGTTAAGATGAGGAGGATTTGAGATTGGTTTTATTTTGTTTTTTACTTTCATCTTTTACTTCTTTCAGAGTACTATTTTATATAGTCGTGACACTTTAATTTTCAATGAAGTTTAGGATGATTTGTTCTCTAAGGAGAAAATGAGAAAGCTGGTAGTTGGATCTGAGGCTCAGCTTAGGGGCCTTGTTGTTAGGGGTAGAACAAATTAAAGAAATTGTGGAGGTGATTCCAAATGCAAATCAAAATCTAGTTATGGGGACAAAGTCTGCAATTATTATAAAAACAAAGGACACATTAAGTTTGATTGCTATAAATTGCAAAATAAAAAATAGAATGAAGAAAGTTGCAACTCTTTAGAATGGTAAGCACATAGAGAACTTTGGTAAGGCCAGCGTGATTGAAAATGATTCTAGTTATAGTAAGATTCTTACTGGTGTCTAACAATGATTCTAAATATTGTGATGATTGGATTGTTTTTTCTGGTTCTCATTTCATATGTGTCTAAATATAGATTATTTTTCAGCATATGAATTTGTTTATATGGGTGTTTAGTTAATGGGTAATAATACACCCTGTAGAGTGGTTGGTTGGTCTAGGAACAATTAGCATTAGAATGGTTGATTGTGTTGTGAGAACACTAACTGATGTTAGACACATTCCAGATTTGATGAATAATCTTATTTCTTTGAGTACTCTTGATGCTTAAGGGTACAAGTACACTGGTGAAGGTGGAGTTTTGAAAGTCAACAAAGGATCTATTGTGGTGATGAAAGGGCAGAAAAAATCAGGTAACTTGAACGTTTTGTAGGGTGCTACAATTACAAGTGTGCAGCTGCATCTACACAATCCCTATCTAATAGAGACCTTACTAGACTTGGGCATATGCGTGTTGGGCATATGAGTGAGAATCAGATGATTGAATTAAGTTGGAGGATCTCCATTCTGGTCAAAGTTCAAGTAAATTGGATTTTCGTGAGCATTGTGTATTTGAAAAAGAAGGGAGAGTAAGATTTTCAAAGGGTATTCATAATATAAAGGTAGTATTTGGAATATATATATATACTCTTGATTTGTGGGGACCATCTAGAGTGCCTTCGAAGGGGGGTGCTAGTTTTATGTTGACCTTTATTGATGATTTTTCTAAGAAGTTTTGGACTTTCTTCTTGAAGTAAAAAATGATGTGTTAGCCACTTTAAGGATTGGAAAACAATGGTTGAAAAGCAAACAAGGAAACAGGTCAACTATCTTCTCATTGATAATGGCTTGAAGTTTTGTTTCAATGAGTTTAGTGCATTATGCAGGGCAAAAGAAACTGTGAGACATCACACAGTTCGTTATCCTTCCCAGTAGAACAGAGTATATGAATAAGACTTTGATTGAGAGACTACGGTGCATGCTCTCAAATTGAGGTATATCAAAGTCCTTTTGGACTGAAGCCACAACTTTTGCTACTTTTCTAATTAATCGTTCTCCATCAGTTGCAATTGACAAGAAGACTCGACAAGAGGTATGGTCTTGTACTTCTGTTGATTGCTTTGATTTAAAAATTTTTGGTTACCCTGCATATGCTCATGTTAATAATGAAAAATTAGAACTTAGATTAGTTAAGTGCATTTTTCTTGGTAATAAACCTCGTGTTAAAGGTTATAAGTTGTAGAGACCAAGAAAGTGATAGTTAGTAGAGCTGTAATTTTTTATGAAATCTCTCTATGCTACATGGTTTGCCATCTAAAGATGTTTTTCATGAAATTCAGCAGAAGTCCAGCATGTGGGTGGAGGTTGAGGTTCAATCAGAGCCTATTATGGTGTCAACACCCCAGTCTGGTTCAAAACTACAGGTATTGCTCATTCACATTCACATCCATTATCACATTCCATTGTTGTGGACAGGCCAAGGAGGGAAAGCAAACTCTCTCAGAGGTATGCAAAGGCTGACTTGGTTGCTTATGCATTAAATGTAGCTAAGTATATTGAGTCTAGTGAAGAAACTTGTAGCTATTCAGAAGCAATGTGTTGTGACAATTCTAGAAAGTGGATGGTTTCTATACAAGAAGCGGTACAATCACTGCATAAGAATGACACTTGGCAGTGGGTGAAATTACCTAAGGGTAAAAAAGTCATTCAATGCAAATGGGTGTTTAAATAAAAGGAAAGGACACCAGGGGTTGAAGAAGCCAGGTATAAAGCAAGGCCGGTTGCAATAGGTTTCAGTCAAAATCCAGGTATTCACTTTACTAGTGTTTTTTTTCTCATGTGGTAAAACATAACTCTATCTGAGTTTTGCTTGGTATTGTTACAATGAATGATTTTGAGCTTGAGCAGTTAGATGTGAAAACAACATTTTTGCATGGTGAACTTGAGGAGAAAATTTATATGCCACAGCCAGAAGGTTTTGCAGTCTCAGGTAAAGGGGTTTAGGTTCGTTTGTTCAAGAAGTGACTTTATGGTCTGAAATAGTCTCCTAGAAAATGATACAAGAGGTTTGATTCATTTATGATATCAGTATTTTTAGAGATTCAATTATGACAGTAATTGTGTCTGTTTTAGAAAGAGTGATGATATGACATGCGGATAGCAACCAAAGATAGCAAGAAATAAGAAGTGCTAAAGCTTATTTGAGTAATGAATTTGAGATGAAAGATATGGGAGCAACTAAGAAAATTCTTGCAATGGAGATTATCAGAGATGACAGGCTGGGAAATTCTACCTCAGTCAAAAGGGGTTCATAGATAAAGTATGTCACAAATTTAATATGCAGAGTGCAAAACATGTGAGTACTATGTAGCTGCTAAGTATTTCGCAAATTTAATATGCAGAATGCAAAACATGTGAATACTTTGTTGCAGCTAATTTTAGACTTTCATTTGCTTTTTTTCTCAACCAGATGATGAGGTTGTTTATATGTCTTGAGCTCCATATTATAGTGCAGGGGTTATCTCATGTATGTTATGGTTTGTTCACGACCATATCTGTCTTATGCTGTTAGTGCAGTTAGTAGTTACATGGAGAAGGTCGGTAAAGAAAATTGGAAGGCAAACCATTGGATATTGAGCTATTTGTGTGGTTCTTCTGATGTTTGTTTACATTTTGGGAGGACTAAAGATTGAGTTCTTGGTATGTTGATTCTGATTTTGCTGAATCTTGTTAAGAGAAGATTGTCTTAAAAATATGTTTTTAATTTTCGTGGTTGTGGTATTACAGAGGTTTGTAAGGAAGCTATTTGGTTTAAGGGGCAGTTCGGTGAATTTTAAATGACTTGCAGGTTACAACAATATTTTGTGATAGTCAGAGTTCCATTTTTCTTACAAAAGATCTTACATGAGGACTAAACATATTGATGTGAGATATCACTTTGTGTGTGAAGTTATTGCTCGTTGTGATATTAATGTGAGTAGAATTAGTAGTCACGATACTCCAACTAATATGATGACTAAGACACTTCCAATTCCCAAGTTTAAGCATTGTTTGGACTTGGTTGGTCTTCATTGTTTTGAAGAGGACGAACAACTTTGTTGTCTTTGTTCAATCCTATGCATCAGAATTTCTATCAAGGGGAAATTTATTAGGTATGATGCCTCATATTCTGAACCAATTTATATGCTTAGGCCCATTTAGATACTAGGAATCTAATGTCTTTATTTTTTAAGTACCAGAGATATTAAGCATTGTTCATTGAAGTTGTTTATTCCTGAAACCTTGTAAGATGATGATTGTCGTTGATTAATCTTTCTCTGACCATTTCTTATTATTGAAATGAAGGTTTTGTATATCTTCACCAACTCTCCTCACTTGACCTTATTTGTTCTTTTTGATTCTTTTCTTTCTGCTGCAAATAATAGAAAGCTTTAAACAACTATACTTTTACGACATATATTTCTTGAAATCCAAATCTGACATCTATTATGTTTTTATTTAATGTATTTTAATTCAAAAGCAGCTCCAAAATATCATAAAAACTATTTAGATGGATGGAGGATCCGGATTTTTAAGTAGAACATTTGTGGGATAGCACATCAAATCTCATGTCCCAACATGCCCCAAAATAATGGGGTCATCGTAAGAAAGCATTGACATATCATCAAATTTGGTCTTACCCTTATATCTCAAAGTTTTGTCCCTTCTTATTGAGGTCAATTGTTTTCTATACGACAACTTTTCTCAAAAGTCGCATGCTTAATTTATCAAAAAATAAACTGTCACTTATGAAAATTTCACAATACCCCAGATTATCATTTTTTTCGTGGTTTTATGTGCCTTTGTTTTCCTCACCTAAGGACATTCACCAAGCATACACTCGAGTATCAAAGTAAAATTTTTATATTTGTCGGTTTAAACAACAACGTCACTACTATTTGCAGATGATATAATTTTTTGCGTCTTTTTTTTACTGTAATGGATTGTCATATATTGGACAAATAGTTTGATGGTTGGATATATTCATGTTGCTCAGCTCTTTTCTGAAAAAGTGAAAGATCATACTCTTTCAGTTCCAGCTGAGATTTAAGATGTGCAAATTTCTTACGAAGGGCCAGAATTTGTGCAATCTGCAAATAAAAATTAATAAGAGACAAGTTCTTGCAAGATGACACCGGTAGTGAAGTTGTTAGAACTTAATTTAAGGACAACTATAACATAGTAGGGTTCCCACTGATGCTGGTGTCATAATTACATCATTTATTTGCATTAAATAAAAAAATAACGAAAAAGTCGAGGGAAAATATTTTCCTTGATTTAAGTTAAAGAGAAGCAAGGCTGACGCTTTGGCACAAGGTTTGGCACAACATAAGCGAGGCTGATGGACTTCCATGCTGTGAAGGTGGAGCTCCACCCTTTTTCACCTCTATAACTTTTTGAAAGGGAGAAATGTGGAGGATGATGGCCCAACCTGGTCTATTATCATTTTAAAAATATTATAAAATATCAAGTTTCAAAAAATAATTATAAACTATTATTTATTAAATATTCTTAAGTAAAAATACATATACTGTTATTCAAAAATAAAAATATATATACAAGATCAAGTCAGGTTTTTGAAACAAAGCGTAGCCCAATCACACCGTGACAGGTTCTGATTCAAAAGCTCATCCCAGTCTTGTGGATTGGGTTTGAGGTGTCCTCCTTTTAAATGGGTCGGTTGGAACAGGTTCCTTGATTAACCCCACCTGCTCTCGTCCTAGGCGCCTTGCATCCATACACCAATAGCAAATACAATAATGTGACAATCATATTGTTAGAAGTCTAGGGTATTTCAGTAATTTTAACATAAGGTTATTTCTGTAATGTTATTATATTTTAGTTAAGAGTTATGTTATGAGTAGTGTACCTTGAATTAGTCATTTTATATCTTAATCAGTGCCCACTTAAGGGCATTATTGTAATACTGCAATAACACATCCTATATTAATCCAATCAGGAACTAGAGGTGGCCTAAGCACTCTAGATTCCTTTCTCCTGTACCATCTCCCCTCTCTCTCTTCTTTGTTCTTCATTCTCAATCTCTCTCTTTTTCGATTTCTCACATATTATCGGAGTGGGAGGCTTAGTTCAAGACCTCGATCCTATCCATCTCTCTTTGCCAAGGTTCAATTTTGCTACTGGAGGTTTGTAATTAGACTCATTCTAATGATGTCCCCGCCATATTTTAAATTTTTCTGCCACGGGAACCGTGCAAAGAAATCTTCTTCTACCTTTGTGCAGTGCTGATGTCATCATTACTAGGACTGATGTCAGCATCGAATTTTTGCAATTTAGAGACTCATGCTTGCTTAAAAGTGATGTGACAATTTTTTTACCGCGTGCTGTTTGGAGAGTGTGGACATCATCATCATCATCATCATTGTTGACATAAAAAAGTTGAAAATACTGTATTTTTTATTATTTCAGTAACAATAATAAGTCTTTGGGCGAGATCGTTGATTTTGGAAGTGATGCTACGTTGGACAGTAGATGTAATACAGATTATGTCCACTAAACTGAATGGTAACAATTATTTTTTATGGGTTAAAAAATATTTGGAAGCCAAAATGAAGGACATTTATTTGGCAAAGTTTCCTCTTGCTAGAATGATATTAATATAGAATGTTGAGGACCTTCAGGTCCAAACTTGGTAAATTGGGAGTACAGAGGATAGACTGGCATCTCAAGTTATGAGTTGCAATATAGCAAAAGAAATCTGGGAAGTATTAGAGTCTATGTTTCTCCAATAATCGAAACAGTCCAAATTTTATAATTTATATCAAAAGCTTTTTACTATATCTCGTGGAGCCAAGAGCATGATAGAGTTATTCATCAAGAAGAGGGTGTTGTTGCCACTAAGTTCATAAAAGAACTAAACACATAGAGGTGGAGTGCCACTTTATACGTGATGATATCATACAAGGCAAGGTAATTACACCATATGTCAACACAAAAGAACAGGTAGCAGACATTTTTCCCAAGCTTTTTGGGAGGACTTTGATCCTCTTGTTTCCAAGTTGTCTTGCTGACACTTATGCTCCAGCTTGAGCTTGAGGCTTGCCGATACTTATGCTCCAGCTTGAGCTTGAGGCTTGCCGATACTTATGCTCCAGCTTGAGCTTGAGGGGGAGAGTTAGAAGTCAAAGTTATTTGAGTAATATTTATTCTACGGATATTTCTGTAATGTAATTATATTTTACTTTGAGTTGTGTTATGAGTAGTAGGGTACGTGGAATTAATTATTTTTTAGTTTCTAGATTAGAGGCCCATTTAAGGGCATAATTGTATTATTCTAATAATACATCCTATAATAATAGAATCAGGAACTAAAGGCGGGTTAAGAACTCAATATTCCTTTCTCCTTTACCTTCTCCCCGCTCTTTTTTCCTCTTCTTCTTTGTCAATCTCTCTCTTTTGATTTCTCAAACATACAATCATAAATAATATAAAATAATAAAACATTTCATTAATTTCATGGTGAAAGAAAAAGGGTTACAGCCAACCTACCACAGACTTCCTCGCAGTCTTTTTAAAACACTGGGTACCATAACTCAATAGAAAGGAAACTTTGAAAAAGCTTTGAAAGTATAAATTTTTTATGGACATAGAATTCTGACCTTGTTTTCAATTTCTGACAACCTGTCTCTTAAACATGAAGCTTTGATGAGATTCTGCCAACTTATGTAGCTGCCTCAGCAGCTCCCCACCATCTCTACATGCACAAGTAGTACGAACCTACCAAAAAAGGTTTGAAGTACCCCCTCACTAGAAAAAAAGGTACAACAGAGTTTCACAAAAAAAAATTACCAAGACAAAAAATTTTTTTTTTAACTTGAATGGTGAATCTTTTTTTATTGCAGTTAATAAAATTAAGTAGTAATACAACAGTAATTTTACAAAGATCAAGACCAAAATTTGAGTGACTAAGAATAAGATGTGTTACAGTGTGACTAGTGACTAATTCATGCCTCACAAATACAATTTTGCCAGCTTATTAGCTACAGAGTTGGCTGAACGAGGAGCAACTACTCCATTCATTAATCAGGTTGGGTATCTCAGCAAAAATACACTTCAGCTTCCAAGCAGCAGAGTCAACTTTCCATGCCCAGCCAATAAGCAGTTCTAAATCACCTTGAACCAAACAAGGCCCCAAAATTGCTGCTTCAGAAGCATAATACCAGCAAGTAATGCCTTTGATCCTCCCTCCCTCCCTCCCTCCTCTCCCTTCCCTCCCGTCCCGTCCCGTCCCCTCCTCTCCCGTCCCCTCCCGTCCCCTCCCGTCCCTCCCCTCCCTCTAAGCTTACGCATAAAGGACCTGGGAAATGATTCTCTTTATATCCATAACCGAAATCTGAAAACAATGGGTAATGATTCTCATGCAACAAAATCTGGAAACATGATGAAACAATTATTTTAATACCCAAGAAAAAAATATGGAAACCATTATAAATGATTTAATCAAGTGAAAATAAAGGAACATACTTGCGGCTACCACCAGTAAGAAAACCACTAGGTTAAAATTATCCACTTCAAGTGTTACACTTGTTGTAAATATATCCCTATTAAATGCATCCTGCACCTAATTTTCACATTCAGAACATCCAATATAGATAGATGGGTTCAGAGTGATCATCCACAAAATAAATTGGATCCCTAAACAGAGGAATCACACTACTAAATATAAAGCGGTAATATGGATTCAAGAATAAGAATACCTCCTTTGCCCCATCAGTACGTCTACAAACAAAGGTTGACCCAAAGACATAGGCCATTGCATTCTGTAACACACGAAAATGTTCATTCAGATAAAATGCATGTTTTCAAAAAGCATAATCCCGTGCAATCTATTATTAGACAAAAATCTGTTTTAGGTAATTATTAGTATGTTAAGTGAATCTTATTCCTGTTTTTCAGTTTCTACTTATGGCACACGTGTGAGTGCCTTTGGTTGCTGTCTTTTTTATTTAATAAGCCACACAGTGGCACATGATGTAGAGATAACTCAACGACCCCTTCTCTCCTCTCTCTTTTCTCTCCCTCTCTTCTCTCCTCTCTTCTTCTTCTTCTTCTTCTTCTTCTGAACTTATGTTTTTCACACTTGTAAACAGTGCTTGGAGATCTTGAATGTATTCATGAAACTTGAAGAGTTTTCCCTACACAACTGATCAAAAACAGGAAAATAAAATATTAGCGGAAAGTTTAGCAGAGAAAACAGTTGGCTGGATAAGACTTGCATTCATCCAACAAGAATATCTAGTACTCTTAGGTCATTGTCCATGATAAAATGGTTACACTAAACCAATAAAACATTGATCCAAAAAAGAAATCAGAAAACAAAAATGGCCAAAGAGGGAAGGAGATAAAAGGATAAGAAGAAGGCCAGTTCAAATTAAACAAGTTGCCAAAAGTTTCATTAAACTGAAAACCCGATGATATGTGTTGAAGTTGGATCCTGACCTTTCATGAAACTGCTAAGCCCAAGTTCAAAACCTCTTCTAACCTAATAGACCTATGATCTCTGCAAGACCGAATTACTGCAGTAACACAACCAGCTTGATCTATCATAAATTTGAGCTCTTAATACCTATGCCCTTGACACAGGGATATCAAGTTACAATGAGGTACATTCAAGATAAATGCATCCATATCTATAGTGAGTATATTTAAAACTATCAAAATACATAGGAGTTCGCTATTATGTACATTTACTTAATCATATCCTACTAAAGATATGGCCAATGCAGCATTCCCTTCACCAACCTGCATTTAAAACAAATTATTGCTCTTTTGTTCAATCCATTGGGTGAATTACAACTATCTCTTCTCTTAGTTATTCCTCAGAGATTGATCAAACAAAAAGAAAGTGAATACTCAATTCAATTAAAAGGACAAACAAACTGTTAAGAGTCAGGGGTAGTTTAGTAATTTTATTAAACTTTAGTTAGTAATTATTTTTTTATCGTTTATTTTACTTGCCCCTCAAGCCATGAATGACATCATTGTAATTTTGTATTCTCCGATTGTATTAATACATGTTTTAGGGTTGTAGGTCAAAAAGACCTTACAACCTCTTTCTCTCCTTCTCTCTTCCCTTTCTTCCTATCTCTTCACTTTTCTCTCATCTTCTCTCTCCCTTCACTAAACCTAACATGGTATCAGAGTAGGTACTCGTAGGTGGGCCTCCTCCCATGTTGTACACCTGTAGGAGCCCAAAGGAAGGCCCACACGTGCGGGGGAGAGTTAGAGTTCAGTCCCACGTGGACAAACGAGTAGAAAAAATCCTAGCTCTTCCTAACTTCGGCTAGTCATTTTGGAATAGACCTCAGCCCAATTTTAAATGGAATCAGAGCGGGTGCTCCTACGTGGGCCTCCACCCAAGTTGTCCATGTGCAGGAGCCCAAGAGAAGGCCCACACGTGCGGGGGAGTGTTAGAGTTTAGTCCCACATTGTTAAACGAGTAGAAAAGATCTTGCGTTAATAGATGGAAAAGGCTTCTTAACTTTGGCTAGTCATTTTGGGATAGACATCGGCCCAACTTTACATGGTATCAGAGCCACTTTCCATGTGTGGGCCAGAACCTCCCTATCTGTCTGTGGGTTTGATCCAATCTGTCTGTGGGCTCTAGAAGGCGAGACCCAATCTGTCGGTGGGCTTCATAAAGATGAGGTCCAATCTGTCACGTCTCAGGCCTGCTGAAACCTGGCTTGGATGTGAGGGGGAGTGTTAAAAAGAATTAGTCCCATATTGAAAGTAAATGATAAGAATCATGGGTATAAAAGAAGGAACCCACATTTCCATTGTAATGAAGCCTTTTGGGGTAAAACCCATTAGCAAACTGTGCGGGCTTGGGCCCAAAGCGGACAGAATCATTACAATGTGGAGATGTGGGCCCCATGGGCCCATAAAAAATGCTAACATGGTATCAGAGCAGGTCTGTATGTGGCGACTCATCACTTACAGAGGTCATGAGGAAAGGTCTTAGATTATGGGAGATCCTTAAATTTTGTCTCTTTTCAGTGTTCTTCTACCATTATCCTTTCGTACTGGTTTCTACTACTGATTGAAGTGTTGTGCATATGGGTTTCTTCCTAAAGGGAGTTCCTTTGCTGTTGTTGAGTTTGTAGGAACCTGTATCTGCGACTTGTACTACTGCTGCTGGTAAAAAAATTAAATTTTTACACTACCTCAGGATTAGTGCCAAACCAAAAAACCTGTTTTTGAGCTACGAAAATATACCACTTCTAGTCACAGGTAGTTCTGAACGTGTTTCAGAGCTTCCAGGTACGTAAAACTTGTATTTTACTCGGCCTCGGGAATTGTGGCAGAGGGTTTATCCGAATTAGAAAAGGTTTTCTGGTGTTTCTGAGCTCTAGCTCGTACTGCTATCGGTGCTTTTGTTGCTGATGTTATTTGTTGTGGTCGGAAGGTAAAGGTTCAATATTTCTTTTTCTTCTGCCATTGTCGGAAGGCGAATGGTCTAAATTCTTATGTAAGTACTGGATGCACAACCTACTGCCCTTGAAAAGGGTTTTCCGCACTGCTGAGTCGTTGGACTCGTACTGCTGAGTCGTTGGACTCGTACTGCTGAGTCGTTGAACTCGTACTTCTGATTTGATGGACTCGTACTGCTAAGTCGTTGGACTTGAACTGCAGAGTAGTTGGACTTGAACTGCTGAGTTGTTGGACTCGTACTGTTGGCGTCGCTGCCCCACTGCTACGAAAAGGGTGATCGCTAACACTGCTATTTAAGTGTGTTACACGCTTGGTACTGCTGGTGTTATTTTTCTGCTTCTGGGTTTATAAAACCCTCTATATGCTACTGTTATTGTTGCTGCCTTGGGATTTGTGCATACTCTACAAGATAACACTAAAGACCAACTGACTGATATGCTCACTAAAGGTCTTCGATAGAAGGAATTTGAGTATCTTCTCTCCAAGCTGGGCCGTAATAATATCTACGCTTCAGTTTGAGGGGGAGTGTTAAGAGTCAGGGGTTGTTTAGTAATTTTATTAAACTTTAGTTAGTTATTATTTTTTTATTGTTTATTTTTCTTGCTCCTCAAGCCATGAATGACATCATTGTAATTTTGTATTTTCGGATTCTATTAATACATGTTTTAGGGTTGTAGGTTAAAAAGACCTTACAACCTCTTTCTCTCCTTCTCTCTTCCCCTTCTTCCTATCTCTTCACTTTTCTCTCATCTTCTCTCTCCCTTCAATAAATCTAACACAAACCAACAGAAAAGTAGAAGGTTACAAACTGACGAGTCTACATGCAACTTCTTGAACTCTCTGTGGAACTGTTTAACTCTGGATTCTATTTAGTGGAATTATTGTAACCCTTCTCTGAAGATCACCATTTTGAAGCAGTTGCTTCCCTGTGTTTTCTGTGTCAACAACGTTAAACAGCTTGCCTCGAGCAGCAACCTGTGGCCAGAAAGAAAAGCTAAAATGGCTTTCACACTATCTTTTATTGATGTAAATTCAGTAACATCACTTTCTTGCCATAGAAAAATGACAGTAGCTTATCAAACCGACCTCTAAAGCTGTCATTGTTGAGCTATCCTTCACTTTGATAAGTCTTGCAACTACTCCCTTCACCTTTGACCTATCAAAATTTTTTCCAGGATCACGATATGTGAACTGAACATTTGCCAGCTTTCCAGAAAGTATTCGTACTTCATCTTTCAATTTTTGTACTTGCTCCAACTCTGTTGCCCTATCCTATTGGAAATTAGCAACAAGATTAACTGCATAAGTAAACTTTAAATAAAGAATACAGTTTAAAAAGCCTTTTTCATTTAAAAGTACCAACCCTCTGGAAAGCTTCCAGCTGTCCATTTTCAAAAGGAATGGATTCAAGAGTCATTCTAGCATCTTTAACATCTTTCCTTCTCACTGAAAGTTCATTCTCTACAGCAACAGAAAAATCAATCACGGTTGCCAGGGAGCAAAGTCGGTACGCAGAGGAAGTCACAAAAATTCAGTGTCAGAATCTCATTGTAAGGGGTAAGAGAGCAGCATTAGAAATAATTACAAAGGGCGTGGAAACATGGAAGGAAGAACACAACCCACAGAAGAAGGAAAGAAGAATGAAGGAATCACTAGAGACCCAGATCTTGTCACGAGGTAAAAATTCTGCGACCATCCCAAATTGCTTAATATGTCAGTAGTCCTCGCTTGGAATATCCGAGGAGCACACGACTCCTCGGCTAAGCATGCTTTGTTTAACATAGTACAAAATCACTCTCTGGATATAGTTTATTTGTCAGAGACAAAATCGGTTAACCCCGAGCCATCTCCGACTTTCAGGTGGTTGGAAAATAATTTTCAATCATCTTTTACGATTCCCTCCCGAGGACTCCATGGGGGACAATGGTTGTTTTGGAAAGCTAATATATAATTAGCTATCCGACAATCTTCCCCTCATCTTATACAATGTAAAATAGAATCTAACACGGGTAAACGTATGAATATTACGTTCACCTATCTCCCCCACAAGCTAGAAGATGCGCATTAGCACTAGATGAATTGAAACAATTAAACCAACTAGAAATGGAACCAGTAATGATAATAAGTGACTTTAATCCCACACTTAATCATACTGAGAAATTTTCAGCACATGGAAACACCTTCAGATATAACAAACCCTTTTATGAATTCATAAGAAATGGTGGCTTAAATGACCTAGGATATTTATGGCCAAAATATACCTAGTCAAATGGCGGAGAAAGCAATAAATTAGTGATGGCACGTCTAGACTGAGCCCTTGTAAATGGAACTTGGATTAGCACCTGGACGAACTCGATCATATGCATTTTACCCAGGATTAGATTAGACCATTCCCCCTTACTATTCTCAACACAAATAGACACACCTAGGAAAAAATTGCACAACCATGGAACAACATTAAGCATCTGAACATTTCCACACCCCCTCCTGAATTACTCCCTTCACGTTTTCAAAAAATAGCAGAAGGTTTAACTCAGTGTAATAGGAATTCATTTGGCAACTTTCATAAATATATCAAGGGCACGGCAAAGACCTAAGAAGAAACACAAAAAAATATTCAGAATAGTCCACAAAATCAAAATCTCATTCATAAAGAAAAAGAATTACAACATAAATTAATGAAACTTTCACGAATAAAACATATGCACACCTTTCAAAGAGCTAGACAATATATCTTCAAGGATGGAGAGGAGAATACATGATTCTTCCATTCCTTTGTTAGAGCTAGAGCCCAAATCAATACCATTCAGCAAATAGATAACCAAAATGGAGTCTGTCTTGAATCAGATGAGGATATATGAGGAGAAGCATATACCTTCTTCTCTGAACTGTTCTCACAACAAACACGAAAGGGACCCTCACCCTTCAAACCATTGGTCACATTTCAAACATAGATAAAGCCTCACTAGCAACACAAATTACAATGAGAGAAATGAGAAAAACACTCCTCTCAATGGACTCCTTCAAGGCCCCGGGCCCAGATGGATTGCAACCCATTCTCTTTAAACACCCTGGCCTCTTACTAAAGACAACCTTTTAAGTAACATACAAAACATCTTTAATTCCAGCCAAATGGTAAAAGACTTAAATAAAACATTCATTGTCCTCATCCCCAAAAAAGATCAGCCAACAAATTTTAGTGACTACAGGCCCATCAGCTTATGTAGTGTGACATATAGGATTCTAACAAAAATAATGGCCTCAAGAATAGCTGAATTCATTCCAAAACTAGTGTCACAAACACAGGCTGCCTTCATCAAGGGAAGGCAAATTTTGGGTCACATAATGCTTGCACATGAGATCTTAAAATAGTTTAACTTAAAGAGAAAGACATTTTCTTTCTTTGGGACAAAAATTGATTTAAGAAAAGCATTTGACACATTATCCTGGGATTTTCTGAAACATACATGAGAAGAATATGAATTCTCAGTACAATGGCAAGATTTAATTTACTCTGGCATCAGCTCTACCTCATACCAGGTCCTTATAAATGGCACCCCTTCTGAAACCATTACACCAAAATGTGGAATTAGACAAGGAGACTCTCTATCTCCTACACTTTTTATCTTAGCCACCGAATTACTGTCTGCTAAATTTTCAGAAGCAGCCCTAGAGGGAAAAGTGATCCCATGGAAACCAATGGATAACATGCCTTATATATGCAATATGCACTATGCAGATGACACACCAATCATTGGGAAGGCAGAAATCGAAACTGCAGAGTCAATTAGGGACTTATTGAAAGACTATGCTAAGTACTCGGATTAGTGCATAACTATCTCCTAATCTACAATTTTCTTCTCGGCAGCGGTGTCAACATAGACTCAAATCCAAATTAAAGAAATCCTCCCCTACAAACATACTGTTTCGTCAGGCACATATCTTGGAATAAAATCCCACAAGCCAGAATTTCTAAGGACACATATGAACCTCTCATTAAATCAATACACAAAAGACTAGAAGGATGGAAGAAAAAATCTCTTTCCTTGGCAGGTAGGATTACTTTAATCAAAACCGTCCTTTCTAGCATCCCACTACACTTGATAACTTGTCTCCAGTTGCATGAGAAACTCTTTCAAGACTTCCTATGGTCATACAGAGCAAATTAGAAGCTACACTTAGTAAACTGGTTTAGCATATGTGAATCTCACAGAGAGGGAGGCATAGGTCTGAGAAGCCTATAAAGCATGGGCTCGGCCTTTAGAACTAAGCTACTATGGCGGATGTTCTATAAATCAAACTCTCTATGGGCAACATGTATGAAATCAAAATACGGATCATCCCACACACAACTTCTAGAGCTAATAAACAAAGGTCCTCTTTGGCATGGAAACAAATGTCAAAACACATAAATACACTAGTAGGAAACACAAAACACCTCATATCAAAGGGAAACAACACATCGTTATGGTTTGATAACTGGGTTTGGAAATTAGACATGCCACTAATTGATCTTAATAGATCAATTGAGGGCCCTTGTAACCCAAATGAGAAAGTTGACCTTATTAGCCAGGGAGACAACTGGAATGAAACTCGCGTTAGGGAGCTTTGGCCCCCTAATGTTGCTGATAAGATACTAGAAACACCTAGAGAGAATGATAACTTAGACTCCCACATATGGTCTCCTACGAGTGAGGGAACTTTCTCAGAAAAGTGGTCTAAGGGACCTTATCTGGCCATACATATGGAAAATTAAAACACTCGCAAAGCATAAAACATTCTTGGGGTTACTAATGAGGGACAGGGTACCTACTGCGAATTACTTAAAGATAAGAAGCATTCATGTAGACCAATTATGTTGTATGTGAAATCTTCAGCAGGAGACCCCAGAATACCTCCTTATGCAAGTAGACCAATTATGTTGACGCTCTACCACAATTTCAAGGAGAGCAATAGTGTGGCAGATGAACTAGCGAAAAAGGGTTCGTTTTTTGCAGGTTAAAGTGAATCAAATATCAGATTATGGATACATAGTATCCCAAGTTTTTTGAAAAACAATATATTAAATGACTGTATTAGGGCATGCTTAAGTCCGCAACTAGTCTTTTTAGATGACCTGAATATGTTACAAACTATCTCCTCACTGGAGAAGCTCACACATCCTCAAAACTCTGGGTCACATGAATGAAATGGTATTATGTGTTTCAGGATCAAAAAAAAAAATGAAGTCGTAGTAATGTGTTACACAATGATCGTACTAACACCTATTGAGAGCATAGAAGCAACACAACAGCAAGAACACACAATATGTTTACGTAGTCTAGCACAACGTGTGCTTACTTTTGTGGGGCTTTCTGTCGAGGGTGATAAATAATCCACTAATAAATGAAAAGTATACGCTAAGGTCTTACACAGCTACCCCTGATCGTGTTGTTTAGGTATTACTTTTGTGGAATCTCCAAGAACACTTCTTAAGATATTCTGTTTCACACTGGAATGCAGTTAGCCTCTTAGTCACCACCGCACACCAGGCCTCCCCCTTGGTCCGGGCTACCAAGGATCCCCTTTGGTAAGAGTTTTCCCCCTTGAAAACTCAAGTCTTCAAGCATGATGCTGAGAATCACTTCTCGTGCATCTCTAATGATGTCCCTCGTGTTAGAGAATACACTTCTGAGCACTTTTCATTAAGTGTGACCGTGTACTTATAGTTACACGAATTACAAATATGGTATGACTATAATTCTAATGTAGAAGGAATTCTAAATTTATAAAGATTACATAAGACTAAAGTACTTAAATCAGGAGAATCCATACATGGAAGATCATATCTTTCACACCTTGTGGCTAGGCAAATGCATGATATTCACCATAGTGGATGGTAAGCATAGTATGATATGCATACAACTTTTAATATCTCACAATCATCTCTTCACGAGTTATAAGCTTAATAATTGTTCAAATCCTTATTGCTCAATTCACTGTTCCCTGAGTTTCGCGATGGGTCAAGTCTCAATATATATAACCTTCATATCCAAGACCTATTTATCTTTCTAAATCCTTCCATAAGTGTGTTTCTTCTGGTAATTTGTATTTGTTTGCTATTGTAACTTGCTCTCTACTATGTGATTTTTTAATTGGAAACTAGCATGTTGTTTCTTAAATTCTGAAATATTTTTGAACTCCATTAATATTTGATTCTCATAGTTCTAACATGACAGAAACACAACTTTATTCCTATGCATGAAATTTTCTTTATCCGTGTTTTATTTTTGTTGCTCTCCTAGTAACACTTGAACTTGTCAATAACTACCACGGCGGATGTTACTTGCCACAAGCGTGATGTCATTCTTTAAATACATTATGTATCATAACATTCCAAAGGTGTTGCTTCTAGTGCCTCTAAAACCATGTTTCAAAATTATATTCATTAGGTTAAACAAATAGTATTTAATGCTTTTATAAAGGGTTTTATTTAGTACCTTACTCACTTGGAAGATTATTAGATTTTTATATATACTTTCAAAAACAAAACAAAAATCATGTTTTCTAATAAACCGTCACTACCACAAAAATATATAATTGATGTTCACCATTTGTTTTGTTTTTGCAAAAAGCTCTTTTTTTCATGTACAAATATTTTACCCATGACAGTAATTTCAATAATTGGTTTATCAACAAAACCACTGGGCTAAACCTTATTCCCCCGTATAAATTAGTTGCACCAGCGGTTTATCAACAAAACTACTGGTCAACCTGGTTTCTAAGCGCCGGTATATATAAACCTCTATTCCAGGGGTTTTACCTTTTTATCTGCTAGTAAAATTTATTTAACTGGTGGTTTCTCGTTAAACCACCAGTAACACAGGTTTATACCGGCGATTTTGTTTTCTCAAAACCACTGGTATAAGCTGTCTTCCTAGCAGTGAGTGTTAGACCACTTTATTTGGGTTAAATAGAAAAGACAACACCTGATCCAGTTTGATGGCCGGGTTTCCGGAGAGGGAAAAACAGTTATTTCTTGTGGCTTCATAGTCTAAAGAGAAGGGATATCAAATCCAGCATATTAATCTAATTTTCCAGCATGGGCTAAAAGCAAATTTTTTGAGAGAAAACCGAGACTATAGAGAAATCAGAGAGAGAGAGAGAGAGAGAGAGAGAGAGAGAGAGAGAAAATAAGAGAGAGAGAGAGAGAGAGAAAATAAGAGAGACAATTAAAAGTTTGAAACAGAATTTGAGAGTAAACAGAGAGAGAGAGAGAGAGAGAGAGAGAAAGATTTAAGTAGAGAGAAATCAGAGAGTCAAAGAAAGAGAGAGAATAGGAGAGAGAGAGCGATAGATACAGAGAGAGAGGGAGGGAGAAAGAGAGAAAGAGTGGAGAGATAGAGGGAGTGAGAGATTTAAAGTTTGAAACAGAATTTGAGAGTAAACCAAGAGAGAAATATTTAACAATGGAGAAATCAGAGAGAAGGAGAAAGAGAGAGAACCCGAGAGAGAGAGAGAGAGAGAGAGAGAGAGAGAGAGAGAGAGAGAGAGAGAGAGAGAGAGAGAGAGAGAGAGAGAGAGAGAGAGAGAGAGAGAGAGAGAGAGAGAGAGAGAGAGAGAGAGAGAGAGAGAGAGGAAAACTTAAGGAGAGGGAATTCAGGGAGAAAACAAAGAGAGATAAATCAAGAGAACCAGTCACTGAATTAAAAATTCGGCACATAATTACACACTATCGATTTTGAGAGAAACACACCAGTACACATCCACCATCGAATATCATTCAACACATAATTACACACTATCGATTCAACAAAGAAACACACTTGTAACTGAATTATAAGAATCATTCAACACATAATTAAATACCATGGAAAAATCATTCAACAAAAACTAAACTGCAACTATACAATCAACAACTATAAATCAACTAACTGAAGATAAAAACCTTAATGAAGAATTATTTCTAATAGATGATACTCAGTAATTAAATAAACACTCACTGTAATGGAGAAGGTGTTCGCTACTGTTCTACAGTAGCTTTTAGTGCCCGTAACCAGTCTCCGATGGCCCTGGACGGTTGCCTTCTCTTGCTGGTGGTCAACAGAGGGTATGAGGAAGGAGAAACTGCAGCTTGGAGGGAGGCAAAGAGAAAAATGGAGTGTTGTGAGAATAAGGAGAAAAGGAGAAAGGGGAAAAGGGGAAAAGGGGAAGAAAAGAAAATAAATAGAACCTAAAACAAAAATACCTGCAGTGAAGGGGAAGAGCCTTCCGTCGATGGCGAGGAAGTCGGAGGGGTTAGATGTTGGGTGGGAGGCCGGAACACATAGCATACCGCCGGAAATCACCCCGAGAGGCTTCGAAAGAACAGGGTTTTGGAACCCAAGAGCGTCGTCGAAGTTGGGTCTTCGGCCGGAGGAATGCGTGCGACGCCGAGAAGAGGAAAATGGAATAAACTTTCCGGCGGAACGCCGGGGGAACGCCGAAGTCCGTTTTTGCGCGCTCGTTTTCTTCGACGAATTTCAACGAGTTTCGTCGATGGAAAGCGAAATCAGGAGAATACAATCTTTTCGATTGCTGTCCGCGTCGCGCGCGTCACGCCACGGCGCGCTCGCGTTAAGCGGCAGAACGCTCTTGCTGGAACTTACGTCCAAATTCGGCCCAACTGCCGGATTTCCTTCCGCAGGCGGTTGGGTTGGATACAACGAAAGTCCGCCGACGAGTCTTGAACAACCGTCGGCGGAGTACCTTTTCTAGTAGTGTGGACATACATGATAGCGAAGTTAATTTATGGTACTTGTCCTTCAACTCATTACAATAATGAGAATATGAGGCTGTTGGAAGGTCTAAATCAATGATATCTATATAAAATGACTTCATATCATATGGCTTGCTTATTAGTTTAAACACCAAATTATGCCATATCTTTTTATTACTTAAATGGAAATGACTTCATGAGTTTGTTTCAATCGATTGCAGTTTGAGATTGTTTGAGATCCTCATCCACTTTCCTACATCTATCCGTGAAACAGACCCCATTTGACCAGATTGTTTGAGATTGGACTGGACCACTTGGCCGGTTTAGACCGTTTTAATTGGAGGAAAACTGTTTCCAGCTTTTGAATGAACTGGAAGTGTCTCCTGTTCCGGTTCAACATGGGTGTCGTGAATTGAACATGCCGGTCCGGCTTTCAAAACACTGCTATAAATATTTACCAAGGATTAGGTAGTCTTAGAAAATAATAACATGCAGTACCATTAAAGTTTAACTTCAACATATAGACACAAATGTTTTTATAACTAATTAATTTAATTATCGTTGCATTCTTCCTATCTTTGAATCAATATGAAATAACATAACATGAAGCTGTTAAAAGGCATAAATCTGAGACATTGTAGATGACTTAAGTATATAGTGCTTTTTATACTGAACAGGTTATTAGTGTTTTATGTTATTTCATGTTTATTTGTCATAAATCATCTCGTTCTTTTAGGGAAAGAAACGAGAAAGGCCTCCAGGATCATATACTTGTTTACATGAATAATTTGAAACGTGAGTATACAAACAGCAAATTTATTGAGTTATACTCATATTTGTCAAAAAATATTGCCTATGACCCCGGCCTATTGGTTTAAGGGAGGGAAACGCTTATTTCCTACAAAATGAGGGGCGAGGAATATTTAGTGACTAAAAGAGGCATAAATTGATTCATGAAATATTTTCTGTAGAACTTTTAGTGATTCAGTTTTTCATCGTTTTGTGTCCTTATGGTGGATGAAAGATTCCTTAATTGTTTCTATTTTCAAACATGCCCTATCAATTGTTTTCAAAAAACTAATTAAATATCTAATTTCTTAATTCAGCCGGGTTGCTATCCTTGTTCCATTAGTTATATACTCGACCTAAATAAGGGAGATTAAGAGGCGATTCTTTAATTTTATGGTCTCACAGAAAAATTATGTCAACTGGTTACCTATTCAATATTTTATCTTTAAGAACACAATATTGTATATGGTGATGCGACATTAAGTTAGTTCATGGTCCTATGCCCAGCAATACGAAATTATCTAAAGAGCATTGATATAAGTACTGTAGGTTTTTACTTTCAAGACTTTACATCCTGACGTGGCGTCCAAGTTGCAGCTTCGTAAGAGATAAACTTGAGATAAAATCTGGGAGATTTTAGTTTTGTAATAAAATATTATCAACTTATTCTATGGGTAAACCCTAAACCCCAGATTTTCTCCTACCTAGACTGCCAACTATGCAGCCATGTCAGGATGTAAACCTCGAAGTAAAATCAGGAAGTGCTGATATCATTTTTCTTATCTAAACAACAATGGTATTGATGAATATATTCATGCTTTCACAATCTGAATGAAATTTTTTAAGAATAGCTGTAGGACAGTATTACGATTATAAGAAACCCTCTTAATGATCGACTACGTACAGAAAATATTAAATATACTGAAATTATTGAATAGATACAAGCCTGATATAAAATGTTTATTATTAAAATTATCAGGCATTTTCTTCATAGATATGATGTAGAGTAAGCTCAGTACCTTTTATTGAACTAATCATTGTAAGGAGGATGTATGAAGATGTTGGTAGGTCCGCATCACTAAGACATACGCGGTGACTTCATCATTTTTTTTATCCTTCTTTTCTTAAAACACTAACAGTGTTTTATATTCTTGTTTACTGGGTCAAACGTCGGCCTAATATTGATTCAGAACAGAGGTTTAGGAAATGCAATCTCAGATCCTTTTCCGCTAATTTGATGATTAAACTGATTGCATGCAACTCTTGTGTGTAGTTTTCTGTCACTACTAGAAAACGGAACTGCGCCGACGAGATGAAATTTTTTCGTCGGCGGAGTACTTATTCGCCGACGGTTATAATGTAATCGTCAGCGGAATTTCCTTCCATCCGACCCAACCGCCGGCGGAAGGAAATCTGGCAGTTGGGCCGGATTTGCATCAGGCCCATACGGGGACTTTGGTCCCGATTTGAATCAGGACCTAAGTTCCCGTGCCAGTAACACGCGTAACGCGAGCGCGTGATGCGAGTGCGCGTGAATCCCGTAACATTCCACCGTATTCCTTCTCCCGCCCTGGTTTTCCTTCGATGAAAATCAATTGAAATCGTCAAAGGAAATCTGCGCGCGAAGCCGTACGCCGGAGTTCCGGAGGCGTTCCCCTGGCGTTCTTTCGAAAAAAATTTCTTGTTTGTCTTCTCGGCATCACAAGAACTCCTCCGTCAGAAGACCCATATTCGACGAGGCTCTTGGGTTCGAAAACCCATTTCTTTCGAAGCCTGTTGGGGCGATTTCCGGAGGCGTTCTCTGCGTTCCGGCCGCCCTCAGACGTCAAACGCCTCCTACTTCCTCGCCGTCGACGGAAGGCTCTTCCCCTTCGCCGCCGCAGGTAATTAATTTGGTTTCAGTACTTTGTATTTCGTTCTTTTACTTTCGGTTCTTATCTTTCATTGATTTGATTTGAGTCTTACTTCTCGTGCAATAAAGGTCACTGTGGAGAAGGTTGAAACGAGAGACATACCATATATTGACTAGAAGAAGTAAGTTTCTGTACTTTCATAAGATTTTTTAAAAAAAACTTTCATTTTTGTCTTCTGTATTCGATGAAAATGTGGGAAATATCATTTGTTGTTCACTGGTGTATAAATTTCATTTTTTATGAGTATAAGAATTTGGGTTCACCTGATTGGATGGAGGATTTGTGTAGTGGTGCCAAATTCTGTTTCAGAATTCTGTTAAGGTAATTATAATCTGCTATTGGAATGTATTGCTGTTAGAAGATCGGTAGAAACCAGTTTAGTAGCAGCTTTTCATTCAGGTTTTAGTTATTATGTATTTCCCTTGTACGCTATCAACATAAGCAGTGAGGTTATGTTTAGATTTCGAACTGAGTTACCTCTGTGTTTTCTAAAGCATTAACAAGTATGAAAATCTGTTTCTCTGTAATTCACTCTCTGAATGCCGCCCTCCCTCAGTTTTCTATTCCTCTCTCCATCTCTCTCTCCCTCTACCTCTCTCTCTCTCTCTCTCTCTCTCTCTATCTTTCTCTCTTTCTGTTTTCTCTCATTTCTCTATAGCTAAATTTTCCTTTCAATCAGTTTTCTCCAAAATTCAGTTTCTGATTTTAATTCTCTTTCTCTGTTTTTTTATATCATAACCATTATCTTTCTCCTCCTCCTTGCTCTCTCTCTCTCTCTCTCTCTCTCTCTCTCTCTCCCTCTATCTTTCTCTCTCTTTCTGTTTTCTCTCTCATTTCTCTATAGCTAAATTTTCCTTTCAATCAGTTTTCTCCTAAATTCAGTTTCTGATTTTAATTCTCTCTCTCTGTTTTTTTATATCATAACCATTATCTTTCTCCTTCCTTTGCTCTCTCTCTCTCTCTCTCTCTCTCTCTCCTCTATCTTTCTCTCTCTTTCTGTTTTCTCTCTCATTTCTCTATAGCTAAATTTTCCTTTCAATCAGTTTTATCCTAAATTCAGTTTCTGATTATAATTCTCTCTCTCTGTTTTTTTATATCATAACCATTATCTTTCTCCCTCCTTTGCTCTCTCTCTCTCTCTCTCTCTCTCTCTCTCTCTCTCTCTCTATCTTTCTCTCTCTTTCTGTTTTCTCTCTCAATTCTCTATAGCTAAATTTTCGTTTCAATCAGTTTTCTCCTAAATTCAGTTTCTGATTTTAATTCTCTTTCTCTGTTTTTTTATATCATAACCATTATCTTTCTCCCTCCTTTGCTCTCTCTCTCTCTCTCTCTCTCTCTCTCCCTCTATCTTTCTCTCTCTTTCTGTTTTCTCTCTCATTTCTCTATAGCTAAATTTTCCTTTCAATCAGTTTTCTCCTAAATTCAGTTTCTGATTTTAATTCTCTCTCTCTGTTTTTTTATATCATAACCATTATCTTTCTTCCTCCTTTGCTCTCTCTCTCTCTCTCTCTCTCTCTCCCTCTATCCTTCTCTCTCTTTCTGTTTTCTCTCTCATTTCCCTATAGCTAAATTTTCCTTTCAATCAGTTTTCTCCTAAATTCAGTTTCTGATTTTAATTCTCTCTCTATTTTTTTATATCATAACCATTATCTTTCTCCCTCCTTTGCTCTCTCTCTCTCTCTCTACCTCTATCTTTCTCTCTCTCTCTGTTTTCTCTCTCATTTCTCTATAGCTAAATTTTCCTTTCAATCAGTTTTCTCCTAAATTCAGTTTCTGATTTTAATTCTCTCTCTCTGTTTTTTTATATCATAACCATTATCTTTCTCCCTCCTTTGCTCTCTCTCTCTCTCTCTCTCTCTCTCTCTCCCTCCACCTTTCTCTCTCTTTCTGTTTTCTCTCTCATTTCTCTATAGCTAAATTTTCCTTTCAATCAGTTTTCTCCTAAATTCAGTTTCTGATTTTAATTCTCTCTCTATTTTTTTATATCATAACCATTATCTTTCTCCTCCTTTGCTCTCTCTCTCTCTCTCTCTCTCTCTCTCCTCTATCTTTCTCTCTCTTTCTGTTTTCTCTCATTTCTCTATAGCTAAATTTTCCTTTCAATCAGTTTTCTCCTAAATTCAGTTTCTGATTTTAATTCTCTCTCTCTGTTTTTTTATATCATAACCATTATCTTTCTCCCTCCTTTGCTCTCTCTCTCTCTCTCTCTCTCTCTCTCTCTCTCTCTCTCTCTCTCTCCCTCTATCTTTCTCTCTCTTTCTGTTTTCTCTCTCATTTCTCTTTAGCTAAATTTTCCTTTCAATCAGTTTTCTCCTAAATTCAGTTTTTGATTTTAATTCTCTCTCTCTGTTTTTTATTTCATAACCATTATCTTTCTCCCTCCTTTTCTCTCTCTCTCTCTCTCTCTCTCTCTCTCTCCCTCTATCTTTCTCTCTTTTTGTTTCTCTCTCATTTCCCTATAGCTAAATTTTCCTTTCAATCAGTTTTCTCCTAAATTCAGTTTCTGATTTTAATTCTCTCTCTCTCTCTGTTTTTTTATATCATAACCATTATCTTTCTCCCTCCCTTGCTCTCTCTCTCTCTCTCTCTCTCTCTCTCTCTCTCTCTCTCTCTCTCTCTCTCTCTCTCTCTATCTTTCTCTCTCTTTCTGTTTTCTCTCTTATTTCTCTATAGCTAAATTTTCGTTTCAATCAGTTTTCTCCTAAATTCAGTTTCTGATTTTAGTTCTCTCTCTCTGTTTTTTTATATCATAACCATTATCTTTCTCCCTCCTTTGCACTCTCTCTCTCTCTCTCTCCCTCTATCTTTCTCTCTCTTTCTGTTTTCTCTCTCATTTCTCTATAGCTAAATTTTCCTTTCTATCAGTTTTCTCCTAAATTAAGTTTCTGATTTTAATTCTCTCTCTCTGTTTTTTTTATATCATAACCATTATCTTTCTCCCTCCTTTGCTCTCTCTCTCTCTCTCTCTCTCCCTCCCTCTATCTTTCTCTCTCTTTCTGTTTTCTCTCTCATTTCTCTATAGCTAAATTTTCCTTTCAATCAGTTTTCTCCTAAATTCAGTTTCTGATTGATGTGAGGAAGATAGAGGACACACAATCAGCTATTCCATATATCCTGTGCAAACTAGAGAGGACCTTCCCACCGGGATTCTTTGACATTATGATTGATGTGACACTACACTTGGCTTCAGAAGTGAGATTAGCCGGACCGGTTCATTACTGATGGATGTACCCAATTGAACACAATTTGCTTACATTGAAGAATTATATTCGTAATAAGAATCGGCCAGAGGGATCTATTGCAGAGGGGTACTTGATGGAAGAAGTAACAACTTTTTGCACATTTATGTAGATGGTATGGAATCAAAAGGTACAAGGGTAGTACGATACGAGGATGGGCCGTTGGGGTACTGCTCGTCCATTTCTGCTAACCACTGAGGAGGCGTACCAGCTCCATCGTTTTTTGTTGTTCAATACTCCTAAGACTCAGCCGTACTTGTTGTAAGTGTAATCAATTATTTATTTATATGTTTCATCCATGAATTTAATTTACTCTTAATCATTGTATTTGGGTTCTTTAAAGGGAACATAAAGACTACTTAAGAGGGTTACACCCCCAGTGGACTGAGCATCGAATACAAACAGAGTAGCACAACCAATTTGTACAATGGTTTAAAAAACGAGTAAGTTGTTTACCCAGAATATAAGAGTGTCAATATTACGTTTGTGTCGAATGTCCCTCATTTGTTGACTTTGTCACTACTTTTATTCCGTAGGTAATCGATGTGTCATCAGATTCTGAGGACACAGAGGAATTAAGGAACCTTGCCCGTGGTCCATCTCGTGATGCTATGTCGTACCAGGGATATTTTGGCAATGGTTACAAGTTCGACACGGAGGCCGTTGACCTGAATCGAACTACACAAAATAGTGGCATTGCAACAGTGGGGGTAGGAGACGAGATATTTTATGGTGTCTTGCAGCTAGTCATAGAAGTTTATATTGGATTATGGACACCTGTGAACTTATTCAAGTGCAAATGGTACGACATGAAGAAGGGCACAGGTTGCTTCATGGACAGGCTAGACTTCACGTTAGTAAACACAACGAGACAGGCATATGAAGATGAGCCTTTCATTTTCCCACATCAAGCAAAACAGGTCTTTTATTCAAAAAACCCGATTGAGCCTTGTTGGAGCGTTGTCTGTCATTGGAGACCCAGAGACACCTACGACATCCCCTTAAATGAGGAAGGTTTGAGGGCACAAGAAGATGAAGCATTGCTATTGGCGCAAGATGCAGGAGTTGGAGACGCAGGAAACATCGATAGTGAAGATAATGTTACATGGGTGCGTCGTGACCTTGGTCCTGGATTAAGGATCAATAGTGACGGCTTGGATGATTGAGTATGTTTAATCTATTGTAGTCAGTAGATAAATCCGCTACATATAATTATAAATCTTATGTTCTCTTTTTCTCTCTGTAATTCAGTTTTTTTTTTGTAGGATAATTATGCCACCGAAGGCGGACATGGTGTCACTTAGGAACAAACGCGCCCAGGCGGCGACATCAGCCAGGGCTCCAGCAGCCCCCTCTCCGTCGGGGTTGACTCCTGCAGCCCCTTCGACATCGGCCCCGGCTCCTCCAATCGACCCTCCCTCAGAGCTTCCGTCTTCGACGCTGCCATCTTTTGGTACGAGAGAGGTTCATTAACTCTAGTTTCTAATACTTTTTTATTATTTTACTTTATTTAATTTTTTTTTTTCATTAATATAATTTTAGAAGAAGCGAGGCGCAAGTTTAGGGAGTTGTTCCCCTCTTACCAATCCCCGTAGAGTACTGGTGTTTCATGTACAATGACATGCATACTGCTTATTAAAATGACATTTTAGTGTTGACTAAGTGGGCATTTGATGTAGAGCCGGCCCCAATGGAGGACATGGAGACCCAGCCTTCAGATTGGACTGTCGATGGGATTGAGGATTCGCAGCCTCAGCTACCACGCGTCAAGCGTAAGGTGAGGGCGACGTCATTCATGCCCGAGAAAGAGGCAAAGATCATAATCAAGAATGGACAGATGGTGTCATCCGCACAACATGACTTGTCCTTTCTCCTTGGAACTCAAATTCGGGGTCAATTACATTTCCCGCTACATCTGCAGTGGCGTGAGCTCGGCCCGAATGCATTTAAAAATTGGTTCACAGAAATCAATGTAAGACTAACAACTACCTATTTGTTTCTTGTAGCAGTCGTAAGTACTAACAGAAGTTTTTTTTTTTTAGGTAAGATACAAGTTTGTTAATGCAGAGGATCAGCCTGTGACTACAGTCGTTGCAATGAAAGCTCTACAGCCAGTTGTGTAGAAAATTATACGAGACAACTGTACTCTCTATAAGAAGCAATACTACGATGGGAAGACCACAGAGCAGCTAGCAAACTGTCCGATTCCAGGTATGGCTCCTGAAAACTTGACACTGCTAGTGAAATATTGGGATGGGGTAAGGGAGTCCAGGCGGGATGTAAAGAACAAGGCGAACCGAGAGTGTTTGAAGACGACTCACACGCTTGAGTGTAAGTCTCTTGCTCGTTTTTTGGAAGAAGAGGTATGTATTGAGTTGATGGGACAATTTATATCACAATACTAATTTTGATTTTATGCAACAAGACAGGTGCATGTTTTGAGATCTTTCCAAGAAGGCACAAGAGGAAAGATTATCTGATGAGGAGACAGCAGCATTGACAGTTATCAGGTTCCTGACATTTTCTCCAAATACCAAGTGCATAATTTGATTAGGTTTTGTTTGTTATGCAGGAGGAGCTTGTTCAGACCGCAACTGAGCTATAGGTCCACAACTCGGCGAACCCCGCGGATTTGACACCTATTATAGATAAGGTGTTTGGGGGCCATCACGGAGGTTACGAGAGAGGACTTGGGACTGGTGCGCCGCCACGTAGGTGTCTGGTTACGAGAGCACCAGAGTACTTAGCTCTAGAGGAACAACTGCAACAGGAAAGGCAAGACAAAGAATCAATGAAGAACCAGCTATTGATAGTGCAGTCTCAGTTGTAAGAACTCAACCAGTGGCGAGCCTCTCTCCAGTCGCCTACAAGTTAGTATTATTTAAAGAGAGAGAAAGAGAGAAATCCGAGAGAGATAGAGATGAAGTAAGAGGTAGAGAAAGATAAGAGGGATAGAAGGAGGGAGAGAATTAAAGAGTGAAACTGTTTTTGAGAGAAAACCGAGACAAGAGAGAAATCAGAGAGAGACAGAGAAAAAATATGAGAGAATTAAAAGTTTGAAACAGAATTTGAGAGTAACCCGAGAGAGAGAGAGAGAGAGAGAGAGAGAGAGAGAGAGAGAGAGAGAGAGAGAGAGAGAGAGAGAGAGAGAGAGAGAGAGAGAGAGAGAGAGAGATTTAACTAGAGAGAAATCAGAGAGTCAGAGAAATAGAGAGAATAGGAGAGAGAGAGAGAGAGAGAAAGATAGAGAGAGAGGGAGGGAGAAAGAGAGAAAGACTGGAGAGATAGAGGGACTGAGAGATTTAAAGTTTGAAACAGAATTTGAGAGTAAACCGAGAGAGAGAAATATTTAACAATGGAGAATTCAGAGAATGAGAAAGAGAGAGAAAGCCGAGAGTGAGAGAGAGAGAGGAATTCAAAGAGAGAGAAGTACAGATAAGAAACTGATTTTGTCAGAAAGTCAGAGAGATAGTTAGAGAGAAAACCAAGTGAGAGAGAAAGAGAGAAAGAGAGAAATCCGAGAGAGATAGTGATGAAGTCAGAGGTAGATAAAGATAAGAGACAGAGTGATAGAGAGATAAGAGTGGAATTCAAAGATTAGACGTCCAAACCCATTTTAGTAGAGATAAAAATCAGAAAGAAAATAAAGCTTAAAACACATAATATCTACCTCAAACAGTGAAATTTTGTTACCTATAAGAAAATAATGAGTTTCATAATATAAAGAGGAAACTGAAAAAGTACACCAACATGGTAAAAGTTTATCTAGAAAACTATTCTAAAGTGGCTGAGTTTTTGAATTGTGACGAACAAACTTAATTGGAGTTCCACAGAAGTGGTAATGACACTAATCAATCCCAATGAACCATGGTCCAATTAACATCAAAAGTATTTTAAAGTAAAAATGTAGGACAAGACATCCTTGCTCTCTCAAATAGTTAGCTAAGCTTATTGAGGATTAAACAGTACATAAAAGAATGTAGTTGTAGGTATAGCTAGGGATGTAAACGGGTAATAAAAGGTACAGGTAATGGGTTTCCATCTACCGTTTATATTTTTGAACCCTTTACCCGTTACCGTCCGTACCCGTTTAGTTCCGCGAAAATCTATTCCGTTTATTACCCACCGGAAAACCGGGTAATCGGATAATAAACGGGTAATAAACGGGTAAATAATAAAAATAATAAAAATTACAAAAAAACCAAAAAAAAAGGAAAAACTAAACAGAATAGAACACCTAAGAGAAAAATAGTAGAGAAAAATAGAACACCTAAGAGAAGAAATATAAAAGCGAAAAGAGCAAAGCAATATCGCAACACTGATGGAAAAAGAGAAACAAACCGAACAAAGAGAGAAGAATATAACCCAAAACCAAAAGAGAAGAGAAAGTGAATGAGACGAACAGAGGAAGAAGAGAATCAAATACCTTGCGCTAGGACTAGGAGCTTCCTCGTATGCCTCGGGCGAGAGAGAAGTGTTGCTGTTTGCAGATTCGTCGGAATTGTCTTCCACGAAATCGATGGGTAAATTTAGGTCTGATTCTGATTTTTAGAGTTTTAGACTTTAGGTACAAGGGATTTGGGACTTTGGTCCTTTGGACAATGCATCTCGAGAAGCGAGAATGAGAAGGAGGGAATGCGAAGTGGTTCCTAAGGATAATAACTAAAGTATACATAGTCTATATTGTCTAATAATATATTAGTAATAGAATAATTTACTAGGGTTGTAAGTTTGTAATAACGAGGAGAGAAGGCGAAGTACGGAAGTGGGTCCAAAGGATAATAACTACATAGTCTATATTGTCTAATAGTATATTAGTAATAAAATAATATAATAGGGTTGTAAGTTTGTAAGTTATATGTTATAACTAATAGCTTATTGCTTGTCACAATGTTACTTGTATTAAATTATTAATGTTATGCTATAATGGCAATAATTGCATAAGAAAATTTAGCGTGTAACTAAATAATATCTAAATAGACAAGGAATCAATTAGGAAAAATCTAAAATCTAAATAGCATAATTGCATACGGAGCAATGAGTCAATGACTAGGGACAAGAGAGGGAAGGAAAACCAAAATTAGAATATTAATTAATTAGAGAAGTAAATAACTAGTAATTAAAATCAATGATATGTTATGGGCCAAAACATTTGGGCCAAAAAAATTTGAATTATGTAAGATAATTGAAAAAATATGAAATCATCTAGTGTATTTGTTAATTACTATGTTTATCTTTATATAATTTTTATTATGAATTATAATATGTTTATTTTTGTATGACAGTTGTTTACATTTATAAAAATAATTGTCATTTGTATAAAATCTGACATTTGTAAGAAAAATAAATTTTTTTTAATCTTAGATTACTAATACTACCTTATTAAGTTAATTATGAATTTACAATATATGATCTATACTTTATGACTATGAGTCTATGAATTTAAGAGACCATGAGTTAAAGTCAATATATATTGACTTCTAATAATTACCAAAATAAATAAATATATTCAAATTCTCTCCAAACTTTTCAACTCTACAAATTTTTATAATAAGTGATGAAAATATAATAAGGTTATTTATATAAAAAATAAATATTTTATGATTAAACTAAGTAGATATATAAATTTACTATACTACCCTTACTTAAACGGTAAACGGGTAAAACGGGTTCGGAAGAGCTATTTCCGTTTTCGTCCATTTTTTAAAAGGTAGAGCGGGTAAACGGTAGAGCGATAAACGGATAATAATATTTTATTTCCGTTTTGTTCCATTTATTAATCGGGCGGACGTTAGAGCGGGTAATCGGCTTCCGTTTACATCTCTAGGCAAAGCATTTCAGTGAAACAGTACTGTTTCAAAATAAAAATTAAAGCCTAAAATCCAACGACATTTAAAAATCACACCACTAACTAGTAACGGACAAGAGATATATTTCAGATTATAAATTACTCACCCATTACATAGAAAGAAAGATAGAAAAAGAGAGAGAGAGAGAGAGAGAGAGAGAGAGAGAGAGAGAGAGAGAGAGAGAGAGAGAGAGAGAGAGAGAGAGAGAGAGAGAGAGAGAGAGAGAGAGAGAGAGAGAGAGAGAGAGAGAGAGAGAGAGAGAGAGAGAGAGAGAGAGAGAGAGAGAGAGAGAGAATGTTTGAAACACCAAAAAATAATCACCTTAACAAAAATCTGAAACAGAATTTGGGATCAAACCTAGGGAGATAAATATTCAACTAGAGAGAAATCAGAGAGATAGAGAGAGAGAGAGAGAGAGAGAGAGAGAGAGAGAGAGAGAGAGAGAGAGAGAGAGAGAGAGAGAGAGAGAGAGAGAGAGAGAGAGAGAGAGAGAGTGAGAGAGGAAGACTTAAGGAGAGGGAATTCAGGGAGAAAACAAAGAGAGACAAATCAGAGAGAAACAGTAATTGAATTACAAATTCGACAAATAATTACACACCATTGATTTTGAGAGAAACACACCGGTACACATCCACCATCGAATATCATTCAACACAATTAAACTCCATCGATTTTGAGAGAAACACACTAGTAACTGAATTATAAGAATCATTCAACACATAATTAAATACCATGGAAAAATCATTCTACAAAAACAAACCTTAATGAAGAATTATTTCTAATAGATTGTACTCAATAATTAAATAAGGTACTCACTGTAATGGAGAAGGTGCTCGCTACTGTCTGCCAGTGGCTTTTGGTGACCGTAACCAGTCTCAGATGGCCCTGGACGGTTGCCTTCTCTTGCTGGTGGTCAACAGAGGGTAAGAGGAATGAGAAACTGCAGCTCGGAGGGAGGCAAAGAGAAAGATGCAGTGTTGTGAGAATAAGGAGAAAAGGGAAAGAAAAGGAAATAAATAAAACCTAAAACAAAATTACATGCGGCGAAGGGGAAGAGCCTTCCGTCGACGACGAGGAAGTCAGAGGGGTTTGATGTCGGGTGGGAGGCCGGAACGTACAACACGCCGCCGGAAATCGCCCCGAGGGGCTTCGAACGAACTGGGTTTTTGAACCCAAGAGCATCGTCGAAGTTGGGTCTTCGACCGGAGGAGTGTGTGCGATGCCGAGAAGAGGAAAATGGAAAACTTTCAGGAGGAACGCTGGGGGAACACCACAGAAACGCCGGAGTACGGTTTTACACGCTGGTTTCCTTCGATGAATTTTGACAAGTTTCGTCGAAGGAAAGCCAGACCAGGAGAAGACAATCTTCCCGTTACGCACGTCACGTGCCTCATGCGCACTCGCGTTACGCACGTAAAGCTGACTTAGGTCCAAATCCCGCCCAACAGCCGGATTTCCTTCTGCAAAAAATCCGCCGATGAGGCTAGAACAACCGTCGGCGGAGTTTCCGCCTACTAAAAATTTTTCCACCCGATTGGCAGGAATATATTTTTCTAGTAGTGCTTGATACCTCTTGGGTTTTCTCCGCTAATCTGAACTGCACCATTCCGCTACAAATCATCTCGCTTCTCGATATCTTACTATAATAACATTAATGCTAATATAATATACTAAGTGAGATATTTCTTAGATTATTTACCTATAGTACCTATAGTCAAGTACCATTTTGTTTTACTTGAGTCTGAGGTATGCTTACAACTCAGGTGATTATTATATGATCATATTTTATGTAGTTTAATGCTATTATCCATAAGTTTTACCACGTTTGTTAATAATTAATTACCATTTGGTTGTTGTCAGTTTCCTCGCTTCTTTATAAGAAAAAGAAGGAAAGCACTCAATTAGGGCTGCAAAACGACGGCAGTCGCCGACGTAGGGAAAAAGCCTCGTTCACTAACCACGCCACTTGTTATAAAGCTCCAAACTATGTCACATCTGAAAACAACCCTAGTCTTATGTTTCAGGGAATCGAATCAAGGGACTCGATCGATCACAACCGGAAGTGAGTTCTGTCAAACTCACCCTTCATCGGGGTCTGACTCCGGCCGATTTGGAAGATCAACCTAGTCCGACCTTAAGGCTGAAGCAATCTCTGCTGGGCTAGGTGTAGGCGATCTTGGATCCTGAGATAACTCAAAGAGACAATCTGCCAGAGAGGCAAAGGAGAGGTCTGAGGTTGAAAAGAGGAGTAGTGCTTACCAGTCAGCTCTGGCCAAGGCTGAAGAAGCATCTAGAGCTCTCTCCATGGATCAGACGCTCACTGTTAAACCAGAGGAAGATGAAAATCCTGTTTTTGGGGAAGATGATGAGGATCTATACAAGTCCCTGGA